>CM033625.1:11615044-12830898 GCA_019453435.1 Rhinogobius similis | reverse complement strand
TTTATTATGAAACCTGCCTGGACGACTGAAGGATTAAACTGACAGTATTTGGGGGTAGTACAATATATATCTCGCAAAAGTATCAATATTGGCTTCCACAATCATCAATATTGTAAATTACTAAATATATCACAATAACAGCAAGGTCCTATCTGACCAAAATGTACTGTTTATAAAATTGCTGATTTTATTTATTAATCGGTCTTAATTAGCCTTGATTTGTTGTGTTTTTATTTTGACATTTTGACTAACAAACGCCTGAGCACATCAGAAACTACTACTCAACTTTCAAAATTAGTTGTAAACAAAAGAGTCACGCGCCCATACATGATCTCACGCTTTACTATTGGGCTCTTTCAACTTATGACCGTTGCTTTTACTGAAAATAGTCTCTGTTTTCTTCGTAATTTGTCGTCATTCTACGTGTATGTTGTAGGTTTAATGTTTCGTGTCAACTTAAGTGTCTGTTGCTGTTGAAATTCAAATAAATACATAAATACAAATACATTAAGGCTTTGATTTTACAACCAGTGCACCGGGGAACACCGGTGTGCCTTGAAAAATTCACAAATGGACTGAATTGAACAATTTACAAGTTCGAAGTGTCCTGAACATATTTCTATATCAAAAAAGAAAGAAAAACAATTACTAAAGTCAAGTTTAAACAACCAGATAGTGTCATAAACAGGACAAAATGTGACCTTTCCTGAACAGTTTTGAGCTTAATCAGAACATGTACAACTCCACAATGTTTAATAAAGAATGAATTATTAGTTTGTGTTGAAAATGTCAGTCTATTGTCTGAAACCTTGACCTACAAAAGATCATTTTTAAATTATTATAATAGTATCGGAATTGACTTTGAAATTTCTGTATCGTGACTAATCAAAAAAGTGCCATAACTAGTGGCTGTAGTATAGTAGCAGTAAAGTATTTTCTATTTATTACTCGACTTTGAACCATTTATAGAAGCAAAATAATCAAGTCAGCGCCATTTCTTCAACAATCAAACACAAACAAATACAGAAGTGAATAAAAATCAACGTTAAGAGTGTAGATAACGCCATAATCCAGTAAAGTCATGTCTTTGAACGTCTGATGCTTTGTTTGAAGCGAGGCTCAAAGTCAGACAGAGAGGAAATGGAATGGCCTTTAGAAGCGGAAGTGCGGCCCCCCTTGCGCCTCTGTGTGTGTGTGTTTGTGTGTGTGTGTGTGTGTGTGTGTGTGTGTGTGTGTGTGTGTGTGCGCATGCAAGAGGAAGATTCCACTGAGGGTGAGAGAACAAAGTTATTTAGTTGTTATAAATTAAATCAACTAAATCTGCGTGGGACATCGTGTACTGTTCTCCACACCCACATTATTATTACTGCAGCTGGAGGAGAGACACTGTGTTTGATGCTGTTTGGCATGTAATTGCTTAATCCACCTCGAAACAGTGACAGCTCGCAGTTTTAGGCAATAATACGATTTCAAAACCAGCTCTATGTTAGATTTTGCCTTATTGCATCAGCTTTAGACGTCAAATGTAGATTATTTTACCGCTAAGACACAGCAAAACTATGAGTAGTCGTGTTATGGGTGAACGTTTCATAATTATTCTAGAAACAAGTAAATGATTACGTTATTCCGTTTAATGAATGTACGTATGTGGAATACTTGATCCATGTCGATGTATTGATAAAGTTTATGCTTTAGTCTTGGTTTTGTTCACATGATCATCTTTTACAACACTCAAGGTGACAAAGCAGCTTTCCATTTCATCATTTCAATTCAGTTTGGCCAATGTTATGGGAGAAATACTGTGTTAATATCTGTGAGTAGCATTTTAAAACTAACATATAACAACAGCTAAGTAATAGAATTATCGAGTTTTGTGCGTTTCTTAGAATTTGATGAAGTTAAGACAGCAGAACAGGAAGTTAACCTGCCAAAAATATAACTCGATGGAAGGTTCATTGTTGTTTTTTTTAACCTTATCATTACAAACTTGTCATATTAATCTTATGGTTTAAAGTTATTTTTTTATTTTGATGACAGATAAGATGGTAAACTTTGTGTACGTTTTTGTTTCATGGGAATAGGCACTAAATACAGAGATATAAAGCATACACCAGGTCAACAAATCTACCAGAAGATCTATCCTGTCTCCATCGCTATGATGTGGTGATGTCGCTTGAACGCAAAAAATCAAAATGTTGATTTTCAGATTCTAGAGCCATTTTTGCTGTTGATTATATTGTATTTTGTAAAATATACAAGAGGAAAGATCACAAATGTTCACTTATATCAATGACTACACACCCAATATTGCTGAATTTCAACAAAACCCTGCATTTTGACAATGTTCATTTGAGCTGCATCTGTATTGAACATTGTTGACCTATATAATGTTGTGATGTCATCAGAAACACATATTGTGAGTTTCAGCTACCAGTTTACACGCGTCCTCATTTTTTAACATTCTGAAACTAATGAGTAGCCAGTTTTGTTCAGTCGAGCATTTACATTCTTTAATATGAATGAATTAAATATTTTAACAACCACAAATTCCGTCTATCAAAACACATAAAATGTTATTATTTTAATGTGCATCCTGCAGTGAACAGGACAGATAGGTGCAGTGCATTACTTTTTATTGCAATGATTAAGGGTGGAGTTTTAAGCACTGTAATTATATCATCAAAAGAGAGAGAAGTTAATTGATTAATAAAAATAATAAGAATGACGTTTTGTTTATTGGCATGAGCAGAGGCAGGTGGCTGAGGAGTCAAGACATAGTGAAAGAGAATGAGTCATTCTGAGGACACAATGAGTATCTGTAAGTATGGGTGACCGTGTCAGTTGTGCTGTCACTTCTTAACCACAAAGCCCCGTGAACTGTAATGTTAATTCGGCATCAATAATTCCAATGGTACAGAAAACCCAAATAATGAACATCTTAATCAATTAAATGCCTTGAAATGAATTGTGTCATTCAAAATGATCAGTTATCAAATTGAAATCAGGCGAGAACCTCTTAAAGCTGGGTACCTGACTTTTTTTCTAAATGAGTGATGAGTGTTTGCCCCACAGAGCATCGTGTAAAAGCAGCACTTTGTGAGACCACAATGTACTGTCTGTATGTAATAATAGCATTCTTCTGCTTTGTGAACCAGAGCCGGAAGCAACTCTCTGATTGGCAGCGCTTGGGTGGTCCATCCTCCCTGAAAAAAACAGTTCTAAAGCCGCGCAGTCGCCTGAACATTAACGCATGTGAATATTAACAATGTGCCACAGTGTTTGTGAGAGCTGGGACAGGTCAGACAAATTAAAATACTTCCTCTTTTCGCAGTTTGAAAATCAGGTACCCCAGCTTTAACAAAAGGGGGGAATTAAATAAACAAATGAGTTAACTTACATCAGCATGTTGTCTCAATGTTGCAGTCTCTTGTAGTGTAGAAAAGATTAATGCATATATTTACTAAATTAAATGAATTTAAATTACTTAATTCATCTAATTAACAAATTATAACTTGATGCCTTTCCAAGAACAGACACCATTAAGTGTCCCTCCCTGTTTAATGATTATTAAATGCCAATAAGTTCTCAGATTATTAAACGCATGATAAGCGTTGACAATTACAGGCATGATTATTTATTCAAATCTTTTACAAAGTTAATTTAGTTAGTTTAGTTATATTTTAATTCATTAAAGGTGACATACTTAAATCTAAGATAATATTTATTGAACATGAACCATATATTCTGGCTGTCGCTCAGTTGCTGTAAATTCAAACCTCTGTATTTTCGATTGTTCACCATTGACGTAAAACTTTGCACCGTTTGTCTGCTGGCGTCGTTATGAGTGATGATAAGGATGATCCAGGCCTTTGATTTGAGACTCTGTCTCATGGTGGGATCATAAAACTCTTAATAAAGTGATATATCTACAATAAGATAAAGCAAAGATTCATGGTGTACTCTAGGGCAGAGGTAACAGTAATAAGAGTGACATGTGAATCGGTCAACACACAAGTGCATTGTAGATTTTAGCAGAGGTGGGTAGAGAAGCCAAAGTGTGTCCTCAAGTAACGTTACTTCAAAATAATAATACCTAAGTAAAAGTAGTGGTCCAAAGAATTACTCAATAAAGAGTAAAAAATGAATGTGTTTGGTACGATAAAACTTTAAACAATACAAGCAATGTGGTATTTTCTGAGGATAAAGTATAACAATTAGAAACTAAATCCCATCTGATGGAGTGGTGCAAACACAAACACAAATGTCCAAATGATGTATTATTGTCAACATAAAGTGTATGTCACTTGTAGACTCACAGTGGGAAGATTATCCTTTTTTTTTTTTACTCTAGTAAGAGTCCTGTTACACTGTCAAATATATTACTCAAGTAGCAGTAATATTAGAAAAAAAAAGAAAAAAGTAAAATTTCTTCAAGTTATTCAATTAAAAGTACATGTAACTGAGTACTATCCACCTCTGGATTTTAGAAGCCACACAAACAGTTAAATATCACATTTTACTTAGTAGATGAATAGCACGAAAAGAAAAAAAGTGTATATACTGGTTTAGAATAGTACAGTACAGTCCCCAAATAACGATGAGCAAGCTCTTTCAAGTAGGTTTAAAAGTGTGGACTCATCCTTCTTTGTCCTGGTTTAGTCTTTACCCTACTTTGTCAAATATGTAGTTATTTTTGTTGTTGTTTTCCTGAGAGTCGGCATAATGTGAAAGGTGAACGCTTATTAACTAGTATTATTTTTGGCTCACATTTTTAGACAGAAGTAGCTGTAAAATCTGCTTTGACTCTCCTTTTCTCCAGTTGTGGCCGCTTTTAGTTTGACCTTTTCCGCCCCCGCACACCACAAGCTCATCCTCAGCGGTGACTTTCACACATACAGCACTCGTGTCCATATATATCTTGTATTTGTATTTGCATATTCCACAATCGAGAAGCGCTGAACAGGTTTTAAAATGTTCTAAAGCAGCAGCTGTTTCCTCTTCAGTGTGTGTGTGTGTGTGTGTGTGTGTGTGTGTGTGTGTGTGTGTGTGTGTGTGTGTGTGTGTGTGTGTGTGTGTGTGTGTGTGTGTGTGTGTGTGTGTGTGTGTGTGTGTGTGTGTGTGTGTGTGTGTGTGTGTGTGTGTGTGTGTGACTCTGACTCAGCTTTTGGCTAGACTCAAATGAATAATTAACCTCGATGCATCACAGCAATAAATTATGAAACATTTGTGCACGATGAGAAATTCACCTTATTATAAACGTCTAAGAGGACTATTGAGCGTTAACAAGGAAAAGAGCCGTAATTTTTTCCACTTAAAATGCGCAAGAGTCAAGATGTTTATGATTCTTTGAGAAAGGCAATGAAAAGCAGAAACGCCTCATTGTACAAAAATGCATAAAACATATAAAGAAGTTAATTAAAAATAGTAGTGGTGATGTTAGGTTGCGTTCTCACTTGCACAAACACTGGGGGCATTGAATTGACTTTCATTTCCTGGACTCTGATCCTAATCTCAAACTGTTGCTGCAAATTGTCAACCTTAACCTCTGATATGTACTTATTTTAACCCATGTTTCAACTTTAAATCATGTTGATGAATCAGATAATGAAGGATTTACATCATGGGGAACTGACTGTTGTCTCATAAGGGAAGTAAATCCAAATGAAGTGAGTTTGTACAGATTGTAGTCGCCACTAAATCCAAATCCTAGAATTAAACCTCAGCTAAACTAGACTAAACTGGGACCGGAACACAAAATTTGCTTTACTTTAACTATTTTCACTGCTAGTTTCGCACTGTTATTGTGTTCATACTGTATATTTTGTCACTTTTTCAGTCAAAGTTCATTTTCATTCAAACACCTTGTTTAATGCATGCCTTTATTCCGTCATAGTTTACAATGAAGCCTTTTCTGATTCTAATCGTTTTATTTACTTGTGATTTTTTCCCCTCTTTTTTTCCATAAGTTTATTTATTATTTTTATAGACTTGATACAAATGATATGCTATAGAACAACAGTTAGACTTACCAGACAAGTTTGCATTTGCATTGGGATTTTAACGTGCCTCTTTTGTTCTGTAAAGCACACTGAATTACTTCAACAAATAACCTTAAAATGTAAAAACACACACAACAAAGACCTGACTGGACAAAGATTCTCACACCGCAGTTTTTTTTGTTCCAAAGATAAAATAGGTCTGTTCTAATTTCATACAAGACAGCACTGGAGCGTTGTGATTTCATAGTGTTTTGTGGATTACACTGTGTTGATCCCTGTAATAAAAGGTGCCCAGTCAGCGTTTCCATGTGTCTTCAGTCATGTGAAGAGTGAGCTCATCCAGGTTTGTGGAATATTGAAGCTGTGATTCACCTTTTTATGCACAATCACAAACACAAAGCAGACACGTTTATTTCCTCTTGGAACGTCTTGAGGAATTTTCCCCTGACGGCAAGTTTGATACTAGGTGTGGATTCAAACAGATGTTTTTAGTGAATGAGTGAAGATTTTATGACATACTTTCAGGTCTTAGAAATGTTCAAGTATTAGTAGAAGTTGTAGTAAAAGTCGTAGAAAAAGGTGCAGCAATGCTGTGGAACTTGCTTTACTCATAATGAAAGTCATAAAAGTAGAAGTAATGGCATACACAGTTAAAGTCGGCTGAAGATTAACAGATTCAAAAGTTTGCTATTAAATATTTTCTAAAATGAGGTTTTGCATTTCTTGCTAGTACTACAATCAGTACTTGTGCCATTACTCTTGTCAGTTTAGCCTTCAAAGTAGTCATAGTATTAGTCGAAGTAGTGGCAGAAGTATAGACACCAGTGGTAATACTAAATGTAAACTATACATATATACACATAACTCTATACATATTAGCAGTAGTGCTGAAATTGTAAAAGAAGTACAAACAATAGCAGTCACTAGACTTGCACTATAAGAGTCACTTTATGCTTTAAATGGTTTTTCACCACAGTCCTATCAGTGGTACAGATCTGGGTACATATTGTTCCTATAGTTCAGTGGTTCTTGCTGTTTTGAAATGTAAAAAACTTTCCTAATGCAGTGCCAGGATCCTAAATATTCACTGTGATGAGTTTATAACTCTTTTCTGTCTTTTTAAGAGTCTATGAGCCCAGAGCAAGTTCTGCCGTCATGGTAAAGCTAACAAACATTAGCATGTGAACAGTGCACTTCCTGCTTCTCGTAGAATAAAACACATCATTACTGAAAACACTGTGGTCTCATTTTCAGCTGAATATATCTGTGCTGGGACAACATAGAAATCTGGTACATGAACTGGGTCTGTTTTTCACAATTCAAAACAGTAAAAAATTTGGTACAGTGTCTTTAAAAGAAGAGTTTGAAATCAACTTTCAATCAATCAAACTTGGGACTTTTTTGACAGACTTTGGACCAAATGGTACTTGAAATGTGAGTAAAATGAGCCGTGATTTTATTTCATTGGATAACTTGGTTTCTTTTCTCTCTCTGTCGTGTTCTATGTTGTGATGTGTTTGATGCGTTTAAATTTAAATTGTAAAAACAAAAGAACTCAACTTTATATTAGAAGTCTGTCTAAATGTGCTAGTTCACATGAGCAAAAGAGCGATACGAAGTCATTAGTGTTTTATTGTTGTTTTTTGTCTGTAAAAACAACACATTCTTTTATATAAAGTGTGAATTATGACGGTAGGACCCTGTGGGATGATCAGATAAGACAAGGCTGGGCCGCAACGTTGCAGACTCTGGGAATGGCTGCTCTAGTTGATGGATTATGACAGTGAATGAGTGGCTGAAAAACAGATGTCTTCATGGATACAAGTCCCAGAGGGTGTGCAGTAATGGAAGGAGAGCTTGCCCTGGCAGGTGGGAGTCTGCCTGGTGCACTGGAGGACATGCGTGACGTCCAAAGTCACTCCAGGGCACATACTAAACGCATACATCTATCTCTGGTATGCTACAACCTCTAAGTGGCTGCATTTAAACAGGTCATTCACAGCACTGAGGGTTTAGGAAACAGCTCTGTGATGGATGATGTCCTCAAAACACTGAGTACTATTAGAAGAATCACGTTTTCGAACAGCATCAGTGAGTGCTGTGTTGTGCGGTCGGGGATTTCAAGAGTTAAGGGTGAAAAATGAACAGGGAAACAGATCTGGCGCAAGAGCATTTCGCAGATTATTCCTAACGGAGTGACAAACAATCGAATTCATAAATAATCAAGATTAAGTCGTGTCGAATCATTGTTTGGTGCAAAGTTCAGACTTTGAAAGAATAAACACGAATCATGAAATTAACCTTAAAAGACAATTTGTGTATAGAAAATAATAATAATAATATGTTTTTTCTAGCCTCATTCAAGTGCATATATTGTTGTGGCCTGTTGTGTTCTATGTATTCACCTTATTCCAGAAGTTGCCGTACGCGCCGCCGTCTTGTTTCCGTTGTATTAGTTTACATGGAACAGACAAGCTCAACAGAAAATAAGTTCTACATGGACTAAAAAGCCGTTTTCAGACTGACCAGGAAATCGTTGCGTTGTTGACTTGTTGTTGCTCGTGTTCATTAAACATTTTACACAAATCAACCTGCTTTATGTAACATTTTAGAGGCAAGACTTTTCCCTCGTTAGTCATTAGCTTTAACGGAGTTCTCGTCAAACGGGAGTGCGTTTACAACAAAAGTGAAAAAAACGGCAAAAGTGGGTGGGGCAGAATAAGGTCAATAGGCGTATCTGACTATTTGCAACAATCAAAAGGAAGAGGGAAAAGCCTGAATTATCCATTTAGCAGAGAAGTAAGTACGTATGAGCAAGTGAACTTTTTGAATTAAGTAACTTCTCATCTGGTGACTTCCATCTTGGGCGTGAACCAGAAGTGAAGCAGGAAAAATATGTCCAATAAATGTGTAAAGACAAGGTTGACACCGTAAACCAGTTCTAAACAAAGACTAATTCAAATCAACATTGCCTGTATATTGTCCACACAAACACAAATCAGGGGTAAGATTATGACCGTAGCCATATCTGAACATTTCACTCTCAACCAGATAATGTGGTTTGTGTCATTATTAAATAAAGTGTAGTCGCAGTGCTATTTTGATTTGCATAATACTGCAATAAGCAAATACCACAGATAACAGATGTCCAGTGCAATTCTATAGCCTAACACACGTGTATTATTTACAAGAACATCATTTTTTTACACTTTACACACAATTCAAACAAAGTGGAACGCCATGCCAACTGATATTATTACATATACTTTATTTAGCATTATGTATGTAGTATGTATGTATGTGTGTTATGTGTGTATGTATGTATGTAGTATGTACAGTATGTAAGTGCATGCCTGAGAGAAGGAGAGTGTGTGCTTGTGCAGGATGGTGTTGTTTAACAGTTTTAGTAATGCTTGAGGGTGGGATTATCTAAGTGTAGCATGCACAATGACCAGGTCAAGCTTCCATCTTCATTTTGCTGCATTCCAGTTGTCCCCGGCAGTCGGATTTTCCAAGTTCCGACTTGTAAATTCACACAGGAACACCTTTATTTCAGGGAATTTCTACTTGGAAACTCAGGCAACAATTCAGAACCCAAGTTACACAATCCAACATGGCCCTGCGTTCTATGATATAGTTTTACAACCAACATTTAAATATTGATAGTCCTGGTGCTATTATGTATGTATTTATGTCTTTAGTTGCTCTGTCCTGTCCACTCGCTGTCTGTGAAGCTGGTCCAGTGCTGCCGTTGAGCTTCTGCAGTTATAAATACTAATAACTAACCACGGAGCTACTGACAATAAAAGCAGAAATTCACATTCAACTGTTGATTCATAACTTAAAGATGTAACTGCACTATCCGGGTTCATAAATTAACTAAACTGGATCCATATTTTTGGTTGATTTTAACACCTTCATGGGTTTTATTGTTTGATTTGAGTCCTTACAGTCCATAAACTACAATGCATTGCTTATAGTTTTTCCCGACTTGACCACTGGAACTCAGAAAATCAGAGAAAACGTCTCTCTCAGGTCCGAGTTCCCACCTCCAAGTATGACTGACTAACATCAACCTGCCCAGGGACGACAGGCGAAAAATTAGCTACAACTTGGTACAAAACATCTTTATTTTTTTTTGGTCAACGTGACACTGTACACTGTCCCTGTCACAATAAAAACATGCCACACCCATTGATAAAAAATCGTCCATTTGGCTCGTGTTTTCACGGCTGAATCTTTGACAGCAGACAGACACACTCATATTAGTAAACTTGAGCTGAGTAATAGCAGGCAAAGCAGTAGTTTCACATTGACAGGTACAACGTGTGTGAGGCTTTGGAGCAGAGTAAAGTACTAAGCGAGATATTGTGGTCGTGAGTCACATCAGATAGGCCTTTGAAGCTGCACACTGTCATCACGTGGGCCTATGTCACTGCGGTCGCACTCGCACCGCTAACTGTCGAAAATAACAGATTCACAAGACGCACATGCTATTATCTGAGGCGGGGATGTGTCTAACGTTTTATCATGTCCTCAACCAACAACAAACTGAGACAAGGCTTCAGTCCGAAAATGTCACTGTGATACCGTACAGCCATTAGAGTGGTTAGTAAAGTCGTTTGTAGATTACACGGGTAAGTAAGGTTGTTGTCAGATTACAGGAGCCGTAGGTTAGATGCATGTGACAGAACTTTCGAAACTGTTCAAAGTTAAAAGTGTGGTGAAGGGAAAGTGACAATCCTGCTATAATTTGCCTTTTTACTGTCAAAGCATATCTTTTTTAATTAATGTTTGGTAAATATGGGTGCACGGTGGCAGAGCGGCTAGAGCTTCTGCCTCTCAATAAGGAGATCGTGGGTTCGAATCCCGCACCACCCCAACATCGTGGTTTCGAATTCTGAACCACCCCAACATCACACGATCTCTCTGGGTGGAGTCTGCATGTCCTCCCCGTGTTACCGTGGGTTCTCTCCGGGTTCTCCGGCTTCCTCCCACCGTCCAAAGACATGACTGTGTAGGTTAATTGACAACTCTAAATTGTCCCTAGTGAATGAATGTGAGAGTGAATGGTTGTCTGTCAATGTCTCTGTCTCTCTGTGTCAGCCCTGCGACGAGTTGGCCACTGTCCAGGGTGTACCCCGCCTAAGGCCCAAAGTCACTGGGACAGGCTCCAGTCACCCCGACCCCTAACGGGAATAAGCGGTAGAAAATGAATGAATGAATGAATGAATGAATGAATGGTAAATATCTGTAATTACTATCCAGATTAAACATTTGAATAAAGTTTAATGTTTGGTCAGCACAAAACAAACAAACAATTTTACAACAGCTTCACAAAGTAGTGCCATTATTCAATCGCAAAAGTGTGATTGTTGTCAGTTTAAAGATAAAGTTTATGAATCCATTCCCTTTCAAATATTATGAGGTTCAAGGTGTGCTTTTTCATTTTGTTGATTTTGTTCAAAAACATGAATCAAATGCTGATTAAGTTGTAAAGGCCGATCTTATTATCTGATTGCACAGTGTTTTCAGGTATTCAAGACAGCGTTTTTGCAACTATGAAAACTGCGCAAAAAGAAGCTTTGGATAAATGTCAGTCCCATTTGATATGATGTAGATTCCCAGAATCTGTTAAACTGAGGCTTATTCCATGCTGTGCTGTCATTAATCTGAACATTTTCAGAGCCAAGGTTTGAGTCACCACATCTGGACAACATGACTTAATTAATGACCTTTGAGATTTGTCTTGATTTCTTGTATTTATTATTCATTCAGATCGGTCTTAATGAATTTTCTTTATTCTGATTACCGTAAAATCCATATAAATCCAAAACGAGAGTGAATTAAAACACTTATATACAATAAGACCTTGGTCCGACAACTTCACAATGAATAATGATATAATAATGTCCATGATTCATTGTCTTTTTACAACTGAAACTGAATTTCAACAAATGGGTAATTTAAGAATTCCATTTAACGTGACTTTCCTCGTCTTATCATCTGACCGTGGCTGTCAGACCCTGCCAAAAAATGATATTTCGCTTCCCCCACGGTTTCTGGTAGTACTTTGTAGATGCCTGTGATAGGATTAGGTAAGTAGTCGGTCATCCCACGTTCACCCACACTTTGTTCTTCCTGTAAGATATGACTTTATAGGATTTGTCTTGTGGTGACATCATGAGAACCTCTTCATTCCCATCCCATCGATGTGGTTTCTGACGCGCTCCATGTGGGTTTGATTTAAATAACGAGGTAGCACTATTGCCTGTTCTTTCCACAGAAACAGTTGTGAAATTGAACTGTTTGTACAGACTGAAAACGGATATTCTATTTTAAGATTCTGATTAGCTGGCACACTACAGTAAGGTACAGTTACTTAGGCCAAAGGTTAAATGAAACACAGTGAGAGAAAATTAAAAAGAAAGTGATTTTGTGATTATAGATATCATGACATTTAAAATTTCTAAATATTTGGGTATTTTTAGCAGGATAAAAGTTCAATAGGGATGTTCCTAACAATTATTTTAGTATTCAATAGTCAATTGATTATTTCAGTTGCACATTGAGACTTTACAGACGAACGAACAGACAGAACGAAACTGTTACAGCACATATTTTTTCAGTCACTGATATAGTTCTCTCTTTTCCAACGAATCTGGCTAATCCGGCTACAGCTAATCTTTCTCTATTAAATCAACACATTTGAGTTTTTTTGTTTATTTTTTTGCATAAATTGTATGTTGAGTGATGTTTTGGACCACCCATGAAAGTTTCACAGCGATGAAATAAAAACTAAAACTCTAGATGGACAGCGAGTGACGCAATTGTAAATGCCACAAGTTGCACATTTCAGCAGATCATAATCTTATTCAGTTCAAATGAAGTTAGCATGATAAGATTCATTCAGATTCCTTGGCACTAACACTTACTTAGCGGCCTACAAAAACAGCTTTAGTCCCGCTTGACCTTGCTCTGACAGCTCACGGCTCCATGCATTCCTCCGGGCCTGTCGAGCTTTCGCCTGTAGGGTCTCAGCTGCTGTCCTGTCCTCTCCCTTTGCACTCAGCTCAAACTCACATAGCGTGCATTCCTCTCTGACTCACCATAGGCCTGCAGAAGAGTCTCCTTTAGCTTCTCCAACTGGCCGATGTGTTATCTGTCATATAAACAAGGCCAATGAGTCACTGTCCATTATACAACCCAGATGCCAACCTCCACCTAAGCTGTCACTAAAAAACATGCCTGAGCAGCACTGTTTTTAAGTAATCGTGGCAAGATTGTTCAAAGAGATCATAAAGCAGCGGTAGAAGTAGTTGTAGTCGCAATTGCAGCGGGACATGTACTTGGTCGTGACGGCGGCAGGACGAGTATTTGGTCGTAGAAGAGTAGCACAAGTATATAGTACACATATTGCTTCTTTACCATGGCAGCTTAGTGTCTTCATAAGTTGTGTGCGACTTTCAAATATGGTTGGTATTGCCATCAAACTCAAGCCACCGTGGAGATCAAATAAGTGTTATGTCAGCGTACCCACAACAGACAAAAACACGTGTAACTGGTACCTGCATCACTTCCTGCCTCAAACTGGTTGTACCTGCTGATGTCATCAAGGCTTGCCCGCTCACACCCCCCACGCCGCGCCCTATTGCTGTGGTTCTGGGCACAGATCAACAAAAACATATATCCATAATTGGACTGTCACATCCAAAAACAACAACCTTTCAATGGGGTGCGAAAAATGTGCTTTTGCATTACGTATTGTTTGGAATCATTTTTATTTTTACATAAAGCTTTATACTTTAAACCAAATCATGTACTACAGTCATTTTTAAGTATTCTGCCTAGCATTTTTCAACACAAGCCTGAAAAAGAAGTAAAATATATTCTTAATAAATGTGTTACAGTTACAGTGAAATACATTTTAACCAGTTACAATTGTAAGACGGCTACTTCGATCAATTAGAAAGGCTTTTACTTTGTTATTTTAAGCTACACGCTACAGTCTCATTTGTTACCAGTGTCACTAGTACCAAAAAGAAAAAGGGAAACAACGCAAGGGTGATATCTGCTGACAGACTATCACCAAACGAGAGCAGCCTGACTAACCAGATTACTTTTATTAGACAGAAACTCTATGTATTATTTCCGGTGCATTTTTACTGGAACGCAAGTAAGTTATTTTTTTATATATTTTTAATTGCTCTTAGCTACTCTATTTTTCTACTATGTTGAAACCGGATATTGTGTCACATGTTGTTAGCGTTTATAGTATCAGATGTCATGGCCCAGTGCCGAAGAACCAGGAAAAAAACACAAGAGTGGGCGTTTGAGCTTTGTGGAAAGTCTGCAACCAGCTTCTGCATATCAAAAAAATACCATTTCTTCTTGCAGTTTCAGATGGCTCAGATGCGGGAGTTTTGATACACAAAAACGCACCCACACATGTAGTTGCTGACAGGACACAAGATGAAACCAGATCAAGTCTCTATCTCCCGGTCCCTCACACTCCCCGTCCATACTTTCCCATTACATGCTGACACCTCTGCAATGTTTGGCCCGGTGTGAGAGTGCTAGGTGCGGGACACTGCCCAGCTGCCATGCGTCTGTAAGGGCCAGTGTTCCTGTGTGTGTCAATAGTGCTGTAGTGGGAAATACAAAGCATATGTGAGAGAGGAGAGAGGACAGAGAGCTTTCAGTGTGCGCCGCAACATTCACCCTGCATGGTAAATGGGTCAAAATATCACCAACGCATTTAGTATTTAACGTCAGTCATTAGTGAAATATGCACGCTAATATCTATCGCTTTATTAGGAAGGATATCCATTGATAAAACGGCATTCTACGTGTTTAAAGTACTTATAAGGCCTGTATAACACAACATTTGTATAGCACTTTTGTAGATATGCATTATAGAAGAGACAAACACAGACAAACAAAAAAGGCAGTTTAGAAGAGATGGATTTTCAGGGATTTGTTTGAGGATGGTCAGTGTGGAATTATACACTGTTTTGCATGGTCAGCTTTACTGTACGGATCGGTAAAGTGAAATGAAAGCTCATTTGAGATGTAAACTGCTTGGGTGGACAAAATTACCAACAAGAAAGACAAACTGGCCTCAAAGGAGATCTCCTCAAGAACCTCCAGAAAAGAAAACGGAGGTATTTTGTCCACATTGCCCGTCACAATGCCTCGCAAAGTGTTCTTCTAGGATGGAGGCCAGCAGCAGAGAGGTGCAGAAGGAAACCACGATTAATGTACACAGATATCATCACACAATGGACAGGAATGAACTACGTCAGTCACAGAAAAGCTGTGAACCGAGACGACTGGAAAGTTGTGGCATTCAGCGCTGCACAGATGATGACGATGAATGCCGCTCATCTTGATCTAATTTAGTGCCAAACAGCCCACTGCTATGGATCATGGCATATTTACAATGGTGAAAAATATGTTAAGATGAAATAAAATCCAAATACAACACCTACAGCTGTACTTTTTGACTTCTTTTCCTTTTTGTTTTTATGCTCATGATCCAATGACTTTCAACCTTTTTGAGTCACAGTACTTTTTTGTTTCACCGCAGCAGCACATCAACTACTAAAGCCGTACCAAATTTTACCTTTTAGTAAAAAAGGTATATAATGTGTCGAATAACATCTGTGCCACTTGTTTAAATGAGGGAATTGTGATTGTTTTGCTTTGTTTTTTTTGGGTGTAGAAGTATGCTAAGGACAAGCCAAGGTAAATTATTCAATTAAATCCATGTGAGAATCCAAATTTAACATTTTTTCAAGGCACATCTAGCACAAGGCACACTGGTTAAAAATCAAGGCCATACACTGTTATTGCCAATGAATGAAGGTTTATTGAAATCACTGCTGCAAGCATATTATCAAATATAATTAATTCAAGTATTTTGTTCGCTGTTTGGGACTTTGATTTGGGATTGAAGTTGTTTTTGATAAATATTTTGATGTAAGCCATCTAGGAGTGGGCAATTAACAAATTTCTAGATCTTAATAAAACGCACTTGTGGATCATAACATGGGTTAGGGTTAGCCACAAAAGGGTAGAGAGATACTTTGGAGATTACGCTTGACATTTCTGTCTTTTTTTTAAGTCAATTTTAATAGACGATACACTCAATATTTCAGTTTTGAATATCTCCAAAAATCATATATACAAATCAAAAATAACAATTCCGATATTATCCATTTTCCGATGTATCTCTCACTTCTAGCTCCATCTATTGCTCACGATTGTACTTTGGATCAGGAAGACTCCGTACATTATTTATCCATCTGTGTTCATCCTCCCTTGAAGCCGGGAACATTCTTTTCCTTTTAAAGATGGACTCTAACGTTTGCGAGACAAAGCACGGGCCGGCATGCCTCCACGCCATACCGGAGTAAATAACGTAGGTTGAACTGAAAGCATGGAGACGATTAAAAAAAATGCCCTATCATTCCTGGCATGCCGTCAAGCGGGACCATGATGGAGGAGCAGATAGTGGAGCGGCTTCAAATGGGGAAGCGGAGTGGGATGACGCACGCACAGGATTATGGTTGATGATTGAGCCATAAATGTGTCAGCTGCCCTAAATAAAACAGCATGGCAGGAACAGGAAAGTGCTGGGATAGTTTACCATATCCAAGTCGGGCTTTGTATCATAGTAGGGACTTTGTTGTCAGCGGTGGTTGCCTGGAAACGCACCATTCTGACAAGACAAGAAGTGTTGATGGTCTGAGCTGCATTACAGTAAACCATTGAGCACTGGAACTACCAACCAGGAAGAACTCTGGGCAAGCAGTGGGCAGTTTATCGAAATTTAGATAATATCGTGAATGTTCTTTTGAAGATATTGAGTATGTCATTTATAGGGGAAAAAAATAGTAGAATAAAGGGTATGAGGTGATATTTCTTTCAAATAAGGGTATATGGTGATATTTCTGATTAATTTTACAGACATTTCCAGAGCTGTAGGCTTTTTGTTTTTTAATAAAATGATCAGTCAACGGTGTCTTAGTCAACCAAAAGGCCGATTAATTATTTTATTGGGATTATGAGGATTTAGTAGAAAGGAGGCTGCAACCTAGTCTCCAGAGAAATGCGTAAATAATTTACATTTTTGCATTTACGTAACTGTTGTACGTTTTTGTTGTCAATGTACGTTCAATATGTATGAGGAAAACATACACATTTTACGTTTTGTAGGGTCAAGTCTGTGTTGGGGTTAGGGTTTATTACTGATAAACTGTAACATGTACGTTTTTGATTGACATTCTTGTGTAAAATAATTTGCAAAACGTGAAATATGTATATTTTCCATTGACGTATACATGTAGCATAAATTCCAAAAGCGTAAAATGTGTACGTTTTCACAGATGTCCTTATTGTACATATTTTGACAACAAAAACGTACAATAGCTACATAAATGGAATTACAAACCGTAAATGATGTATGTATTTTTTATTTGATTTATTTATTTTCACATAATCAAAAAAAACAGAAGTCCATATAAAACAAAACAACACAAAACGTGATGGAGTGTGGCAGAAACCTGAAAGGGCTTATCCTTAAAGCCACACACCTTTAATTGATTATTTTAACAAGCTCAAATTAAAAGCTGTCTGGTCAGATGATATTCAGATATTTTTCTGGAGACAGGGCAGAAGGAGAAGGCGTAGAGAGAGAGAGAAAGAGACGCAGCTTGGGTTTTGGCAGTTAACAGTGAGTTTAATCTTCTTTTTTCATACAAACATGCATTTTTCTATTGTTCTTTATATACATAGTTGTTTTTGCATAAACTCCTGTGAGACTGTGGTCTTGTGAGTGCAGCTTGGGTCAGAATATAAAGTGTTTGCCAGGATCACGCTTCCGTTCCTTTGATTCCAAGAATTTCTTTAGTCGACTACAGCCAAAGACATTTCACATTTGTTTAATACTGTATGTTTAAAGACATGTTTTACCACATTTCTGTTGAATTGAATAATATCGTCATGAAAATAGTTATCGAGATACTACAAAAAAAAGAGATATTCATTTTTGTCAATTTCGTCCAAACTTTAAAAAGTATGTAATATGACTGCGCATGATTTGGTTTTAGTAGGTCATTTTGGGAAAATAAATAAATAAATATAGTAAATATAATTAGCCTGGAATGGTTTTAAAGTTACATCTGATTCCATGTCCCCTGAGCAATACAAACATGTTTTTGTTTTGTTTTTTGGCTTATCGGGCAGTTATCAGCATTTTGTTTTTCCAGATGTGCTGACTGTTGCATCAGTGATGTGCTTTGCTTAATGCCTACAGGTGAAACTGTACTCTTCTCCAACTTTCTTTGTCAATCCAGAGAATGTTGTCAAAATCTGTGTAAACTCCGACTCTTTCCTCATAGCTTATTTTGAATCTGGACTTTTCCCTCACTCTGCAGTTTAGCCCGGAGCACTCACTTCCTGGCAGTTGTTAAAGCTCGTTCTTCAGAACATTTTGTTTCACTTGTTTCAATTTTCCAACCACGGCTTCCCGTCTGTTCCCTCCCCCCTCATACTTCAGCCCGCGCTCCATTTCCGTGTTAGAAGGAAAAGCATGATGGAAAAGTGGGAAGGCTGAGGGAGGCAGGGAAGGCTGAGCTACTTTTGAGAAATTGAGGAATTTCAGAGAAGGCAAAATCTCTGCAGGAGGGGACATGTACTGAACACGCCCCGGGCAGAATCATAAAATGTGACGCAAAACACAAAGTAAATCATGTGTGGCTTTTTAAGATTAACGGCAACTCAATTATGAAAAAAGTTGGAGCACGGTGAAACGTAAAATAAAGCAAAAGAAAGCATGAAAAGGTTGACTCATCTTTAAAAACTGAAGAAAGGAAAGCGGTGTTAAATATCTCAGTGCCAGGCAGACCTGTGCTGCCGCAGACACAGGCCTCACAAACAGAAGCAAAGTTCCATTCAAACGCAATCAATAGTTCTTCTTCCTAGTATTCACTTCCATGTAATGTTTCATGTTTACACTTCAGTCACAATGGCCTCAGATAAACCAATGCAAAACAGATACAACCTCCAGAGTCTCCATTTGTCACAAACGTGAACACGTGAGACTGCACATATAATAAGGAAACATCTTAAAATAAGGAACTAAACACTTTTCTAGACTATTCTATTTATCATTTGTTTGATATTCATTAATTCCTCACACATTATTTCAGATTGTGTTTAATATGAAATAAAACATGAATCTAAAACACAATAATTTGACATTAAGACATCACTCAAATATTAGTACAATACGGTTGAATAAGAGAATAAACTTTTGCTTCAATTAGGCCTGTCACTTATCGTTCAAAGAATAATGGCTGGGACAATATTTTTTGGCTCAGTATTAATTGTGTGTAGAAAGAAAATGTTCTTTGTAGCAATAAAACTTTTGTTAAGCAGTCGAGAGTCGAATAAGTGATTTCTATGACTAATTATAGATACAGTAAATACTTAAGAGTGTTTTGTTCTGTTATTTATTAATTGTATATCATGTTAATATCATTATTATACATTTAGAAAATTACTTATTGGGGTTTCCAGCTTTAGAGTTATTGTAACATCCACGTAATGTCATTTCTATAGTATCATTTATCAAGATATTTCTCAGTAGCAATATATCGCTCTTTAAAATGCGTTATTGGCCCAGCCTGGGTGTTATATCACAGGCCAGACGGCGCAGTGGCCGTGAGAGCAGTTGGCTTTATTTGTTGTCGGCACACACACATGGACCTCCAGAGAGGCTGAGTAATGGTGTAGTGACAAACTCAGATACAGTATCATCTGACAACACTGCGCGACCTTGAACTCAGGGACACAGCACACAAACACATGCACTGAGGGACAGGGCACCGGGGCTGCTGGGAAAAGTGCAACACCAGTGTCAATGTGCAGAGAAACCAGTTCAGTGCATTTGTATTGGCTTTTTATTGCACGTTGGAGCGGCACAATTGTGAAAAATATCTGGTTTTGCGATTTTTCATAGCTTTGTGATTTATGTTTTAATTTCTGATTCTGTTTAAGGTGACATTTTAAACAAAACCAGGAGAACTGAGACTGAAATATGAACTGACAAACTAGTAAAAGAATTACATGTTTTAAAATGTTTTTGGCGCTTTTAGTTACGTTTTTGTTGCTGTGTTTTTGTCAATGGTTTCAGAAAACATTCAGGTTTTATGCAGAATAAAACTGGATATGTTGTTGCCTGTGGAGGAAATTAGTGTTAATTGAGTCCATTCAAATTGCACTTTCGATTTGATTTCGAGTAATTGTGCAGCCCTATTGTCCATGTAGGTAAACGAGTCTTTTGTGTATCTGACCTCAAAGCTTAATTGCATTATAGTTTAAAACAAACAGTCATGCTTTATGACTGAAACATGACTTTGGCGGTTTTACACTTGAATTTTATTGCTTCTCTTTGGAAACCAAACTTATGTACAGCGCAATATGTGAAATAAAACCATGAAAATTCAGTGTTAGGGTTTAGTTTTTCTAAATGCAAATACATATACATAAATACGTTTTAAGATTGTTTTGTCTCACTGGTGAAGAGTTGTTACTGCTTGTTGTAACACAGTATCAATCATATTAAACCACTGGAGGCGTGAACTATGTCCTCAAATCAATTTTCAGTTCCATAAAGAAGAGGCAGTGTTTTTTTAAGTGGTGTCACTATCATCACACCATTAATGACTAATAACCACTAATATCTTTTGTAGCCACTTTCTAATAGATAACAAAACCTTTATTACGAAACCTGAGGTGTAGATTAGAATTTGTTTTTAGAGCAGAGAAGGTTGAAGTAATTTGAACTCACTTTCACAGACAAATTGAAATTAAAAGCTAATTCGAGACAGCAGAGGCACAATTTTTACAGGGATTACTGTGTGTTTTTTGTGGCACACGATGCAGAAAGTACTCTAGTATTGACTGTAAAAATCGTTCTGATTTTACGGAAACACAGACACTGACAGATGCAGCTGGGTTTGGAGAGTAGAATTAGACAAAAAATTACTTAAACGGTTAAACTACAGGCTGTCAATTTGTACTCCGTTTAGTATCAGCCACGTGAGGAAAACCAGACACAGGAGAAAACAGGCAAACTCCACACAGAAAAGCCCCGCACAGTCCAGGAACGAAACCTACAACCTTCTTGTTGTGAGGCGAGAGTGCCTCCAGCTAACATTGTTTTAGTCCTAACAACATCTCAGCTCGAATTTCCTTCAGTAAAAAGACCATGGGTTTATTTTCAGCGAACAAAACTAGCCGAACCACATTCAGACTTTTGCATGTCAAAAATGATTTGTACTAAAACTAGATACTTATCTTCTGTGTTTGCAAAAGTAGATTTTGTTTCCCACTTAACCTTTAAATACTATTACCTTGTCTACATTTAATATTGCTGATTATATGCCTTTATTGAAAAGCTAAATTAAACATTACTTTTTTGCAATTCTTTCTAGTCAATGAGAGTAAACGGCACATTAAAACTGGGACCAAACTCAGAACTAAACCCGGAACTAAACCTGGACTAAACCAAGACTAGAACAGAACCAAACCGGGTCTACATCCGGACTAAACTGGTCCCAAATCCTGACAAAACCAGGACAAATGTGAACGCACCATTAGTGGCACAGAAGCAAATAGAACTGCGGGGACACAAGGCAGTTTTGTAATTTGTTTTTGCTCTTTCTGTGACTGACTGCGGGTTCCTTGGGGGAAACTTCACCCTGAGAAATATGTTTGGGATATGGATGAGAAATGTATAACGGTACAGAGAAAACAGCCGGGCGCAGACGCACTCACACACTGCACATTTCAGCAAGTTACTACAAACCACCAGTTGTGTACACCTGGAAAACACGCTGCGACCCATAAAACATCACATACGAGTTTCAACTGTCACAAGAAAGATTCTGCACTGCACGCCTTTTGCAATATAACCAGACGACGTTCGAGCTAGTGCAGAAATTCCTCCAAAACTACTTGTAGAGGAAGTAGATGTGACATTGCCAAATACGGATACACTTGCCAGAGACCGAATACGTAAGATTGGTATTTGATTTGAATAGTTAGACACTTTAATAACAGATGACTACAGCAAAAGAAGTCAATGTGTTAAAGTAGAAGGCTATTTCAGCTACGAACCAAGATGAATAATAGTCAATATAAAGTAATATTTAATTTGAAGGATGTTTGTTATTGAATACCAAATCTACATCAACTGTGCATTCTAACTTCTGCTGTTTAGAGTTAAAAATCACAAATAGTGCTTGTTCACAAGAGAAAAACAGCTGTTTTTTAGGTAAAAACGTGTAGCAAAATGTATAGGAGTGAGCAGGGGCGGTTCTAGGCATTTGGAGGCCCTAAAGAAGACCCACTGAACACACAACAATTGGACATAACAATGGAATATAAAATAAAAACAAGATCTCAGGAGTGGACTGGGAAGAAAAACTGCTTCAGGCCACATTCGTCAGTACTGACATTTTTCTTTTCACAGTTCGAGATAGGCGAATGTAAAGGAGAATTTGAAGGTCGTGAAGAAACATTGAATAAATAACGTGTCTTGTCCTGTATTCAGCTGGATTCAGATGCATTTGAACAGACCACACAAGATATTACTATTACTTTTTTTTGTTTAGTTTAGTTTTAGTTTGCTGTGTTTAAACTCAAATTTAAAACTCGATTTGGATATTATATTAGTTCGATACTGTACAATTTCAATACCACAATGATAATAAACAACACTCTTTTTATATCGACTATAGACTGTTCTCAACACAACTAATGTTATCATGGGGTTGTCTATATTTTAAAACTGTTCAGGAAGAGTCAAATTCTCTCTTGTTTTTTTGTCACTTTTAAGTTAGATAGAGTTTTAGGTCGGAGCATAGTTGTACACAAATATTAATTTTACATTTTAAGTTTATGTTGTGTTTATGTCTTTACAAACTCCTGAGGGGAGTGGTCATGACAAAAATTGATGTTTGTTTTTTTGAGTAGCCGAATAACTATATTCAGAATTCAACAGAAAATGTCTTTAAACGTATTAGTTGAGGTTTATTTGTCAAACAAATGTGAAAAATTAATCAGAAATGTGCAGAAATATCACCTTATACCCTTATATAACAGTTTAGTTTTTTATTTTATTTTTTATCAGCTTTTTGTAGCATTTTTTTATATCTTCAAAAAATCTTCATGATATTATGTAGATTTCAGTATATTGTCCATGTTTAGTATATAGTATATTCAAAGGACAAAAAGCCAAGGCACATTTTTACTCAAAAGACAGAGCTGTTTTATCCTGTACGTCTCCTATTTGTTACTTGTTTTTAAATGTTCAAACTTCTATGGTCATTTCATAGACAGTTTCCCTTTTTTGTGATTGCACAAACGCGGGTCATTTTTAATAAAAGTATCACGCCACTTTGCACCACAAGCATAGCACATTTGTTATACCTGTCATTTGGGATTATAAATGCATAGCCTGTAGCGAAGCGTGTTTTGACCTGACTCAGCAGTATCAATCACATGAGGACCTGTCCAACCAGTCGCCCCACAAGCCTCACTCCAGTCCTCCTTTGGCCACGCACACAACATTTTGAATTTAACCAAAGATTTTTTTCCTGTTTTCTTATTCCGTGCACTGCATTCCTCCAAAGCTGCAATATGAAACTCAAAATTAACCTTGGACTAAAATGTTTGTATCTTTTGCTGTCAGTCTACCAAAGCTGTTATTATTATCTTATTTTCCACGAAGTACGCAAGCTGAAGTGCAAAGTATAGGATTGATCCACAACCAGATTAATCAGTGAAAGGGCTGGCCAGAAGTGTACGTGACATACTTTACGTTCACACTTTGAACTGATCTACAATTGTTCTTAAGCTCATAAAAAAGTTTGTATTTATGTATGTCTGTTAAATTATGTATGGATCAAGACTTTTTTTGTAACTCTTATTATTTAATTAATATTGTTGTAACTTTTTGGCGACGGATAGGAAAGACTATCAGGCTTTTTCATTTACTTAAAGGAAAATCAGCCTTTCTCTTTCTCCATGCTAAATGAGGTAAAAAAAAATCTACAGCTTGACCAAGACGAAACCTAGAACAGGCCAGAAGCTGCAGGACTCGTATCACCAGAATAAGTCAGTCTACAAGTTTGACAAACACAAAAAAGTAGAGAAAAGCAGATGAACGCTGCAACATTTTGTCACTTTTTTTTAAAACTAAGCTATATTTTTTCACCTCTAAATGAAGCGCTTACTACGTTTTATCGTGGGTGTGTGTAAGTAACATACAAGTATTCGGGAATCGGTCTAAAATTAGCAGAAGCGCGGTCATAATCTTATTTGGAAAAGATTCCTCTGAGGATTGGTTACATGAATTGCAAAGATAAAGGTCAGTTTCAGAGGACAAACAGCGCTTCACAATAGCAGCTTTTGGAGCGTGCAATGACCGTAAAACGCTGACATACACTAACCATATGAGCAGTCATCAGATATTCTGACTGGGCATTACGGGCAGGAGGCACTCATAATTTACTCACATTTGGCTCTTGTGTAAACAGAGCAGAACAGGAAGTTACAATATGTGGGGATTTCTCCATACTATACATCCCTTGGTTTACAGCTTTGTCGTCTCTGCTGACACAATGTACAATTTATATATATTTTTTTGTTCTCACCAATAACAATCAGTATTTTAATCAATTTATTTAACAATTTCTTTCTCTTTCTTTAAATTATTCTTTGCATTAGGCACCAAAAATGTAGGTAATGTACGTAATGTATGTAATCTGACTCTGAAGATGTGCTGAGTTGTGTTTATTGTCTTTAACTGCAGGCTGTTTTTTCTCTGAAAGTGAAATAAAATGAAAACTTCCACACAACACTTCCTCTACGCACAACTTCAAGTATAGTCTAAGTACGTAGCAAAGAGAACCTGACACGTGCGAGGCATTTTAAACACATTATTGACGCATCGATTCGTGCATGTTCGTTTATTCTCTGCCCTCATTATATGAACTAGGACTCCTCTTATCGTCGCCTTATCTCCCGGACTCGTAGGATAAGAGTGAATACTTTGAACCCGCCTATGTCCATATGGTGTTTCTGGACCAGGTACTTTCCCCATGATTGCTAATGTAAATACTAGCTCTATAACACTGACTCATAAGTGTCCTAGTTCTCTGTCCTGATGATTCACCTGCTAAAGCCGGGACAGAGCAGCACGTCGACAGCCGCCATCTTGCCTCTTCAAACCTGCTCTTCCAGCGTTGCCGAGGAACCGCTCAATCTGTGTGTGCAATGTTTGGCATGTCACCATAGCAATGTTACGGAGGGCACTGTCAAATATTTGCAAACTATCACTTATTAGAGGCATCGGCTGGTCAAACGCTGTCTGAAGCAGGGCTGGGACAGAGGAAACGAAAAGGAAAAGAGGAAAAGTGAGAGAAAAGCAGAAGTCAATCATCGTTTCATATTGCAGGAGTAAAAGTAAATTGAATACAAGTCTTTCCTATTCCAATATCCAAACAAATAAAATAAAAAAAAACAACATCCTGATCATGCACTATTTTATGATGACAGCACAATATGTATGAACTTTCTCTTCATCTGCACTTTACTTCGTGATAAGAGCTGCCATAACGAGTGAATTTCTACGAAGTTCTGTTGTATTTGTTTGTTTGTTTTGTTTGTTTTATATGTTTTTTTCTTTTTATGGACAGATACAAAAACATTGAAGAACATGAGGCAGAGCAGTCTGATGCATGCATTAGTGCTTAGCCGGAGTTAATCAGCAGCACTTGATCCTAGAAGGACTTTTAAAACACTTTTTTTTTTAATCTCATCCTAAAATAATACATTATGACACACAATCTGTATTTTGAATGAAAGAGATTTTTAAAATATATATATTTCCTTCACATTTTTTGAAATACTCTACTGGGGCTATATGTTACTTGCATGTGTAAAAACCGTAATTAAAAAATTTCAAAATAGAACACATATTTTAGACCTATTCTAGCTTCATTTACCTTTTTTAAAACCATCACAGGAAGATCGATGCTTTTACACCATGACCTGAAGCTAACCAGGCTAGGATGACTTTGACATTTCAAGTCATCCACAGTGAGTCAGACTGTTGGATTCCCCCTGGTTTCCCTTCTTCCAGGGATCATGCTCCCTTTAGTCAGCCCTCCCCGGTGATTTAAGCCGCTTTAGCATATACTCATTCAGAAACAAGCACCACCGCCCAGTTTTGCTTCCAAAACTCAGGGCCTGCCACATACTGCTCTTACATTGGGGTTGCAGTATGGTGATGAGTAAGAGCCTCGTGACATGTGCTCCCAGGGTATTTATATACTCACACACTATGCATGACATTAAACATAAAGACAAGACCTTGCAAACTGCATTATGCCAGACTTTTCTAGGTGCTCAGTGTCTCTTATAGGTTGGTAAAAAAACGGATACTAGATATGAACAGATATGAACAAGTATCACTAAAGAATAAAAATCATATTTGGGGCAAATTTTAATATTTTGTTGAATTGTTTTAGAATGGTCTTGCATTCTTCTGGGTTAGTACTGGTTTAAACCGGCTTTGGTCCTGGTTTAGTTCTTGTTTAATTCTGGTTTAGTAAAGCCTTTTGCATTTTATTTTTCCACAAAATTGTAATTTTCAATTAATCAATTATTGAAACAGATCTAGTGTTGTGGATATTTTGTGAGACTCCGCATAATGTTAAAAGTGGTGACATGTCGTGCGTTATCGGCCCAGAGCCCTCGACCCTCCAAAAAATCTTGAATAGTTGATTAGCCCAGCCCTATGCTGTGGTGCTGTTACTATTGAAGACAGTCTGGGGTCGACAGACAGAAGTTTGGCTGACAATCTGCACACAGGGTCACAACAATGACCAACACTCACCCACACACCATATTCATACGTTTCATAAGTGTATTGCCCAAGGGCACCGTTCCTTATCTCTGAATATGAACCATATACATAACATGCAAGTGCATTTAAACACAATGTGACTTATATTAGGCTACGTCTTTGTGATCACACTGTAAAGGCATATAAGGAACATGGGTCAACTCTAGGTCACCCAACCCAATGATTTGACAGTGTGCTGTTGTAAATGCTTAATCATTGACATTGAAGGATGTATTATTTTAAGCCATAGATCATTATGTGGCACCATGCAACTAATTCACACACAAAGTGCTTTGTGTGCCTCGAAGGTGGAAAAGCGATATATAAAAATGTGATCATTTATAATTTACTATTTTACCACAAATAAAAGAAAAACATCACTGTATACTACTCATTGTATATTCCTTATTAGTGGATGGAGGTACCGGCATCTGCAAGGAAGTTCCCTTCTATCTTTTCATTGACAAAGGGAACATTCCAGCGTGACAGAAATATGCTTTTCAGTGGACTAGAAGTTACTGTGACGAGTCTCCGTCTCGTCATGCCTCTGATGAGGGGAATACTCCAAGAACTCCACCCTTTACATTAATAACAGTTGGTCCTTTATTCTCGCCACTGTATTGAACAGAACTGAACAGAACTGAATGAGTACAAGTTGATAGATGATGACGATGAAGATAGATAGAAAAATAGATAGATGTTTTTATCATATTTTATACATCATCACTATTTTTAGGTTTATAAGAAAGTGATCTATGATTTCCACAATGCAGTTATCTGTGTAAAACCGCAACCCTTCAGGAGCCCTTGCCAGACCAAGCATGGGGTTAATGGTGTAACATGATTTGAACTAGAGGTTGTGTAAAATTATAAAATAAATAATGAATAACATCATAATTGGTATCTTAGGTACCTTAAGTTAGTTACATTTACAAGCACTTCTGTTCCTGACGGTGCAAGTTTATTTACTTCTCAGAAAAGGCTCCAGGCAGCTCAGCCACCTTTTACCTTCAATGCTCACGTTACACATTTTCCCAGGGTCTGCACTCACACGTTTAGAACTTCAACACAGCATTGTAGCAGCAGCTATCAGCTGTGGATACTAACAGTATGCAGAAAAATGTCAAGGACTCTAAGGGTTAAGGGACTACTTTCTGTAATAAACTGTTTTCAGCAGCACAGTGTGTACAGACACATTGTAAAAGCAGCTTTCAGGATCAACATAAAACCACTATATGCAGACTGCACCTAACTATAAAAAGTTTTTTATCAACTGCAAACCAGGAAGTCCCGCTGGTGTGTTAGCATGCTAGCTGTTGCTTGCAGTGGTTCCCAAATGTTTCTCTGGCCTCTGAAAACTGTGAATCGTGCTTATAAACTCATGGTGCATAATCAGACTGCTAGGAATGTGTGAGGAATATGTTAAATATGTTTACCTATGCAACCAATTCTGTTTATCACGTTAAAATAATATAATTTTGGTGTAGTTCTATTATAACTTATACGAAGTGATTCATATTTGAGTAGCAACATCACAGTACTAATAAAATAAATACAGTATAACAGAATCATAATACTTTATTGAAGTGTGTGAGTATTTTCAGTAGGCGAAATGTGGCACACACAGTATTTCGGATCTAATGTTAACAACTACATGGCCAGAGACACAATATTGGTAGGGAAAGAGCCAAACTGTTTGGAGGTACTTCATCAGAGCTGCACCACATGACACAAATGATACATTATTAAGTAAGATTCTCCACATCAGGACGGTATTTCTGCTCTGAAACCCTTTGTCTTCTGAAGACTTAAGCATTATCAATTTCAGTGTTCACCTAAAATACATTGCAAAACTTGCCATTTACTTTTTTCTATCCCTGCTGTGCTCATGCTCCTGTATTTTTCTTATCACGAACACGTGTGTCAGCTACCGCCTCGCCCTTACAGAGTAACTTTCCACGCAAGGAACAAGTAGAGCAAAGTAACCACAAGGCAAACACATTATATAAAAAACACCATTCCAAAGCAACCCCTTTCCATTTGCTTCCTAGAGTGCCAGCCCTGCAGTTTACAGGCCCGTCGCTCACAGTCCAATAAAATAACAGCACTTTATTTCCTTTCCAGAATGCAATGAGAGTGCGACCTCATAATATATTTTCCAGAGAATGTAAAGTTTATATATAGGCATGTTATTTATAGCGTAGAGCAGTTATTATTAGTGAAAGCTGAGAGAGTTGTTTGGTTCCCGTTGCACTCCCAGTCTGTGCATTTGTCTGGTGAGCCTGTGGGTCATGGTGGTGAGTACAGTAAAGACACTTAAACCAGACATGTCCTAAGTGTAGCTCAAGGGCTAAACAGGCATAAATGACACATGAACTCCTTCTGTCTTTTTAAATATGGGATTTTTCATGTCACACCACTGGACACATTTTGGATTACAGCATTTAACTTCTTATATTTAATTTATATTTAAAGACAAAAAATAACATGCTTATCTTATTAAAAGTCTTTGCAAGTCTGTGTGGTAAATGTTGCAAATGTATTTTCGGGTGTTTGAAGCCCCTGCCGTCTCCCCCAGCTGTCTCTGCGTGGAAAACCAGCCTTGCAACTTTCCTGATGCTGACTCGAAGACAACTCTCCTGAGAAACCTACGCTCTCCTTTTTATATTTGGGGGCATGAAATGTTTTTGTATGTGATTGTATTTCCTTATCACAATAAAAGGAAAGGAAAAAAAGAAGGAAGAAAAAAAAAAAGCTTTTGGCATCACTGAAGTTACTTAGTTCTGCTTTAAAGTAGACACGACCATGTTGTTTTGTTAAACTATTTATACGTTCTTATCTTTATGCTAACACCTTTATAAAATGTGAAACAAATGACTCGTCCTAGATTTTTGAAAGAAAAGTGTTCCAGTCACACCACAGGAAATTTTAGTTTTTTTCTTTAAATTCACACAACTTTATACTACACCTATGTCTAATGTATAGAAGACATTTTTGCGCACTGTTGAGATGAATTTTGGAGAGAGAGAAACATAATTTTAAGTGAAAACGTCAAAAATGGAATGTCACAGAACAGATTTTTTTTTCCCTTTTCTGTCAGATAACATAAATTATTAAATTCAAATAAATATATTAAAAACATTGTTATGTTCATACAGAAAGTCCAACATATTTCACTCATTTCTGTATGCAAGTTTTGGTAACTTTACACAACACAAAGTAATTGCACTTTCTTTATTAAACATTGTGGTCTTGGCCTAGTTTAAAAAAGCTCAAAATAATTCTAAAATTGTTAAGGTAAAGTCACATTTTATCATGTTTATGTGATTTTTTTTTGTATCAATAATTGTTCAAATTAATATCTAGTTTTGATATCAATTAGTATCTGATTTTAGATACTTTTGACAATTTTAAAGGCTATTGTGGGTTAAATGTCTTGCCCAAGAACACAACAGAAAGCAGCAGTAGGGATTAAAGCACAAGCATAAAACCTTTGCTACTGTTCATCCAACCTTTACAAGATGCCAGTCATGGGAGACATTCCTTTGAGAAGACCTAATATGCAATCAAAATTGGCTGACCCACAGTGGGTCACATTTTTATCTACAAAGACTGATCAGATGATTAGTTTCAATTATATTACCAAGTGCAAAGTGCAAAGAATTGTAAAATATTCTTTGTCTCGTGATCAATAAGATAATATAATTTCCATGACAAAAAATGACGATGAAAGGAAGGGATCGATCCTTGAAAAATGAACGGGGACTTCCCAGTTGTGCTTTACAAACCAAGCCTAACCCTTTAGGAAAGTCTGGCACAAAAACCTGAACTGTTTGTATTAAGAGTTGACAAATGATTGAACGATGACTGACTAACGAATGACTAATGTTTTTTTATTACTTCGATATTACTTTCTACTGTGCTCTGAAGTCTTGTCTGTCATACTTTCTAAAACATAAATACAGCTGGGACAATGTCTTAAAGGATTTTTTTAGATACAAAGAAGTAAATAAATGTGACTCCTAAGTATTAGTTTCAAATAGTGTAATTTGTACACCTTTTTGTACAGCATTTTCCTTGTTTCCTTGTAGTCATATATTTTTCTATTTTTAGTTAATGAGTAGCATAGTGTTGTTTATATAACTGGTATTCACAAATACACTCCTACACACAGTTATCTTCTGAAGGCAATTAAGGATAACTATTGTGGTAAACATCATTGAACAATATGTTCACACTAGCAGCCAGGTGCACACTCTAGTCATTAATAGGGCTGGCATATATGACATAAAAAGTATTTAATATGTTTTTGTTTTTAAAATTAATGTCCTAAACATGAACAAGACAGAACAAATCAATGCCATTCAACACCAAAACTTGACAACTGTATGTCTTTGTCAAAAAGTTTGAACTCTTCTCAAACAACACGCTTGTAAAGTCAGAAGATGAAGAGACACAAATTCAAATTAAATCAATTGCCTTACAACTCCTATCCCTTTAGTGCTGTATTTCACATTCATTGTTTGTGTACTTTCCCTGCAATCAATTTTAATTAGTCAAATGCACCTATATTTAATTACTGTGCATGAGCTAATTCAAAAGACTGAACTGATAGAACGAGTTGACATTTCACAAAGCACACATAACCAACTCATACTTTTGGAATTTTACCTCAGGCTGTTGTTGTTTTTGAAACTTTTTTTTTTTCTTTTGTTAGTGGCACCTCTTGCCTCAGATCACATGGTGTCTTCTTTCACATCATTGCCAGTAATTAGCATGACTCATGACATTGAGTGACACAATCTGAAATCTGCCAGGTGACAAAATTAAACCCATTGTCTAAGTGGTCATTACAGTAGTGTCTGTAATGTGTCAGGGGTACGTTTCATCTTCCTACACAAAAACATCCATGATCCTTTGTGTTCAGTTCAATGACAGTAATCCTTGCGTCACCAATGTTTAGGTTCAACAAAAGTGTAAGAGCCTATATGAGCGATAAGGAAATATGTAAAACATGAACTAGCAGGAACTTAATTAGATTCAATCACAAAACAGTCATTTACAGCAGCTATAATCTAAAGACAAAAAATTATTCTTGACATGCAGAGACACACAGACAAAGCCAACTTGCGGTCACGCTCAGCTGGATTCCTATGAGAAGCAAAACAAAAAGCAGAGCTGGCTCAATTATCACCATAGGAACAAGTTGTACAACTTGTACAACCCATTGTGGTTGTATTTATAGAGTAAAATCATATTTCGATCAACTACAAGAGTCCAATGTCCAGTTTGCCCATGCTCTGCTTATATGCTGCTCTTTTACCCCAAAGGTTTCTGCCCTTTCATAATCAATAGTTCCGATTATCTTTCTGCTGATCTATTTGTTTTGTAAGATTTGACAGAAAGCCCGAAAATCAGTCGAGAAAAGGGGAATATACTGCACTGTACAGTTCTGGTAAACAACATTGTGAAAAACATAGTCGCATCTCTGTGGTCAACACCCAGAAAGTGTGTAATTTGGGAGAACATGATTTATAGGCACTTCCTGAAAACCAAAGCATTACTCATAGAACCGTATGTACAGTAAATAAAAGTATGTAAATTCCGTGTGTATGTATGCCGATGGTGTTGACTACAGATTGACTCTGTTTGAGGCGAATCAAAAAGTGCAGTGTGCAGGCAAAACAAATAGCCTACAGAGAAATTTCACAGAACTGAAGAGATTGGTTCACCCTTCAAAACGCATGGGAACCGACGAGCTTGGAGGACACAAAATAAAGAGGACAAATGTGCAGATTTTAGTGGCGAATGGCGATATATCATGAATAACAGCTATGTCAATATGCCACTTTGCTTTCACAGGCTTACAAAACTGAAACGTTTCACACAGCTAGCTAAAAATACACATGATTTCTTTCTCTTTTTTTTCTTTCCTCCCTCTCCTTTCTTCTTGAACGCCGCCCAGCTTGTGAGCTCATGCTGAAACTTGAAGCTATGGGTGTGTCATCCGGGAACATAGCAAGTGGAAACTCCTCCCCAAAGTAGGAGTATCTGGCTCCAACTCGGCATAAAAGAGGCAGACGGACACAAGGCTTTAACTTGACACAGGTATCAAACTCAGGATAAGAGCTACGCCTGTTTTTTTGTCCTTTTGTCAAGGGAAACAGCCATGTCCGATATGCTCGACGATATCTTCACAAAGGTGAGCTTTAGTTTAATGTGTGCTGTGAGTGTTTTGGAAAAATGTGGCTTTGGAAAGTGTGAAGGGAGGGTTGAGCAATCAGTACTCCTCTTGTTTACTCCCAGTAGTGTATTCATGTAGGAGTCACTGACAGAATGACTTACTACTACTACAACTACTACTACTCCTACCACTACATAATATTATTGACAGACATTTGTGTGCCTTTTGTATGTTTGTAATTAAATGTATACATAGATAGAAATATATATATATTTAGATGACCTATCGTCATTTTTTTCTTTAACTTTAGTAACACTCTCAATTTTTTCCAACAGAACTTTCTTAACTTGACCCTGAATGAAGATTTTCCCACACAATCTCAAAACAAGCATCGTTTGAACCGCTCGGCCTCCTTCTTCTCTCCCCCCTCCCCTCCTGCAGCTCCCTGCCACAGCCTGAGCTCGGGAGACATTAATAATGAAGACAGCACCCCGATTTGGTCCAACATCTGGAGCCAGGCTCCAATCTCCAAACCCAAGCAGCCACCTTTCAGGCCTGACCGCTCCATGAGCTTGACTGACAGCAGCAGCTTGCTGGCCACGCTGGGGCAGCTCAATAGTCTGGAAGGTTTTCCCTCAGGGCCCACCACCACAGTGGCTCCACCACCCGGTTTTGCTCCTTCAGCCAATCTCCAAGCTCAGATCCAGCCTATGCTGGCCTCTAATCGTTACAAGACTGAACTGTGCCGCGGCTTCCAAGAAACCGGCAGCTGCAAATATGGCAACAAATGTCAGTTTGCCCATGGGGAGGCAGAGCTGCGTGGACTGTTCCGCCACCCTAAGTACAAAACCGAGCCCTGCAGAACCTTCTACAACTTTGGGTACTGCCCCTACGGCTCACGTTGCCACTTCATCCATGAGGAGAAGATCAGTGGTCAGGCTAAGCTTCAACGCCATGCAGTATCCACGGCAACCAGCACTCAGAATCCTCGACACCAGCTTCGCCAAAGTCTGAGTTTTGCTGGTTTCCAGCACTCTCGAAGCTCACCTCCACCTGCATTCCCCAGCTCTCTCAATGATCCCAATCTAGCCTTCAGCCGCGCCCCTTCTGTGTCCCCACCGCCTGCTGATATTCTCTCTCCAGTTTTTAGCGATTCCTTTCAACGTGAAACTCCAGCATTCCAGTTTGGAACCCAGCTGACCCGCGCCAGTGCTGGGGACATCCACAACATTCCTCTGATCCTGGAACCAAAGTCCTCACGCTGTGTGTGCGGCCATGGGAATAAAGTCCTGAACGACAGAGTCTTCTCAAACAGGGAGGACTTGCTGCCAGCTTCAGCGGCCTTGGGGAAACCTGCAGGTCTACAGCGTTTCTCCTCCGAGGACTCTCTGGAAGACAGCTACAGCAGCAGCAGTGGAGGCTCCAGCGGCTCTGAGTCTCCAACCTTTGACGTATCTGCCACCAAGAGGCTCACTGTCTTTGAGCGCTTGTCCCTGTCAGAATGAGGGAACAACGAATAGACACTTATTTACTGTGTCCACACTATAAGTACTTAATTTATCTAAATGTCATAGACTTGCAGATGATTTTAGTACCCAGTTATTATCAGACTTTATTTTTATACTTCAGATAGTGTGTAGCTTATAAGACCTTTGTTATGGTCTTCCATATAAATTAATGCAGCAGGTCTTGCCAGTTTAGGGGGGTTGTTTCCCTAAGACTGTACTGATCAAAGTGGCTTTTTGGTGATAATCGGAAACTTCTGTGCCTTACAGACTCTCGTGCCTTGTACAGGTTTTCACTCTTGGTGCCATGAGCAGTGTTTGATTCAGTAGCCTTAATCGCCTTAACCAGCCCTGACACGTGTCATCCATGCCATTTTAACTGTGTTATGCACTTTACAGCTGATTCAAATGGGACGAACTGTCAAGTCTCCCTGTAGCATTCAACCAAAGCTTCAGACTTCTTCACTGCTCTGTATGGGTGTGTGAATATGTGTGTGTGGATGTGTGTGTGCGTGAAAGGTGCATGTTTCCCTCTGACTTGGGGTACAAGCAAATACTAGCTACAGAACATGCAATAGTGCTTATGCTAACCCTGATCACATTTGACATTCTGTCGAGTATTGACTTGTAGCACACCCCTGTTTTATTGTGCCCTGATAGAGTAACAACCCAGTTCAGGGACACTGCAGTATTCCTTTTGGTTAATGGTTGCCTTGCAATGTTTAACTTAAATACGTATTTATTATGATATTTATTTGTGTTTAAAGAAGAAATGTATTTTGTACTTTATTTATAGAGAAATATTAACATCTGTGAAATACCAATGTGAGTAAAAAGCATTACAAAGAGAATCCTATATATTTTTAATTGTCTAAAAGGGACGAAATCATGTTCAGAATAAAGAAATGGATGTATCTAGAACTTTCTGAGTTTTATTTTGGTAAGCAGCGCATACAATCAGCACTGACACTATTATGTGGCAATGGTTTGCACAATTACAACATCCATTACACAATGTTAGAGGATAAAAATCCACACATTGCATTATTCCATAGCTAAAAACCGCCTGTAGTCCAATTTAGTTAATGAATATAATACATCAACAACATTTATACACTTATATTTGTTTATTACCATTAATATTATATCACCACTATATCTTAAATAAAGTTTCCAACATTTACTAGGATATATATTTTTAAATTGAGACACTTTTGTCTATAGAATCCATCATGTCTCCTCTATGAAGAAACTGCAACATATGTTTCTTAAAGTTTGTCATATTATTGTTGCTCCTATAATCCAAATCTGTCTGGGACATATTTGTAACTTATTACATGAACCACATGTCACCCTATGCACATAACAATATCTTCACAACTTTGTATGTGAAATACTCTTTGTCCTCCCTACAGTGTTTAATAGCATACAGTGACCATGTTATGTATACACTTCCATCCCAGTTACCTCACAATGAGAAACCTGCACGTACACCATTATCAGTCGCAACTAACCGCCAGATTTTCCAGTAATCTAAGTTGATTACCAGGTCCAAAGTTCATAGCAGCTGCTCAATAAGTCTCCCAAGAACTTAAGCACTTCCTTGAGCATTTTAAGCGAATACAGTTTGGCAGGACTGCGGATGGAAGATGCGTTTAAAATGGGCAAACTTATATAATAGGTAGAGATTTGAAACATGTCAAGTCATTGCCGTCCCTTCCCTTGCACACGTGACACCTTATAATAACTCACCTGATACCTGCTATTAGTCATGGACACAATAGCAATGAAAAGTGGGGATTTCCGGATTATGTTTTTGTCTGTATAAAGCAGAACAGAAAAATGTATATCTGCCAGTTGTTAAACAATGACAAAAAGGTTACTGTAACATGTGCATGAAGAATTGTATGAAGGGTGATGAGTTGTAAAACAGAAGTTGTTTTAAATAGACTGTTCTAATTCCTATTTGAAACTGTCAGTGGGATGTGGTGTTGACCAAGCAGCGCCACAAGACTAGTGCGCCAGTGTGAGAGAGCGCAGCTGTTACATGCAAATGATTTCTAGACAAAATACGAGTAAAAACATCTTACGTTTTCTTTATATGATGGGCCTAGTGCCTTTGAAGGTGCACTGTGTAACGTTTTTGTGTAGAATCCGCCACCAGTTTGTCTTGTATGGCAATAACATATCTATGGAGATGCCACTAGGCCAAATTACAGGTCAGATATGTGTTTCAAGTTTTTCAAGGTATTTCTGAGTAATAAAACACTCAAAATTGAATATATGTAATGTCGTATCAGTTTAATGGCACACAGTGGATCATTCCAGGCAAAGCACTAACATGGAGAGTAAGCGGGTGGCTCCTAGACAAGTTACAAAGTACACTGCAAGTAATTGTGGTTATAAAAATGAGTCATTTTGAGTTTTCTAAATCAGATAATTAAGTTGCATATTTCCTGGATCCTCTTAAGTCATGTGGTTGGCTCGTACTTGAGTTCACGACTGCGATTAACCCCATATTGAACTGGAGTGTAAAATCTATAAAGAATGTGCACTTTGCAATTCCAATATTTGTAATAAGGCTTTTAATGGAGCTTGGATAGCACGTCAAAAAACAGCCGTTGCCATGGAAATCTGCCATGTTTGCAGCTCTGTGCTAAACTTACATAGAAAAATATTAGCCAAAACAACGTTAAAAAGTGAACAGAAAATCGATGGAAGAACCTGATAAACTGCCGGATAACTTCTGGTAAATACATTTATCAATATATAGTGTTAGAATACCTTTGAATGAATGCTAAATTTAGTATTTAGCATCTTAAAATCTTTTATTAAATGTAACACCGGGCTAACTGAAAATTCTGTTATGTGTGACATCACGATCCCGAGCTCACTAGGCCAAGAAATCCTAATTAATTAAAGCAAAAAAGCATACATTTTGTGCTCTCAAAAGAACACAGCACATCTCATACAGTAAGTCATGTGTCTATGGTAACCGCTGTGAATGCATTAAAAAGGGGAAACAACATTGTGCCCACTTGGCCTGAGAGAAGAGCGAGTTGCTATGGAAATGGACAATGACCACACCGTGTAAACATGGAGGACAGAACAGGGAGGAGTTGAGTTTGTGTGTTGACAAATATTAACTCTTGTGTGATCTATGAGCGCAGACCAGTTAACCTCAGCCACAGCCATTTTGAATTACTGGTCCTTACCAACATACGGTTATAGCAAAAGAGTAACTGCAGTAAATAATACACTGGTAGGACGATTTTGTTGTAAATGTTAGTACTGAACATGGAAGATAAAAGATCACCAAATTGTAAACTTTACTCGTGTGTAAACAATCTATAACAAAGCCTTTATTTAAGTGGTATAAGTGGTGAGTGCTATAATTTGGATTCAGACTGCGTTACAAATCAAAGCTCTGGTCTAGTCTTGTGGTCTGACTTGTTAATTATAGACACAGAGTCCAGGTAAAACTAATCATTTCCTTCTTAACTCACTGACCTTTAAATCTAAACCAATTCTTTTCAACCCTTCACACTAAACAAACCACAACTAAACTAAAAACATAGTCGCCTTAAAGGTAAAAAAAAACAAAAAACAAAAAAAACTTTGCAAAACCAACACAGAAAAGAGGTAGTAGAATTGATTCCATTTTCTTAGAAGTCCACAAACAGTACATAAAAGGCTTATTATGTTACTCTCCTGCCCTTGGACTGACCAGAGCCGAGGGTCAGTGTGTGCAACTTTTAATTATCAACCACAAAGCCTCTATTGCCTTTCCCTGGCGTCACATGATCCTGGCGCTGCACCACACACACACACACACACACACACACACACACCTACACACACACACACACACACACACACACACACACACACACACACACACACACACACACACACACACACACACACACACAATGCAGTCTTATCCATATAGTGGCTTAAGCAATAGCTAAGAGGACAGAACAGGTCGGGTCACATATCATAAACGCAGAGATAGGGAGACGGTAAAGACGGGAGTGGTCACTGTAAGGTCATCATACACCGACTAAACCGGGGTTAAAAAGCTGTACACTGGAGTTAATGATTGTCAAAACAAGTTAATGTGAACAGGGTTTAACCAGAGAGACGTGGGAGATCATGAGAAAATGTTCAAATCTCAGCCGACTCATGTACGGATTAGCTTGTCAGGCCTGTTGTTTTTAGCCCGCAGCACAAAGAAGCCTGTACGTGTTTGCACTCATCTGATTTTTCTACACTTTCTGCTTGCTTTAGATGGAAACAGTTCTCAAGTAAAAGTAGTTTGTTTATATAAATCACATTCATAGAAGTTACAATGATTTGAGATTATCTTTGAAAATACTAGTACTACAAAATGCTGTCATGATAACACAATTAATTTCACAATATCAAGTTTTAGCAATGACTTTACGATAATTACCAGACAACATGGAAATCTTTAGTGTGCTTTCTTTCACAAGTCTCGCTTTATGAAATCAAACTTTCTGAATGAAAAAGTAATAATGATATTGTCACATAATCAACCAGATAAAAAAGTACTTTACATGTAGTTTGACTGTTTTGGAGTATATATTGAACTGAAATTACTCATTGTTGCTGCCTAAAATTCTCACAATTATTATTTTTTACTTCTTACAATTAGCATTATCAATTAATCGAATAACCTGGACATGTCTAATTACTTATAATGTTTTTTTTTTTCTACTACAACTACAACTGTAATGTACTACAGTTGCAACTACTATCTCATTTATTAGTGCACTCCTATTTGAACAGCGCAGACTTTGTCACAAGAGCAAATACACTCTAACCTCACTGCATAACCAAATCTGCTACTATTACTATTACTACTACTTACTGTAATTATACTGGTACTCTTCCTACTAGGTCTGAGCATTGCCTACTGCCACAATAAATATCCTGATACTCAGAGCTTGATGCCTATCCTCATGACACATGCACATCCCTTAAAACCGGTGTTAATGGTTTACTACAGTGATGTTTTGATTATGTAGAAAAACAAAATGCTTTGGAATTTCATGTTCACAATGCCTTATTTTCAGAATACAACTCTGAGCAAGTGAATGAGTCACCTTCTCATCCCAGCAGATTGCGCCTTAATGCAGTAGTCAGCAAGTGAGTAACGGACTTAGAAGAAGAAAAAAAAAGGGCTTGAAAAAATTGACCCTTTGACTTTGGACTAAATGGGAAATGTACGTTGGGCAACTTGTGCCAGGAACTTTTTTGGATATCTTGTGAAATTATTGTTTAAGTTTTCTATATGTGTGTCAAGTTCTGCATTTTTCGTTTCTTTTATATATAGAAAAACTGAAAAAATACATAAATAAATAAGTCCATCCCAGCCTCACTCCCTGATACTGTTTGAACATGAAAAACACCACGTAACTGAATAAAAATATGTTGTTGGGGTTGTTTTTTACTTACTAACTTGAGTTCTTTTCAAAGACAATACATTTAGGAGGCGTAATTACCCTCTTTATATACTGTTTTCACAATACACCTTGGTACTGGATGGCATTTTCTTCTAAAAACGCACAAGTACCTATTAGTTCCTTAATTTCCACGCCTCTCTCCCTTTCTGCCTCCTGGTTTCCCACAGGGTCTGTCACAACCTGCAGATTAGGCATTAGATTAGGTTGAGTAATCTTTTAACCCCAAACCTTCGTCAAGCACTGGAGGAGTGACGGAGAATCTTATGTAACTTCTGCTTTGCTAACTAGGTCACTAGGAAACGTTAGAGAAAGGAGTCGATAAACAATGGGATAAAGCTCCTTGGAATGAAAGGATCGGAGCCCCAAAGAATATTTTGTTTGTTCTATCCACAAAAACAGCACAACCAACTGGGTTACAGGCCCAGATATGACGTACGCAGGGGGATTAGGAAGAAACACAGTGTAACAATGATCAGTCTAAGTAGAAATGAATATTAGTGTGACATTTTTGGTAGAGGGACTATAGCCTTCTTGTTGAAAGTTAAAGCAGCACACCATCAATTCAGCTCCAGCTACAACTGTAATAACACACATACAGCTGAACAATTTGGGAAAAAAGATCTAATTGAGATTTCTTCTGACCAGTTTTGCGATTAGATTTGTGATTTATGCTTTAATAATAGCATTCTGTTGAAAGTGTACATTTTAAACTGAACAAAAAGACTGAAATATGTACAAGAAGGACATTTGTACAAATCTAATCTACAGAGTTGGCCGTTTTTACACAGAATTAAACGGGATATTTTGTTGTTTGTGGAGGAAATTACGGTACTTTGGGATTTGCTTATTGCGTCCATTAATTTCGATTCAATTTTGATTTATTTTGTAGCCCTAAACAGGCATTATCAGCCATCGTCTGGGTTTATTTGACAGGAGCATATTTCAAAAGCAAGTAGAGAGCTAAAATGTTGTAAGTGGGAAATGAAAAACTCAAGATGCCAAGACAAGATGACGTCACATGCACTGCGGCCACAAAGCAGCACAACATGAGGTACGGGAATCTTTTAAAACTCTGTGGTGAGGAGTCTTCACATTTACACGGGCATGGTGGAGGTGAAGTGTCTTGCCTAAGGACACAACAACACAATAGCAGCAGGAATGGCTTTGATTGTGATGAACAGAAACATGACAGACTTTTCATCTGCGCAATTTAAAACAATTTATTCCTCAAAAGTCTGAACTCTGCTCCAAACCACATGCTTTTACTGAGAGAAGATTGACTATAGACGTAATTAAAAACCCCCAAGCGTGTCACTGACGATTTGAAACTCTCGATTTTAATCAAATTTGATTAACTGCACAGCCAGCGCTATGCGGGAGTATCGAGTATCTTGTTTGAACACTTATTGTTCGAAGTGCACAGCTTCAACGAAATGCATAGGCAACGGAATAAAGTACAATCAGGCCTTTATTTGAATGTTTACATACGCAACAGTATCCTTGGCCCACTTCATCATTTCACCCACACACCAAAACACAAACTTTTACTTCTGCCCTACATTAGCGTAGGAGGGAGAACTCAGGAGAAATTAGGAGAAACAGCCGTGTCAGTAAGAGAGCGCTGGAAGGGAAGGAAGGAGGAAATATTTGCGTGGTGACATCACAGAGGCAGAGTGGAAGTGCGGGCCTTTTATAGCCATATTCTCTCTCCCCGCTGCATTCCTTGGTGGCAGAAATCGGTGGGGCCTGCCTCCTCCTCCTTCTCCTCTCCCTCCCGCTGTACTTCTCCTGCGCCAAACGCTGCTGTGTGTGACGCACTCAAAGGAACAGGGGGAGGGGACAAGAGGCGAAGTTAAAAGGCAGCAAAAATCCCTATAAAGCCCCCTGACTATACCAAGAATAACAGCAGGGCAATGGGCCGCTTCTCTTTTCCTTTCACTGCCTATTCACAGCTTTTACTTTCAGCTATGACTGATGTAAGGTGGATATAAAAGTAAAACTGCAAAAATATGTGTGCATCATGTCTTATTCACACTTGGATTTAAAAAGTACAGCATTGAAACAGCAGCAGACTTTGTTGTATGGATTTTTACAGCAGTACAATATAATATTTCGAACAATAAAAGCAGCCATCTTTTGGACTACTTTAAATAATCTAATCAAGGCACCATAGTAAAGTTAAAGAACCTCATTCAAAGATAGTTTAGATCAATATAAAACTGTTACAAAATGCATAGGCAGTAGTTCAGAGATTAATTCAGTGGATCATCTCTGTCTGAACATATGATCTTCCTCCATTCCAAACCTCAAGTACTAAAACTCAATGGATAAAACAGACATTATGATCAAATTGGCATCGCTTGGTTTTTACGTGAGCAATAGGAAACTCGATGCCTTGTGCTCATATTTGTACATTGTGTTCCAGATGGATCAGCTATTACTGATGTTCTTCCTCATTTTCAAAACAAGAAGTGAAAGTAGAGAAGCAGAACTGGCATGTGTGAGCTGTTGTCTGGAACAAAAATATATACTTGGACTCAACATCATTGTCGGATACATTTATATTGACCATAATAACAAATGATTTTTCTGTCTTTGCTTTTAATAAATGCAATCATGGAACAGAGAAACACTACAGACAGACAGACAGACAGACAGACAGAGGGGGCTAAGAAGGTGGGGGCGATGTGTGAAAGTTAAATGTGGCATTAGCCTACATTTGTGGTCGAACACATAATTTCAAGACCCTCTGAGGTGCTTATATCAAGTCAAAGGAAACGGCAATGGTTAATTTCATCACTTAGGTAGTTTTACTCATGGCACTTCTGTCACATGTAGTTGCAGGACATTTTCCATAAGTGGTCAGAAAAGAAACCTTTATTCTGGGGTGATGATGCCAGCGACTATGAGTCTTAGATTGGGTAAAGCGTGGACAGTGGTCACTTTTGCCCAGAGATGATACATTTAAATTGTTATTGTGAAATATCCATTCCCACTTTTACTTTGTCTCAACCATTGCAGGACACTTTTATTTCTTAAATATGTGCGGAAAGTTGTATACACCATTGCCTATTTGCTTGTGCAATTTTAAACAAAATGAGAATGTCTTTGATAAGGCTGAACTTAGAAGCTATTTATTTACTGATCACCATGACGACCCCTGTCGTAGGTGAAATGTCTGACGGAGGCGATTGTGTCATATCGGTGGTTGTGTGTATATAGGTGCGTGTGCATTGGGCAGCAGCAGAAACTCCCTTCAGAGAGTTTCACATCTGTTTGTATTCTTAAACAGATCTTTCACAACAGGCCTGGCCAAACGCATGTTCACTGCACGCTTCCGTATCGTGATCGCACTTCTGCTTTTACGTTCCGCACTTCCTGTTTCGATGACCCCTTACTTAATAAGGAATCCAATAAGCGACAGCTGAAGACGTGTGCGACTACTGAATAATGAGGATGTGCACAAAAAATAGATAGTTGTCAGGTTTGGTTTTAGTTATTAAACAACAACACGAGACCAGCAACAGTGGGTCACAAGTCAATGTGTGAGTGGTAAAGGAGGTGTTTGTGCTTTTACCTCCCAATACGTAGGTTGTGGGTTCTTCAGACCTTCCTGAGTGGAGTGTGCATGTTCCTCCCATAACCATTCTCTGCAGACAACCCAGCGCTCTAGTGACAACAAAAACAACTTTTAAAGTGAGATATTTTAAGTGCAATTATTCCATAATTGTTTAGGAAGGCTTCTGACCCACATTAAAAGTAAAGTTTATTCTGACCTTAGTATGTCCTCTTACAGGGCTGCATACAAGAATACATTTTTTTTTTACTTTTTCTAACTTCTTTCATTGGGCAAATTGTATGTAGAGTCCATTAGTTCCAAAGTACTCTGCCTGCTATCTGTTTAAATCATTTGTTTGCTTTCATTAATGCAAAGTACTTCATTACTGCAGTCTGAAAAAGCTTCTTTGTAAAGAAGTCTAGAATATCAATTAATGAATGAGTTGTATAATATTTAATAATTTGGTTAATATTCAGCAAAGACATTTATTTATTTCTACTGTACTCTGCCCCCTAATATTCAGTCCTGTAAGCATTTAACAGCCAAATAAGCCCATAAGGCCAGGCAGCTTGAAGGCCCAGCTTTTGGAAGGACTGAGTTTACCAAGTTAAAGATGTCTTCACAAGTCTCTTTCGGCTATTTTGAGACACTCACACTGTACCCGTTAGTGCCTAAATGTCCTGGTGCAAGCACACAGAACGGTTTTAGATCTATTGCAATAACTGCAAAACTATGGCGTGAATGTCGGCCTACCGCATCATCCTCTGTAACCACGCTGTACAAACAAAAAGCACAGATGATGCACTTTTGACTCTGCTCAATACTGTCACACAAGCCAAGGCATATGCAAGGGTTTTAGTTCAGCTTTTAATTGTGTGAAAATGCATATTATTTTAAAGTGACATTAACATCCACTCAGGGCTGATTATGTGGATTAACACGCTGTCCATTGTGGATTTGCCCACAGAGTATATCATTTGTGGATTGGCCTCGATGCTTACTTGGGAGATACAGTTGCTGAGAAATTTTTTTGAACACACGCTCAGCATTCAATTAGCAGTTCAGAGGGGCCTCCGAGATAGCGCCAATGCAAAACTGTTCACAGTCTCAACACTCTCACTGTGAGTGCGACAGGCTGTATGTTTGAGCTCAGGGTGCAAACAAGTTTTGGCCACAATAATTTGAAGCTGACTTGTGCTACAGCCGTTTTGGAGGGCCTTTGTTCGCTCTAGATAGACCCCCTCAGCAAAGACATTGTTCTATTGCAGCAGATCAATGAGGGCCATGTCGTTTGTGTATTTCAGCATCATTCATTTTAAATCAATTTGTAAAACGATTAAATAAAACAGGCGGCAGTACAGGGCCTTGAGGACGGCCGGGCGCACAGTGAGCTCCTCTGATGTGCTGCTCCTGACACAGACCCTCTGCAGGCGCCAGAGGAGGAACTGTTTAACTTTGCATGGCAGAATCACACACAAAAATAACTATAACTAAATTGTCACATTGGGCATCAAGATTGTGGGCAGTCTCTGAACCAGCTGAATATAGAGAGGACACAAAATAAAGCTAAGAATATAGTGTCAGACCCCACCCAACCTCTGAACCCTGCACTACACACTGTAGAGGCTCATGGCAACAAAGCGCCTTTTGTCCCGCGTGAAATGAATACTCTAAATGCAACGGGATATGAAATACCTAAGCCACAGAGATTAACTGCTGTTTTATGATGTACAGCAATTCATTTATTTTCTTTTATTGTCAATCTGTACTGTTTTTATGTTGTGCTGATTCATTTCTATAAAGCTAAATGTACTGTATTCTGAAATTCTGAAAAGTGTTATAACATACCCATGACCATTTTTTTTTTTTTAGCTTTACTTCTTTATTGTTTAGCACATATTTCCAGTTCAGAAAAAAATATACTTGTTTATTTGATTCTTTTTCTTCATATTTTCATTTCATTTGATGCATTCTACTTTCAAGACCTCCAGACCTCCGCCACTTGGAGCTCAAAGACTTGAGCGCTGAGGGGGCAGTCTCGTCGCTCAGCTGTTTTTCTTTAGTTCGTGTTATTTCAGCTCGAGTGGTTTTAGTCCAGGGCTAAAATCAGAACCAATTCATGACACAGCACACTTGGAGCGGCCGGAGCACAAAGGGCCTCTGTTGCGCGGGCATATACTGCTGTGTTTAAACAGGTGGGCAGAGAATGAAGTTGAAGCAGCAGAGGTTTGTCTATGGTCGGTTATTGAAAGCAAAGGCATGAGTATGGAGTGTGTGTGCTTAGCCTTGGCTGCCCTCCCAGGAACACATACCAGACTGACACCAGAGTAGTGCACAGAGCAGCAGAATTTGGGCCTTGTCAAAATAAGCATCACGGAAAAGTGACGAAGAGGAAGTTTAAGAGAGATGAAGGTTTGGCGTTTAAAAGATTTGATAACATTCCTGAATATCCACATTAAAATATTTTGACTGAGTAGAAATAATAAACACTTGAGCCTAAATGGGGACCTTGTTGGCTCTTGTGTGAGGATGTGAAAATGAACTGGAGTCTAAGAGAAGTAAATCAGAGAGTAAAATATTGTCCACCTTTAGAAATATACAAATTTGCTTATATTTCTGCGCTCTTTTCTGTAATTCTACTGTGCTTTCACATTTGTCTGATACTTAGAACTTCAATTAATACATTTAGAGCCACATTTGATCAAATTTCTGTTAGATTTACAAATGTTTTTCTTATTATCATTACCCCTTTGAAACGTACATATTTTAAGATATAATATTCCTTTTGGTCAATATTGCCCGCCCCTTATTTACTGCAGCTTTGTTTAGAAATGTATAAGAACATTTGATATTTTGAAGGTTCTTATTTCAGACCAGTGTTTGTTTATTTTACCTTACCTTTTGACTGCTCACTCCCAATCTTATAGAGTAAATATTAAATTATCAGAAGACCAAATGAACCTCGTTGGACTAAAATTTGAAAATCTGATAACAGCATAAAACATTGCACACTTAAATACAGGAACTGAAAAACAAAGCTCAGCTGACTTTTAGCTCACGAGCAGTTTGTAATTGCTGTCATGTTTGATTGTATTAGTCTTTTTTTAATTCTTTTTTATTTCTGCTGATCTCAACATCATTCATTTAAAAATGAATGTCACCCTCAGTGATCTCTCCAGAATAAATAAAGATCACATGAAGTTAAATGAAGCCTCTGTACCAGAAAGACTGTGGTAATTTTATTACTTTACATTTGATTATGCATTTGACTAGTTTTGCATCGTGTGCTTTTATCTGCAGTTCAAGTAAATTACTACAATGAAAAAAACAATCTTCGTCAATACTGCAACTGTTATTAAATGTTATTTAATCTAAACACGGATCTAATGTTGGTAATAATATGGAGAGCTACTGTTTAATCACTCAAATATAGTTTATTTAGCATATATTTACCTACAATCTATTTTTATTTATGTATTATGTCATATCAGTTGTAAAAACTTTCACTAGTCCAACAATAAAAAAGCCCCAGTGGAAAGTTATGCTGCTTTGTCATGGCCTCATTTAAGGAAATGATTTGTTTATTGCGGCTGTTTAGATGTTGGCAACCATCACAAAACAAGGAAGAGAATGTAATGACGCTGATGATTTTTGTCGGCAGCCAAAGACACACGCATGGATTCATTATGGGAGTGAAATGCGCTGGGGATTTCGGAGGCAGCGGTTGTTAGCAGAGCCGTGCCATCTCTCCACTGCAGTGCTGTTTGTTCTCTGGAGAATGTAAAGTCTCTGGGCCATATGACATCATGTTTACATTAGAGGAGCAGGCCCAGTCCCATCACCTAGAGACATTTACACCCAGCAACACTGACCTCACCTCCTCAGACGTTAGATTGCATTCAGGACATTGTAGAATTTGATGTCATCGTTTCAAATGCAGGGCAGGGGCCTTTGTAACCCTATACTGTTTTTGAAAGAGATGGCTAATCTGAAAAGTCACAAATGTTCAACCATAATGTTATTTGTTAAGGTTGGGTCCACGAACAGCAATCACACATTTGTAAATAAAAAATGCCACAACTGTTTGAAGCTATTGTAAAATAACATAATAATAATAATATAAGGAGCTAGGGCTGTAATCCTTTATTTGTTTAGTCCTGAATTTTCAACCATAGTGTGCCAGCCTTGAGGTTTTATGACTCTTGATATCAGATTCTTGGATTTAATGATTCATTTACCGTTTTAGAGTGTTCTGTGTTACTTCCTTATCAAAAAAGTAAAAAAAAAAAAAAAAAAAGTCCCATTGCCAAACCAGACACAGTGACATGAACAATATGTACTACATTAAATCCTACTTTTGTCCTAAATGGTGTGATATTTTGGTAATAACACACTAATTGTAAAAGTGTTGGTAGTGTGCCGTGGAATATTTTCAACTAAAAAAGTGTGTTGGGATTCAGAAAAGGTTGAAAAACACTGGTTTGGTCAATTATTCGGTCGACTTTCGAGTTCATAGTCAACTCATTCTTTTATTTAGATTAAAGGGATATATATGGAAAAAACAGCAAAACTAGATATGGAGTAAGTTAGCTGAAGATTTTGAAGTCTAACATATAATTACACTGTTTCCTAGTTCTTATGTGTATAATTTGTTGTTTTTGCATGAACTCCTGTGCAGTTGTGGTCTTTTGAGTGCAGTTTCGGTTTGATACATATGTATTTTCGATAGAGCCGGTCTTCAGTCAACTACGAATTTCTTTAGTTGGCTACAACCACACAAGGAGCAAAAAGTTGGTGCAAACTGAAACCTGCATTCTCAGGCTAAAACTGTTCGTCACGTTTAGAGCAAACATTTGCTTCTGATACACAAGGCACAGCTGAAACTGGCCACAAAAATGCTACAATCTACTAGAAAGAATATGGAATGTTTTAAGGTTCAGATAAAATATGTGTTATGAAGGTTTGCGATAATATCAGTTAGTATTGCGTTTTTGACAACTGCCACAAAAATGTCCGCTAAAAAGATTGAGAGAGTTTCACTGAAAGCAAAGATACACTTAAGTTTACTTTTGTCTTTTTACTTCGTATACTAAGATGTTTCTGTTCTGATCTGTTCTGTTCTGTTTTTTGTTGAAAATGTAATAAGAATATTTCAGATTTTAGATTGTCAAACATTAACGTGACGTCTGCTCTCACGTCATACTTTGTGGCCAGTGTGAGTGCCCATGTAAACAACCAAGCTGTGGCTTATCTGATCTGACTGCAGTGAGAACAGCAAAAAATATTACCACTTTTACATGACTTTTATGTTGGCAAACCTTAAGCAACAGCAAAAAACCTATGTACTTTGCATTTTGGCATTCACACAAATCACGTTCCCATGATTCAGTGCCATCAGACAAGCAGACTGGTACAAAACATGGAAACTACTCAAAACTACTGAGAGGAAGTTGGCTCTGTCTGTGAACACTTTGAACACTATGGAACGCACTGTATTTTGGTCCCATATAATGTAGCGTCATAAAAATACCAGGATGCTTGATTCTTGCATTTACACTTGTCCTGGTTTGGTCTTAATTTGATCCTGGTTTAGTCCTGATGTAGACTTGGTTTGATCTTGTTCTAGGTTTGATCCTGTTCTAGTCGTGTTCATGGTATAGTTTAGTTCAGATTTAAGACCCAGTTCATATTTTGGAGTGTGGAAGTGTGAACATAACCAGTGAAAAAACATGCATTGTGAATGAAAAGAATGTTAGGAGTAGAGATCGACGAATATAGGTTTTTTCATGCATTTTATTTATTTTAACTCCAGAGCTGGCAATAGCCGATAAGATGTTTGGGCCGAGATGTAAGAACTATCTCCGAAATGTATAATTTTAAATAACTACAAACTAAGTTACTGTGTTTATACTATTCAAAATAAAGGTATTATAGGGAAAAATAACACACGTTCACCACCCTGTTTTACCACCAACTCATAAGAGAGGAGTGTGCAGCGCCCTCTTCGATTTAAAGTGCTAAAATAAAGCTTTATGTCTTTCCTTTAAGCAATTAGTAAGTCAGCCCAAATAAAATATTGTCCAATGCTAGAGATTTAGCATAAATATTGGCCTGGTCTCTCTCTAGTTAGGTGCATTAATACTAGGAACACCTTTGCCCACCGCTATTGTCTGAAAACAAGAAGAAGATCAACTCTGGGAGGATGAAAATAGACATGGAATGTATTAAATGTCTTCAAAACATCTTTACATTCCTATGTCAACATGTCTGGTCAAACTATCCACCATCTGATGTACATAACTTAGTGTATCCCCCTATTCTATTGAGACGATGCATAAGAAACTATACATTATAAAAGAAATGACCCCATAAAACACTATTGTTATGCCATATACTAAAGTGCACAGGGGAGTAGAATGAAGTACCTTAAAAACTGAACTTTGGGTCTAATGGAGTATGGGATAACGTTGCTTGCTGCCGTGTGTGTGAGTTGGAATAAGGTCAGTGATAATGATGGGATGTGCACACAGCAATGTTCTGTATACATAAACACTGCGCCAGATTAAACAGACTGTCACGTCAGCACGGTTTCGCCATCTCACTTATTGAGGCTTCGCAGGAATTCAGACCAATGATGTCACAGCGTGTTTATCATGAAGTGTGTAGTTATACAGGTGAATAAAGAGGGCAACAGTTACATTTGTTTAGTGGTATTTGACAGATTTGTTGTAATGTTGCTGCTTTGTCACAAGGTGGTGCTGTTTCCTTGAGAGGACAGTTTTCTATTGGATCGAACAATAAAAGTGGACATGTGGGGAACAGCTTTTAGACTACACAAGTGAATAATACTGTCTTTACCTTGGAATGTAGTGGAAAATTCAAGTGGAAAACATCTTTCTCTCGTCTTCGCAGGTTCTTTTCAAATCCATTGTCTGAAAAAACAAATAAAAATGTGATTAATGGTGGTAGATTTAAAGATACTGCTTGAGAAATAAAACATGCAAAAAATATAACATGTATTAGTTGCAGTAAAAGCACAATGTAATACACCCCATACTGCTGCAACTAAGGTAAGCAATAGTTTAAAATAGTTCCAATAATACCAAGATACTTTTCATAATTGACTCAATATTATGTCAAAGCATCAGGAATGTGCTCAAATGTGCCAGTAAATGCATTGGTTGACGTTCAAATATTGCACAAAACATGAATAGACCACAAATGTACAGAAATATCACTTTATACTGTTCTTGGGAGATTTTTATTGGGCTCATTTTGACACTTTTGCTCATTTTGCATATCTCAAAATCTACAATTGTGATATTATCTATTTTTTTATATATATTTCTCACCTTGCTACTATTAGACCTTGGTTACTTACAATATTTCTACAATTATTACAGGAAGGATGCCAGGATGTTGTGCTGCTGTTAACTTTAACTGCTTATTACACTCTCTAGAACAAGCTACAACTAACTGCTGTACAACTTTGACCACAAATGCTATTACTGCTGATACTAAAAGGAACCCAAGAACAATACTTTAAATATTATGAGCATTTTACTTGAGATACAATATAAATACTGTCATTCCCATTTTTGTTTTTGTCACAGTGGTATATTGTATATTGTGTGGGGGTTTATATCAAATACTCTGAAGATTTTACAGCATTATTTCAGCTCTGCAGCACATGTAGGTCTATGCAGTCATAACTCAGGTCTTTGTTGTTGAAACAAAGAGCTGCTTGTTTGTTTTGGGTGTGCTGCTGATCTCCAGGAACTGTTTCCTAACACACATAATATGGATCTGCTCCAGAGCCGGGCAGAGTTTCACAGTGTACCACCATGTGCTAGACAGATCCTTTGCTTCCTATTCCTTGTGTACGTTACAGCTTAGGTTGAAAGTAAGACTGTAAATGAGAGAACTAGTAAAAGCTCTCAATAACAAAGAGAAAATTAACACAACAGCTCCTCCTTGTGGTGATGTAGGAGTAACATTTTTAGGATGTATCCACAATGCAGCATTTCTCACAGGTTCATACTTTAATCAGAATATCAAATTGTAGTGCTCCAATTATCGTGAGAAAAACCTTCACAAATTAAAAGTTATTTGTGATAACTGATGATCTGCAAAATCTTTCATTTTCTGAAATGAAACGACGTTTCTATTCCACCTGTTTGTGACCAGTTTTAGGAGATAAACTTTCTGAATGACAAAATAAAGTAAATGCAACAAAAACAGCCAGTTAAAAAGTACTTTTTTTTATCATTTAGGTATATTTTTGGACAATAGATTGAAATAAAAAATACTTTATTTTGCTTCTATGTTTTGTTTAATTGTCACAGTTATAACTTTTCAGTTCTTATGGTTATATTTTTACCTGAATAATTATGATTATTAATTAACCAAATCATTTTTGACATCCCTAGTTACTTCCATATATTACAACAATACAACAAGCAAAAATAATATTTTGCAATACCAATTTACTGCTCAACGTGTTTTAGGCTATGGGGGCAAAAATATGACAATGGAGGGCCACCATAGTCGCCTTTATTGATGGTAAACACTGCACATGATTACAATGTTCAAGGAATCGTGTTTTATTTCTCAGCATAAATCTCTTGATATCAACTGAATTGATGAAGATTACTGATGCAAAAAGCCTTTCACGTTCAAACAACTGTTCAGAAGAAGCACCACCACCAGAATCTACCCATTATTGTAAACTACTATTAAAACATATGCTTTTTTCCAGGTATTTAGTTTTAAACAATAACATATAATGTGTGGCTCATACTTTAACATTTTGTTTATTGTAAAGTACAGTATTGATCTAAAACAACTTAACAAGCAGCAGATATGTACGGGTTTTTATTGTTCCAAAATGTTATATTGTACAGTACAGGAAGAGTGAGAGTTTTTCAAATACTCACATGAGTGCAGGGACGTAGGAAATGGGGGGTATAGGTGAAAACTGAAATTGTATGAGCATGCAAGTCTCAAATAGAGAATAACTAAAACATCCATTCATTAATCAAAATACAACTTTGGTTAAGATAACCATGAGGTGAACACTATTACAACATGGTTAGATGTTCAAGAAAGTCAGCTTTATGTAATAAGTATCCTTTAACCTTTAATGCTTTTCATTCTTGATCCAGCAGTCGGCAACATAACAGCAGAGACACACAAAGCAGGGCATTTCAGAAGAATAAAGTGTCAATGAATTTGTATTTGTTTTTCTTTTTTGTCTTTTTCTTTTTGTTTACATATCTTGTATGATCATATTAATTATTATTCAGGTGGTGGAAAAAACAAAAGCTACTGGATGTAAAGATTCGTCCAGAGTCCTTCATGTTTGCTGAAGTAGCAGACACTCTGTGATCCTCTTTATGCACATATCATTAGCTGTGTTGAGCAGTAACAAGTTACAAAGTAAGGGATTTCTGCACATGACTTTTTATGAGTTAGTTCATAAGCTTTTATGTTTCCTTTGGGGTTAGGGTTAAAGGGCAAAGTAATTCATACCAATCAGTGGTAATCAGAGCAGTAATTAGATTACTTTCAGAAGGATTAACCAGTAGTCAGTAATCAGATTATTTTACATTGTAATCTGACTAACTCTGATCATCAGTTAGTTAATCATGCTGTTGCAGTTCTACACTATAAACTGGAGAAGTTTCTCTGATGACTTGATGTTGTGCATGTGCTAAACATACAGCTAAATGACACATCCAGCTGTATGTGTCATGACCATTAGGTTTATCTCATTATTCCAGTGATGCAGGCTCTTTCTGTTACACTTTGTTTTCCTGTTGAGCAACCTTTGAGTATCGATATATCAGTACCCCGGTATCACAATGGCATTATCCCTCCCTCCACACTAGCACACAGCTGACTTTTTGTTTACCACTTTAGCCCTCAACAATGCAATCCCCAAATGCCTTCCTGATGCCTTCTCCTGCCTTCCACAGTGGCATGACCAAAATCATTGTCTGTTTTTCTACTCCCATGTGCTCTGGGACATTTGTCACTGTTATCTTGTTTTGAAGCCAACTTCTTTCTCTTCTGTCTTGCTTTTCTAATTGAATCCACAGGAGTGAATTCCAGTGGAGAAGAGCGGAGGGCATGGGGGGCGGGCAGGGGGGAGGAGTCAAAGATCATAGGTCGGGTGACGGCCTTTGACCTGCCTGTAGAACCCCACTGTGCAGCGCTCCTGGACGCGAGTGCTCGTGAGGCAGTCAAAGCATGGAGTCATATTTGTTATGTATTTATGCGCATAGAGACATTCCAGCACAGTCGCTCTGGTATCACTGCTATTCACACACTAAATAACCATGGATCAGCATAATGATCCACGAAGAACACCATTGGTTCTCAAACTGCTGTAACATACCATTGGAAGTGTCCTTTTATGGTGTCAGACTCAATCTTGGAAATCAAGCACTGGTTTCTGGTTTAGATTCTATGATATGTATTTACTTTTTTCCAAGTGAACTGATATAATTAAAGCTGGTCTTGATTTTGTTAAGTAAAGAAAAAATAAAATTATGGAAAATTTTAGTCCATAAAAAGATGCATTATTCATCAATTCTGAATCAATTATTTGTTTGAGATTATAGTTGAACGCAGACAAGCTTTGATAAGTTGATATGATTTAGTTTAGTCAGCAAGAAATAAATGCATAAAAATAAATAAATGCAAATTGCTGTAATAGCTGCAGCCACAAGGGGTCAGTAAACAGACAATGATGAATGTGTTTAACAGGTCTTAACTTTTACAAACTTTACCATTTGTTTAACATTCAGTAAAAGATTCACCTTTTGTGTCAGTAAAATATTCATCCTTTGTATCAGTAGTAGTAGTCATATCAGTTAGTTGAAAGCATCACTTCAATATTTGTGTATAAGCTGTATTGTTTTTTTCAAAGCACTCATTCAGGACTTGCATTTCAATCTTTCTTGTATCTTTGCGACAGATGTAGCACCATTCACTCTCCTTATAGCTTCTTATGCAAAGGCCCTTATAAGGCCCTAAAACGGTGCCTCTTTTACTCCCTACTTTTACTTCCTTGGTATTAAGATGCGAAAGGAAACATTCAACTTCCTGTTGCATTTACTGTTGTAAATCAACTAATAAAGTTTCAGTGAAAACTGTTAAAATTCTGTAGATTTTAAAAGTAACAAATGAAAGTCAGTGCTTACATTAGAGATGTAAAAACTACACACAAAAAACAACTGTGAGCACAAATCAAAAAAGTAAGCAGATCATTTTATTTGATTACTTTATATTACATTTTTCCTACTATATGATCCGGCCATAAAAATAATTGTTAAGGACTAGAGGGACTAAGATTACTGTTACTGACCTCTTCCTATTTAAAATAAACACTCTTTAAATTTGTATTTTTTAACACATAGCACTGTAGTTTCCAAAACTAAGAAACGTGTTACCTGCTATTAACTCATGTTTCAGGTTCCGTTTATAAGTGATATTTGAGAACTTTTGCCCCTTCAAAAGAAATAACACTTTGTTTAGTTAATTTCTATGGCAACAGTGCTAGACTTTGATTGCTCTGCAACCCATGAGTAGAACTCATGAGGTAATAAGAGAGAAAGGACAAAAATAGGCTAAGGGATAACTATACAAACGATTAAAAAATATAATAAAATATAATAGTTTTGATGTATTATTGGCCGATCCTTAAGTAAAACTACAATGCCTAGGCGGTGGTCCGTACTCCTCTGGTACTTACAATGTAGTCGATTTCTGTTTCATTTAATGTAATTCCCATGCCACTCTTTTTCCCATACAGAGGAACTTTCCATTCACAAAACTGTTCTCAAATGCGTCCCTGTGCTGGCTGCCTGTGCCTGGAAGCACAAATAGGCGCACAGGGGCAAAAAGGGGTAGGGGGTACATTGTGCTGTTGTTCGCTGAGGGAGGGGGCAGGGTGGGGAGGAAGAGAGGAGCAGATGTTCTCCAGGTCTGTAGCCCGCTCCTCCCCCGCCCCCTCCTTGCCTCTTTATTTCACTTGTAATAGTAGCCTCTTATCTGAACAGGCCTGTGTGTAAAGGGGCTGTGCTGGAATGACTTCACTTCATCATGACACTCTCAATAGTCTCACATACACAAGCTGGCACAAGAGTGGATGAAAGTCTAGGAGGTTTTTTGTGCGGATTTATACAGATTTCAGATTAGAAAGTGGAAGAATCTGTGTTTTATTAGTAGTGTTATGTGTCATTTTAAGGTGAGACACGGCAGGTGAATAGGAAAAAATCTTGAATTTAAATATATCAATTTGAAACTTCTCCTATTCACCTTATTCCGGAAGTTGCCTTACGCGCCGCCGTCTTGTTTCTGTTGTATTAGTTCACATGGAGAAGATGAGCTCAACAGAAAATAAGTTCTACTCGGACTAAAAAGCCGTTTTCAGACCGCCCAGGAAATCGTTGCGTTGTTGACTTGTTGTTGCTCGTGTTCATTAAACATTTTACACAAATCAATCTACTTTATGTAACATTTTAGCGGCAAGACTTTTCCCTCGTTCGTCATTAGCTTTAACGGAGTTCTCGTCAAACGGAAGTGCGTTTACAACAAAAGTGCAAAAAGAGGCAAAAGTGGGCGGGGCAGAATAAGGTCAATAGTTTAAAAATACGTTTTTCATCATGTAATGTAGAAATAAGGCATTTTATGTGTAAAAATGGTCAAAAGTACACATATGTAGGACATATAAAACTGAAAAATGGACAGAACCAGATTTAAATTTCTTGGTTCATTTTGTACACATATTAGTCACAAAAATTTTTACAGGGGATTTTGGATATCTTATTTCGTTTTCGTTTTGCCTGTAGTGTCTTGCCTTAAAATAGCAATAAACTGTTTTGAAGAAAAGGCAGCAGCAACAACAACAGTATTATGAAGAGTTTTTCTTTTGTCAAAATAATTGATACAATTTGGATTATTATTAAGACTACAAGTGGATGAAGTATAACACTACTAGGGTTCTGGGTGTTTAGTCCTCTTTTCTTTTATGTAATTTTACCATGTACAAAATCAGTATTATTTTTTGTTTGTTTGTGTAACGACTGTTGGCGCAATGCTCTGTCACTCGTTCATCGTCTTACCCCGGAGTGCAGGTGACAGGTAGCAAATGTCAAAGGGAAACCTACAAAAATGTAACATATTTGTATTTATATTTCAATGATTTAACACAGATTTGAATAAGCTTACCGGGGATCTTATTTATAAAGTGTAAGTACATACAAAATGACAACTTGACATAGAAACGAGTGGTTTGGTCCAAAAACCCTGAGACGAGGTAGAAGACAATCAGTGCTCTGACAGACAAGAGTTTAGTTTGAGTAAGTTTGTGTTCTCTCCATACGTACAATTTTAATAAAAATCCCACATGGAGTTTTATAACTGAGGCCCCTGGATACTTATGCACTAACTTTGCTGCGCTAACAACATGCGCACTAATGATTAGGGCTGCAACAATTAATCTGAACAATTTTTGACTAGACAACTAATAAAATAATTGTAATCGTTTATAATCGTTATCTGAACTATTCATGGGTTTCAGAAGAATAGAAATTAGGACCATTGCCTAAGTGATTGGGAATAGAATCAGAATGCAGACTCTAAAACACATTAACATTATTAAATCAAAATGTCAAAATATATAAAGAATTTCTGATTTCCATCAATAATACACTTTATTTGTTAATGTTCCCTATTCAGAAGCCTTCAGTCGCCATATTTCAATCTTTATTTGGTTACAAACGTATTTAAAAAGTCTCAGCGTACAACAGAAATAGCTGTCTGACAAGTCGACTAATGAAACAATAATAGCTGACTAGTCGACTACTAAAACAATTGTTTGTTGAAGCCCTACTAATGATTCAGTTGGTTCTTGGAGCTCGACAAGTGTTTGGCTCTGCCCTGGGTTATGTCTGCTCTAGTTCATTCATTCAAAGTGTAACTGAGTGTAACAGTGAGAAAAACATCCATGTCCTCCCAGCATGATAAACGCCCGCGACACTCAGCCCCTCCTCTGTACAGTTCTTGTGGCGTGGCATACCCAACTGATACAGTTGCATTCAGTTAAAACCAAATGGGAACCGGCACTATCTCTGCAACATCAGACAAACGTTTTTTTTTTGTTTGTTTGTTTCTTTTTCTTGTTCTGATGTCTCAACCCCTGCCAACTGACAATAATGCACTGAACCGTCAACCACTGAGTTTGTATGAAGAGTATTTGATGATAAAGTTAACATGGAACTATTGGTCACTGACTTATGTTTTAAAGTACTGCTGCTGCGATTACTGTGCTAATTTACCTTTCCATCAACTACGCTCAAAAATACTTTTAAATAATAAATATACATATTCTTGAGAGTGCTCTAAATCTTTAGCTATAGTATTTAATGAGGGCATGTGAGCTTCTAATCTCTAACACAAAAGGCAAGAGTGTAAGTTATTAGTAAGTACACAGCTAAACCATTTGGTCAAAGCATGATGTTACTAAATTATTCCAAAATGTGGGTGCGTTCACACACATACCATCACAATTTGTTTTAAACTGTTAATTCGTGAATGAATATGGACAAGATCAGAATTAAGCCAGAACTTGAACAGGACCACACCAGGACTACATCAAAACTAAACTGATCTCCGAGACCAAACCAAGACAACAGTGTGACGTTTTTCTCATGAATTAATGACCTCCAAACACCTTTATACTGCCATAATAATCCCATGCTAAAATGTGTAAATATTTGCCTTAATTTACAGCACTACTAATAGAAAAATACAACTGATTTATAGAAAATAATAGTTTTCTATATATTTTGGGCTTCCGTTTAGGTAGTGTTTACATTGGAATCAGTGGTACAGTGTTTTTTGTAAAGTTATGCTAAAACACAAAACTTCTCAACAAGCTCTCACCAAACAACACAACTGCAGGCTCTTTTGAAAGAAATCATAGATACAAGTGACCAGACACCCAAGTAGTCACATATTGTTAATCCCAAACATTGTTTGCTCCCGATAATTCAGTTGACTAGCAGTAGAATAATAATGATAATACAGTTTATAAGTCTATTACGGAATGTGATATTACTTTGAAGTTAATAAATAAAACACATTTGTTTGTTAATTAATTAATAAAACAATGATGGGTAGATACATTTGTGGATGAAATTAATAATTGATGGGTCATTATTAATACGATTAGCTGTTGCAGCCTAAAGTGCCATCTTTGGTTATTCCATATCTTCACCCACTTCACTTATGCGCCTGACACTAACAAGAAAACTTCTTAGATCAATCTGATCAGTCCAAGCATTAAAATGGTTGGGGGTCCAAATCCCCCCTATGCTATATTCCTTCACTCTCAGCCAGGCTTTTATCCCTCTTGCACTCATTTCCTCTGGTTTTTTTTTCCTACTTCTGAGCAACCCCAAATCTAGCCCCTCCATCCTTCTCGATCCTCTCCTCCTAACAAGCTCCCCTCCATTCACCAGCCTCTGTAATTTTCCCTGTGTGTGTGTTGTGCTCTGGGAGGGGGCAGGCCATTAGTTTGTTAGTTGGTTGAGCTTATTGTGCTCCAATGGCCCCTTTGCCCAGCTGGACTTTGCAAGAAGCAAGAAACTCTCATTCATTCAAGCCTTCTCTCGCCACCCCCTCCCCCACCACTCCCATCTCAATCTTCACCAAGACCCTCTCCACTTTCAGTAATCCTCAAACTCACCCCCCAGTAAAGATTTGTTTATAGGAGTAAACTTAACTTAGCCTGTTTACTGATAACATTTGTGTGCCTGACCACACGAACAGGAGGGGAATGCTTACCTCCAGGCACTTATGTTGTTGACGTCTTGCTAATAGCTTGTCCCTCACAGCGGTGGTCTTCATCTAGGGTTAAAAAACAAACATACAAAGTCAGACCGTCTTAAGACCATGCACTAATTGGGTGATGTCTGTGTGTTGGCATTCATATCAGTGCACCATTGTCAACCTGGTAATACAATTAGCGGCGCTGGTCAGATTGCAAATGGTGCAAACAGAAAGTCACATTTTGGGTAGTAGTAGTAGTTGCAGATGACAATTTACCATCTACACTGTAAAAAGTGTAATTGCAAATAGTGTCAGAAAGATTTAAAGGGAAAAAACATGGTCAGACTGAAGTTGTGGCTGTCCAATGTTTACAAAATGTTACTTCAAAACAAATTAACCTAATTTCCCAATTTGATTAGCACAGAAAATTTACTGATTATTGCTTTATGTAATTAGGATGTTTCGGACTTTCTCCTGTTGTCTTAATATATATTGACTAAGGATATGACCATTGCTATTACTATATAATTAGCTAGTCTACTATTATTACCACCATCACTACTACATGAGTACACTCCAGCATCAACACTCAAACCCCACCACTTGTTGAATCACAAAGCCACGTGCATAGTTCTGTTCTGGACAATAGTTGATGATATAAACAGAAGAATTGATAGCATTACATCATGACAAAGCCCATGAGGGGTTAGGGGCAAGAGTCTGTGTGGACCGTGTGAGCACTGACTTGCGTGTATACACACACAAACACACACTTACTGGTGACCACTTGGCTGGAGCAAAACAAAGCTTTTAGCCTGGCTTTGTTCTCAGCTCAACTCATCCTTCTTAGCCCTGTGTTGGTTTCAGGCGACTTTGGCTGTAGAGAAAAAGAGGGAGGAGCTCTGTTTAGAACACAAATTTTAACAATTAACACTTTCAATGTAAAGATCTAAGCTCAATTTGCATATCAGTTGTGCATCAAAAGGTTCCTGAAGTCAAAATAACTCATGGGAAAAACAATACAAGTTTCCTTTAGGGTAAAACAAGCAAAAAAAAGAAAAAACTTTTGCTATGACTAATATTGAATAATGTGACGTTAACAGGATAGCAAAAAATTAACCAAAAAGGGTAGTAAAGCAAAGTAAAAAAAATATATATATATATCCCAAAAATATGTGCAATAACAGGATTTCTAATTTTGACTTTATTTGGTGTATTAACACCTGTTATAAACATAAATGATAGCTTTACACCAATCAAGTTGCCGTTTATGGAGAAAAGTTGAAAAATCTGTAGAAAGTTACAGAAAGTAAACAAATTGATGACATCACACTAGGGAAGAAGCTTATGCATTTACACAAATGCAAACACAAATTATTTTTTACCCTTTAAACATTAATTCAACAGAAAGGTGTTCACATTTATGTTTATTTAAAAATCTGTGACATTATATGAGTTTTGGCCCAGTGTACAGTGTGGTTGCTTGGTAATTTCCTAGTGTGATGTCATCATTTACAACCAGGAAGTAAAACAAAAAGCCTAAAAACTTGGTAAACCGGGATACATTTTGTAAAGTATTTTATCAAAATTTGAAATATATTTATCTACGGTAAACTACATTTTAGTGAAATGAGCAGTCCAACTTGTCATTGGCACTTTAATTTTGAAACAACCCCATCATTCCTTTTCATTACACTTGTGTACAAACAACTAGAACAAAGTGCAGGGACCGGCTCTGAAACTACTGTCTTTTCCTGCGGCCAACTGTTTACTGACCTGTCTGGCTACAACTGCCACTGTCCTAATTACAGTCAGAGAGGTGCGAGCTCTGTCCTTCACTTCTGTAAACTTCACCCCTTGCCTGTGTGAGTGGTACATGTGTTTTCTTCAACTTCTATTTACACCAGAGCCAAATGTTGTAGCCAGTGATAGTTGCAGTGATTGGCTCTTATGGACTTATGGGCTCTTATAGATAGTCTCTCTCTGGCCCTGTGTTGTTGTGAAGAAGCATGGGAGTGAGCCAGGACATAATCTGCAGGAGATTGATGGATCATGGAGGATTTTTTCACACATCTACACTTACCATTTGAAATTAATAAACTCCCCTAATCTTAGAGTTGCATCCCATACACACCCTAGGGTCACGTCATTTGTTTATAAAGCTGTCCAATATTGACCTGTGCATAAACTTGGCCATAACTAATAGAAGATCGATAACTACAAAAGTAAAAGAATTGTACTTATTCCTTTTAGCAAGGCTATCTGCACTTAAGAACATTTTACAGCCGTTACTTTTACCTTTTACTTCACTACATCTCAGTATAGGTATCTGTACTTTCTACTCCACTATATGGTGAACTGAACTGAAATAGAAGTTAAAGACTGGGGTTAGACAAAAATGTATAATTACAAATGGCAATTTATGACAGTTCAAACCTCAGCAGAATTCTTTATCAATATTACATTTAGACACTTTATTAATTGTCATATTCTCTGTGAAATACATTTACAGTGATCCCTCGCTCTATCGCGTTTCATCTTTCACGGCTTCGCTGCTTCACGGATTTTTTTTACAGTGCGGATATTTTTACAGTGCATCCACTGAACTTCAGCGCACGGCACAAGAACGGGACCCTTTGACGAGTCGTTCGTTGCAGTTCTCAAATATAATCGAAGGTGGCATATCCGTTTATAAAAATCTTCTTGCTCAGAAAAAGAAAGAACGCCAACAACTACCCATAACAATGTTCTTCTCTCGGAGAAAGACTCCGAGACTGCGCCTTCAGTAGAAACAGAGGCTACAGGGGGCGGAGTCAGGACGAAGAGGCACAGACTGTGAAATACGCGACTGACAATGTTTACAACCTTGTATTACTATATTAAAATGATTGTTTTAAATAAATTTTGGGCTTTAAAACAGGTTTTGATTTTTGGTTTCATTCCATAGTTCAGTATTGCATTGTAAAATAATAAAAAATAAAGCTGTGACTACTTCACGGATTTCACTTTTCGCGTGTTATTTTTGGAACGCAACTCCCGCGATAAACGAGGGATCACTGTACGTTTTAATCTACAAGTACACTTTTCAACTGCTACTTCAACACTTTCACCTATGTGATACTTTTACTCGAGTTCATTTTTGCTATTGCAATTTTAAGTAACAAACTTCACAGTATTCTTCCAGAATCAGAATCAGTTTACTGTATTTCCATTGTCAGCAAACTTCCACTTCCACCATTGGTATTACTTTTTGGTGTGTTAAAATCATTTAATTGATGGACACGATTTGATCAAACTCAGATTATTTTCTCCCTCAAAAGGTACTTAAGCAAATCAATCATTTTTTAAATTTAATTTAATTAAGAACAGCTAGACCCACCCTCACGCTCACGCCTCTCATAGGGCGCAATGTGATTTGGCGGAATAATCCAAACGCAAAGGCCTGATTTTTGACAGAGAAAAGATGTACTTTAGACCTCTACATAAATCGAAAACTCATGGGATAATGGATTAGTTTATCAGTTCATATTTCAGTCTTCTCTCAATGCTAATGCTCCTGTCTGCAATGTGCACTAAAATAATGCAACTTTTTGAACATAACAAATCGCAATTAGATTTTGTTTTCATTTCGTCCACAATCCTGCAGCCGTCTGTCTTTACTTACAGTTGGATGGTGACGAACGATCTGAGTTAGAAGAGTTTTTGGAGGTCTTTAGGTGAACAACAACAGTGGGCTGGCAGAGTGAGTGCTGTGGGCGGGGCCAGTGGCGCTGTTAGGTTTTAAATCCACACGTGGTTCTCTGCGCTGCTTCATTAGCACGGCCACAACTACAAACTTTTGACCGGCCCATGCCAACGGGTCCTTCTCCGCGGGGCAAACGGGATCACGCCGAGAACTGCTCGAACATTTCAGCACGATGCCATCGTACTCTCTAAGCCAGTTTACTGATCTGGAAGAAATTATGTGCAAGGTAAGGAAAAGAAGCGGAGAAAAGTTTAGCGGAGGAAGTTGGCTAACTGTAAGTCAGGCTGCGTCAATGTTAGCCTAGCCGTTCTGCTAACGTTGTTGTTGTTTTTCTGCAACTTTTGTGCTGTGCCGGGGATATTAACGGTTTGTTCCTGGCTTTAGCTTAATGGTGTTTTATTTGCATTTTAGTATTTTTTTTAGATTTGCAGATAAGCGTTGCTTTTGAGCTTCGTACAGCTGTTTGTATATTTTCTCATTTATCTGTAGGAAGAGCTGTGTAACTTTTGTTAACAAGTTTACGTCCTCAGTTGATGCTTTCTTAACAGATTATGACATTTGTTGTTTGAATTATAACAGATTTATGAGCCGATGTGAGTGATGTCTGGCCAGAGCTGGAAATTTGGAGTTGGTCGTGGACAAATGTTTTGCAGTAGATGTTCCAAGTCAGAAACGAGTGTGAAAGTTAGTTGAACCAGATTGACGCCAAATGGTGTCGCCTAACTATCTGCTACTACAATACTGCTTTTCATTTGAAGAGTTGTCGCTGTGCAAGTTAAGTTAGACATGTAGAGTTAGCTAACTAACTTGCAGAAAAGTGTTCTGCTAGATAGTGTTTTTGTAAATGTAGTCTTCAGGTTCAGTTTCTGTTGCATATTAACAATTACAAATAGTGATTTTTTTTTTTTTTAAATACTGAATACAACTTTATTTTGTTTATTTATATTCTATTTAAATTGAAATTAAGTGCATAAAAAGTAGATTTTCAACTTTTTTTTTTTTTATCCCTATCTTACAGCAGCTGCTGGGCCTTGACCTGAGGGAACAGAACAGGCCTCTCTCGATGGCCATGAAAACTCCGGGCTACATTGGGCAGAGGAGCAACTCATCATTTTCCCTCTCTTCACTTTGTCCTTCTGGCGAATCTTCCGATAACGTGTTCCCGTCTCCCAGCCAATGGAGACAGTCTCCTGAAAGTCCTCTGTCCCCTCAGCTTCCCAGTGCCACTCAGTGGGGAAAGGCTGGTTTCCTGGTCCAGCGATCTATCAGTATGGTGGAGACAAACAGCATGGCTGCTGCAAGTCTCTGCTGGCCTGGGACTGACCTGAAACACTCCCATTGTGACCTCAGCACTCCAGCTCTTAGCAGCTCCTCTCTGTCGGCCTCGTCAGTCTCCTCGTCATCCTCCTCATCACGCTATAAGACTGAACTGTGTCGCTCCTTCACTGAGAATGGCCTCTGCAAGTATGGAAGCAAGTGCCAGTTTGCACATGGAATGGACGAACTGCGTGACCTTAATAGACACCCCAAGTATAAGACTGAGCCATGCCGCACTTTCCACACTATTGGCTTCTGTCCCTACGGCATCCGCTGCCACTTTGTGCACAACAATGAAGAAGAGAGGAAGCAGTCCATCTCTCGCTCCTCTTCCTCGTCCTCATCCTCATCCACTGGTGTTCCAACCCAAGCCCTCTCCACACGCCCCGGCAGACCTCCTCTGGTCAGACACAGCTTCAGCTTTGCTGGTTTCCCTTCTGCTCCTCAGCAGAGTCTGCAGCCTGCTCTTGCAGCTAATCCTGTGTCAGCTTTCACACGCGCCCCTTCGGCCTCACCTCCAGCCTGTGCTGACATCACAGATCTACTGTCTCAAGCCTTCCTGGAGCTTGACTCTGCCTTTGAGGCTTCTCCAGCTCATCAGCAGTTCCAGCCCTCACTGAATCAGGCCTCTGCAGGTGACCCACGCTCTCCATTCCTACCCTCTCCAGATTCAGGCTGCTCCTCCCCCACACTGAGACAGAGCCCAGGGGCCTCTGGAGTCTTTGGAGCCCTGGGCACCAGATCTCTGTCCTACACCTCCCTGTCAGACCAGGACCAGGATGGAGGCAGCTCCAGCAGCTCTCTCAGTGGCTCAGAGCCCTGCTGTGGCCTTAACGACGCAAGCGGCAAGCGATTGGCTGTGTTCAGTCAGCTCTCCGTCCCTGATGATCCTGCAGCCTTCCTCATTTAAGCTGCACTGTGCTTCCCCCTCTAAAACACAGTGTAAAAAAGGACATCATGACTGACTCTTTGACAAACTCACAAACTTCCAATAGCACCCTCACTCAGAGACTGAATGGACCATTTCGACATGTAAACTGTATCTGTGTAATGTGGAAAGTAAAATGGACACTTTTAGAACATGTGGTGAACATCTAATTGTACAAGAAAAGCCACAGTTATAATGTGTTTTACCACCAAAAGAAAACATATCAGGGTAGAGCTTTTATAGTCCTGTAAGTGTTGACGCTTTATCAAAGCAGTGTTTTGACACGGCAAATTGCAGCAGAGTTCTTGTAATCACAGTGTGATCGGTCACAGTGCGGCCTTTTGAGTCCAACCACACCAGTATTTTTATTTTTCTATCGACTAAATGATCTGACCAAGCCAAAGACATCTGTTTATAGCGTTTGATAATGGCCTGCGTTAAGGTAGTGTTTTCCCGTTAACTGTACACAGTATTGTTTATACATTCAAGAGATTGTTTCTTCACAATGGGTTTAGAGGTTCTGTTAAAATCTCTGTCCCAATACCTGAATGTTTTTTTTTAAGACAACTGAAGTGCCTGTTGGGTTATTGAGCAGGACCTGTTCCATTGTTGAATTGTTAATTTGTAGATTTGTTTGTGAAGGTGGGGTGAGTTAATGAAGCTAACATTGGTTAAGCTATTACAAGAAGTGCATTATTGACTGCAACTGTTAATCTCAATGTCTCTCCTGCAAAGATTTAAACAGCTATTTATTGACTTAAACTATGGTGCTATTGTAAATTTTATGTGATATGAAGCACAGACATTCCTGGGATTGGGAGTTGAGCAGGCATGGGCACAACAGTGGTATTCAACCTATATTTCTCTAATTATTCAATCTGTTTTTGACTTTCACCCAACCCATTTTGTTTTTCTTTTTTGGGAATGGTAGCATCCTGGTGACATCCTGCAGCCAGGTGTGCTGCTATCCAGCATACTGTAGTGTTAGCTAGTGTTTTAGAAACGTTACCTGGCTGTTTGTGTGTTTCAGATGTAGCTGGTTAGATGAACAGATACGGTGCTGTTACTGCTCTATTTAAAATTGTCTTTTCATCGACTTGTTTGACGCCTGTTTAGTGTTAAAGGTGATAATCTTTAGTAAATTAATTTCTTTAATTTATTTTAACATATTTATAGAGGACTTTGAGTTGTTAATGCTTGTATCAAGTTTAATATATTTGGGTTTCTTTTGCTCTTTTGTACTGGAAATAAAGTTTTTGTTTTTTTAATGTTCATGAGTTTTATTTTGTATTCTGTAATCTCCTTTTCACCGACAGGAGCATTTGATATGGTTTATTGATGGCTCAGTAGCTGTTTTTGATTCTTGTAAATCACTGAGTCTCACAAAAATATTTCTTTGACTGAATTTGAGAATTTTTATGGCTCTTAAAATGCACCCAAAGCCTGTCAAAATAAAACATTTCTACTTTATCATCCAATGTTGCTCTTGATGTAGTTCTGAGTTTAGATAATCACCGCCTGTCTGAACGGCCAAAAAACAAGTATTCAAGAATCTAAAAGTCAGTTCACTTCAAAGCTCCTATCTGAATAGTAGTGCTGGAGACCCACCCATATCTAGCCAAATCTATGCAAATCTGTACCAGATGCCAAGCCTGTTGTGACTATGTGGCAGTTATTTGAGTCATTTACATAGAGCCATAGTTAAACAAACACGTTACAATTCCAGTTACACTAGCAGTACATAGCAGTCTGGTTGTGCCAGGCATGGGTAATTAATGGCTCAGTAAATTTTGCCATTCATGAAAAAAATACACTAGTTTATTGCTTTTTCTAACACCCATAGTCCATAGAGAAATGTACTTTTTGGCCTCTACTACTTGTACAACATATATTTTCCAGACTATTGTTAAAAGTAAGCTCAGGAAATACTCTAATCGAAAGCCTTCAAACTTGTATTGATTTTACCAGCTCTTAAGATTTATTTTTACAGCATTCTGAGCTGTGAACTGTGGGAGGACAGCTGGGTAAAATGCATGTGTGTGTGTGTAGTCATGCCAGCGAGATTTCATGTGGAGATAAGCACTCTTTTGTTTGGGGTTTAATCTTACCAAACCCAAGACTCCCACCACCCGCACCCCTCGGTCCTGGCCGTCCTCCATCCAACTGTCCCTCTCTCTACCCTCCACTGCCTTTATCCTGCACTTTCACTTTATCCTCTACTTTTCTCCAATTACAATTTCATGCACTCACCTCTCGGTCTGATCTGCTGTGAGTCAGTGGTACATTTACACGGCCAGAAAAAAATAGAAAAATCAGACAACCCAATAATTAGATCTGATTTTTTGTGTGCTTACATACAAGAGAAATGTGATCACCAAAACAACTAGTTGGCAGTTGATAAGTGGATCTTTAGAGTGGCTGTTGTATTTAGAAGACGATGAACAATGCATTTTACAATAAGTCTTTCATTCTTTAACATTTTCTCTTTCATTTTTGTCTTTGCCACATTAGTTTCCAGGTTTGTTATGGTTTTTTTGGCATAATTTTCCTTGTCAACACCTGCACTGGTGCGACCAATCAGAAAGAAATCAGATTACTCACATCAGATAAAACTGTTTACTTGACATTTCAATCATCTGACAACTCCAGAAATGAGATACAGATCAGTCATTTGGTGTGCATGTAAACATAGCCACTTATGTCTAAATCCAAAGTAATAGAAGAAGTATAATGAAAATGTGGCTGAAATATCCATTTCTATGACTACAACTCTATTATTTATATTCTTTTTATGTCAATTGTCAACATTATAGTGTATTGCTACTATTGTTATACAGTATTATATGAGAGCAATACACATCTCTCATGGCCCATCAAGGCAACTGTTGTTGTGATTTTGGGCCTACACGACTACATTCTTTGCAGTAAAATTAGCAATTATATATCTTTATTCGTCATATCTTATTTCTGTTGTGGAAGAAGTACTCCATTTTGTTATTTAAATCAAAGTACAGGTACAAGATGAAAAAAATACTCAAGTAAAAGTAGCACTTAAAAAAATCTACTTAGGTAAAAGTTTTGAAGTTAAAAATGTACTTGAAGGGGGAAAGTAAAAGGATATGACGCATTTAGACTTTGAAAAGTGTTAAATATCAGATTTTTTATAATTTTTTGTTTTTTGTGAATGTATTTTATGGACGTATTTTGGTAGTAAGTATTTTAACTCAAAACCTTTTGGCAGAATGTTACAATGAACATGGTAAAATAAATCTTCAAGCCTACAACTACTTTCTACTTTTTTCCCAGTTAAAAAATGTGATGGCATAGAAAGTACAGATACCTGCTCTCAAATGTGGTGAAGTAAAAGTATCCACTGTAAAAACAATTGAATTAAAGTACAGATACTTAAAATTTCACTTAAGCACAGTACTTTTACTTTCGTACAGTTTTTTCCCACCGCTGTCTTATTCACTCCACATCTGCTGGTCAAAGTCGATTTGTCTATAGTCAGTAACTAATGATTGCACAATTGATAACTCCTGTTTGAAGTAATGACAAAAGTATATTTACATATTATTTGGTTTGTGTCAATGTTGAAAGTGACTCGTTCTGACTGTTTCCCCCAAGGCCATTGCACACAACAGGTATTATCTTGTTACAGGTAACACAAACTGGGCTGGATGTCTGACTGTGATTAGTGGCTGTTAGGGGCTTTGGAGCTATGTGCGCTGCATGCTTTATTGTGTCTGATAGGCATTCTCCCACACTCATGCCCTGTGGGACAGAGGAGAGGCAAGGCAGATGGCCGCATTCAGGTCCACCGCGGGTCAACATATGGCCCGGAGAGACAAAGTTAGTGTTTGTGTGCGCGCAAAAGGGGATTCGCACTTTTACTATGCATGAGTGGCGGAGGGCTGAATGGGCGGCTGAGGGGAAGAAAGGTAATAAGCGGGGGTAGAGAGAGAGAGCGAGAGAGAAAGAAAAGAATTGGAGATAAAGACAATTGGGTGTGGATGAAAGTGGGCGTCAGACTGTGGGATTGTGCATGTTAAAGCGCCACAGCACACAAGGAAAACACTATCTTTTTGGACTCCCAGTACAATAGGGTAATAAAGTGTATTGATTTGCACCTAATTAAATGCTCTTTGTTTATTGCCGGGTTGACTCACAACTTCTACAAACAAGGGACACAAAGCTTATGGATAGGGTATTTAGGGAGAATGTTATTAGCACGTCTTTTTTTTTCTGTTTTACTTACCACTATGGAGATCAAATACTGCCAATTATTATTCGGCCTGATGGTTTTGATAACCAGTGTACATGTGACGTATCTGTTACAAGCAGCAACAGTTGGAGCTAGTTTAGTAGTGTAGATTTGCATGTGTCAAAGCATGCAAAGTTCACATTAAATGTCAACTTTTATTTCCAATACATATGCAAGACTAGACTCTTTTACTTTTTCTGTGCACAGTTCTCTTTTGTCCAGGGGTAGTCCAAGTGTAGATAAAGTTTAGACAAATGTTTGGGTATTTTGCATGTATTACTGTTCACATGACGTACTTTTGGGAAAGGAAATGTTCTCATGTTTAATATGACCATTGTATCAGTGGCATAAAAAGCTTTCAATGACTCAAGTAGGGCTGTAGTCGACAAAAGAAATTCTTGGTCAACTTGGCTGTATACAGCAATTAATCGACTAAAATGTGGCAAAGCTGCTATCCTCACAAAAGCTCTCAAAATTAATACGAATCTTTAAAATAGACCATATATCTGGACCAAACTGCTCTAACACAACCAAAAGATTGAAGGAGTTTATAGAATACAAATATACATAAAGAAACCTCTAGTAAACAGTGTATTTGCCTGTAAATGGGAAGATTAAACTCAATTCACTCTCAAATCTCAAGATATCATCAAGATAATCACCATGCCTTATGTCTATTGTGACCCATATAAATCCTTTTAACCCAATAAAATAATTAGTCGACTAAAAAAACAATGTTGGTCTAAGACTCCAGTAAAATATAAGACTCCATCAACCGATGAATTGACTAATCGACTAAAAGCCAAAAGCTCTCATAATGCAATATATCTTTTGAAGTTAGTTTTTGTGACCTGGGTTTTCCTTTATAAAATTTACCATGAATGTCTTACTAAAATACACGTATGGACAAAACACAAACTTCCACATGCTTCAAACTTCCTCACTTCTCGTCTTGCAAGTGCAAATACGTTTTTTCCTACCTTTTTTGGCTCATTTCTGTGTCAGGTTTTCTTTTTATCGATTACAAACTTAACATGGAAAGTCACGTACACCACATTCCTGTATGTACGCATGCTTTATGTGTACGATCACTATACGCCCCATCAAGGCCAAAGACGGCACCTTGGGGACAATTTGTATAAGCCCATAGATCAGTTATACATTAGTGTCCACAGTCCAGCACATACAAAAGACCACAGCCAGTCTATGTGGACAGTGTTACTGAATTGTAGCAAGTCATCAATTTGAGAGAATGAATACAGGGTTGAACTCCCCCCCTCCACCTGCACCTCCTTTCATTTCTGCTTCTTTCTTCAGGTCCCGGAACGCTCCCTCCACGGTTGGTCGTCCCCCTCCCCTCTCCTTTCAGCGGGCCTCCTCCTTTGTTGGGTGTATGGCTTGACATTGTGATGCAGGCCAGGGGAGTGGATCAGTGCAGTGCAGTGGGCAGGACTCAACAGCTGTTCCCCCGGATTTCATCACTGGTTCCCGGTGTGGAGTATCCAAACAGCTGGGCCTGGGTCCTCTCATGGTTTCTGGATGAGGTGAGACGATAAAAGACAGACAAAGACAGCACAGTAGAGACAACACGAATGACTTAAGGTGGGAAGAGAACAGTAAATAAGTTAAAGGGCCCGGAAGCACTAAGTCGGAATGGGACAAGACCTCGTGCTGCAAGATTTCCCGAGATAAAATTGCCACAAGATTAAATAGGAGAACTTTTATTTGTCTCACAATGAGAAAATTCCACTGTTGCCACAACGCAATGAATAATAAACAATCAAAAATAAAGATACATTCCCATTGATATATACTTCAGTCTAAGATGTTCAACATGTGAAGAATCATTTGGTGAGATTTACATTTACATTTGAGTTACACCTCTTGAGAAGCCATAGTACCCACTCAAAATTATAAAGAAACTAAATTAAATTGATGGTGGGGCAAAAATTATAAACTAAACAATGTATTCACTATAATTTATGTCCGAATCTACATCTCATTCTTGTGGACTCAGTCTTGTGTTTCGTGTTTGAACTCAATGGCATAAAATATTAATTGTACATACAGTTAGCCCTTTGATCTATGTTGTTGTCTGTTGTACTCATAACCACCAAATGGAATGGGTGGAATAAAGAATAAGAACCTTTTAGTCTGTGATTTAGTATCATAATTTACTTTCAAATGCCTTTTATTATTTATATATAACATTTAAAAAGAAAAATGAAAGCTGTGAAAATGTACAAGCACTCCCAAGAAAAGTGTTTTCTAATGTGTTACTTCCTACTAGAACCTCAACACATCTCTCCTGCCCTGCCTTTGCTCCCCAAACCTGGCCCCTCCCCTTTATTAAAGTTCTTTCATTCCCCAGAGCCTCCTGTAGTAGTTCTTTCATTCTTCTCCTCATTTTACCCTTGTTCGCCCTTTCAAATCCCTTCTCTTCCAATAGGCCAGCAGTTCAGCCCACTCCCCTCCATCCAAAGACTTTTTCTTGCTAATCCCCATCTCTACTTTTTTTCCAGAGAGGATTTGGGAAGAGAAGTGTTCAATGAATTGCAACAACAACAAGGCAAATTATGTTAGCAATTATGTTTTTGTTAACTTGTTCAAGAAATTCTAAATATATTAACAGTTAAGTTCTGCTTTATCCCCTTTCAGTTAAGTTGTAGTAAAAGTTTTGTTTTTGTGTGTGTGTTTTTTTAACCTATCTTTTAATTAAAACTGTTTATTATATATAATTTCAGTCAGCTGTGGAAATATATATATTTTTTACATGTTGAGTGGCAGAAATGACTACAGGACTGCATGCTTAACGAAAACATGATAGACACTAATAACAATTTATGATTTTAGAAGCATTTTAAATATTAATTGAATTTAATACCATAGATATTATGGACTCTACAACAAAGTTTAGATTGAGTATGGCAGAGCTGCAGAGAATGCACCAGACTGTAATGTGTCCCCTAGTGGTGCCATAAGGCACCTACACAATTATGTGATGAAGAGTCGGTGCATCAAACACAACAACCATTCAATTAGCATTAATTTATCTGACTTTTTATTTTTAATACTTAATACAAGAATTTCAATGACTGGCTTTGTAACTTGATGGAGATTTGTAAATGAAGGGTAGAATATAATAATTAGAAACAGAATCAACTAAAATAAAATGATAGTGCTACTTTACAATAATTTGAAAAGGAATATTCCTTAAAAAATGTATTTAAACTTTACTACAAACTGGGAATAAAATGTAGGGCATGTTGAACAACATTTTGTATATTCACAACACTTCACTGTTTGGATTGGCGCTCGTTTCTTTGTATTGGTGTTAAATAACAAGCATAAACATGTAATTTAAGTGAATGTGCATTCCAAGTCACAAAAAGACCACTTTGCATTATATGCATGTAGTTTTTATATGCATCCTTATTTTTAAGGATATTATAAATACCTTATCTTCTGTTCCTCAATAAAACTAACAACAAGGTAACAAAACGTATTAACCATGTATTACAGCATGATAAAAATAAAAAAATAAAAATCATAACTTCTGGATTACAACCTGAAATTTACCTGAAGAATAAGAATAAAGTAGTGAGTCATTGAAACATTGGGGGTTATGTGTTTATCATTGATCATACTTACATGATGGCATAATAGACACTTCAGCTGTTACAACACTTTCCAGTCCAAGGTTAGACAGAGCTCCTCTCACTATTCCACATGAAAAAGCTAGGTACTGATAAAAAAAAATAAAAGGGAAAGTAGCATGAAATACTTTTCATTTTATATTACAACTATTACAAGTCTATTCTTTGATGTAAATGTTTAATCTAACCTTAGGTGCCTGGTCTAGGTACTGTTTCCCATTGGACAACTGAGTCAGTAAAGAAAATTTGTTGTCCTGAAGTACATAAGTGCCCTTTGAAAACAGACAGTCCCTTGAACATACAGGACTTATGCATTATCATGAACAATCACACTCAGTGAGGATATTTACCTGATGGTTCGTTCTGAGGTTGTCAACCTGCCTTCTGAACACCTTTGTCCAGAAGTCTTTACAGACGAACTTCATGATATCAAGCTCATCTTTAAAGCTGGGAGAGTCCCGGGTCAGCCTGTGCAATAGAAACACAAGGTTATGGGCTCCAGACAATAATTGGGAGGAACATTGATGTACATAATTAATATGGAAGGAGCACGCACCTTTCAATAATCCCTTGTCCAACTCTGAAGCCCATGCTCTCCAAAACAGATATACACTGACCCCTTTCCTATAACATAAGTACAGTACAGCAAAGTTTGATTTATTTAGCATTTAGATATTTAGATTTATCAGCATAATAGCATTTACCCAACTCTACTGAATGACTGAATGTTAAGATGTACCTTTTATCTTCTGAGTAATACATTGAAACAACAAAACACAGCTCAATAAGTACTTAAAGCAGTAATATGTCCTACCTTGTTGTCCATGTCTCCTTTATTGGCTTGTTGCTCCTTGTAAACGTGTGAAACAATCTCCATGTGGAGAAATTCAAATAGAACCTCATCTGCCATTTCTGAAAGCACACACCATCATTAACAATTTTAATACAACAATACAACCATCTGTCTCCAGTGAAACACTAACAAATGTCACTGCCACAGCCTTTTAGCAGGTTAGCATATGCTAGCATGGTGTTTGCCTGATTCCGTGTGGTTTGTTTTGAACAAGGGGCTTGTGTCGTGATTCTTCAGCTTGCATCTTTTTGATATGGATTTACACCTACATCCTTATTTTCTGTTAAAACAATTAGATGATCATACCTGCGAAATATCTCTTAAATGATCGCAACACAACCACAGCAGTTCTGCTTCCGCGAAGTTTTCTTTCCACCAATCGCTGCTCACGGCGTAAATACACGTGACACAGAGGCTCGTCATTGGATTGGCTGTCAAAACAGACTTCCTGGACGCTCATGTGATTCTTGTTTGTAACGTCGTTTTGAAGGTTTGACTTTTTACATCCTCTATTTCCTCTACAGTTGTATACTAATTATGATAATTTATCTTTATTTTTTATGTTTCTGTCCAGTCATGTCCAGGTACCCGATAGTTGTGCAGGGGGAAGCCTCTGAGACAGATTCAGATGATGAAGTGTACATCACGTCTTTGCCTCCTCCTCAAACTACCACAGCGGGAGCCAAGGTTTTAGCCTTCTATTATATGCATTTGTTTTGTTATGGTATGAGCTGGGGTTATTTGACCATACATTTGTGTGCTCTTCCTCTGCACAGGTTCAAGGGGAGGCTTCAGAAACAGACAGTGAGGGAGAGCAGGAGCAGCCACATCAGGGTGCCACTGTGAACCAAGAGAGTGCTCAGATCTTCAAGAGAGACCTGCCTCCTCTTATAGTTGTCAGAGACCACCCCGATATACAATCAGTGGTGGAAGATGGACCCAGCCCCACACACCAACAACACGGTGAGTATATGACAGTAGCCTGTGTGGTAAGCAGTTTAGAAATTGTACAAATGGATTGGGCAATTGTTTTTCCCCAGCTGTAGAAGGTGGTCTGGTATAACAAATGTTTTAAGCAATATAACTACATTTCTTTAAAATACAGGCAACTTTAATCTATTATTTCTTTCATTGATTTTATTTAATGTTCATTAAGGGCCACATAATGTCCAGGTCTGTACTTGACGTGGGTAATTATTTTTATTTATTTATTTATTTGAACAGGACCATGTACAATGACATTATGCTCGGGGGCAAAGATGATTGCACCAGATTATAGCTGTGCAAGCTAATTTCCATCTGCAGTCCTAATTAAGGCTATGGACGGTACAAGATGATTAGCTTGCATTCTTTTGCATTTCTCTCTTTGTTTGTGTGGGTCCTTAGCATGATCTCATTTCCCTCTTAAATATGCAACTAAAATAAAGAGAATCCACCAATTACCAAAATTGTAGCTTGAGACTGAATGTGAAATTGTTTGATTAAAATTTTATTTACATGACTTCTGTGTCCGCAGATATAAGGTGAACAAATCAAACATATCTTTCACAGATGATAATTGTGTTGTTGATTTATTCTTACAAAAACACTGGCGTGATGGTCAAGTTATTGGCATTTCCATTTCTTGTTTAAAGACTCTCAAGACGATTATCCAATCATAACGTAGAATGAGCATCACAAGTCTCTTATTTTGTTTGACAGTTCTAACTCCAAATCCAGTTAGTTTAAACCTAAGCGTCTTTCTGATGTGAATGGTCACTACCTAAAGCCCTGAACCAACCATAAATCAGTGCTACTGCTGCCTCTGCAGCTCAGTGAGCCTGGAATTCTGGAGGTTCTGAGCTGAACATGAGACATGATCCTATACTGAGAATGAGAACCCTAATATGCAGGTTTAGGCATTGCTTACCCAGCTTCTGTTGTGATTATAGTTCCTTTTCTGGACCAATAAGAGCAAGGGCTACATAACTTACATTTAAGACTTTGAAAGCTCAACATGCCAAGAGCAACTTATTTTTCCTATTTTAGGTGACACACTGTTGCAACAGAAGCTGCAGGAGTCTAACCACCATTTATACTCTGATGTGGTTCAAACCCTTCGTCATGTGTACGGAAATGCCAGTCGGGAGGTAGGCATATACAGTATAAATAACATGGAGGAGTCTTTAAGCTAATTGTATTGTTTTGTTTACAAGATCCGCACTGCAACAACCCAGCTAAATGCATCACAAGGTGCCATCATCAACGCGTCCCACAGCATCCGCTTGATTCTGGACGACCTCAAGGCTGTGTCGGAGAAAATCGACATCATCACGAGCTGTCAAATCCTGCCCGACATCAACATGAGGCAAACAGAGTATGCAAGGTCTCCCATATCCTGATACTGATTATGTTATTACTGTATATGTCCTTGACTGTGTATTTATGATAATAAATAATTTGATCCCTAAATTAAAGAAAAGGCAAATCTATATTTTTTCTTGTTTTATAGATATTCCTAATAATATGTTGACAGTTTAATATGCCATTCTGATATATTTCACACTTCACAAAAAATGTAAAACTACTTTACACATTTGAAATTTTGAACAGCTGAATACTGTAATTTTTATTATGAATAAAATCCAGTCAAAACTATTCATTTCAAAATAAGCTGACTTTTACAGAGGTTTTTAACTAGTGGGCTTGGTTACAAGAAACTGATTTGCACACAGCCAGTCAGAATCTAACGTGGGTGCACATTGTCAGTCGGGTGTGTAGAGATAGATGAACACCACCACCAGCAGGTTCAGAACTGTAGCCATGATGCCCACCAGGCCAAACATGTGGTCGGTGTCCACCCTGCAGCAGCCAGATGGACCGCCCTCCTGGGGAAAGAACACACACATGTAACTACATTTCTTTATGTCAGGCATATCAAAACATTACTTGTATAGTACATAACCTATTCACTCACTACACGTATTTCAAACATTTGTTTATTTACATATATTATAATGGCTAATGGCTAGGCATTATAATATATAATGAGTTTAAATTCATAACAGAAATAGTATCATAAACATATTATTGTCTATCAATAGGATATATTTACAGATGAATACAATTAATTATTTTTTATTGCTTGTATAAAAAAAAACATGTTTTGCCATTTTCTGACACTAGATGGAGCTGAGACATTATTGTAACATTTTTACCTCCCATTCTCCAACATATGTTTAACTTTATATGGTTTGCATTTTCTGTTACAATTAAAATAATTGTATTATATATTGACATACTATAGACAAACCCTTTAAAAAAGTACAATAACATTGTCATATATGGTTTCTTACCTCATTGTTGCAGGTTGCCTTCTCATTCCCTCTACCCAAGTCCATATTAGGTCAGATACACATAGATGTTTGCAAAAAAAAAACACTGGCATTAGTTATAAAATGTCTACATTTCCACAAATGTCTCTGCTACACTTTGAACGGTTGTTTTTTACCTCTGCATAGTCTCAAGCAGGCAATATATACCCAGGGACCTAAGACTCCTCAAATATTAATGACGTCATCCCTTTTTGGATGGGAGATGGGAGGTTCTGTGGGTTTTAAGATAATCTTCACATTTGTCAGGATTCCACATGGCCACACACTACAGCAAAGTACATGCATTGAAAATATATTGCAAAAAAGAAAATAAGCATTATGTGTAAATAAATAAACTATAGCGTTAAGATAATGTGCGCGGCACATTCCCATCAACCACATTTAGTTTGAAGAGAAATCCTTTGATGCTTAGTTACAGGAAACTCAAGGGGTCGAAGGTGAAGTGTTAATTTAGGCCTGCAAGTATAGACATCCAAATTATCCGTGGCATTGTTCCACAATTGCAAACAGGTTAATGGAACAACAATTTGTTATGGTGCAACCGTTCATATTTTTCAACAATCTTCCTAAAAGATGTAAGGTTTGTCTATCTTTATTGGTATTAGAGCATTACTGCCAGTTGTTTGATTATCTCCCAACCCACTGAAACATAATTTTTTGAAGTATTTTGTACTAAGCTCCAAACTCTAGGCGGTGTAGTTGAGCTTGTACTTACATTTTAACAGCCACAGAATCACCAACAGGTTCAGTCCCATGGGATACTAATGTACTTGTAATGAGACCCTTGAGATGTCAAATTCAGCAGTGTTTTTCGGGAGTGAAGGGTTTGCATTATTCAGGCATCACTGGTATGTCACTCTCTCCTGTGCGTGTGTGTTTATATGTGTGCTAAGCAGCTGAGTAATTTGGAATGATGCCTGAAAACATTTGGGACACTGGCGAATGATGGACATGATGGTTGGAGACTGGAGAATTGATAAACAATGTTCCACATAAATAAAATTGCATGCAGATATTTTCAAATGTCATAGGTGTACGTGAGCAGAGGAAGTGTAGGACATATATATATGTATATACATATATATATATATGTACGTGTATATGTGGGTGCACGGTGGCAGAGCGGCTAGAGCTTCTGCCTCTCAATAAGGAGATTGTGGGTTCGAATCCCAGACCACCCCAACATCGTGGTTTCGAATTCCGAACCACCCTAACATCACACGATCTCTCTGGGTGGAGTTTGCATGTCCTCCCCATGTTACCGTGGGTTCTCTCTGGGTTCTCCGGCTTCCTCCCACCGTCCAAAGACATGACTGTGTAGGTTAATTGACAACTCTAAATTGTCCCTAGTGAATGAATGTGAGAGTGAATGTCAATGTCTCTGTCTCTGTGTTAGCCTTGCGACAAGTTGGCCACTGTCCAGGGTGTACCCCGCCTAAGGCCCAAAGTCACTGGGATAGGCTCCAGTCACCCGCGACCCCTAACGGGAATAAGCGGTAGAAAATGAATGTGTATGTATGTATATATTTATATATATATATATATATATATACACACTTTGAGTGCCCATTGGAGGTAGCTGAATGTGAATTTTCCGTTTACATCAGGTCTCATCCTCAAGTGATAATTTTGTGTTAAATCTTATAATACCTAATACCTGGAACTGAATTTGGTTCTTTTCTCAAAGATTTTTTGTCAACATAGGCTTTTTGGAAAATTAAGTGTGACATGGGGATGATGAGAGGGGAGACATTCAGCAAATTCACCTTACTGCTCACGCACACGCAGTGGTGGTGCGGAGAGGTGGGAAGAAAAGCCAAAATGTGTACTCAAGTAAAAATAATATGACGCAAGTAAGTACAGAGTAGTGGTCCAAGAAAGACAAAAAAGTAGGCTAGAAAAACGAATTGTCTGGATGTAATATCTGATTTATAACAAAACATTAAATTGTGCCTAAAATCTGCTATTTTTAAAGGATGCTCTATCTTTTAAAAATCCCCAAAATTTGAAAAACAAAATCATATCTGACAGAGTGGGGCAGGAATTTAAAAAAACATTCAAATAATTTTATATTGTTGACATAAAGCTTTTGTTACCCACAGAAGGAACCAACACTTTTATTCAAGTAAGAGTCCTTCAAACAAAATAATACTCAAGTAGAAGTAAAGGTATGGGCTCTGAAATCTACTCTGAAAAGTACTATTGCAAGGTTACTCAAGCAAATGTAACTATGCAAATAAAGTATAACTGAGTTCTGCCCACCTCTATTGGCCACAGCTGCAAGGGCAGACTGACAGAGAGCCTCTCTAACCACCAAACACACACTCACACATCTCTGGGTGAAGACATCAGGCGGAGAGAGCGGGATTTGAACTGCCAGGCTTTGGATTGAAGGATGTGCACTGAACAATCTGTGTCACTGCAGCCTCTATATTTATTTCTGTAAGAAATAACACAACAGTACCCATGACTGTATGTGGTTTGTGTTTATGGAGATAGTACATATGTGCATATGTGTGACTCAGTGGCTCTTTCACTACAAGCTTGACTAACTGTCCTTGGGTTTCGTTACACTCAACAGGCAAGTAGGACATTATATTAGTGTTTACATAAAACATCTTTCCTTCTTCCGATGACAGTGGCTCCAGGGTTTACACTCGCGATGTGGCTCACGCTTGAGTTGACCAACTAACTAAAGACTAAAATAGGAACTGCACAAATAATAGAGCTAGGCATTAAAAGGGGAGCAGGGTTTTCTTGTTGCCGACATAGAGCAGAGTAAAGACTTACTTATTGCATTAACAGGCCGTGCCTCATTAGGTATTGGTCTTTGGAGATGGTTATGGGTCTGTGGTGTGTGTCAGGGGTAGCACAGGTCAGTGGTCGTCTCATGGAGCGCTCGAGGACATGCTGTTAGTTTATCTGGCTGGATGAACACGGCTGAATCCAGCAGCACAGGTCGACCGCAGCCACGATACAGCCACAGGGGGAGAACTACAGCACATCTCCACTCTTGTAAGGTTTAAGGCAGAGGCCACTGATACTCTGGTAGCATATCCAAAAAAAGGAACAATGTCTATCATTTTGTTTTGAAAAATGATAATAAATAATAATAAATGTCAATCAGATTAATCACAGTTTTGAAATTTGATTATTCAGGATTAATCGCCATTATTACTATTACAACAACACTGCAATCATCAGTAGGGTCACGACGGTCTGCATGCTTTTTTTGAATGTTAAAAGCCCAACTGGCGCTATAATTTAAGTCTATTGTATTGTATTGTATTTCATAAAAAATCTGTGTAGGTAAATTACGTGACTAAAACAACAGGTTGATTGGGATTAAAGACCCTTCATTGCTGCTTGCGGGTGGAACTGGCTCTTGTGGAGACATGTACGCTGCTAATGTTGGCCTGGTATCTATGACTGTTCTGTTGTGGTTTGGCAGTTTTATTTGTTTACGCACGCATAGGCCTACACAATCTTTATTTTCACCACAGAGCACATGGTATTCAACCCAAGATCTCTGCGGCGTCTTTGTTTCGTTCTGTGGTGCGGAGCAAAGCTGAAGTGCTCTACAATGTCCCATGCTCTTACAGTTAGAGCCATGCATGTTGGGACCTCGACTCAGTTCTAATCTTTTTGGTTCCATACACCACCACAATGTATTTGAAATAAAACAAGATGTCGCATAATGTGCTTTAACTGCAGACTTTCAGCTTAAATTTGAGGGTATTTCCATCCAGATCAAGTAAACGGTGTAAACAGTTTGTACTTATGCCTCCCATTTTTTAAGGGACCAAAATAAAGGGATAAATTAAAAATCATAAATCAAACTTTTTAATTCTCGCTTTCAAATCCTTTGCAGTCAATCACAGCCTGAAGTCTGGCCAATGAGTTCAGAAGCATTTGGCTGAATATGTGCAGATAATATTGCCTGAAACACATTAATCTTGGTGCTTTTGTCAGCTGTCACATCATCAATAATCACAAATGAACCAGTTCCATTGGCAGCCACACATGCCCACGCCATGACACTACCACCAGCGGCTTCACTGATGATGTGATAGGATGTGCTTTGGAGCATCAGCAGCTCCTTTCCTTCTCCAGACTATTGTCTTCGAAACACTCTGGTACAAGTTGATCTTTGTCTCATCTGTCCAGAGGATGTTGTTCCAGAACTGTGAAGACCTAGCTGTTGTTTGTCAAACATTTTTATTTGTTTGTACAATTTTGCTTTTGGTGCAGAGATGTAAAACACTAAAACAAGAATATTTTCATCCTCGTTAACTACTGCAATGATTAACTAAATGCAATGATTTCAATAAGCATCTATAGTCACATTTTTTGCCACATTATCTAGGCCAGCGAGTCTTATATTTTGACTCTTCCTTTCCATTTCTGACTATAAAAATATCTATTCAATTTCCTGTGGGTGATAGCCTTGTTCTCATTCCCCCACAGTGCATCGAGGAGGAACACACAATTAGGATGCAGCCCGCCGACATCTGGAAGAAGAAACAGCCCAGAGGAACACAGACAGCTCCACAAGTCGCCCTGTGCTGATAAAAAGTGAGCGCACACACAAGCACGCTGCACCCGGCCCTGATTTACTTATTCCAACTCATTTCACAAGCTCTCCAAAACCAATACAGTCTAAGAAGTTTTCTCACATAAAAAGCATTTCACCAGTACTTTTAAACACACTGGACAGGAAATATTTTCACCAACCCAACGGGGGGATGAAAAATTGCAGACTGCAAACTAACTCTCACTAACGTGTCCTTAAATGAGTCAGTGATATATCAATACACTCCCCCCGAACAAATCATCATTGTTGCATTTGTGTGCATATAATAAAAGAGGATGTAAAAACTACATGTAACATATCTTTACTTTGTCTATGGTAAATAAATACAAATGACTTTCTGTTTTATCTCAGAAAGCAAAAGGTATGTCCAAGAGAGGCACAGACAAATGAAGATGCAATGTGTAGTCATATTATATTATGTCAATTCAAAAGAAATGTGTCTTTAAACGTATTGGTTGAGTTGTACTTATCAGACAAATGTAAAATATCTGCAAAACTATAAAATCTTATATAGCCTGATTGAAAACTTTACTACATAACTTTTAAAAAATTTAATCATCTCTTTTTGTAGCGTTTTTCACTATAAACATTATGCTTGATATTCTTCAAAACAACATTCTCAATATAATCCAGGTTTCTACAGATATTGGTGTTGAAAGGAGGAAAGCGTAGCTTAAAATAGCAGATCCAGTGAAGGGAAGGAGCCCTTGCAAAGTCTGTAAAGTGCATTTTTCATTTAAGAAAATTGTGCAGGCCCATCAGGATGCTCTGTACCCAGGGCTCAGGATGTGATGCTTTGATTGGGTAACAGCAAAAGACAGCTGACAAGAAGTAGAACATGTAGTTTCCTCGGCTGGCTAAAAGTGTGACATGATCATTGAAGAAATGGGTACTTAACACAATTTCGCCATAAAGTGCTATAAAGACCTTGTACTGCAGGACCCGGAAATGTACCTTAATATTTGCCCAGCACCACCATGCAAAAAATGTAAATCTAGCCTAACTTAAAATTATTTAAATGTATAATTTTATCTGGATTTGAGTAGTTTTGACTGATTTAATTGCTTGTGTGATGCAAAATGTTTCATTAATTTCAAATTATTTTTGACTGATCATACAATAATTTAGCTTAAACAAGGAGTAATACCATTAAGTTGCCAATAGGGCAAGTAAAATTATCTTATCCAGGCAGATAATTTGGCTTGAAGTAAGTATTTGTATTGAAACACATCAGAAACAATAATACTAATAATGCTTCACACTGAGCTTTACAGACTTGTCCAAGTCTCTCAAAGCGCCACACTGTCTTTCACTCCACACTCAGTGGTGGTAAGCCATATGGTGTAGCCATAGTTGCCCTGGGGCAGACTGACGGAAGCGAGGCTAAAACACTTAACACTTAATAAAAACGATCTAGTTAAATCATCTTACCTAATCTTATTTAGTCAAAAATGTCTAAAATTGAGATTAATATCTTGAAATCAAGACATTTTTACTCAATCAAGAAAGTAATTTTTTGCAGTGTACAATATAATCTGTCCGACATACTGTACATCTACCTTATTTACTAAACACAAACACTTTTCAAATGAGAAGTTATTTCATTTTTATTGGCATTACAGCTTTACATAAAGTATATTTATATAAACATTACATGAAAATACACCATATTTCACAGCATTAGTTCATAAATACCTCTCAAGGTTTGCATCGCACTGTCTGTACCGCCTTGTGTTACAATTTAAGCCATTGCACCATGATCAAGCAAAGCAAGCGTTTTATTATTATTAGGTATTTATTTTCACTTGCCTAACCTTATCTGGAATGTTAGTCAGAATACTGGAACCGGCGTGGATTAGATATCGACTCTCACATAGGCCTTTAACATACGATATTTTCCTCTGTAAAAGGCACCACCAGTGACTAATCTTCCATTGAGATAATTCAGAAAACGTATCTTTAAATATATTTTACAAAATTAGCAGAATAAATTTCACTCTGAACTTTAAATCTTTCGAAATGACAAATATTAGTTTTTTTTTCTTGTTGTTTTTCTCACACGGGTTGTGGCCATGTGCTCCCAAGCTAAAAACAAACTCATGCATCATAAAACAAATCAATTTAGTTTTGGCAGAGAACAAGACTTTTGAATAAGTCTAATTTCAAGTGGAACAAACATTGGGTTGGCATGTGTTTTGTATATTATGTAACATCTGGGGCCTGGAGTGAAGCTTAATTCTGCAGTCCCAGGTGTGTGTCCTATGGCTCATTCTATTTTAACTAACAATATGTGTGTATGGAGAATGTCTATACTGAGGAGTTGGCCGGCTATTGCTGTGAAGACCAGATGGCTAGCACTGACCCTTGAGGCTAAATACATAGGGACTAGTGTGTTTGGATTCTTCAATTGACTCATATTAGCTCATTGAGGAGAAGTGCTTTGACTCGAAGGACAAGTGACATAATTATTCATGATGTAAACGGTAAGGGGAAAGCCTAAAGGATGTGGCCATCAAAACTGTTCAGTGTATTAATGGTCATCAGGCAGTAGTGAGCGGTAAGTTTTGTTTTGGTCGGTATTTTCAGCCTGAATCGTCAACTTTAGCACAATGGAGCTCAACAGTAACCGTCTTTTCAAGTTCCAGAAGTAAATTTCCCGAAAGTAAACTAGAAACTGTGCAAGAAGCTGAAGCCATTGCACAGCGAGGGACGCGAAACTGCCAGAAACATATCATGACCTTTGTCTTCAGAGGCATGATATATATCCAGTAGATTAGCAATGACACAGTAGATGCTGGACTGTCAGGGCCATTGGTTTCAAATTGGTTTTTAAAATGGAATGGAATGCTGGGTAATAAATCTTGCAGTAGTCAGGGTCAACTGCCTGCTCAGTCACTCAATAATGATGATAATAAAAGTCTGAACTTACAGGGGACTAATCCGCTATGTGGCAAGTTTATTTCAAATCTGTTTCTGAAATTGCATAAACTGCAAGAATGTTTAAAGGTTTTGCAGAATTTTAAGTTGTGGCTATTAGTTACCACAATATTAATTAGCAATTTACTTCCAGAACCTTGGCAGGCTTTAACTGCTGAGCTCCAAGAAGGCTGCGGCTATAGTTAGAGGAAGTTGGCCAAGTCTAGTGGATGATACGAAGTAAACTCTCCTGTTCCAAATGGACAGAGAACAGGAAATCCTGATGTACATACACAGCTTACAGAAGACACTTTGGATGACAGTGTGGCAGTTGGATATGATTGAACTGTGGATTTGGCTTATTATACCTTGAGAACTAGATAGAGATGGGACGTCTTTAATGGAGATTCGGCGCTTCAGCTGACACTGTGCGGCGTTTCACATCTGGCAAATGAAAAGTGGCTTGTGAAGCACTTTGTAGCACGTTGAAAAATTCAGCCCAACAAATTGTGTACAGCTAGTGGATGTGACAGTGAACGTGTTGTCAGCATGAGCATGTTTGCCCAAGGCTGGATTTTCTTGTATAAAGAAGTATAATTACCTCATGAAAAGATGGTCTGCATGTGCTCTTGTGCTATCTACAAAGTAAAGAATCGGGGCATTTCTTTATAAAACGCTGTGATATAATAGAATGAAATACATGTGGGAAGCTGCCATAAAGTTAGTAGTTCCTCAAACCACTGGAAGAATATATATTAGGTCCATAGATACGCTATAGCTGCTATATTATTTGCAAATCAAAATAGAGTAAGTGCACTATAATGTGAAAACCTCAAATACATACAAAATTCATTGGCGTTTATAAGTTAATAGTAATCATCTTGTATATGGCAGGCATGTTGATATTTTTACAAAGCATGTACATATGCATAGGAACAAAATGTCCTTCGTTTTATAAAAATAGACTGTGCTCACACCTTCACCTACGTATGTTTTACACTCACTACACGTTCTCGTATTTGTTTAGAAAGTCCATCACTCCAAATTAAACAAAACAGTCGTACTAGAACAATAAGGAACATACTATATGATCAAACTTGAATGATTACACTACAATTATAATGGAAATAGTTGCAAGAAAATTACAGCCAGTGAGAAGTTATTAGTCTATGAGGAAAAAAAGAAAGCTTTATCTTTTTTATCATTGTGTTCATTTGGCCTGGTGCATAAACATAAATTTGTAAAGAATCTTAGAAGCTCCCCTTATGTTTTTTCAGGCGTTAGCTTGTTGGTGGAGAAGAGGATAATCATGAAAAAATGCAGGTTTAGACCAACTCCTGATGTTCTCCAGTCAGAAGATGTTACTGTTGCTCCATTGTCTGAACGGCACAGCTTAGACTTCACGTCGTATCCACAGTGACATGTCGCTTCCATCAAATCACTGTAACTCAATTCCAGGGAGAGGTCTGTTTCGTCGTTGCTTTTGGGCCTGCCAGTGCATCCTTGTAGAACACAATTGGCATTCAGGCCCATGTTTAGAGTGGATCTTTGCCCGTTTTGATGTCCCAATGTAACAGATTGGATGCTGTGTCTCTTCACTGGGCATTGTCTTGGTTTTGCACAATGGTCCCACTTTGGCTCGCACCAGTCACCCAAAAGCGACAGTAAAAAACAAATTACAATTCTGGCACTGGGATATTCCATGGAGAGCCTGGAGCCGTTGTGTTGAGCTGCTGCAAGAGGCATATCTAAAGCATCTCGCAACATTTTAAAAAGGTTGGCAAGTATGTCACAATCTATGTTTTCAGTTCAGTTTTCATTTCAATTTTGAATCCTAAAACTATTCTATAGTCCATCCATCCATCCATCCATTTTCTTCCGCTTATCCGGGGCCGGGTCGCGGCCTATTCTATAGTATTCTATTCTATTCACAATTGTCAATGACTTGACTGGCAAGTGTGGTAAGGACCACTGTGGCTAAGGCTTGGTCTTCTACACATGTCAAATGGAGGTGTACACGTACACAAATAGCAACAGAAGGAGGTTCAGGACAATCCCAATCAGTCCCAGCACAGCCAGGAAGCGCTCCTCCGGAGTGCTGAGGTACGAACACGTCAGTTCCATGTAAACTGTTTTTGTAAAGCTTCAAGAAGAAAGGAAAAAATGTTCACGTTCACAATAGATATATGTTTGGTGAACGTTTGACACTCACTTGGTGCCTCAAGCTATTCTTACAGTGATGTTCCCGGCAGTTTTGTTTACTAAAGAACACTGGGGGCCCAATCTCAAACTTTCTCAAAGTTTCTATATGATAAAAGTCAAGATTCACTTTAACCAACGAATACCCCGTTTCACTTCGAGCCTTTGGCCACTACCAAGATGTGGACGCTGTCGACCCACCCATAGTGTATGAATTCTTTAAGCAGAGGTCTGCAGATAAAGGTTGCCGTGTATGTCTTGTAGCTCTTGTTTTAAGTGACAGAGGTGTAGATGTAGACAAAGATGACCACTAGCAGGTTGAGCACAGTTCCGATGATCCCCAGCACGGCTAGAATCCTCTCCTCACGGTCGTTGGACTCGTCCTCCTGGGCATGAGTGCTGCAGACATAGCGACTGCCGGGTACCATGGTTACCATCACAGAACCCCACCCCCACAGGGCGTGACGCCTGCACAAAATAGAGAGAGACATGTAAATGATCAGCCTTAGGGTTGGTTCTCACAAACTTTATTCATTTAAAGACCCTGTACTTAATTTAAATTTCTTCTGATTAAGGTTTGTGTCCTTTCTTATATGCAGTGTGCAGTAAATTCACATAATTTAATATTTCTGAAAGACATTACCTATGCATTTTGCAAAGCATTTTGTTGGGTAATAACTAACAGAGAATCAGCTGCATGGTACATCAGTTTTCATCTAGTCAGGTACATTGTTTGCTAAGACATTATCCCACACAGTTGATTCTCTCTGATGGTGCATTATCAAGAGTAAGAGAAAAGCACAAAGTGGCAGGAGATGGATGAGAACGACATGGAAACAACAGCATGTGAGTATCCAAGGCAGGATTTTCAGTGTCAAGATGCAGTGTCAGGATGGCAGAAAGGACTGAGTGGTCGAGGTTACGGCCTCCAACTAAAACAAGTTCATGTACATGTTCTTTAATTATTACTAAAAACAGAATACTTCCACAACTTTCAAAAATATGTAAAAAGGGCATTTTGTGCATTGCTCCAGTTTACCGACTTTACCGACTTTTCTAGTGACATCCACATTTTGCCAAAAGCATCTATGTTTAAACAACATACATGCAGGGTACAATTATTGGAGCCCAAATGGGCTTTTAAGTCTTACATGTTTCCACTCAGCTTTCCACTTGTTGTCATTTGCCATATTGTGGGTGTTCTGGGTCCAGCAGCTGTGGGAGGCTCAGGGCTGTGTGGCTGTGTGTGATGGTGTGTGCTTAACTCTGTGTATGCAAGTAAGAACATGGCACCGTCTTTTGATGCAGCTTAGGCATTCAACAGTGTAACATGATTATTTCCAGCCCAATTAAGAGAGAGTCCATGCCACACCTCAAAAGTCTAACCTCTGAGAAAATAGGGCAACATTTCCCCTTTTCTAATAAATGGGCATAGTACTTACCCATTAATCAGAAGATAACCTGTCTGATTCGATATTGAGTGCTAGTATATTTACATCACAATTTGAGATGGTGCTTTGGAGAAATAGCTTTTAATTTATTTATTTATATAAACCTACACCCACAACAACATGTCTGTTTCATCTATGGCTATCTCTGCTACGCCTTGACTCCTTGTGTGAGCCAATGATAGGAGCATTCTAGATCCTAATGCATTATTTCCACTAGTTTCACCTGCCATTTCCTGGTGACTCCTTTCAGGCATTTGCCATTATGTGTGCACACTTATGGATGATTACATTCTGTTTCAGTCCAACATGGAGTGGGACAGTGCTCTGCCTTACAGCCTGCCCTTCCATCCTCCAATTGTCAAACATTCCCACATTTGCATACACATATGGTCATTTATCATACCAACCAGCTGAGTGGAGCGAAAAGGTTAAACTATAGGTTAATGCTTTGTCGGTATAAATGTGCAATTGAAATACATGTCTAATATGGTGATGGAATTGTATTAAATTAATTGTATTCTCATCAGTGGAAAGCTATGAGTGCACTGAGTTGTGAATTAATTCCATTTTGGGCAAATCTGGAATCTGATAAACCTGAGAGGATATATTTGAATTTGACAGTCTAAGACTTTATCTTATAATGGGGTAAAAACTAGGGCTGTCACTAAAGATTAATTTAGTTAGATATTATTTTATGGATTAATCAGCTAGTCAAACAATTATTTCTATTATTTATTTAGACTTTTAAAATAGATTATCAGCCAAACTAAGGTTGAAATATGTCAACTGAAGGCTTCTTGACAGAGAATATTTGTGAAAGTGTGAAGTATATTGATGAGGAAAATCAGCCATAGTCAATTCTTTTTTTGACAGTTTGATATAATAATGTCACTTTTTGTTATAAAAAATCTGACATAGGTTTTACTGTAGACTTTCTATTGTCGAGTTAATGTCTATGATTATCAGCTATTATAGTCGATTATTTTTTATAGTCAACCAGTCACGATTGGTTGATCAATTGCTGCAGCCCTAACTTTATGGCAATTCACATTATTATTATTTTATATCAATGTTGGCTTGTGCCCTTACAGTCAAAAAATGAACGGTTGACCTTGAATAAATATTATCATCTTAATCCGTTTAATTAAATGAACACACAAATTGTAAATAGATCGTCTCAGTCATAGACATTATATCCATTCCATTCCACTGACTGGTTTGCACACCAATTCACCACTGCAGACAGCACAGAGAACACATATGGGTACAACACAGAGATATCGCACAAGAGAATTCTGAATACTTTAATAACAATAATAACAATAGCACAGTGTTCTGACCATTGGTGTTTAAATGTGTATAATTGTTACGATATTGTGTAACATGCATTGGGCGGTTTTCTTTGTCACCATGTTTCCTATGTATACAATCATTTTCATATATTCAAATGTATTGTGGTTTGAAAACAGCACTAGGGAATTTTGCATTGTTTTCTCAGCGTGAAACTTTCTCATATAATATTTATTGTAACTGGTGGGAGTAGCTATTTTTGCTATTTCCCCATGAAATTAATTTATGGCGATATCAAATCCCTATGGGTGGTCCATTTGTGGCACACCATGCATCATTGTGGGGTTTCTTGCACCCACGCAGCATTCTAAATTATACGCTAAGGTGTAATTTATCTGTTTATATGCAGGTTTCAGTTCACCGTGCTGAAAATATTCATCCCCTTCACTGTATAATTCAACAATGCAATGTAAAAGTAACGCACAAGTCATTTTACGTTTAGCTTTTTGAACTATTTAATGAATGTCATTTACACTTATGAAACACTTAATCAGAATCAGTTTATTGCCATTGTTAGTGATCGTATTACAAATCAACAGATCAATTTCATGAGCCTAAAAGAGCAGCTAAGTTCTATAAGCGTAGAATTGGTATAAACAGTAAAAGTCACTGTTGTGTTGATTCAAATTCACACACTGTGCAAAAATCCAGTGATTCATTTGCTATTTACAAATGTAGGTCTGCTAACTCTGCTGTTTTGGGCAGGAAAGGAAGATTGTTTTATTGCTTTGTTTTAACCCATTGCCGGCTGTACATTTTCATTTAAATTCATTTTTTTAAACTTATTAATTGCTTGTTCTTAGTTTAATTACGTTGACATGAAACCTTTACATATGGGGGTCTGAATCTTATATATAATATAATTCCACAGTACAAAACAAAACAAAAATTACTGATTTAAATTTGCAAAAGGATGAAATAAAACTTCAAAATATATATATGGTTACATATTGTGCCACTAATTTTTAAACACTTAATAAGTTCCAACCAGGCAGAAAGAACACATGGGTTCAGACGGTTTCCAATAAGCTTACATGTTTTCATATTGTCATGCTAATCTTGGATGAACAAATTATATGCAAACAAACCTTTCTTGCGTCTTTACTCACGTCTCTATCTCTTAACTTAAGTGCATTGAGACAGTTAAATGCAAATGATGTAAAATACTATATAGCAAATTGAGTGGTCTTGCAGTGCATGTCAGTCCAGTGTTTCCCTGTACTCAATAGTGATCAGGAAGAGAAATTGTACGTATTGACCAAGTTCACTGACTGGCAATGTTATCGATTACGCACAAACTCGCAATCAATACCCGGACAGCTTGCATGCTTGCTACACAAGATCAATGACACGCGTTCAAAGCTGTAAAGACAAAATCATTTACAACTTTCCCTCATTTACACCAACAAGTGTCTCATTAAGATGTACTGTTTTCAAAGTATTATGCTTTTGTTGTATATTAAACCTGTTGTTTTCTGTTTTTGCTGTTTTTAAATGCATGCAGTTAATCGTCACTGATAAGATTTTTACCAGTGCGATTCCCACTGAGAGGAATATAGCCATTTGTGAAGCCAAACAGGGCCCTTTTTAGCCTTTTGGGGTTCCTTGCAATATTGCTTGTTGCATTGATCCAGCACCATGCATCTATTTCATGAGCCTCTGCAATACAATTCAGTTCAGTAATTTGTGAATCTTGTTCACTTTTCTGATTCTGATAAAACAAAAACACCCCTACTTCATGTATTAGAATTGGCTGTGAATTAAACATCTTGCGTTATATTGGTGTCATTAAAGACCCAACCCTTCAAGTGTTTGTGAACAGAAAGCCTACATACTGAAGGCTCCTACCGTTCAATAAAGTCGATCCATACATTTTAATAGAGAACAGCAGCTCTTACATCCACTGTTCAACAACTTCAGGAGCACACGTGAGGTTAATTTAGTCCTGGATGTTCCCATTTGCCTGGAGGAACTCTCTCAGTCCTGGATGAACTTCCTTTTTCCCACAGGGTTTTTTGTGTTTTTTCCTTACCGAGGATCGAGGAAGGAGGGTCAGTTGCTAAATATTTAAACTGCTTTCTACCTGTTACAAAAATAAATTGAATTGAAATGAATTAATTTGTGCCAAATACAGACACAAAGACATTGGTAAGAATAAAGTGGTTGAATGTTCTAAATGTAGGCCTACCTGAAGAAGAATACTAACGTCAGAAGCGGACTAAATGCTACCACGATGCCAGCGCTGTCTGCTATTATTTAACCATACATTTATTTTTCTGAGATACTTAAAGGAAACATATTACGCATTTTTTGTATTGTTATTAGACTTAAAACATGCTCTTGAGTACCTTTAATTTGCCATCTCATGTTTTGAAAAAAAAAAAGTTTAATTATTAAATTCTTTGTCAGCACTCTGGAAAACACAGTCACCAAGCGCTTAGCTATATTCTCTTTAGCCGAACGTGTTACTTGTAATTATCAAGCTAGTAGCAGCAGTTGTCGTGTTTAGACGAAGAAATGCTTAGAGCAAGGCGATTATTTAAGGACTTAAAACAGCAGGAGATTCTTGGATAAGTGACGTAGATGATCTAAAAATACGTCCCAGATCAAGGAGTTCAGCAGGAAGTGTTTTTGACGCTCGGAGGGAATAATAAACATTTGTCAAAACAGCGTGAATGCAACTGAATGCTACTTCAAGTATGTTTTTGATGACGCAAAACTGTTAGAACATGGTAACGAGCTAAAAAAAAGTCACTATAGGAGAATCTGTGTCCTTGTCAACCTACAATCCTGAATTGGGTCAATTTACAAAGAATGTGTTGGCTTAACTCTGTCAATCAATCAAACTTTATTTGTGTAGCGCTTTTACACTGAACCATTAGTGCTTTACGTTAGTGCATTAACAGAAAGACAAGAAGGGATGTGTTGGGTCAATTTAAAAAAAAAAAAACTGTGTTGGGTCAAAAAAAAAATTAGGTCTTCAAAGCAAAACAAACAAGTTTGGTCAACTGACCAAATGAAATTGAAATGAGACTAGCCTATGTGTTTAATTTGTGTGGGGCCGAAACATACAGTATATGTGTAAAATAACTTAAAAGAATGTACAGATGGACAGTGGTTAATGTAAATTTCAATTGGAAAACATTTTTAAGTGTGAAAATACTAAGGTGAAGGGTCTTTCTTTTTATATGGTCCTGGGCCCGTTTATCAGCTAAATTAAACATTAAATCATGTAACACAACTTGATACGCCACAGTACGCAGTTGTTTAGTAGAGAATACTAAGAAATACAATACTGCATGCAACACAAATGCATTGCGTCCATCATTTTATTTAGCTATTCTTCACCATCTAAACTATTGCCCAACAAGATGAACATATGCTGCGGTATGGACGTGCAGGCATAAGAATATAACGCCGTGCGCACGTATCCACACCATTAGGAGGTGAGCTGGAGCAGAGAACAATGGTGTGGGAACCCATGGCGGAGACACTAGAACGTTCCACAGCCTCATTACGAGCGCTGCTGGCTAGAGCTGCCAGAATGTGAAGCCAGCATCTGTGAGGCCACACTGTCACTTCCCTTCAGCCCCAGCCCGTGTCTCCCATGCGTCTGGCTGTGTGCATGTGTGAGTGGAATGAATGAGGACTGGGAATTTGAGTTTTGGGACCACTGATTGCGCGTACATTCAGCTGAGTATGCCGGAAAGGAAAAGTGCTTATAAACACTGAGTAAGAATTAATAGGATTAGCGTAATATAAATGAACATGTAAGAGTGTGGGAGAATCTTTCTAGACTAATGTTCTGGTCTAAATAAGGCAGTAATGGTTTATGAATGAGGCTAAATGATGAATGTTCAATAAAGCTACTTTTAATTATGTATTTGGTTTGTCTCATCCTTGAGTAACATCACAAAAAATTGGTATATGGTATTCTAAGCATTTTACATGGCTGGGCAAGATTATCATATAGTGCAATAAAGTGCAATAAAGAATTATCATAAAATTCCGTTTTAGCCATATAAATTGAGAGCAATGTTTCATCAAATGTCCTTTGCCGTATAATTTTATCAAACACTACAAGTCATTTGCTTATGTCTGTCTAATTTATGCTTATTTCCTTCTTTTCCTAAGATATAGATCAATATGACATCACATGATTTGGTCCTAGCAGTCATGTGACCAAATGGGCATGTGTGTCATGTGACCTGTTTTAAATTTGTGGAACATAAAAGCCCCCAGTGGATCCATACATCATGTGGGCGGTCAGACCACATCCAATAACCCAAAGTGTAGTATCTCCCAGATGAGAGCGTCCTCTAATTGACCCTTAACCCATAACCTTGTGTCAACTCCTGTGGGGATGTGATGTCCAGCCAGAGAAACGTTTTTTTTTTCTGCTCAGACACACGTACACACTCACACCCTCTTGACAGACGGCATGCCACACGTGTAAATACTCACCACACATTGCACCAGGGGGGCAGCCAGAGACTCTTCTCCTTTCTGACTTTATTCGAGCATGTTGCTGACTGGTTGTTGTTCCTTGCCTCTGTCTTGCTTCCGTTCTTTACCTTCTCCCCCTCCCTGTCCCCCCTCTTAGCGCTGCGGTCCAGGTCCAGCTCTGTCGCCGGTGGGGGGAATCCAGGCGATACACGCACACATCTGCCAAGCAGCACATGCACACAGCTCCTGGCGATGCTTTGACGGTTCACAGTTTGACACAGAGTCGTCTTCAGATCCTGGCAAATCCAGCTGCACTCTTCGAGAGAGCCTGCACCCCCGCGCAGCAGCCACACACAAGCACAGCTGGTCTGGGCTGGAGACTGTGGCGTTGTCTTTTCTGCTGCTGCAAAGGGAAGTCTCTATGGTGTCATTTGGAGCTTCAGCGTTAAAGAATCAGCCATCGTGACTTATTAAGTCATCGAGACAAAAATGAATTATGCACGCCTCCTGCAAAAGGATCCGCTGATGCACGGCGTCACTTTTATTTCCTCAAGCCATGGCAGTCCTTCAGTGAAGTCGTGCTAATGAGGCCATTTCAGGGTACTTTTTAGTCCAGCGATAAAAGGAGCACTTGGTGATGACAGCTTTTATGTTGGGCAGTGATGCTGAAACAGGTGCAGGATGTTGGTCCAAGACATGAATCAGCAAAAATGGCATCACTCTCATACTAAGTTAAAGTCATCATCCTTACTGTGGATATGCTGCTATGTTGCTCCAAGTCATTCCGTTCGATGAGATCTGATGAATTATTTTTGTTCATCCCACATAGAAACTCTTGAATAGAAAATCCAAAGACGTGTGTGAGCTGTGTTCTCTCCTCTTGTCTCTCCTGCGTGGTGCAAGCAGCTTCCCAGAGTGGCCTGTCAGCATCAATATTTAACAGGAACCTTCTCGCTGTGTTGCTGTCACAGTCCAAGTCTCCAGCGTCGGACGATGCACAGTTTCTTCCTCTTGACAGTTTCTATACTTACTTCTTCTGCCCTCTCAGTCGATTCGTTGCTCTCGTCCCCTGACCCCTCTCCTATACCCCCACTGCGATCTTCCCCTACAGTCAGACACTCACACTCTCCTCTCTTTCGTTAGCTCTTCCATGATGGCTTGCCCTTCTGTCCTTCACTTGTGCGCTCCCTCAAGCAAAAGTCACTCCACGCTGATTCACTTGGCCCATATCTCACTCACAGCATTGTCTTGTGCCTTTATCTCTACGCTGACTCCTGCCCTGTCTGTCCTCTCCCCCATACCTCTGCTCCTGTCTGCAGAATGCACTGTATCCTTGTTGCAGCGCTCTGACTCATACTCTCTCCTCCCTTCTGTCCCTCCCCAGAAGCTCGCAAATGTTGACGGGATGCTATTGTCTCCACTTTGTCTCAGCGGTCTCCCCAAACGGACATATCCCGGTGCGACAGATGGAGAGACATCCTTTGAATCAATGTCCTTTTCTTGCAGATGATCTTTTCTTTCCAGGTACCTTCTTCTTGAGAGTTTTCAGCCACTCCAGTCTTTGTTCAAGTCAATGCCTCAAAGAGAACATAAGTACAGGAGTGGAGAGAAATAGCTGAGAAGACGGAAAAGAAATGATGCCCCCAGGTTGTGTTGAAGTGACAGCAGAGAAGAGAGGGGGGTGGTTGGATGTGGAGGGAAGGAGGGGCGTAGGACATGAGGGAAGAAGATGCGTGGATGTGTGATGTGGATTTATAGATGCGTGGCGTGACAAGTCAGTGCAGTGAAAAAAACTCGCTCAGTAGGCTGTGTTTACATGCAGACATACTTGAACCAGGCTCATTGATAGAGTCCTGCCAACAAGATTGCTGATTATCTAACTTCTATGCAGAGGCTTGGAGTGCACTTGTGCTTGAAGGAGACAAGTTTTATGAGCTTTTAACCATGTTCCCTCATCATTTGTTTTCTGAGAGTTGTATTTTGATTAATTCATGCATGCTTGAGCAGTCCTTGAGTAGTGCTTGAGTGCCCAACCATCTAATCCCACTTCTCTGTACGATTCTTCAAAAATGTCAAACTCCAAATCAAATATCTGGGGTTCAAAAATGTCACATAGCCATTTTCTTTGTGTTGTTCGAAATTAAATACCCGGAAAAACGCAAAATACAGACCACATCCGATAACCCAAAAGTTTTTGTGTGACTGTGGGTGAGGGTGAAAATGTGGAATGCTCTGGATCTACAAAAGCAATGCCAAAATATTCACAAAGTTCAGTTATCAATCATAAATACATGGTCTGGTCAGAAGACAAAGAATAACGGGCTTAAATGTATTGCCGTATTGCAGTTTTTCTCCCTGTCAGTGTTGGTTGGTGCTTGTTATATGTGCTGTTCTGTTCCATTATTGGTATATGTTTCCTGATTATTATTGTTAATATAATACTGTAACATACCTATAATTTGATGACCTTCATTATCTCATAGATTCTTATGAAATATGACCATCAATAGAACAAAATTTAATATCGTGTTTGTTATGTCCCAACAAAATACATTTGATTTATGTCTTAAGACAGGGAGTTGTGTCTTCCCACTCCTTTTTGAGCTCAAACAAGAAACAAAATTCAGTGTCCTTTTTGAGTTTTTAGAGTCTTTATTGACTTGCTTGAAATAAATACATGAATAAAATGAAAATGAAATCTTTACTATTGACAAAATCAGCTAATTCACACACTACAAATTCAATTTTTATCGGAATTCTTTGCAATGACAGAAAACCGAACAACCTGTCAGTACAAGGTTTACAGTTGTTCCTTTTGTTTTGCATTTTTGGCCAGTTACAGGACAGTGAAAAGCAATAAATGGCAATGAAGAATGGGAAAAATTGTCACAAAGCTGGCACAATTGTCACAGAGAGAGTTTCACACAGGTCCATCAAAAGCTTGGCCCATCAAAAGAACAACAGCAATCAAAACAAATCTCTATGACATACCAGAGAGTACCATACAATTTTTCTGACACTCATTTCTTTTAGCCTCTGGTTGGGTTTCTGCCGGTCATGCGTCATCAACCTAAAACTTTCACAAAAGGCTGGGTACTCCTGCTCCTGCTAGGTACTGCTCCACATCCTGCAATGCTTGTGAAATATTGCCTCAACTGCAGAATGAGGACAACGACGACAATAAAGCGCACCTTAATACCTTTAATCGATTGCTTGTAGTGCAATAATGGTAACAATTACAGAGGAAGTAATTACTTTTCTGGTAAGTAACCTATTATTTGAATCAATACATTCAAGTACCAGTGTGTTCAAATTCTATTGCGTTGCCTCGTGCTCTAATTTTACCCCAGTCATCAATTCTCTGCCTCCGCTGTGTCTTTCTCGAGTTGCTGCCTTTTGCAATCACCAAACTGCAACCCCCACCCGCCCCCGAAACACAGTCAGTTTATTGCCTTATTCTCTCCATATTAGGCCTCTCCCTCCTCCATTCCCCTTGCTTTCTTTCCCCGCACTCAAGATTTCTTTTTGTTTTTTTTCCATCCTGCATTTGCTAAAAGAATCTTCCAGAACACGGGGCAGTGGACAGCTAGGAAGAGAAAGGGAAAGCTCAGAGGACGTGTTAACACCACTAGTAACCCAGACGTGATGTGAATAATACATTGGTGCTATGTACTGGGCATAAAGACATTGTAAGCGTCTGTGCGTCATATGGATACACAAGCAGGAGGAATGGCTACCTGACTAATGCCTGGGACTAAATCACAGTGCACACAAAAAGCATCGATAATGAAGGAGGAGTGAGAGGCGAGCTGAAAAAAATCGATAAAACATTGAACACTAGAGTGCGCCACATATGAACGCTCATGCTACTGGAAATAAAGAGCTGCTGCCAAGGGACAAAAATGGCAATCCAGCTTGACAAATGGTAACGTAAATCGTTGAGCATATAAATGAAACATCAGAACCATTATGGATGTGTGAAGAGGGGCAAAATGAAATGTTGAAATTGTCCTTTTGGCCCCTAGCATCTCCCAGCGCCATCCTCGGTGCAGTGGGAAGAATGAGTGTGGAGAGGAGACATTTTTCCAGTCAAAATGATTAAATGCAGTCAAGGGTTTGCATTTGTGTTCGTATTGCCAGTCCTGTAACGGAGCTGTAAAGGTTCTGATCACATTCCTGACTTTCGATTTCAGGTTGAGGGAAAGGGCCTTCAATAATTCTCTGTAAACGCAAGACATTTTCAATAACTTATGACAACGAACCTTATCGGTGTAGATTGACTTGTCACTCGTCATGTTAATTTTATGGTTTAGAGAAGACATTAGACTTCTTGTACTCAATATTAACAACATAAGTAGATCTCCTCTTTACATTTTGTTCTCTTTAAAATGCAAATTTAAAATGGCTCCGTAATAGAAATTGAACCACTGACTTCTTGTTTTATTGCGGCAGAACTAAGACCTGTCTTTTTGTGGCATTCACAATAGCAAGCAGCATATTTTTATTGAAACTATTGAAGAGCACTTTTGAACCATATGTATGGGACTCAAAACTACAGGGATGTGCGCGGGGATAGGGGGTGGGTGAAAACAGAAATGTTCTGAGCACTCGAGCCTCAAATGCAGGACAATACATGATTACAATTTTGAGTAAACTGACGATGAAGGAACACTGATATAATATGATTAAAAACGTGTTTCCCTTTTGCTATTTATTCTGTCAGTTTTTGTATTTGGATAGGCCTTTCTATAGTTACAGATATATTAACCATAAACCATCGCAACAGATGTGCAAATTTACTCAGTTAAACAGTTTAATTCTGAGCTGTGACTCCATTATTGAAAATTCTGATGTCATATTAAACTAATAACAGATGCTAAATACTAAACTGAGCGTTCATTCAATTGTACTCTGACACTATAGTGAGTAGCTTATTGGGTTGTTCCATTACTTTTTGGTTTACTTTTTATGTTGTTTTTGCTTGTGCACCTCTGTTGACATTTTGCACACATCTCGTCAGTAACGTAAAGTTTTTGATGTACGATCCCACGCACTGTTACTTTCCAATTGAATTCCGGAATAGTCTTTTCTGACAATAGTATTTCCAACAAGGCAATGGTGATGTCAGTACAGTACTTTTACTGTATGTATGTTCAACGTGTTTGTCTCCTTTAATAGACTGAAGTTCATCATTTGGAATTTGGAAAAGTTATTTCCAAGTGATCAAGAAATGTCAGTATTCATCCAAAGAAGCCATGTTTTGGTAAATGATCTCTGCATAATATTGTATGGGGTTTATTGTAGATTCAGGTTTCTGTCTGCGTGGAGTTTTAAGTTCTCTCTATGCCTTGGTGGGTTTCCTCTGGGTGCTTCGGTTTACCAAGCCAACAATCTGCCAAAGAGTTACCCAGTGTGAACCACAATGTATTTTATCTTACTGATTTTACTGTTAGAGTTATAGCCGGGTTCGAGTTGGAGCCACTAGGGTCCATCCCTTGGTGTATTTCACTACAGTGCTTTTATGCAGGAGTGACCCCACTGTGAATATATGATCAAAACCCACACAAATGAAACGAATACACTTTCAACTTGACTTTACTGAAATATTCAGTAAGTGGAATAATCGGAATACCATGACATTTACATCCAGTTTGTCCTTTCAAATCAGTGTATAAAATATGCATTGCGTGGCCATTCTGCGGTTTAGACAACAGTAAATTGATAGTGAATTCAATATTTACACTTAGTGCCTTCTGTACAGTAAGCCGGGTGAGTGGGCTGATACATTTCTTACACACTGTACCGGGGGAAAAGTTCATGTCTTTGTGCGCGGCTGTCACTAACGCTCTTGTCACGCGGCGTGGCTCACCATATGACTCGGACCAAGATGGCAGTGAAGTCATGGATGGGAAGTGGGCCATATTCAGTGATCTTAATCAAACATGCTGTGTGGTTAGAGGAGCGCCGAGGAGAACCGCCGTATTGCTCTCTATAGGCTGCATGTGTGCGCCTATGATCGCACTACACGGTCACTCGCCACATCCAGTGAACGTCAAGCTTGTTGAAAGTACTTATCTGATGGATGCATTTACTCCGGTTATGAAAGCACTTTGCCTCCATTGCATACTCAACATATTACATGGTTAACATATTATGAGTAATATTGCACACGTTATATAAAGAAATGTCTGTGTCGTCCCTTAGTCGTCCAGTGAGGTTCAGCAAAAAATGTTTCATTCTGTCAACTGGACTTAATTAAGTGTTTCGCTACTCATCCAAGTAGCTTCTTCAGTTTCTTTATGATTTTTCACTTTCCTCAGAGGAACTTGTTTCTGGGAAATGGCCATATCACAGTTTAACTATTTGTTTAGCTTTGCACTATAAACATTCAAGGTACAGAAAAGAACCAGAGGTCCACACACACAGTATTATTAACTTGACTGTTGTAAAATGTGACATAAAGGGAACGGTATATAACTCGCTCCAATGTAAACGAGAATTCAGACTCTCCTGTACTGTGTTCAGACCCATCTGCTATGTGTACCTCTTGCTCTTGAGTATCTCATGATCATCTCATGTTTTGAAACAAACAAAAAAAAGTTTATTTTGCACCAAATTAACTTGTTTCTCTGCTGTCTGCCCTGGCACTTACAGTGTTATATTAATCTAAAACGGCAAGTATAAAATATAAGACCGTGGCTGTGTTTCCTTAAATAATGAATGGAGGAATTGTTTTCATTTGTGCCAAAGTGTCTACACAATGCTGCTGATTCCAAACGTGTTTCACAAAATAAAATTGCTGAACGAAGTACATAAATATCAGAAGGCATAACATGAGGAGTGGTGAAGACCAGGACCGATGGAGCAATTGAATCTTGTCCGCAGGAGAATAAAGTCTACTCAAATATGGATTGTCACTCTAAATACAACCTTTAGTGGTTTAATGACAAGGGGGAATGATTATGTTATGGTTAAGTCTCCTTTGAAACTTTTGTCCTGTTGTTCAGTAAAGAGCATTCATTGAGTGTAGACAAGTTTAGTAAATAATAATAATAAAAACAACAACAGGGGCCATGGTGTTTTTGGTCTCTTTTGCTGTATAAAGAACTGTCATTGTAAATGCTATCATATTTGCAATAGGTTTTTACATTGCAGAAATGAATGGCTGTTGCTAATTGTGCTTTAAGCATATAATACTTTTATAGACTATTTCCTCTAGTAATTCAGACCATTGAATAGTTTTTCAATTGTAAAGCACAGCATATTTCAAACAGCATTCTTTGCAGAAAAAAAGTGTCTCTCTTTTTTGAACAACATACTTAATCCAAGGCTGGCACCATGCTGACCCATAAAAGATTCCATTAGGGGATCTGAGCAGAATGGATGACCCTTGAAGCTGACTGTTTATTGTTTTTAGTGGAGAACTTAAATGCAGTGACCAATTTATCCATGCCATACATCAACAGCACCACAAAAATCTGCAGTAAGTAAACAAACACACTTTATTTCAAAAGATCCTCTCTGTGTTACAATGTCGTGGTTCACATGGGCCACGTATGGTGCATTCACACTTGCACAAACGCCACAATAAATTCCGACTTAAGCTATAGACTAAACCTGGCAATAAACTTGAACTAGACCGGAGCTAAACTAGAACCAGAACAGGACCGAACCAAATCTGCATCAGAAGGAAAATGGCCTCAAACCAGAAGAAACACTTGGACTGAGATGAGATTCCTCTGTTAGTTGCGCAGTCCATTAGAGGGTGAGGGGGATTAACCAGAGGAACTCGGACTAGAGCTGCTGTTCCCACATCGGTTAATGTGATGTAATACTTTTAAGATCATTTCGTTTTTATCTTTTGAAGCGCAATTCCAGAAACATACCAACTAAAACAAACCGAATAGGGTTGTGCATATGAGGTGACCTTTCATGCCCCCAGCCTCACCCTGCAGCCAGAGCAGTGGTCCATGTGTGTCAGAGCGCAGGGAAGGGAGGAAGCAGGAGCTAAATAAGGAATAAAGGCCGGGGCACTAGAGGAATGTGTCTGTGTGAGCGTGTGCTAATTCATGCATTACATCTTCTTGTTCATGTGGGAGAGTCACTTTACTGAACCCCATCAAACCTGGGGCTATAGCAATTTACGTTTCCCTCACAGTATTTTCTCTCTCTGGGTTCAAAATACGCTGTTGCAATGGCACAACCTTATTTATTGTAAGAGTATGAATCTTGCACAATTTATCCCTTGCATTTTGTGGTGAGCATATTATTAATTCAAGATGTTTTAATCATAGATAAGAATGCGTATGGTTTTGATCAAAGGGGACATACTATGTAAATTTGACTTTTATGAGCTTTTAACCATGTCATGGCAGTGTTCCCTTACCTCATCATTAACTCACTCAAAGTTGTGTTTTTGCATGTTTGAGTAATACTGTATTCCAGACTTGAGTGCTCAAAGAATTTCTGTTGTCACCTATCCCTTATCTCCGCCCACTGCTCTGTACTTGTGATTATTAAAAAAAAACAGATCCCAGGTTATGTGTGGGGTTAAAAAATGGCAAAAGTGCATGGAAAGATGTGACATGTAAATGAAAGTCCACTGCTTGTAACGGTGAAATGTCACTATTATCCTTTCTGCTGTTTTGAACAAGAAGTCAATGGACCTGTTTCTATTTAAGCCGTCTTAGATCAATATTGCGGTTTACAATCTATGTATGTTACAGTTTAATATTGATACCAGAAAAAAGCACAATGTGTTTCATTTGAATTAATTAAGTTTCAAGGATATTTTAATAGATTATATTGTATAGACAGATCCATTCACGGAATACTCATCTTCATCAACTCAATCCATCCCAGGCTTGTGGCTCCACCTTGTGTTTATATTTTGTATTACAACTCTATGGTGAGAGAAAATCATATCTAAATCTGTTATTTGCGATGCACAAAAAAAAGTACGTAAGTAATTTGTACTTTTAGATTTCGTTGTACTTCCTAACCCTCACCAGTGAAAGGCCTATTTGTGTTTTACGTGAGGATGTTACCATGCGACATTAGATTTCCCTCCTCCTTTACATAAATCGAGATGAGACTATTTTAGTTTTTGTAAGCTGGCTGCTTTATCTGAATATGCTCTTGGAGGATCCTCAATGCTGGCTTCATCCAGCCGTGTGCATCTGGCAGCTCTGTCTATTTGATTTATACTCTATAATCTCAGTCTGTTCACAATAACTCTACCACAGCCATGGACCATATGTGTGTGAGTCCTGTACATAAACTAGGCACACAGCTGCTTCTTTTTATATTTGGTTTGTATTATAAAAGACAAGTTAGTAGTTTTGAGCATGTATTCTGTGTAACTCAAGCGTACTGTACTCACATAACAAACTTTCAAATTAAAACCTGATGAGACACAGCACACTGAATACTGAGTGAAAGGAAAAAATATTCAGTAATATTGAGTCAGCTTTATTCATTTTACTACAAATTAGTGTCTGCTTAACGTTTACATTCATTGTGTACAATGCTCAGCATTTTTAGTTTTTCTTTTAAAAATACATTCATAAAAATTCACTTCATAAAAAAAATAATAATTCCATTTTATATAGAAATCAAAATGTGAAAAATGTGCAATTTTTGCAAGCCAAATCTATCAAAAAGCAAACCCAGGTTAGTTTCATGAAATGTTTCAATTTGAAGATAAACAACAATTACTATTCCTTACTTAATGCCCCGTGAGGCCACTGGAGTTGAGCCTGTCCCAGCCACAGTGGTTATGCTGCGAGCAATGGACAGTCATACGTCTAATTAACAGGGCACATTTTTGAAACTATGGGCAACACTTTGATAGCAGCTACATGTCTCCTACATTATGACAAGACAAATAACCATTATTATGGAACCAATTGCAACTAATAAGCCTGATAGCCACAGATAACCCCCACATCCTCCTTGTGTGTGCAGTTATGCTTTCCTACTTTGGACCTCTTGCACTCCAATAGTGAGACTTCTGTGCCTCTACACTCAACATTGTCCAGTAGGATTTGAACATTGTCCTCAGCAGCTCCCAGTATGGCCCTTTTCATGACGACCAGAGCACTGTTGTATCCCAGCTGTCTGCACACCACAGTGCCGGCCGCCCTGGTGAAGAGGTCATCACACACTGACCCCCACTCTCCACGGATGTAAATCTCCACTCTGCCTCGATCCGGTAGTCCGTCTGCACTTATGAGGCGCACAGCACCGGCCCGCAGTTTCTTACCCCTCTTTTGTCCTCTGCGCCTGGGCTTTTTCTGGATCTGGTTGCCTTCATGAGTGTCAGCAAGTTTCTCTCCAAGTCGTACCTTGTCCTCTTTGGGTGATATTTGGGTGCTGTTAGTTGAAGTTCTAGTTGTTTTTTGCAAAGTTGATGTAGGTTTTGGGTTCCAATATGGCAGCCGGGGGGTTGTCCCAGGCAAAGCAGGTGTAGAGATGAGGGGGCTAGTCCTAGGTGAGGTTGTGGTCAACACACCTGAGGGACACACAGAACCACTCTTAACTTGAATGAACTGAATGTTCAAATGCAGAGTTATATCTGAATCCATCCAGAATAAGTCACAATACGTTTCCATTTATCAATAAATCCTCATCAAATACCATTCTGACTCGCTGGACATCCTCCGTATCTTCTTGAAGATAACAGAAAGACACAGACACAAAAAAAGACAACGTCCAAACAAAAACTGAAGCAGAAACATTTATTTAAAGTTTAAATAAATTTGATGCCTAATTTAAATAATGTAGTGCAATCAATTTACATAAAAAGCACATTAATCTTTTCTGTGGGCCAGCCATAGAGTAACAGTTAAGCATGAATGTCTAGGACACACTGCCACTGTACCTGAGTTTTACAATGCTGTGTTGCATTGAACAAATGCGTTGGTTGTTTTACATTTTAGTGCAATAATAATAAAATAATTTTAAATCTACAGATAATAAGTGTACCATAGAGAGAAAACTATATTTATGAACGGCGCTTGTAATATGCACACTTCCAGACCTATAAGCTGATTCTGCTGACAAGCTGTATGCCGACCAAAACAAAGTGCTGATTTGTTCAAAGTGCTTGATTAAAAAGTGTACTAATCAAGTCATTCTAAAACTATGTGAGCCCGAGGGGTCTGTGTTGTCTTTCAAGCTGTACAGTAACTAGTCTCCAAAGGTCATGGCTGGAGCACTGTGCCATAAGCTGCCTCACACATATCCCTGGCCTCATTGCTATTAGCCTCCTGTTACAAAGTGATGTGTAGGTAGTCACGTAACATTGTTTGGATGACCAATCATCACGAGGCTTTATACAGAACAATTCAATTTAAATACAACAAAAGATAATAAAGAGGATAAGTGAAATATCAAAACGATCTCAAATGAATAACACAATTGTAATCAAATAATAATAAACATCAGTAATCAATCAGCTGCCTTAAAATATTTTCTACTCTCCAGTACCTGCTTTTAATTACACTTTAATTTTAGACTAAATTCTAAACTTCAATCTAAAATGTTGAAATAACAACACAAATGAATGCTGAGAAGAGGAGGATTCTCTCTGGTCTAAGGCTCTCACCTCCGCCCAGGGTCACGGTGGCACGTGCCCTGTCTGAGGCCTGAGCGTTGGTCCTGACGGTGGACGTGAGGGTGGGGAGAGCAGGGGCAGTGGGGGGCCTATGAGCGGCAGTGCTGGGGGCAGCGTGGGTCGCCTGCCTTGTTGTCAGGGCTAATGTTGTGGCGGTAGGTTTTCGGGTTGGAGTCTTGGTCTTGGTCGTAGGTGAGACAGTGGTTGTTTTGGGCTTCGGGCGCGGAGGAGTGGGTTTAAATTTGGGAGGTTTTAGTGGAGGCAGGGGTCTTCTTGTGGTGGTTGTGGTTCTTGTTGTTGTGGTGGGGACAGGAGTCGTGGTCGGCTTCTTATCAATTACAAACTCTGAAAAGAGATATTAAAAAATAAGACCTACATTTGGGTTTATTTTTACAAGGTAGTAAGCAATGCAAACTGAGAGCTGCTTCAAGATCTTTATTTGTTCAGCCTACTGTAGTCCTGATCTATCCCACTGCATTGATATTGAACTTGATGTTTTATTCTGTGTTTTTTTCATAACTATACGTAGAAACCTCAAGTAGAAACCTCAAGATATAAAAAAATAGTCCAAAAATCTGTCATAAACGTATGAGTCCAGCAGATGGCAACGTTTTCACTGTTGACAAAGTCTTTCCCTTCTTTCTCTTGCAGTGGACACTAACCCTTCTATGCTGTATTTGTTGACAGTTGCAGTATTTTGTTTATTTCGTTGGGGCAGTGCATGTTAATTAACATAAGTACACATGCTGGATTGTAACTATGGGCTAATTTCCACAGTTCACAGTCAATACAACCTTGGACCCCACCTGCATTACCAGCAGTCCCCTTCCCTGTACTAATCAGGCCCAATCCTGTTTATGAGGTCAGATGAGATCGAGCCTTTTCAAGGTGGTATGTAAAACCAATTCTCTATATTAGTATTTTCTCACCTTCTTTAGGGTAGAAATGAATGAGTTTTCCTTTTATCTTGACTGGAGAGGGCTTTACACTGCACTTTCTTGGAGGTGCACGCCTAAGAAAGAAAAAAAAGGTTTAAAAAGGTAATTATTATCAGTACAGTACACACAACTGATTGGTTACCTGGATGGGTCCACTATTTTATATATGACTCCTGCTCTGGATGTAGCGCTGGGGGATCCTGTGGCCAAGAAGTACAACTCACCTGGAAATGCAAGAAAAAAGTCTTGTTAACATTTGTTTGGGAAATATTGCACAAAGAAAGAAGACCTCTTTCAAAGCCAAATCACATGTTTGAATCTGGCTGACGAGCAGTAATAAGTGGTGCCTTTTTTTAATTGGAAGCAGCTGTGAAGTTAAAATTACTACTGTCCGTTGCTTTGAAGTGTTTTTTTTTTCTTTCTTTCTTTTTCTTTTTTTTATAAGAATGAAGCAATTTTGGCTCTCACAACTTGCCCCTGTTCAGGTTCCATTGAATTTGTAAGCCTTATTTCTTACACAGGTATCTACTTCCTTTATTGACGCCTTGTGCTGTGACAGGCCATCTTTGTGACATCCAGGTTTGTTCTCTTGTGATAAGAAAACCTTCATTTGTCACAAAGTGGGAACATTCCAGTATTGCAACGCACAAATCAAGAGCAGCAGGAATAGAACATGCAATCAGAAAAAAACAAGATACAATAACTTTAAAGATAAACTTCTTTATCTTACACACTGTGCAGGAAGAACAGAAAATAAAGATAAGATAAAAACTCTATAGTGGGTATGACTTAGCTTACACAGTGCAGTATATGGACAGAATAATAATAGCAGGTAAAGTGACTTAAGTATATTACAATATTGTATATAGTAACTGGCTAGGGCTATGATTTTTACAGTGCAGCATGTGGCCACATAAATGCGAGGTTAAGTGACTTCAGTGTGGATTGCACCAGGGATTATTGACGTGTAACAGTATTGCACATAAACATAGCAGATGATACAAAACACATGATCAGGGCTAACGATGTCAGCAGTGTTCATTGTACAGTCTGACAGCAGCAGAAAGGAAAGATCTGTGAAACCTTTCACAGCGAGGGTGAATGAGTCGGTCACTGAAGCTGCTCTCCAGAGCAGGGGGTAGAGCATAGAGTTTAGTCGGGACCCTTCTGTCCTCCACCTCCTGCACTGATGATACTCGAGGATGGAGGCAAGAGACAGTTTCTCAACTTAATTTTTCTGATCATTTCAGAGGGCTGTGGCTGCTGGGTCAGATAGGTGCCGGATGCACCACCACTTTTAACAAAATATTGACAACACTAGCTCTGTTTCAATAACAATAGTAACTACTATATTGAGTTTTTGCTGAAATACAAAATGCTTCTCCTTATACAAAACTGCCAATCCAGGATTGAACCAAAATTAAACTGGACTAGATACCAATCATTATTTAGAGGCTGGGTAATGGAGCATCAAACTGAATAGCCCTGTATACACTAAAATATCACTGACTTGATGTTAATGCTAACTTTTAATATGAACAAATGTCTTGTGTTTTTAAATTGGAATACTCCGGGGTCTTGTTAGACAGGTAGGTAGAACAACAAATTATCGTGCCTATAATTCCATTGCACTTGTGGTCTTTACCTGCTTCATCCTCAGCGAAAGAGATGATGTACTTATAGTAGCTGTTGATGAGTTTGGGGAAGCGGCATGTTTGGTCTCGTCCCATACAGATCTCATTATACTGCCATTCTCCCGTCAGGGCATTTTCCTTCAAAGACATCAGACGTCTACAAACAAAATTACTATGTATTATTGCAGTTACATAATTTCAAATACCTGCTGTTGAAAGATAAAAGTTAAAATACACACCCACTCATAAAGTCTCCAAAAATGTAGAGTCCATTGAGGTTTGGCATCTGACAGCCCCTGTAGATGTATCCCCCCGTCACAGATTTGCCCAGCTTATGGGGGTATGCAAAGATAGGTAGTATGTCATCTGTAGAAACAAAAACAAAAGGTCATCAGATGCAGAAAGTGATCAAAAATTAGCCTTCCTTTTATACATCAAGCAGTTAGCCTCAATATACTGTTGGCAGAATCATTTGTTATAGGTTACATTTACTTGACATCACAACATACTAGAACCCTTAGATTAAAAATGGGTTGGATCCGGTCAAAACTTGATGGTAGAATTTTATGTTTAATGGTCAGATTCCAGATTTGTTGACCTGGTTTATGCTTTATATATCTGCAATTACTGGGCCTATCCACGTGAAACAAAAACTACAAAGTACAAAGTTCAACTTTTTCTTTGTCAGAATGAAAAAGAAAGTGAAATTATTTTTCACCATAGGCTCAGAGAGGAATGCTATGATTCAGATCAAAAGGTGTGATTGCAGGTTGTTGCAGGTTTGTGGAGCCAACCCCAAGCAAATAATGATAAGGTTCAAAGTTTGTGGATTTCTATTTTGGAGATTTCTTTAAAAAACAGTGAATCTCCCATAGAATTTCATCTATCTATCTATCTATCTATCTATCTATCTATCTATCTATCTATCTATCTATCTATCTATCTATCTATCTATCTATCTATCTATCTGAGATCAAAAATCGTGGTTAATTTATGAACATTTGAACATATGAATATTTGTATTCATTATTTAACCAAGATATTTGTGGGTGGCGGGCGTGACTGATTTTAAAACATTGATGGCAGATGGCAGCACAACAATATATTGATATCAGCCAGAAAAGAAAAAAAAAATTAACCATTACTAGTATCACAATTCAATTCTGTTTGCCTGAAAAATCAAGAAAGATATCTCTCAGTTTTTTATAGATCGATTTCAATCTTCGTACAAAATTGTAGTGTGGATACCAACTTTTCTGACCAATAAAGATAAAAAAACTAAATTGTCCATCAGTCCATTCACTGCATCTCATACGACATGTTAACCTTAAGTACACATCTGTATTCAGTTCTCTTTCACTGCAATAAATATCTGACTTTATGGAAGTGAACATCAGTCGAAGAACCGCAGTGGTGGACTCACCGAGAGATGAGTTTTGACAGAGTTTACGGTCGTAGCAGCTGAAGCCTTCTTTTGCTCTCCAGCCATAGTTCCCTCCTTTGAAAAAGGAATTCAGCTTTTATGGACAGTAAATACATACATATTATAGTTGGAGCATATATAGTTGTGTTTTTTGCCATGCATAGTATTCCAGAACAATTAATTAAAACTTACATATGCATTTCTCATACATGGTTGATATTATTTAAAATTGCCTGATTTTTATCTTCATTTTCAGAGCTTATATTTGAGAACATTCACATCTAAAAACATTTCGTCAAAGTATTGTGTCTAGACCACACAGGGTTGAGTGAGTTCAGATGGTTCATCCAAAAACACAAAGCATAGTGCATATTCTGAAATGTACCACATAAAATCAGGACAATACTGCAGACATCTGTCCAAATGAACTAAAATCACTATAATTAACAGAGAATGTGTCATACCTTTCTCTATGATGTCGACCTCCTCATATTTGTTCTGTCCCACGTCTCCACAGAACATCCTGCTTCTGCCGCTGCCTGTCACCGGGTCACCGCGGTCAATGGAGCAACGCCACATGTTGCGAACTCCATATGCATAGATTTCTAAACAGTAGATATGACTTTTAATCATAAATGAACTGAGTTGAGTATAATAATAACATTGCATTAGTCTTATAAAGCGCTTTTCTATATTATTCATTCCATGTTCAGTGGTAGTAACTAACATTGTAGCCACGGCTGTCAGGCCCAACCTCAGCTTAGCTTCCAAAATATGACAAAATTGGGGATTGACAAGGTGGTGTGGCTTCCTACTCATATCTGTACATGTCTTATGTATTGCATTAGTAAATTAAGTTCAAGTTCAAAATCTCTGAGCATTTAGTAATATTTCCAATGCCTTATACTGCTATATTTTGTGGAATTTCTTTGTCCTTCTTTACTGCACCACACACATAAATCATATATTTTCTACAGTTAATTCTTTATATAATAAAACTATACAAAAATATTTTAAGAGCAGTAAACTAAAATAGCATGTAATATAGATTTTGTGAGCATAAACATACCTGGTTTTGCGCCCTTTTCCCTCACAAAGGGGTTGTCAGATGGGATGCTATAGGGAGCTCCGTCATCGTTGTTGTCCACATCAACCCTCAGCACTTTGCCAAGAAGAGTAGACCTTAAATACAGACAGATAATTTTACCTTCAACACATTTTCCCAGTGCAGCCTGCAGCAGTGTGTGGCTGCCCACAAGGTGTAGAGTCAATATTAGACTTGGCTGGGAGTATCCCTTGGCTTTCCCAGGACAACTAATGCAGAGTGTCAACAACACCGGTGATATATAAGTGACAGTGTCTGGGGAGAACTAAATCAGATCTTTCCAGGAATATAGATTCAACTAAAAATAATCTATGACAGCATTAATTGAACAAGAATTACCTATAGTGTTGACATATGTAGATGGTAGATTCTTACTTGTTTTGTGAATTGCCAAACTTTCCAAAAGGGTCACCAGCACGCCCCCCATCACCGATGAAGATGTAGAGATATCCATCATGGCCAAACAGAAGCTGTCCGCCATTGTGATTGGACGCTGGCTCCACCACCTCAAGGATGGTCCTGAACAAAAACACAACTTTTTTCTAAATTGTTGTAATATTAGCTCACCAGTTATGTGTCAGTAGTCACCAGACGTTAAAAACTATGGAAATTCGGGATTTTTTAACAATGACCATGTTTGACCAAAGAGTATTAGCAATTGTTTGATGTATTGTTTGTCTGTCACCATTACTATTATATTATATTGTTTTGCCCGAAATGTTCCAAAGTACGGCATTAAACATATCTTTCTTTTATTTATTAAGTTCAATTACAGATGCTTCTTTTAAACATGCATTTTTTACTGTGAATGGGTTGCTTCTAGACCATTGTCAAAGCAATAACTCATCAGACAAAAGTATCATCCACCACAAAAGTTACATAGTGCAACTTTAACATAAAAACAAAAAAACATTGTTCGTGATTAGATGATGTAAGCAAAGTGAGGATAATATGTTTTAGAAATTTAAGAAAGTAATAGCTTATACCTGTGTATGCTCAGTTTTTAGTCACTATCAAAAAAACTTACATAAACGAATATCTCTTGTTTTAAATACTGTAATCGTTTACAGATTTTAATCAAAAGTCTCCCTATTCCAGGATCTCTCACCTCTCAGAAGTATGGTCGAGCTGGTTCTCATCATGGGTTGAAAGTGTAAACTCACTGATTCTGATTTTCTCCTGCTTCTTCACTGACACAGAGTAGTAAACGTAGGCTTTCTTCACTGTGTTAAACCTGAAGTGCACAATAAAACAACTTAAAGCAAACATACTGAAACCTATTTGACCATGACTGGCATATTACAAACCTTGGGTGCAGAGCGATGCAGAGAAAGCCCCTCTCATCGCCAGCCCAGGGTGAGGTGAGCACAGCATGGGTCAAGTTGAGGAAAGGCCGGTCGATCCTGGAGCCGTTGGGCAGATAGACCCAGACGTAGCCCAGCTGCTCGGCCACAAAGAAGCGGTGAGAGCCGTCGTCAGCGTGGATCATGGCCACAGGATTACGCAGCCCGTTAGCGACCTCCTCCAAACACAGCTCCAGGCAACCTTTAGGGTCCTCCCGCACGGATCCCAGGTTAGCATTCAGCTCTGGGGAAGTAAGTATAGATAAGCTCCTAGTCTGAATATACATTTTAAATTAAACTTTTTCTGTTCGCTTTAGCAACCAGAAAATTGTCAATATGTGATAAGTGGCCACCAGGTTCTGTGGGATTGTGATTGATTCCCGGTTCTGGAAAAATTGTGTGTCTTCCTATACACTTTATACTTTTGTTATTTTATGCAAATATATTTCTTTAGTCAATATGTACTGCCATTTCTTGAAAATACAAGTTCATATGTTATTTTGATTACAGTTACAACTGGATTTTGGCATATATATTTTGCTCAACAGGATTTCATTATGTGCTGTCTTGTTTATACCTTCATTGCTCAGGACGTTGGGGTAACAGTACTGCGGGTCTTTGAGTTCCAGAAAGTCACAGAAGAGCGTGCTGTCCTGCTCTAACGCAGACGTCATGTTGTAGATCTGCTGTGCGTTCCCCTGGTCCTCCAGCAGCAGGCTCAGAGTGTAGCGACACTGGTGCCAATAATCCAGGCAGTAGCCCTTACACAGGCCGGGCAGCAGGCGCATGGGAGTGTTGGCATCCTCTGCATCAAACAGGTGCGCTGCATAGGGAGAGCACTCCTGCAATCACATCGTAAGTACTTTTTAATGACGTGCCAGCAGCAATGAGGTCACAAAAGACATAAGCCATTCTTCAACTTTGAAGATTGTACGGCTAAACTTTTTGTCCTTAGTACTCTTAACTTAAATACATCAATTTCCATCTGGAATGCCTCTCATTAGAAACCTTTATAATGACAACAAGTCATAGTATAATGCAGCTAAATGTGCTTGTGGCTGCTGGGCTGGTCTATACAAATGCTCCATGCAGTCTCCTACAAATCATGGACTAAATGCCTCATTGTGAGGCTAAACTGCTAGTTAAAGTTTGCTACATTTGGGAGGTTATAGGGAGCGCATATGGAAGTAATAAACCCTGTCAGGACATAATCTAATTATAGAATAAATTGGTCTTGTGAATAATATTTTTTATTTACTTTATTTTTTAAGAAGTAGCTCATTGAAACTCTGTCCTCCTTCTGACTGTCAGCCTTGTAAACATTTACTGTCCCTTATAGCATAAAGGGATCGTTGGAAGGTAAGTCAGTTATTAAGTCTTGACCACTTTGTCCACACCCAGAGAGTATCCCAGGACAGTTCCTCTTGTGGACGATGGTGCTGCTTTGAAACTCTGTTGTTGACCACAGGCTTGTCTTTATGAAGGAGGTGACCAGATTCTGACATGAGTGAGAACCAAGGTAACATTGGGTCATCCAGATCTGACACTAACTACTAGCTTCCAACCAATTTCAAACCCAGACTTTATGCAAGACAATACATTTTGCAAATGTATCTCATAATTGACTGCAAACTAAACATGGATAGAATTTTAAGGTATAAAAATTGAACACTTAATTTCATACATTTTATGTGGAAATCTACAAAGAGTAACAAGGAGCTTCAAAGTTGCTGGAGAGGGAGCCAACCTTAATTTAAAAAAAGGTATGTTTTTGTTGAGATAAAAAAAACAAAGCCAATATAGTTCTGCGACCTTTAAGACAAATCCTTTTTACGGGATCCAAATTAGCAATATAAGACTTCTTTGGCATTACTGTATTGGACTGAACATCAGCAGCCTTTGTTAACCTACATCAAAGTGTATTGGACAGACATCAGGGAGTCTGCAAAACAGCTTTAGCTTTACAGGGCAAATAATGGTCTGCTCTGCTCCAGCTTTGACGAGCAGTTTTCCAGCTCCAGATGGATGCCTGATACAGTAGATCAGCCAATCCCAAATTCAGCAGCGTCGCAGACCCCATTATCACCCCGACGATCCCTCAGAGCCCCCCACCAATAATTTGCTCCATATTCAAAAGAATATGTAATGTTTTTCTCTTTAAATGTGCACATAAAAATAGAAATAGTAATGACTGTAGGCTTAATATTGATTTAACGAAGTACATATAAGCAAATATATTATACAAAATGGTTTTCAGGCTCACAAACTTTGGGGGCCCCCCTGCAGTGCCTCTGAGGCCTCCATTGGGGCCCCGGACCCCACTTTGGGAAGCACAGCAGTAGATAATTCTGTATGTTTAGATTTCTGTTTTACATTGTGTACATGAGGATCAACGTGTACAATGGATTTCAGAGCTTGGTCTCAAAGTTAATTACAGCTGTTCTGAACAATGCTTGCAACAACTTAGGGCTTACTCAGGAGTTTGGAAAGGACCAAAGCTGTATTCAAGTGACTAACGTTATTCTCAATGCCCATGTGGATCTGATTTAGTTTAGGAGGGAATCATGGTAAACGCATGAATTATTATGTTCTTCCAAACTGGGATCAGGGCTTAAGAGAATGGACTGACAAGCTTTTCCAAAATAGTGGCTCAGGTAGGACATGATAAGGTGAACTATCACTGACCAATCTTACCCATGCAGCACAGGATGAACTGGGTCATGACATTATCATCCCTGCCTCCCATTCTGACATTCTGTGTCCTCATATCAAGCTTCTTTGCACGTGCAAACACTACCACTGCGATGGTACTTTGGAAGCTGGATTAAACTTGGCTAAAGTAACTGTTTTCTGTTTGAAAATTGATGTTTTTTTAAATGAACTCTGATGAGCCATCAAACATTTTCAGAGAAATATAAATTTAACACACAGATAAAATACTTATCTGTTTAAACAACTTGAACATCTGATTCATGAACTGGCTCTCATAGGATGAATTTCCAATGTTGTAACTTTTGAATATTCAAATGTTTGGTGAATCATCTTGTGAACATTTCAGCGTGGTAATATGGACAATGAAAATTGCCTAACTTGGTTAATAGTCACACAATGGAGGCCTGTTTAAAGTCTTGGGGTTCCAGGAGGTCAGACATCCGGCCAACCCCCTACACACTCACATCTGAGTCAGGACTATCAAGTTTCTGATTGGTTGAAACTCAGTGCCAAAGCCTGAGGTGCTGACTAATAAAAAGCCTATAAACTGACCAAGCAGGTGTTTTTTTTGGAAAGAGTTGCGGTGAAGACAATGAGTACTTGAGAAAAAGGGACAGGAAGCTGGGAAGAACCAGTGGTGGCCAATACCAGCAGGCAAGTCCACCTCATCCAGGTCCCAAGACGAGTCCCAACAGAGGAACCACACATGGCGGTTCCACGGGAGAGAACCATCCATGGATCAGAGGAGATACAGTCTGAGAGAACCTCGTGCTTATCAGCTCAGCTATGGAGAACCAAGGCCCAAGAAGCTAACTCTTCTCTCTCGTCCAAGATCTGCACCCGTCTTTTGGCGTGATTTTGACTGCACACATGCATTTTCAAGCAAAGGACCTTTTTGCGATTCTTCATTCTACAACAACAATCTTCAGGTTTTAATCTGTGACCACATGCTGCTAGGCCAAGACGTTCAACAGAGAAGCGTCGCCCTCTTCCTCACATCTCTCTTTCACTGAAGGCATCTTCAGAGGAAAATCTTCCAGACCACAGCCGTGTCCTCTGCAGCCCAGAGCTGAGGCTCTGCATCTGTCACTCAGGTCACATGGGACACCAGGCTGGAGAAACTCTTGGGTCATAAGCGCACACATTTCACATACACAAACTGGCTTTAATACATTTTATTTGTAAAATTTAACTCCAACACATAACTAGATAGATCCAGAACAACCTTGTCTAGTTTTACACCTTTTAATGAATAATTTTGCATATTTAATCACCTTATTTATCTGTTTGTATGTTAATCAATAAATCTCCATAAAACACATTTGGTAAAGTGTTACTTTATTTCCAGAAAATAAGTCAATGTCACAGTTACGTTCTTACAACTTTCAGATTGACCAACGTTTAATCTTGAATAATAATCAATGTACAATTGTTATTCATTTTGATATTTGATTTGGGAATTGATAATTTGCTCAAAGAGCTGGTGCCCCTGATTAAAATAAAGATAAGAATTAAATTACCTTAACCACACACTCACCAAGAGCTGTGTGACATGCTTTAAGTTCAATCCAATTCCTTAATCAGTATCACCATTTCCTCTCATCCCTCTCATGTTGGGAGGGCATGATAGCACCACGTGTTTGGTGTGAGGAGATAATCAAACCATATATACATTCACTACAATCATAAAAATCTCATTAAAAATGTATAAGCGAATTATCTGGATAAGAAAAAAGCTCAAATAGGAAATTAAAATTAGATTATATGACAATATATTAAAGGTGCACAGTGTAACTTTGCCTTGTGGTATCAACTATATAATAGATATCCTATGGAGAAGTTTAATTCCAAGCAGATGGCAGATCCTCCAACAGAAAAGTTACAGAGAGCAACTTTAATTTTATTCATCAAATCTTCACTGATTTGTGTTCTCGCAATATGTCTGTACATTCTAACATAGGCCTATATTATGTCACACCCATTTATGTATAAGATAAATGCACCTGACTAATTGACTCAAGTTTCGTCCTTATATAATAAATGAAGTGTGTCAGTGTCCCTCAGTGGCAGGAACTGAATATATCCTGCCTCCTGGCTGTGGAGGAAATGGTTGTTTGTTTGTTCAGTTAAGCTCAGGGATGAAGAAAATCTCCCTCTAGTCGCTCTTTCCATCTTTTCTCCCCTCTCTCTGTCTATCTCTGGTGTTTTAGTGATAGACGCCTGTGCCAGGAAGCTCCAGCGGGGCACGGAGAACAGAGAGGCTCAGTCAGAGGAGTTTACCCACGATAAGTGCCCTGGCAGCGGAGAAACCTGACCACCTCCTGGGCCTCTTTAACTCCTACCATCACCACACCTTGAGCAGAATGAGCTCGAAACCAAACACGTCTGGACCAACTTATATAATCTACTGTACTAGACTGTTATGTATTCATTATTTTCTATTTTCTCTCCAAACTATATGGGAATGTTAAGCATATTTAAAAGTACCTTATAATTTTAATTGAGCAGAAAAAAGTACAAAGACCGTTCCTCCTATCAGTGATGCTAAAACGCCAGCTACTTCTTGTACAAACAACACAAACCATTGCCAGTCCTACGTGCAAAGCAGCATGCTCTTTACGGCACTGGGGAAAGAGAAAAGACTCTCCAGTCTGTAATTAAAATGACAGAAACCTACACTTTAAGGTCAAAAGATTTGTCAGCACTTTTTTATAGACATGATGCAACTTTTTAGAAGAGTTGGGTGATATTTTCTAGGATTTTAGCACTGGTTAGCCTTCAGATGGGTTGTTTTTGATCTCAGACCAAAACACCTACTGCATCCTTGAGTTGGCAGTGTGCACATCAGCAATGCCAAGTCAGCAACTACTTACGCACGAGTGACTCAAAACTGAAACTGGTGAATATAGCACAAATTATTCAAGAAGCTGTGAATAAAGCAGTTAATTATAAGGAACGTTGACAAAAGAAGGATCAGTCAAAGAGTGATTTGTTCCATTGACTGAAACCGGATTCGAAAAGTCAAAATTTGGATGGTTTTCATGCAGTATCAGCTGTCTGAAATCACATGTGTAAAATGTCATCGCAATATTTATGGGCTTTAGACTGCAAAGAGTGATTAGTTCCCTTCAATAAATGGAGATTAGAAAAGTCAAAGTTTTTACAAATTACAGACAATTAAGCAACATTTTTTTGTAAATTAATTTGAATCAAACATCCACATCTCCACATCTTTTTTGCATTGCAGTTGTGTTGTTTTGCCATACCTGACAGAGGATGCTGCGTATGTATTTGCCGCAGGTGACAAACCCTGAATGGTCGAAGCTGGCCATGATGTTGTGGAACTTGACCGATATGGCCTCATCTTTCTCCAGGTCACAGCATCCAAACTTGGAGTACTCCTTACAAAAGGCCAGGGGCTGCCGAGGCTCAAACGGAGGCTTGTAGTCTAAACACTGAGGATGACAGCTACTCTGCCAGGCTTGGAGGAGCAAGAGCTGGACGAGCAGGAGCACATTGCAGACCTCAAGGCTCATGACTGGAGGGAGGAAAAGTTCTCACAGATCAGTGAAATTCACCTTGTCAAGAAAAGTTTGAGAAGTAACGCCAGCGAAAGAAGGCAATTACATTTTACACAATGTTTTTTTAAGCACAGGTGTGACACAGGAAGTTAGCTCTGATGAGAAGCTGATGACCCCATTTGGTGTGTTTTCTAGTTTTAAGGGTCTTCAGTGTTTGCCTTTCAAGCAGACAGACCCAGCATCACACCTGCCCGCGACTCCAAAAACCTCCTCACATCACAGGAGAACTATGTGTCAACAAAAGTCATGTGATCGTAGTCCAATGGGGATTATGCAGTCCAGCTTCAGTTCAGAGCCAAAAAAAAAATCACTGCAAGGTCTTGAAAGTCTTGCAAGAATCCTGAATCCGGCACATGGCAAAGTCAATTCAAAAGTCGAAATGTTTACTCCTAGCTTGAGAGGAACATGTGCTTACTTGCAGCAGTAGCCAAGGCAGAAGAGTGGAGAGCTTTCATTGAGACAGAGCCACGCTGCAGGCTGCACTCAGATCCCTCCTACCGCCGCGTGTTGCCTTCTCCTCCTCCTCCTCATTTACTCTTCCATGTGCCTACAAAGACACAGGCATTCCTTTTCCATAGCATGCGGTCTACATTACCCTGAAGTAGCAACTTTCCAGCTAGCCTCCCTCTCAGTGTGCTGCCCTCTCCTTCTCCCCCGTAGCATTCTCAAACCTCCTCCTCCTTCTCCTCTTCCTCCTCCATGTCTGCAGAGCTCCAGACACTCGCTCTCTCTTTATGTGAGGAGATGTGTGGTCAGATGAATCGAGACGTGTGCTGGAGGCAGACGCCAATGGATTCCACAGGCACATGGTAAACAAGGCTAATGGCTAATGTTTATTGTATAATGCTCTGTTGATGAAGGGCCTAGAAAATATACCAGATTTGTATGTCGGAATGCAAAATTTGACTTGCAGCGATGCATTATTGTTGCTAATCGTTTATTACGATCTAAAATCTATAAATAGAAGCTAGATGCTACTAAAGACTACTGGTCTAGCTAGCTTGATGTATGATTCATTCATTTTTCTACTGCTTGTTCCTGTTAAAGTGCATATGGCAGATTTGAACGATTTTCTAATTTTGATTTTATTTGGTGTATTAATGCGTATTATACATAAAAAATCCTGTTTTACACCAATCAAGTTGTAGTTGGTGGAGAAAAGTTGAACAATAAGTTTGAAATTACAGGAAGTAAAACACTGATGACATCACACTAGGGAGACTCATTCCATCCAAAGGTAACAAATGATTTACCCAAAATAAACATCTTAAATTACCCTTAAAACATTAATTCAACAAAATAAAGGTGTTCATATATTTTGATTTGTCAGATAAAAGTTGAGTTTTAGTCCAATGTACAAAGTAATTTCCTACTGTGATGTCATCATTTACAACCAGGAAGTGATATTACAAAACTAAAAAAAACAGTTCAAAATGATAAAATGTATAATTATTTTTAGCAAAACTTTGAATATATTTATCTTACCTGTATTTTAGTTACATGAGTAGTCCAACCAGTCACGGGCAGTTTAAGGGTCGCGGGTGACTGTAGCCTATCCCAGTGACTTTGGGCCTTAGGTGGGGTACACCCTGGACAGTGGCCAACTTGTCGTATGGCTAACACAGAGACATGGACAGACAACCATTCACTCTCACTTTCATTCAATCGGGATAATCTAGAGAATTGGCGAAATCAATTTATGAGCAATATGAGCTGAACTGAACCACAGAAGTCCATTTAGCAAATGTCTATACTGACCCTTTAAAATGTGATGTCATCAAAATTCCGGAATGAGGGGAGACTGGAGGCAAAATTAAACTGATTGTAAATTTTTCAATGATTAGCTCATATTAGATCTAAATTTTACTGGCTTTACATGTTGGGAAAAAAGCAACACTTTTGATTTTTTCAGGGTACATAGTTCAGTTTACTTTTTCTATCGCAAACGATGGACATTTTCTAGCCTTAAAATTGTATTTGATCTTAAAAACAATAATCTAATCTAATTTATGGTATATTATCTAATATATCTCTAGATAAGATGAAAAATTATTATGGGCTCAACATTTCTGTAAATATTTTTCCAGTAAACCCATAAATCTGGATTGTTCCTTCATCAAAAATGCAAAGAGTTTATCATAAGTTCCTAAAACATAATGTAAAATACGATAATAAACGTGTTTAAAGCAGCTCTGATGTCACTCACATGTGTCTGAGGCTTTTTATTTACCAGAATCATCTCAATATTTCAGATTTGGTGATATTCTGAGGTTAATCCCAGTTTCTCCATTGAAATCACATTATGCACTTCACTTTTACCTCCATTCTGAATTTAGAATGTTTTTGTTTACCAACTCTCTGGGCTATTTTGCTGGTTGTCATGGTAATGCGTGAAAAATGGGACATATTGAATGCATCTGAACATTTGTAACCCATGTATTCGTTGAAACAGACCCCAAGACTTTCCTTTTGTTCTTGTTAACAAGCTACACTTTTCTTGTGTGATTTTATTTCCAACACATCAACTAAACTAAAGCATTTCCCAACCCTAACCTTAACCATAACCAGAGTGTTCCTAAACCTTGCATTAACTATTGCCATAAGCCGTTTCCCAACTCTAACCAGTACCAGTTTGATATGTAAACTAATTTAGCATTTCCTCAGTAATTTAAACGTCACTAAACCATGTCCTCCAAGCCAAAGCAGCCGTTGTTTTAGATTAACGTTATCTTAATGATCATTAAACTCATTTGTTACTTTTATCCATGTCCGACACACATGATGGCTCCATAGCAGTGAGAGTTTGGAACTGTCCGACGGAAACTGGACACTTTGGTCCATTTAAAGAATTGCAAAAACGTTGCTTACCCTTAGAATAGATTCTAAAATCATGATGGCTTTTTGCATCTTGATAGAATCAGATTTAGCAACTAGCTCAATCCGATAAAGCCTAATTCGCAGAATCATCAGTGTGATAACTTAAAGATTGTTCGTGTTCACTTGTGATTAGGATGTGAGCTTCAGCTTGTTTTTATCTTACAATTTCAGACAAATTACTTGTCTCATGAATTTGTAAATTAGTGAAGAACTGTTTTTTATTTCATTAATTCTGTTTTTTATTTATTATTATTTATTTCATTGTTTTGAATTATTTTTTAAGTTTTTTTACAAACTGCCAGATCTGCACACCACAAACTACAAAGCCATGAGCTGTAAAGACACACTGACACTAATATGACACCAGGCGCATTGAAAAAGTACCTAGGAACTGTAAAAGGGTCTTACGGTGCGAAAACGATGAGTTATGTCCTGTGGTGGGTGTTTACATTGTGTCTCTGTCCATGTGTGGACCATCTGTGTCTCATTAGTGCTCAGGCCCTTCTCAAATCAGAGGAGACTCCATCTGTCTGCCTCACTCAACTCATCACTCATCCAACCTTAGCACAGGCCAGTCACCTTCTTAGAAGTGATTCTGGCAGAACCCGGGATCAACGAGGGAAGATTTAAGAAAGTGATCATTTATTAGGCCTATAATATTGTGGACTTTGAAAGTGAACCAGCTAAACTTCTAGTTATAGGCTCTTAAGACGATTTTATTTTATGTTACCATAGGGATACGATTACAAATTACCTTTACAAAACACTAGCCTACTGTTTTAATGGCATTGGTGTTGACGTGGGAAAATAGTACAGTCAAGATAGTACATGTACCGCTTTTTGCACACGTCAGCTCGTAAAATGTGCAAATCTCCAAAATGACTTAAATGCTGGTGTTTGGTGAGTCATTCTTTACTGGAAGGAGAGTCAAACACACATCTTTAAACACAATATACTTTGAACACACACTCACAAATAGACTGAATTCTTGGCTTTTATAGAGAGAAAGGATCTACACCGCAGAAATGAGCTGACTTCATTCCTGGGTCGTTTGTTCAACAATGAGTTCAACCTAAGGACACTACAAGCCTTTGTTATAAGACTCACAATTGAATAACTTTGTTGTAAATGTAAATGTTGTGTTTGTAAATTAGTGTTTGAAATATGGGGTAAATATGGTTCATTTGGAAGCATTTTACTGCAATAGAATAGTTCATATAACTGTATTTTTCCTGTTAGCAAATTTATTTCATTCTTTCTCACCAATGAAGACTGCTGAGCAGAGCCACATTCACATGCTTTTTTCAGACTCTACTGTAGCCACTAGCTCTGTTTTCCTGCCAAAATAACCACACAGTATATTACATTTGCACTGCCCACTCACAAAACCAAGCATCAGTCTAGTCATTTTATTTATGAGGCAAAATATGTTTTGTCTGTTTTTTTGTCCTTTTGTTGCATGTTTTAGGCTGTGCTTGCACAAAAGCAGTGTTCTCACTCCATAAAGTACAAACTGCCAAGTTGTTCTTTGTTTGTTTGTTGCCTGATTGCCATGTAAAGTAAAAACAGGGTAAGGAGTTAGGCACAATGACACATCACAAGGGAGAATATTCTTTTCCTCTTGCAAGACGACTTCAGTCCACACTGTATTGTCTGTTACTGACAAAGTAAAGCAGTGATAGTGGTGAACCTTGACTTATCAGACGATTATTCTTTCAGGTCAGGCTGCCTTGCACACACAGCTTGACATGAAATTGTTTATTACACCAGTTTGGCAGTCAAAACACTATATGCATTCTTCTTTGACAGTAAAATATTTAACCTTTTCCTCTCTTTATTTCACTTTTGTGCACTGAAAGCTTTACAATCTGTACACAATTTTAGAAGTATGCCATATCAATATTTTTGTCAACAAAATCAACATTCGTTCAGATTGACATGAGAGATATTTCCATAAAGATGAACTTGGTGCCTATTTTGTTTATGTAGATTTATCTAGTTATAGACAGATTATAGTTTACACAGTAGTTTGAGTATTTGTTTTATTTACAGATATGTCTTATTATGTTTTTGTCCTTTGGGTAAATCGTCATTTTGAATTACCTCCTTATCCATGGTTCAGTCTCAATTCAAACCTGGTTTATTCTCATTTTAGATGGTTTAGTCCCAGATTAGGCCTGATATACTCTGGTTCTGGTACTGGGTGTGAAGAGTTTGAGAAGCACTGGCCAACATAATTTTTGCTAAGTGGATAAAGCATTTTCCTCTCAAGTAGATCCTTAGTTAAACACAAATATATTCATAGCACTGAGACTGGGTCTTGAGGTCTGCAGTGCACTCTCCAAAAATGTGAAATTTGGTGTATTTATATCTCAGTCTGACACCACACCATGATTCATTGTGTTAACATTTACATTCGTATTAATTGAACTTGACTTCAGGGTGTTCTCATAAGAGCAGAGCTTCCAGGGTGTTTGCTCACACGCCGACAGGCTGAAGTGACAGAAGATGACAGGCAGACACAGAGTGACAGAGGCAGGAGGGCAAATGAAACATCCTCAAGGATCACAGCTTAAATCATGTTATGATCTAAAGTAAACTATGAGCCAGTGCTGCTAATCCAAGGAGCCCAGCCAAAGTGAACAAAGAGAAACTGCAGAGGCTTAACTAAATACTGCCATCTTGAGTTCATGTAAAGTACAGCAAGAGACTGTTTACGACCTGCTAAAGAAATTAGACCGTAATGGATTTATTTAAATGCTTTCCTCATGACATCTGATTGATTTCACACAACCATTTCAAAATCACATTAAATCACATGAGATCAATAATAACTGTAGAATAACTTCAATATTGAAAAGACACTCATTGCGTCCTTTCCTTTCCAAAATATGATGTAAATAGATAAAGTGGGGGAGGTGGGTAAAGGGTGCTTGTGCCAGGGCCCAGTGCAGAGGAGGGGCCCTAAAAAGTCTCTAGTGTGCATTTTTCAGAAAAAGAACTGTGGTGTAGGGGACCACCAAGATAGTGGGTCCATGCTACACCCCCGGCTCCAAGGTTTATGGCCGCACATGCTGGTGAAGTCTATGGTCCTCTTTTGTTTTCTCATATCTGCAAATGAGGCTTTAGGTATAAGAGCAGGAAGCTTGTATTTGAACAACAGAAATGCACAGTTATACGGTCAGAAACACACACACAGGCTCATATGTTCTGCAACACAGTGTTCTTCCCGTAACACACCTCGTTTGGACAACTTGTTTTTAAGTTTTGGGTTAAGGCTAGGATTTCGGCCAAAGGTGCACTAGCCACGTTTCAACTGGTTCACTTTGGAGCTCATCAGGACAGTCCGAAAGTTTTAATGAAGGTTTTAATTTAATCCAAAGTGGGTGGCGAGAGGTCTAGGTCTTTTTTCTATATTGGGAAAAAACAATTCCCCTGATGATCCCCCTCTTTTTCAATGAATGGGCGAAAGACACTACCTTTACTTCCCAGAGCAAGTTTGCAAGTTTGCAAACCTGCAGGTTAGTAAACCTTTCCAAAAGCCTTAATCTTAACCACATTAACTGTTACTAAACCCAACCCTAAGCTTTTTGTGACTATCTGGGACCAGCCTCATGATGGAAAAGAGAAATTCAGGTACAATTTAGGTTTTATAATGAAAACATTTGTTATGTTTGGCTGATGTCTGCTAGTCACAAAGTAAACCTAGAGAGCCAGGCCTAGAACCGTTTCAAAGTGGATCCGTCTGAAGAGCCGGGGCCAGTCGAAACATGGCTATTGTCTGCCCAAAAGAAAAAGGGATAAGCCTGTGCTCATCGGGGAAGAAGAAATACTGTTTCATAGAGAAGAGAGAGATGTATCACCTGTCTACTGTTAACGTGATCCTAACCGATACATGTTTAAAGTGAGAGCAGTTAAAGTTCTGAAAAATATGCTAAAATTGGATGTACTATGGATTTTGCAATATGGGCACTCTGCTTTCTGCATTTATTTATTTGTCATGAATTTATCCTGGAAACTCTTTTTTTCACAGTTGGAATTTTGATTGAGACCATCAGATTATGACAGTTCAAATGCGTCTTTGACTTGTGTTCACAACCAGATTGAGCTATGATCTTTTGTAATCCTTGTTTCTCTGACGTCGACCTCCACCCTTTACATAACCGTGACTGGGCTTGCATAATCTGCTGACCATTAGTGCGCCGAGACCTCAGCACCAAGGCCAAATCCTACAATCACACGCAGACATAGCTTCAGGACTCATAAAACAATTGTCCAAACAGGCTAAAATTAAATTGGATGTGACCCGTTGTTATCGTGGTGCATTAAGGGCAAATGTGAAGACAGGAAAGTTCACCGCGAGTGCAAGAGGCGGCATCTGGTCTTGACTCTAGCTACGAGCGAAGATGAAGTCAAAAATATTTTATGCATGAGAAATTGCGTTTGACTTTGATGGAATTATTCGATGATTCATGGGATTTTGGTTCCGGAAATCTGAGAAAGAGCAGTTGTCTGTTGGAGGGGGTTTAAATTTGGTTTGGAGATTTTGGCAGACTTTGTATTTCTAGAAAACGGCATAATCACTGCAAACAAAAACTCTTGCCTTGGTTTTAGGGATGAACAAACTAATCCTCGAGACAGTTTGCCGAAAGTCCCATCAATAAACAACAGAAAAAGTATTTTGGTGGTCCACTTTTTCGCCAGTTTAAGTAATGCACATGATATAACGGACAATTTACTTGGACCAGCCGCTGTACACTCAAACACACAAGTCTGTAATGAACAATAAGGCTATTTTACATCTCATTTTTATAGAAAAGTCTCTCTCCTTGTTCCATTTTGTCAGAAGGCACAGGCGCAGACGACAGCCACCACGACTATGTTCCCGATAGTGGCCAGGACGGCAACCCACAGCCAGATTGTATCACTGGACACTTTCCCATCATCCTCTGCTTCTGACGGCCGGGAGCAGGCTGTGTTGAGGTTGGAGGTGGAGGTCTGCAGGGACGCATTGCCGTTGTACGGAGAATCCATGAAGGCTCCGCTCACAGCTGGATACTGCTGCAACAGGTACAGACACAAAGAGCTTGGTGATTTAAAGGCACAAACAAATGAAGGTTAGACTATATGTCATGAATAAATATGCCATTTTAGGAGGTTCCTCTTGTTATTAAGTAAAACTGTCGACATGAACTAAGCCCTGACTCTTTCTTGTCAACATTTTTTCTATATTATTAAAAAAATAAAATAAAAACAGAACAAGGAAACAGACTAAAGTACAAGACCTGAGTGCGAAATAGAAGGAACCAGAGTAGCCCAAAGAACATAACAGAAAATAAAAAGTTTGAGCAGGAGCATGTCTTCCTGTATCTCAGTCTCATCTGTCTCAGTGTCTGATACATTTATCCACATTTAAACTCAAAGTAGAACATTTTATAAATGTCCAAAATTATTTCTGTCTAGTCCTTGATTGTCCGTTCAGTCCCTGTTATCCATTTTCTTGTTATTGCTTTTTATCCATCAATCATCCATCCATCCGTCCGTCCATCCACAAGTTTAATCCATCATTAAAGTTGTGCATCTGAAATACATTGTTTTAAGTTAAATGGAATATTGGTGTTGAGTCTCAATAATGTCAGGCCAATATTTAAGTCCCAAAACATGTGACAGTGATGAGCCACTTAACAACCACAGTTTATCCAACAACTCGTATTGTGCACTTTGACACGGTGTTAAAATACCGTCATACATTTTTCCAACAGAATTCTTATCAAATATTAATTTTTACAATTCTTTGTAACATTTTAAAGAAGAAAAACGACAATAAAAAGACATTTTGGAGGGAAAAATAGTCTTACTCGAATCAATGTTTGTGTGACTCCTTTGACTAATTTCAACATATTTATACAAAATTTAACCAATTGGCACAGATAATATTAAAACATGATGTAACAGCCTTTATAGTAATCACTTAACTATACTATATATATATATATTGCTCTGATAAATCTCCATTTTGTCTGACAATAACAAAATATACAATAAAGAAATCCACATTGCTGTGTTGAGTTGATGTTGATTCAAGTTGCTGCTGTGACTTTGATGTTTCTTGTGTGCCTGAGTGAGCAGCACAGCACAGTGAGTCCACACGAGGGTACGGTGTGTGGAGCAGACAGCTGCTGTGTACAGTGAGGAGAACGAAGCCTCTCCTGAGACTGCTCTCTGTGGCATTTGACACAAACAACCCACACACAACATATATCCAGTGTAACTCAGGCAGATGATTGTACTCCAGAACTTGCACAGTTAAATTAGCTGTGAAGCTAGAGTCTGGTACAAGCATCTCTGCCATTGTGCTTAATGTAACTGTACACTGTCCTAATAAACGAATAAAGAAGAAAAAGAAAGTTAGGTAATTATTGTAAAAAAAAAAAAAAAAAAAAAAGTGATTTAAAGCAGACCTATTATTCCACAATATTTCAGATCAGTTATGTTGTTTGTTTTTTTAACTACAAAATTGATCTAAATAAATAAACAATTGATTAATTTCTCCCAGTTCAAAACAGTGCAGAAGTGTTTCATCCTGAAAACGCAAGATTGTTCCACCTTTTTTATTCTAGTGTTTATTTTTTAGAAGTATTGTAGTAAGAACATGTGCAGTAGGTGTAAACTGAGCACTTACACCTCAAATGCAGTCAAATACAGAAATATAGTTGTTTTTTGTTTTTTTGCCTGCTGCCAGCCACTTTATGACAAAACCCAAGATTTCAGGAACATTAGCTCATGCCCAGTAACACATTTTTGCCGTCACACACAACTCCAAAAATCAAAAAGAAAAGTTGCTCCGTTCTAGGATAAAATTAGAATTCTATGATGTAAAAAACATTAAATCGTTTGGAACTTCAGGAATAAAAAGTGCTATGTAACTTCTCTGGTGGGGTATCTGCTTGTATGACGTTATTGCTTTGCCATGACATTTTCCGCGGTATGGTATTTTTATTTTGTCTTTTAGGTTTTTATCACTGACAATTACCTTGAAAAAAAGCAATAAGATCTCCATGGCGCACAAGCAGGTGACCCTCTATCAGAAAAAGTGCACCTTTAATATAAACTATATCTGTGACATAAAAAAAAAAAAAAATACTATGCATACTACACTGAAATTACCTAAGTAACAGTTGGCACACTTTATCTCCAAACTGCAGATTCACAGAGGTTAAAATCCGCCTGCATAATGGATGACAAAACTTTAAAGAGCTCTCACATCTGTCATTAAATATGTATATTTAATTCCAGCTTCCAGTGAGAATTTCAAGCACTGGTGAGGAGGAGATTATTGCTTTTACCACGGGCTCCAGATGTGTGCCTGCCCCGTCCTTGTGCCACAAAACACAACCAAAAGGGCAACCAGGCAAACCGAAGTGTGCGCGTGACCTATGAATTCACACTCCGCGGGGCAAAACATTGTGAGGTTTGACAAAATCTCAGCCTGAGTCAAATCTATTATGTAAATACTTGAAACACATTAATTCCAAGGATATCGTTTTCGGAGGATGTTTTATGATGTTGTAAGTGACAGCTGTGTCTGGTATTATCCCTAATTCCCTGCCATGTGAGCAAATTTGTGCTAATTGTTTTTTTTTTCTCCCCCTATCTAAAGAAATAGAACTTTTTGTTGTTGTTGTTTTACGGATTTGTCAATTAAAAGCACATCATTATAGGAAGCTTCCATTTCAGAGATAAACGCAAATGACATTCCATAGAAATATTTAGTGTTAATAATAAAATTCTGGTTTCAGATGACATCACAGCAGTCTATTGGCCAATAATATTTAGTGCAAACGGGGCGCAGCTAAATTAAATATTGTAAAAATTATGACTTTTGTTGTAATGCGGCAAGTTCTTGTGTCCAGTCACTAATAGAACTTATCAGGTTGAAACTTTGTGAATTCATGTTTTGAAAATGTCATACCAAAGTTCAGTGCAATCAATAGGAAAAACGTTCAATTGCTCTCCATCTGCGCAATCAATCAATCAAAGCAATCAATAGGTTTTGTAACATTTTGAATTCTTTGAACTTAATCAAGATGATATTACCAAGTTAAAGTTTCATACAAATTACTGTCTTACAAACAAAACACTGAAGATAACAAATGAACAAAATATCTCCAATGCCAACAAAGACTTTACACTGCTTTTTACTCTTTTGACAATTCACCTGCCAACAACTATGAGCTTGATAACAAAACCAACCTTTAAAACAAATTCAGTTTGATTTCAGCTGTAAATTGAAAAACAAACCACAAAACCATAGCATTAAGACTGAGAAAATTGTACCTACTTACTTACTGGCAGAATGTGCAGAAATTATATCTTTGCCTCGTCTCGCAATCAGTGTCCTTGTGAGAGCATCCCGTGTGTGGCGAGAGCGTGTGCAGCGAAAGAGGGAGAGAGAAAGAGGGGCAGATTTAGACCTCCTGCCGTCTGTCAGTGTGTGCGTGCGTAAGCGGGTTTTCAGCGCATCGTGGGGACTAAAATCTGTCACTTCACGCTCTCACGTCATGGGGACTTTTGGCTTCGTTGGAACCAAAAATGAGGTCTGTATCTGTCAATATGAGATCGAGGACAGGCTTTAAAGTTCAGATGTGAGTTTATTTTGGTTTGTGTTAAGGTTAGGCGAGTTGGTTTTATGGTTAAGGTTAGGGGCATTCTTTAGAAATTGAGGATAGGTTAATAATGTCCCCACAAAGCATGAAAGGGAAGATTGTGTGTGGTTGTGTGTTTCTGGGGGAGGGCAGACCTTTGCTGCTTGTACAGACGCGTATAAGAGGCAGTGGGACAGAGAGGGTCACTTTTATGTGTCCACCACCTGAGCCTTGTGTTTGAACCTCGTCATGTATCAGTGATTCTGATATAAAAAGAATACAGTAACAGTGGACAGGCTGTCTGTTAGTTTGTGGTCCAGCTCGTAATGGAATTGGAAAATGTGCAGGAACGTCAGCAATGGACAAAGGACCAAAGAAAAGATCTCCAGCCACAGAGGGGGCATTCCTCTAAAATATCCTTTTATCATTCAGAATAATCTTACATTTTTAGCCTTGTTGGTTAAGACACAAAGAGACCATACCTTTCTCTGATTAATTAAAACTGTTTCACTTTTGAATACCAACTCCATGGCAGACAAACTCTTTATCTGATTTTCAAACAGAAGTACACGTTTTCAATCATCTAATTAATTCATAGCTCGCACAAACGCTTTGGCACATTGTTAATATTCCCATGCATGATTTTTCAGACATGTGCACTGCTTTAGAACAACATTTTTCAAACAGCGAAGTGACGTTGTGGCAGACCAAAGTTAGAGTACTTTGGCGCAGCTTGCAGCTCTTACTTCCAGGTTTGCGATAGACAAAATACTTAAAGGACCAATATTATGCATTATTTGTGTGATATTGGTCTTTAAACATGCTCTTGATTGTCTTCAGTTTGACGTCTCATGTTTTACAATTAAAATAATGTTTTTGTAAAAAACAATATAACTTAATCACACCCTTTGTGAGATGCCAGAGTAACAGCTTTGGTTCCATCTTCTGGCTGCAGAGGGAACTACACAAATTTCAAATACACATTTGAGTCAATGAGGAGGATCACGGCTAGCATAAGAATCCACTGTGGTGATCGTGATTCGAGGCAGAAATGCTCAGAGCGAGGCTGACGATGAATTATGGACTTCCAAAGAACACTGAAGATTCTCAAAGCCACATCACACATCGAGGAGATTCAGAATGGAGTGTTTTTGACGGTCGGACGGGGAAGGATTTTCTAACTAGGATTAATCAAACCAGGGTGAATGAAGCTAAACGCAACTCCAGGTATGTTTTTGATGACAGAACAATATTAGAATATGGTTAAAAGCCCAAAGTAAAGTAAAGCTGCATCTTTCTATTATGCAGACAGCGCACAGTGGTTTGATTTTGTTACAAGGTGCTGCTTACTAGATGTCAAAACAAATTATATTCATTTACAAGAATTAAGTTGAGTACCCAGCTTCAATGCACTTGGAGACTTTCACTTCGTATCTGATTCACAAGGTCTTTATTTATTTATTAATCTGAGAGAAATATCGAGTAATGAATGAATGAATGACATAAATGACGAATAGCCCAGATCATGGCTTTAATATGTAATTGAAAACAAACTCAAAAAACCAACCAATGGCAGAGTGCTTATTTTACTGAAATGAATGTAACAATGTTTGCTGTGTTTAAATCCATGTCCATCTGTGAACACTTCTCCCAGGAGATAATAATGTGGGCCATGCACAGGTACATGAAGTTTATGTTCTTTTATGGTCCCATGTGTTCAAGTTCATGAACTTACATAACACAAACAGAGACTCAAAATGCTTCTGGTGGTGACGCTAAACCTTGCTAACGTATGCAGCAAATTTATCAATTACACCCAAGTGCATGGACCACGGCCTAATCGAAGTGACACGCTGGTGCTTGGGGGTGCACTAAATGAGGACAACTTGAAGAGAAAACGAGGATCTGTCTCATAATTAGTCAAGAATGGGCAGATTTATGAAGCATCCAGCTCACAAGCTATTTGTCTCACAAGCATTACAGCAGCTTTTGACGTCAAGTCCGCTCGTGGGCAATGGGAATATTTCACCCCAGTGCACTTGGGATAACACAAACTAGCCAAGAGCGGGGTTGGATTAGAATTAGAATCTCATGCTGTTTCATACGAAAGACTTCAGATTTGGGTCTCCATCTGTGACCGTCTAGACTAGGATGAAGGAGCATTATTGGAAAGAAGGTGGGAGCGGGATGAACAGCCTTGAAGCATCCAGATGTGCCTCGTCTGTTTGTCAGGAGGTGAATGCACAAATGAAGATTCAAGAGAGATTAAAATAGGAAGTTAAGGCTCCTGCACCACAAGGTTGACTTTAAAGATCGTAAGCAAGAAAAGGGTCAAGATCAGTATCTCAGTGATGAGGTGGAGGCTGTGGACTGTGCATCTTTTAGTTACATAAATACAGGACATTTGTTGTAGCCTGTGAGACGAAAAACGTTAAAGAGAGAGAATATTTCTCTTAGCAACACTGAGCCGACAAGCGTACATGATTTTCCTGCAAAGCCATATCTCAAACCAATTAATTTAACAAGTGTCCAAAAGCAGGGTAACATTTGTCCACCTGAGTTCTGGGTTAGAACTACTTTGCAACTTTGTGGTTTGTTATTTAGTATGGCTTATTATTACACTGTAGCCTTGGTTCTATTTGGTGAGAGGAAATGCCACTGTCCCATTCTCCAAACGTTGTTCATATTTATGCATGCATGGGTTTTGTATCTGGTTGATCCTTTGCTACACTTAAAGAGCAACTGCAAATGGCACAGCAAATAGTGGCTCTTTTTTTTAAGTGAAGCAAATCAATTTCACATTTTTTCTGACTGGTTTACTCTGCTCAATATAAAACTTTCATTCATTCAAGGCAGCACCAGACAGAGATTTTCTGCATAGCATATACTGTATATTTTCAGTATTTTTGCCCGTAAAAAAAAGAAGTTCATTGGCGTTAGTGCTCGTCATTCTGAAACCCGCAGATATAACACATTCTGAATGGCTAGGCTACGTTAATGATTCACTTTCTCATACAGAATTTACATCCGAGAAGCATGTCTGCACATAAAAAAGTGATGCCTGTAATGAGGTCACAAATACAATTTACAAAAGTTTAAAATGGAGACATTAAAACCAGAAGAGACAAGGTAAGAGGAAGCAAGTAAATTTTTAATAAATGATTGAGCGATGTGATGTCCAGAGAGACTGCTCGAGACGGAACATGCAGCCTCTGAATTCATCACGGTGTACCGGAGTAAATGGGGGTTCCAGGAGAGAGGAGCTGCTGCTTAGGATTTAGTTGGAAGCCCACAGAGCAGTTTTTGTTTGTGACCTCATCCAACATCCGGTCTGTGCTCTCTCTTCCATGGAAAAAATGACTGCAAAATTTGAAGGTAAGAACAGTTTTTTGTACGTGTAATATCTATAAACAACTATGATGTGTTTAACAATACATACAGTTCACAATAAATCAGTCTCCATGTTGTGTGAAAGAGATTATAATTGTAATCCTCTAGAGGCAAATAAAAACACTGCCACTGAAATATTGCGCTGACAAGTCACGCTGTGAGAGACTGCTGCACACTGTTCTCAATGGGGTTAAATATACATCTGTATTTACGTAACTGTGATTGTCAGTGTTTTTAATCTGCCACGCCATCCGTCCATGAATAAACCATTAGAGACTTTCTGTACATTATGCGTGCAAGATGACTCACATTGAGTTTCCAGTTTGGTATAGCAAAGTATAACCTTGCCTTAACACAAAAGGTTATTTCAAGCCTACACGCTGAAGCCTTTGCAGACGTATGAGTTGGTGACTGCAACCAGCTCCTGGGTTAAATGCGGGCAAGATACAACTAAGATCAAACAAAAACAGAGTTGAATGAATAGTTTAAATGTTGCTGTTAATAATACATGAATTAATAATATTGTCACTATGTACAGTATGTGCAATTTAACTGATTTCACTCACACACACTTTCATTAAACCTTAAAATTATGGAAAGGCTGGTCAAGCTGAAGAACGCGCAGTGCATTATTCTCTGCTGTCTTGTGGTGATATTTCATTTGATGTAAGCACACCACAGTAGCCTACCACGTACAAACTTGTTTTATGTGAAATGTATCCGGATTGAAATAGCATTGGGGTCTTTTAATTCCGACAGAATATTTTCAATTCCATCGTTTCTGGACTTCAAACTGATAAAGTTTTCATAAAATCACATTTATTACTCTGATTTACAAGCAGATATAGCAACAGGAGACGGGAGGCCGACAGGGTCAATCTGAAGACCTGCACCGAGAGAAAGAAAATCTAAAGATGTTCTACAGAAAACAGCAGGCCCTCCAAAAACATGCCGAGGAGGAGGAAAACTTCAGTGCCTCCATAAACAAGTAAAGTTTTTTGAAGAGTGTGGAGTGTGTCAACAACACTATAGACAGAGAAACTGGAAGTCGTAATGATAAACAAAGGAGTTAGAAAAGCAAGGAAGAGAAAGTAGCCTTGAAGATTAAGTTTCAAGAGGCCACTGAGAAACTAATGGCCTTCGCTCAAAACAAGTTGCAGGGGCTAAAATCAACCAGAATCAACATAAATTAAATGCCACTGCTTTGAATCTCAACGAGTAACACCTCGCTGACATTGCACCTTCGCCTGTGGTGGATAAGGGGCGTTGGTGCAGTGGTTGCTGCCACCACGGCATTGTGGGTCTGAGTCCAGCCCGCGACATTTGCCGACTGTCTGTACCCCTCTCTCGCTCCCCTTTCACCTGCCCTGACAAATAAAGTCATTGAGAAGATCTGTGGAGAGGAGATCCCACACACGTTTAAAAATGAAATGAAAATTAAGCTTTTTTTTGCATGTTTGATTTAATAAATGCAAGATTGATACATTAATGCCACGCAGACGGAAATTCTAGGTAAAGCAATATAATTTCCATGGAGACAAATTGGTGGTTAACCCTCCACCAAAAAAGTTACACAGTGCACCTTTAAATGTTAACATATTATATTTACTGAGATCACCTCTGAGTGGCTGATCCAATGAAGTGAGTGCTTTGGTATATTTATTGGTACAGAAGTTTGCTGTACCTTGACCTTTTCACCAAAACGCAAAAGTTTAAATAAGATTGACCTCAAAACAGCTTCTCATAACCGTCACCTGGCAACCGTGTTTTACACTGAGCCAAAACTCCTCACAACCTCTTTATTTTGTGGAATTAATGTTAAAAGGGTTGGAAGAATTTTTTGCTTTTGGGTATCATCCTAATGTGACGTCACCAATATTTTCAGAACTCTGCTGTAGTTATCTACTTATTTTTCAAGTTTTGTTCACACACGGCCACTTTATTGGTATAAAACTGTTATCTATATTTACCACACATATTATTCCACTAAATAAAGTCCTGTCAAACACACTTTAATGTTAAATTGTGTTGTTTGTGTTTAAAATCAATCATTAGGCCCAAGTCAACATGAGAGCCCCGTGATTACGTCCATTTATGATATAAAATTGTCAGGGAATCACCTTTTCTGGGATTTGACATTAAACTTTTGTGAAGTTTGTAGATGGAAGTTGTGAGTAGAGGAGAAGTGAATGCACTGACTTGAGACAGAGTGTGGTGTGATTAAGGAGCACGCGCAGACACACCTGATTAAGTACAGGAGAACAGATGGTTATCAGATGAGGTTCTCCATCACGGCGCCTCAGTCAGACAGAGTTCAAGCCCACAGACACACACCCACTCACAAACAGGACAATGCTCAGGGAATTAAGGGACATCGCCAAGTTGGCAAAATTGTCAGGAAAACTTTTCTTTTTTTTTCTTTTTTTTTTTTATATATAAAGGTGCCGACGCCTAATTTTATTAAAAATGCTGAAAAACAGATCTAGTTCATTTTAAACTGTTAGCAACGTATTTCTCTCTTTCCTAATGCATTCCCAGCATACTAAATTTTCATCACAACAATGATTTCAGAGGCCAGAGCTGAGCTTTGTCATAATGTTAAGGCAAACAACAACCAGCATGCTAACAGCGGACTTTCTGGTTCACGGAGGATAACATGCTGTAAAATTTGTGTCATCGTTATTATTGTTTTCAGGTAGGAATGTGTGGCCATTGAATATAGAGTAGTGAATAGACCTTTTCATGATTTATAAAAACAACAACAAAAAAACAACAAGCCACCTATGACTCCAATACTGACTCCAATACTGAATATAACTTCACATCACTCCCTACTGCCAGGGCCATGGAAAGTGATATTCTAAGCAAACCAATAGGCTGTAATGTGTGGACCCTGAAACTATGACGACAACAGGACTAAGATAAAGCAGTCACACAGAGCCACATTGCCCGCTGCCTGCAGGTATACAGTATAGTCCCATTATTGTTATTATCAGTGTTATTGCTTCATAACAACATCGCTCCTCAGCTAAAGCCTGTCACTTCACTGCTCCATCCGGCTCCTCTATCATGTGATTAAAGGACTGCCTGTATTTCTATATCGAATCATCAGAAACATGACCATAGCCTTAGGTATAAACAGTGACTTGTTGCCAAATGCTGGTTATTTATAAGTCATTTAGGATTAGGAAAAGGTGTAGGAACAGATCATTTAGTTAAGGTTAAGGCATTGGGATAAGTGTGTCAGGAGCAGGGCCCCGCAGAAGAGACAGGAGCGCACATGTGGCAGACGAGAAATACAGATTCCTGCAGTAAGTTCAGTGGCCAGTAGAGTGTACTAAAGAGACAACTCCAGCAGGCAGAAGTGCAGGATTATTTGGACACAAACCTGAAGAAGCTTGCTTTTAACACAGTGGTTTTCTAATTGGTTAGTCACAGCTAGCTTTGATTGTCCTGACTTTATCTTGATTGGAAATCCACTAAAATGGAGGATCTAATGAATTAGGCAAGTCAACTGAGACAAAAAGGCAATAATTGAATTAAAGATTTTTTTTTTTTTTGATGGGTGAGATTAGGGTACAGTTCCATCATCTGTTTGGGGGGTGATTTGTGTGCTTACACTTTCAGGTATAATTTGTAGCACCTTTGGTTTAATCAAACAGCAAGTTAAATACGGCTGAGCTGAGCAAGTGATTCTACAAGAGTCAAATGAACCTGTAAGGGTCTACAAAAAGGCCTTGTATGTAAATGGACAGTGACATTTTTATGACGCATGCTGTTTGTCCACATGGTTCCAAGAGCAGGAAATCTGAAAACATGCTCCGATTTCATCCAGTTATGTCAGCTGGATTAACAACATATACGACCTTGCTATACAGTGACGCATTTTGTTTTGCTTTTAGTAGGAAGAGCATCAGCAACCATAGAGCCTTTAATCTGGCTGTTTGGAGAGGGGTTGTTCTGTATTTTACTGTAAAATGTTTTAAATCCTTTTGAGTAGGTGCTTGTGATTTGAACATGCTCGGCATTATACACGTCCCAAATGTTGCTCTTGTCTTAAAATGTGCTGGAAACAAATTTAAAAAGTTAACACAAGACCAGATGGAAATATAAGCTTTGCCATAATTAAGTTCAAAAACAAAAACAAAAACAGAGAGTAATGGGTATTATATGTACTTTTTGGTGGAAACTTGCACGTAAAGTCCATTTTCTTTTGTAAACATACTCATAGTTGGAGTAACCCTGTAGCCCACTATAGGATGGACTGGCTGAGGCAGAAAGTGTGCCTTGGGGCTGCATCAATCCAAGCTTCAGAGGTCAAGACAATGAGAGAAAACAAACAGGCAGAAATGGAGCAGGATGTATGAGTACGGGGCAGAAAATATACAGCGACAGCACTATACAAACAAATTCAAGCAATGCACAACGTTTAGACTTCAGCGATTTAAAAAGCAAGTACTATTAGAACTTCAGCAAAGGAGAGAACATCCAAGTGACACGGCGTTTCAGTGGCAGAAAATCAGTGAGTTGCTTTCTTTTACAATCAGTATTGGATCCACAAACCTGACTGACAAGATTTAGAACCAGCACCTTGGAAGAAGAAGAGGTCTAAGATTCCAATTCAATTTGCCAAACAAAAACAGTTTCCTCAGTGATTTTTTATTTAACCAGACAGATAGGCCTTTGAAACACAAGGCTTTACATTTTCAGAGAGTGACCACAACATTTAAAACGCAACGATTTCCCTGAACCTTACGTTTTTCACCTCAGAATTTTGGATTAAATCTGAAATTCTTATTGACATATCCCTCCCTTGCACAGTCTACCATAAATTATTTTCTTCTAAAAATAAATGCCTAACTTTCTTACCTGTACAGCCATTAAGGATAACTCCATCATCGCAGGTGTATGGACCAGCCGAGCGCGTCAAGACCGGAGCTCTGAGCGTGGACCAAGAGTGAATCGATGTCAAAGACGAAGAAGTCTGAAGGAGGACTCCCAAGACACATCCCCACGCTCCACTGGACAGCTGCAGTGGTGGATGTGCTCCATAACGACACAATGAATGCTTTTTATGGTTCACGGAGTCAAGTCAACGCCCCTACTTTCTCTCCTCGTATAGATGTGTGTGTTTAAATGTAGGAGGCAGAATTATTCATACCGGTGGACATATTGCATGAATGGTCCTCCAACAATGCTTGACACACCATCTGTTTACTCTGCTCTCTGCAAAGTATAATCTGACCAACGCGCTGCTTGTTTGGGGGCATTATTACCATTTACGGTATAATGTTCATAATATTTTCTTCTATCATTAACATACATTTCGCCCACACAGAGAGCCTGGCCAAATATTCTTTTGCATGACAGAGCAACCTACATTGAGCAGATGGTGCATTAGACTGCAGCTATGGAGAATGTAAGATTGTGGGTCACTATAAAAGCATTACCCTGAAGGTATGGGGTGTCAGAGAAATGAGAAAAGACTGCTATTGGACACCCAGATAAAGATACATTTACAGATAAAACATAATGTGAATTCTGTTTGTACTAAATCGTGTGCCACAGTTCAAGGTTGTCTGCAAAAGCTGCAAGTACTGCCCACTTTGTCCTTTGTCCTGCAGGTGAATAGGAAAAAATCTTAAATTTAAAGATATCAACTGTAAACGTCTCCTGTAGTTCACATAAATGTAAGAAAAAAATATAATACAAGTTTTTCATCATGTCATGTTTTCATGTAGAAATAAGGCATTTTATGTGTAAAAACGGGCAAAATGTCACATATTTGGGACTTTTTGCCCCTTTTTGAGACTTAGGACTCAATCTGAAAAATGGACAGAACCAGGTTTGTTCACATATTAGTTACAAAAGAATTTACAGAGGGGATTTTGGATTTCTTATTTAGTTTTTGAGTAAACTAGATTTGACTGAAAATTTTGCATCATTTTTTGACTTAAAACATCAATAAATCAGTTTTAGAAATAGATATTAAAAAAATCCTTCAATACGTTTTGTCAAAACCTTGTTGGGTCCCAGATTGTACAGTTTGGTGTTTGTAGGATCTACTTTAACAAGTGACCCTTTATGTCTCTTGGGAAGAAAAAAGCATTTTAAGAAAACAGCCTTTGAAGTTACCCAGAGTCCCAGAGAAATCTATTGATGAAGTGGATAAAATGGAAGAATAAAACATCTTTAGGATCAGATTGGACAGGTTTGTTGTTTCCACATGAAAGCCGATATGTTGAGAGAGAAAACTGACAAAAAAAAGAAGAGAAAAATGAGTTTTGCCTGTAGTGTCTCGCCTTAAGAAAGAAGACAGAGCAAATGTCAAGTGAATGAATTTCTTTGCAAATTAAAATGTCCCAAATTAGGACTGTGGTCTTTGGAGTGAGGCAAAATGAGCTTGTGTATATCACTTCTATTCCATGAATTCTGTGTAAAGAACTATTTCAATTTACCAGTATGAAATTTGACATTGTTAGCCGTTTTTATGGATCTGGACAAATAAGAGATTACACAGTCATTTGGTAAAGTTTCAGCCATCTTTTACAGCTTTGTAATTTAGAGTTGTGGTAATATGGTCGTACAATATAGATCCATTATAAAATAGATATATAGATAGGAAATAAATGAATTAATGAAGAAAAAAGAAAAGGAGAGAAACAAAAGAAAATTGTCAGTAAGAATAAATAAAATATATTCTAATTGAATAATGGAAATAGGTCAGTAACTGTAAATATTTAGACGGTAGCTCTGCACACAGCAAAAAATTTAATTCTATCCAAGCTTAAAATGGCTTGAATTTATCATTTTTATTTGTATTTCAATGAGATTTAATTGCTGATGTGATGCAGAATATTTAACTGGTTTCAAAGTATTGATCATACAATATTTTTGCTTAAAATAAGAAAATAAATGTGTCAGTAGGGTAAGCAAAATGATCTTAACCCACTGACAGATAATTTGGATTGAAGTAAGAAATAATGTATTGAAACAAGTCACAAACGGTTTTGAACAAGTAAAATATGCTAGTTCCATGAAATAAATAGTCTCCACTAATCTTAATGAGTCAAAACGTCTGAAATTCAGATTAATATCCTGAAATCAAGACACGTTAACTCATCTAGACGTTCATTATTTGCATCATAACACCCTCCCTGATCGTCATCACGTCCATGCTCATCCCTGTCTAATTCTCTGACCTTTACAAATGGACGTCTTCAGTTTGCTTTCTCTGATTTTATATGACATGCCTTGCACTTCCACTATTGCTCATTCGTATTCTCCATTACTCGTCTTAACTCGTGTATTGCATTAAAGCTGTGAGTAGAACTGGGGAGGCACGGCAGAGGCAAAGTGTCAGTCAACGCTTTTCTTTTCAATGTTTCCACTTCCACAAGCAAGCCTCGTGTCCACACACAAGTATAGCGTGTATGTGTCTGCAGTGTCACAACACAATCTGTTGACGATAGACAACTGTACTCTGGCCTTTGGTGCAATTAGTACTGCATGAGAAGAACTCCTAAAATAGTACAGGCCGTGTGCACTTAATGAGGAGGTTCCATAAGACTGCTCCCGTCACACACTTAGCCTTACATGGGATTCTATGGAGCGCAGCAGTCTGGTCTGAAAGGGTTTCCATTCTGACGTGACACATAATGCATCCAACATCAGCCAAACTCAAGACGTTACATAAAGAGACATCAGACATAGAGAGGCAGAGGGGTAACATAAATACAGAAAAGACTGATGATAAGACAGAGTTTCTTGTTTGGAATTACAAATGTCATTTTGTGAACTGCAGAGATCCACCTTATGCTTAAAACGTATAATTCCAGAAGAAGTACAATTCAGTTTTAATTTATTTATTAAGAAAACATTGTTGTGTTTGGGTGCTCACATAGCAGCGTACCCATGGAAATGCAACTTCACTCATAAGCGATCGTGTTTGTTTTGACTTGAACAGACCCTGCATTTCTCTGATTGGTTAATCCATATGTCAATCACACCCACCAGAAATCAGGGAGACAGGATACAGTTTGAGACTATAACCTTTGTAGAGTCTTGTAAAAGCAGAAACAGAAAACAGAAAACGCTGAAATTCTCTCTTACTGGAGACTTTGACCTTCAGAAAAAACTACTATTTGAAATATTTAGGAGTAGTTCTCCATAAAGACATGTAATCAATTTTAGAGAAAACTATACCTCTTTTTTTGTCTTTATAAAGAAAGAAAAATTTAATCATTCCATACTTAAATCTAAGTCTAAAATCTAAATCTAAATCTAAAATCTAAAATCTTAAATCTAAGAATTGAAACTATAAACTGAACATTCTGCCCAGGTTCCTCTAGACCAGGCATGTCCAAACTCAGGCCCGGGGGCCAAATGCGGCCCTCAGACCATTTTTTCTCGGCCCTTAGTCTTCCTGGTGAACTGGCCCACATTGTCCTGATAAGTACACACACAATTTACAGCACATTTCAGATTTTCTACAATTCCAACCTAAATAACTAACATTTTGGTGCGACACAGAGCTGATATTAAGGCACTGAGTCTGAATGTAGATGTGGCGGTGCTTAAAACATCAGATAAATGCAGCTTTTTTTAACGTTTCGCGATTGATTTGTGGCCCTTCACTTGGTCTATATTTCAATATGTGGCCCTCGATGGAAAACGTTTGGACACCCCTGCACTAGACAATCTCAAGATTCATATGACAAGACAAACAACCTCATATCCGACTCAAAGCTTTAAGAAAAAGGTGGCTGGGCTTTACCTTGTCTTAAGATCTACTTTATCTCAGCTCAAATCAGGGCACTGCTGGAGGTCACTGGTGTGACCCAGAATATGAAGCACAATGGAAAGATGTTGAGTGCAGTGTGTTCCCAGAGGTTCCTGCACAGGCAGAGGACAAACGGCTGGTCAAATGGACAGGGTAGAGAATCCCTGGGTAAAATCTGTGCTTATTACATGGAAAGAACAAATCAAAACATACAAACTAAAGAAAGATGTTTAAAAGAGAGAGAAGGTAATTATGGTTTAACAGATGAGGAATGGGAAAATGTTCAGTGTGTTTTGTGTCACGTTAACAAAGCACTCCAGACTGTCTGTGTGTCCCGCTCAATTTCAGAACCATGTGTTTGGGCCTCAAAACCCCTGCCATGGACATGATAAATGGATATCTTTTGGACGCAGTGAAGAAGGCCATCACAAAGAAACAGATGACACAAACGGGACCAAAACTCAAGGACTGGACTGATAGTGTGACATTCATAAAATAAAAGATATATTTGGACTTTTTGAAGACTTTGAGATGGACTTTTTGACAGACTTGTGTGGATTTTGGTGGATTTTTTATGTTGCCTGTGAGTTTTTATATATGTATATTTTTGTGCTCTATCTCTGTGTCCTATTGTGTGTTTTATACTCACACAAACTCCAAATTCTCAGTCACAGATTTCCTCTTTTTTTAATTTTTCAGCATAGCCATAGTTTATTATGAATTAAGCTCTAAATAGGATACAACTAAAAGTCAATCAGTTATGACACTTAAAAGAAATAAGCAGTTTATTAATATTATTTATGTTACCTTTATATTACCACAACATCCTTTCAGTTTTTCTCTTTTTCAAGGGAGACTTGACTTGTTGAAGCAACAACTCTCTTAATTGACCTTTGTGTATATTTAAAAAACAAAAAAAAAAAAAAAGGGCATGTCATTCCATCCTTCTGTTGATTTTTATTTTCTTACACACAGAAATGTATAACAATACATGCGAGATGTTTTATAATGAATGTGGAAAGGAACATGCTTTTCCTGTTACAGTTTGATTGGCACATAAAACTAAATAATTACCGCCCTTGTCCATGAATGATCAGAACAAAACAGCTCGTGATCAGACACATATGACCCAGGTGTAGTGGTATGTCTATCATACAAATAACACAAACTACTAATTCAACATTCAGCACTTCTGGTGGAATCTCCTGATGACATGAATATTCTTATCTAATATGAACATGCATGGTTAAATATAATGTGATCTTTTACTGTGTGACACAGAGTTTTCTGACTGGTTCCACCAGTACTAGTGTAACCCCAACAATCCCACCCACTGCTGCTCCCGCTACTGCTCCCAGACCTGCACCCACTGGACCAAAGGCACCACCTGCAGCTGTGCCAACTGCCAGACCCAAGTTAGCAGTGGCTATGATTAAACCAGGGGAGACAAAGCTATTATTTTTTTCTGCCATTTCTCTTGCATTTCTCTTGCCTGTTTTATATTGATCTTCTAACTCTTTTACCTTTCGCTCTAACTCCTCTCCTTTCAGTTTGGCCATCAGCTCTTGTTCATGCTGACGTTTTCTTTCAGCGTTGGCTTTCAAAATCCTCTGTGCTGACTCTTCGATGGCTCTCTCGGCCTCCTGAAACATTTCGTTTGTGTAGAAGCTTCCCCCGTTGTTTTTAACCATTCTTTCTATTTTCTCAAGAAGTTGTGGCACCTGGCTACAGCTACTGTCTTTATTGTTGAAGACATGATATCGATCATTGCATTTTCTGATTAAACTGGTGAGCTTTGGGCACTGACCAGTGAAAGATTCAATTGTTATGTTTCCAAGTTGATCGCCGTATGTGAAGAGAACCAGGGAGAAGTCTGCAGCTCTGTCTCCAAACACCTGCTGGATGAGTTCCACTGACCTCTGCTCCTCTTAGGTGAATCGGCCCAGTTTGATCACTATCAGGAAGGCATGGGGCCCAGGAGCAGACAGGGAGATACAAGTCTTCAGCTTGTGCACTACTTCATGTTCTTTATATTTAGTGTCAAAAATTCCCGGAGTATCAATGACAGCGATCCTCCGCCCGTGGACTGTCCCTCTGGCCTTATTGCAGTCTGATGTCACTGAAAGTGGAGAGAGCTCTGCAGCAAATGCGTCTTGGTTTAGGAGGGTGTTTCCCGATGCACTCTTCCCATTCCCGGTCTTTCCAATCAGAACAATTCGGATCTCCTCATCACAACTTGGACCTGAGATATGAATGACAAATACAAAAAAGGAGACATGTAGTATTTGTTGTTGTTTTTTTTCCTGTAGGCCTAAATAACACTTTTTTATTATTATTATAGAAATCCCCAAAATCCAAAACAATAAGTGTTGTAATACTAATACTAAAACTAATACTAATTTAAAAAATACTCACCTCTTAGAGTAGAGTCCTGAGGAAACGTCGGTGACTGTCTGTTAGTGCTATATGCCATGTTGCTGGATTTTCATTCAATAGTCTAAAATAATTTTCAATATAGTCTAGAAGAATTTCCTTCTTAGGGAAGAATAAAAGTAATTCTGATTCTGATGATCTTATCTCCAGAAGAGCAATGACTGGTCTGGTCTGAGCAGGCAAATGAGACCGCTTAAATAGAGGTTTTTTACTTTCACTTTCAGGAGAGAAAGACTTTGAGATGGACTTTTTTGACAGACTTTGGACCAAATGTGTCGTAATCTTATTTCATTGGATGTCTTGTGTCACATTTGGTTTTTTGCTCTTTCTGTGTTGTGTTCTTTGCTCTGATTTTTAGGATTTTAAAAGAACAAAAAATACTAAGCAAACTAATTACTAAGGTGCATAAAAACACAGAATGAATAGCGTGTGTTGTGAGAGTGAATGCGGGACAATGGGTGAGGAGTTGTTAAGTTGTTGAGTCAGAGTTGTTGGCTGGTTCCTGGACGTCTTGCTGTCAGAAGTCTGCTCGTCACATTGGAATAAGAGAAGATGCTGAAGTACATTATATTACATTACAAAATGTGTACGCACAACACTCACACAAACTCCAAATTCTCAGTCACAGATTTCCTCTTTTTTTACTTTTCCAACATAGCCATTGCTGCTTATGAATTAAGCTCATGTATTATATTCTCTTTTACGCCTGCAACATGAAACCATGAGGTCTAATGATGAGGTAGTCGATGGGAGGTCCTGTTCTAAGCTTTGACATAGATTAGATAGACAAAGATTGCACAGCCACGAACGACTACATTTGTTAGTAGTTCATAAGTAGAATTTCTAACAACACAATTGCCAAAATAGGATACAACTAAAAGTCAATCAGTTATGACACTTAAAAGAAATAAGCAGTTTATTAATATTATTTATGTTACCTTTATATTACCACAACGTCCTTTGAGTTTTTCTCTTTTTCAAGTGAGACTTGACTTGTTGAAGCAACAACTCTCTTAATTGACCTTTATACATTTGTGTATATTTATAAAAAGAAAGGGCATGTCATTCCATCCTTCTGTTGATTTTTATTTCTTACACACATAAATGTATAACAGAACATGCAAGATGTTTTATAATGAATGTGGAAATGTTCAATGCAATTAAAACAGGAACATGCTTTTCCTGTTACAGTTTGATTGGCACATAAAATGAAATAATTACCGCCCTTGTCCATGTAGTGGTATGTATATCATACAAATAACACAAACTAGTAATTCAACATTCAACACTTCTGGGGAAATCTCCTGATGACACAAATCTATCTATCTATCTATCTATCTATCTATCTATCTATCTATCTATCTATCTATCTATCTATCTATCTATCTATCTATCTATCTATCTATCTATCTATCTATCTATCTATCTATCTATCTATCTATCTATCTATCTATCTATCTATCTATCTATCTATCTATCTATCTATCTATCTATCTATCTATCTATCTATCTATCTATCTATCTATCTATATACCTGGGCTGTGTCCCACCAAAGTGGGGTAGCCTTGACACAAATTACACAAATATTCTTATCTAATAAGAACATGCATGGTCAAATATAATGTGTGTAAGAGAATTTTCATTAAGGGTTTGTCAAAATGACACATAAGACTATGCTTACGTGTGACATGCTGACTACCAGAATAGACAACTAGATGTCTATTCTGCACAGTTGTTTCAGCAACCTTATATAGTGTTGTCTTTTCGACCTGTTTCCTATTTCTGTGATCAGCTGTTGTTTCTGACCTGCAAGGTCATGGGAGCAACAGAGGTATGCTGACCTATACTTGTTTAAACTGAATAAAAGGCAGGGGAAGGGAGTTGGCAACTTGGAAGAGGCTGTTGCTGGGACGAGCAGACGGAGGCGCCGCTGCAGAGAGTTGAACAGAGCGTCACTTCTGCTGGTGGGACGAGCTGATGGAAAGCGCCACTCTCTCTCTCTCCCCGTGCATCGTGCACGTAAAATAGCCTAAGGGCCAGTATCTGATTACCTGTTTAATTCTCAGTCAGTAGAAGGTTGTTCTCTCAGACTGTCTAGGTTCAATTGTCTTTGTGATAATTCCCTGACAGAAATTGGTCCTTCGAGCCGGATTCGGAGTTGGTGTTTCCGTGGAGGATAATCGACGACAGCTGAAGAATTTCTGCAGAGTAACGAGAAGACCACTTCTTTCCAAGTGGCCAGTTGATCCTCCTTATCCTCCTCGGCAACAAAACCTCCATCCAACCGGATTTACAAGAGACAACCATACAGGTCAGACAGAAGTTAATTCAGTCAGAAATTAACTTAGAGTATGAATGTCGCGACTTTGAGTGTGACTGGTGAAAACTTTGAGTGTGATTGGTAAAGAAGTCTCATCAGATCAATGAGTTCACCTCAAACTTACAATTTGATGGTTGCTCATTAAAGTGGATGAAAGACTAATTTACATGAGGAATTTTAGGCTGGTTTTTCATTAGGAGTTGTGTTCATCACCAGGGTTAGATACAGACTGAGGACAGTGCAGCATTTTGGGGGCGGAGCTATTGGCTCCTCCTTTATGTGGTGACATGTTGTTAGTTTTTATTTTGAGAAAAATAAAAATAAAAGGGGGATATGATTAGGAACAGCATCTTTGAATATCCCGAAAAGCGCTATATAAGTATAAAGCATTATTATTGATAAATAGAAATATAAAATAGAGATAGATAAATAAATAAATAAATAAGTAAATAAGAGAAATCCAGGCCTAGATGACATGTACGACAAAACAATACATGCTTTAGGCCTTGTGAGTGACATTAAGTTACTTGTATTTTAAAGAAGAGACAGCCTTTACTGATATAAAAGTCCCTGAAAATGTAAAAAAGCTAATGTGCACACCCAGTGCCAGACACGTGTCAGTGGCCAGAAACCCCATAGACACGTGGGCTGAATTGGGCGGCTATTTTTACATCTAGTAAAAAAAACATCTAAGAGCTGTAAACGAAGCAGTAAAAGCGAAAGCACCAAATGTACCTAATCCAAATACATTGCTCAATTCTATTTCAATAGAAGCAAAGTTCTTCTCTGTCATTGACTTGAGCAATGCATTTTTCAGCATCCCATTGGATGAGGACTCAAGTGGGTGGTTTGGGTTTATCTACCAAGGTAAAAAAATTAAGATTAGATTTAGATAAGATTATTACAAGGGTATTGTGAGAGTCCAACAATTTTAGCCAAGCCATTACTTCTATAATGGAAAAATTTACTTCGCTAAAAGGAAGTCAAATATTAATATATGTCGATAACATATTAATAACAAATTCTAGTCAAAGCAATTGTAAAATTATATGGACTGCAGAAACAGATAAAGTTTTTGAAAAAGACCTTTTTGATTGAACTTTTGAAACCAATACAATTATCTAAGAGACTTGCAGTATGCAAATGTGAAGCGCATACTACAAAAAATACTTTTTCAAATGGAAACAGACTCACGGACGCAGCAGCAAAACAGCTGCCACCGGTACAGAGACATTGACTATAAATACATCTCCACAAGCACATGACGACATCCTACAATCAAGCCCAAGCATTGGACCAAGAGAAGGAACTTTGGCTACAAAAAGGAGCAAAAAGAGATAGATGGACCTTTTTTTTTCTTTTTTTTTTATAAGACCTGATAGTAAACCATGGCTACCCATGTCCATGTTTAAATGGGCAGTTGAATTGACACACGGGCCGTGCCATGTGTCAACAGGAGGGATGAATAGACTGGTAGACAAATAACATAACACTTATGGTTTTAATACCTATTCAATTTTTTTTTTTGTAGACAGTTTTTGACATGCATAAAACATACATGCATATTCTCCCTGCAGACGGATAGACATTTAGTCTTTTTGAAATGTTGTATGGAAGGAAACAAGAAGAACACATAATCTGCCCGAAGGCAATTGTTCCACATTGCAGGTGATGAGACCAGGAGATACGGTGTTCACCAAAGTCATAAAAGAAAAAACTGGACCAGTCCTCGGTGGGAATGGCCTCATCGAGTGCTGCTGACCATGCCTACTGCTGTCAACGTAGAAGGACGCTTCTCCTGGGTGCATCCATCACACTGCAAACTTCGGAAAATTCTGACACCAGAATCATCGCAACATTAGACTCTTCTAGACGCAGGACTTCTTTTGTATCCTGTGACGACAACGATGTTCTTACAGTAGTAAATACTGGGCATCGCGACGTGGAAAAAAGGTGTTTTTACAGTAATTCTTACTGGACACCCTACGTTGATCTACAATCAAGATGGAAGATGCTGATATGAAGAAACAGAGACATGAGAAAGACTATCTCATCAAAGAAGCCAACCTTCTCCACAGGCCGTGGAAAAAAGAACTTTGGTCAAGAATCATGTTGAAGTTTCTATCCCCAGTGTTGGTTGTACTAATATTGTATTGTCTTTTCACTACCTGTATATTCCCTTGCTTATATTCACAAGTTCAGAATATGGTTCAAGCTAATGTAATCAATACTCTGAACTCTGAGACCACGTATGTAAAATTACTCAGTATACAAGAATTTGGAGAAAATTATGATGGTTATGATGTTGACCAGCTTTGGAAAACTACAGAGTACAAATGTCGTGTTACAACTAAACCTATCTAGTAGAGCATTGTAATACTGATGTGAGAGAGACTTTGTAGAGTTTTTCTATGATTGTTTTTTTTATGTTTATTTTGACAAACAGGAGGGAAATGTAAGAGAATTTTCATTAAGGGTTTGTCAAAATGACACATAAGACTATGCTTACGTGTGACATGCTGACTACCAGAATAGACAACTAGATGTCTATTCTGCGATGTTGTTTTCAACCTTATATAGTGTTGTCTTTTCGACCTGTTTCCTATTTCTGTGATCAGCTGTTGTTTCTGACCTGCAAGGTCATGGGAGCAACAGAGGTATGCTGACCTATACTTGTTTAAACTGAATAAAAGGCAGGGGAAGGGAGTTGGCAACTTGGAAGAGGCTGTTGCTGGGACGAGCAGACGGAGGCGCCGCTGCAGAGAGTTGAACAGAGCGTCACTTCTGCTGGTGGGACGAGCTGATGGAAAGCGCCACTCTCTCTCTCTCCCCGTGCATCGTGCACGTAAAATAGCCTAAGGGCCAGTATCTGATTACCTGTTTAATTCTCAGTCAGTAGAAGGTTGTTCTCTCAGACTGTCTAGGTTCAATTGTCTTTGTGATAATTCCCTGACAATGTGATCTTTTATTGTGTGACACAGGTGTTTCTGACTGATTCCACCAATACTATTGTAGCCCCGATGAGCGCGCCTGCTGCTGCACCCACCACTCCTCCCACACCTGCACCCACTGGACCAAAGGCACCACCTGCAGCTGCGCCAACTGCCAGACCCAAGTTAGCAGTGGCTATGATTAAACCAGGGGAGACAAAGCTATTATTTTTTTCTGCCATTTCTCTTGCATTTCTCTTGCCTGTTTTATATTTATCTTCTAACTCTTTTATCTTACGCTCCAACTCCTCTCCTTTCAGTTTGGCCTTTAGCTCTTGCTCATCCTGACGTTTTCTTTCAGCGTTGGCTTTCAAAATCTTCTGTACTGACTCTTCGATGGCTCTCTCGGCCTCCTGAAACATTTCGTTTGTGTAGAAGCTTCCCCCGTTGTTTTTAACCATTCTTTCTATTTTCTCAAGAAGTTGTGGCACCTGGCTACAGCTCCTGTCTTTATTGTTGAAGACATGATACCGACCATTGCATTCTCTGATTAACCTGGTGAGCTTTGGGCACTGACCGGTGAAAGATTCAATTGTTGTGTTTCCAAGTTGATCGCCGTATGTGAAGAGAACCAGGGAGAAGTCTGCAGCTCTGTCTCCAAACACCTGCTGGATGAGTTCCACTGACCTCTGCTCCTCTTCGGTGAATCGGTCCAGTTTGATCACTATCAGGAAGGCATGGGGCCCAGGAGCAGACAGGGAGATACAAGTCTTCAGCTTGTGCACTACTTCACATTCTTTATATTTAGTGTCAAAAATTCCCGGGGTATCAATGACAGCGATCCTCCGCCCATGGACTGTCCCTTTGGCCTTACTGCAGTCTGATGTCACTGAACTTGGAGAGAGCACTGAAGCAAATGCGTCTCGGTTTAGGAGGGTGTTTCCCGATGCACTCTTCCCATTCCCGGTCTTTCCAATCAGAACAATTCGGATCTCCTCATCACAAGTCGGACCTGAGATATGAATGACAAATATTATTATTAAAGAAATCCCCAAAATCCACAACAATCCGCTCCTGACATAAACATCCTCGGTTGAGCGGTCAGATCCACCGTGCAATTGCTCCCACAGATGAATACTGCCGTTGTGTACTCTGGTGTATGAATGTGTGAGTGAATGGGTGAATTGTTCTTTGATGTAAAGCGCTTTGAGTGCCTCGAAGGTGGAAAAGCACTATATAAATATGTGACCATTTACCAATACGTGTTGTAATACTAATACTAACTAATTTTAAATAACTCACCCTTTAAAGTAGAGGTTCTTCTTGGCCAAGGAAATTTTGGTTTCTTCCTGTTAGCTCTATATGCCATGTCTAAAATAATTTTCAAAATTTGTCTAGAAAAATTACCCCTTAGGGAAGAATAAAAGTAATTCTGATTCAGATGATCTTATCTTCAGAAGAGCAATAACTGGTCTGGTCTAAGCAGGCAAATAAAACTGCTTTAATAGAAGTTTTTTACTTTCACTTCCAGGAGAGAAACAAGTTCTGTAACATACTACAGGTTATATGTATGACTTACTGTAAGTACAGTATGATTTGTTGCCAGGAAGTCAGATTTATTTATGCCAGCCAGACAATATTCTGTCCCACAAGTGACATAAGTGTGTTTCATTTAAAACAACATATTAAAATTATCCACAATAATTTGGTTTTGCAAATAGGTAGGGAAAATACAGGCTTTAGGTTTAGGTTTAGGATTAAATTAATTAATGAATTAATTAATATAGACCATAAGATAAAGAAGAAGGATGGAAAAAAATGACTTGGACAGTAGTCTTTAAGCTTGCAAGACAGTTTCTTGTCTGACAGAAAAAATGGGTATGCGTTTCCGGATGTTACCACGAGATGGCGACAGTCCATTTTCACCTCAGATGGATCTGGAGACGAAGATTTACTTCCGTGCTAATTTTATGAATGACTCCAACTTCCCCATAATTGTACCGGTTAAAGCCACCAGCCACCGTCTTTAATTTTGTCCAGATGGATTATACAGCGACTCAAAGTGGGTTCAGACAGCGTAAGTTACGTACGTGACTCGATCCAATCAATGGGGCATTAAGTGATTAAAAAGCATGCAGCGGTGCGGATGGTGGAGGGTTCAAGTCTGCAGCAGCGAGTGTAAATGGAGCTGGGCTTAGCATGCTGTTTTTAGCTCCCTCAGGCTAAAAAACGTGTCGTAACACACAATACTGAGTACTTTAGCCGCGAGTGAGCTTTTAGACGTAGCAACTTTGTTAAATTGCAATAACAATCACTAACCTACTTTCAATCAGACGTGTGCGGTAACGATGTGCTGCTAGCAGCAGAGCTAGCTTTGACTAACCATAACTCTCCATTTGTGAATGGACTGTGCTTTACTAACTTGGTTGATATATATCACAGTTTTATTCCCGAGTGTCATTCCTCAAAGTTATTTACGAATCCAACTGTGCCACCTTGTTCTTCTGGACTGTCACTGAAAATAGTTTGGGGCGGTCTTGTGCCGACTATCATTATGTTTCAGTAAAGGTTAGATTATATAAGCGTCTTGTCTCTGTACTGTACAGAACTGTACTTTACTGTAAACGTAAAACCATGTTATGATCTCAGTTAAGGTCGCTGTGTAATTATACAACTATAAATCAATATATATATATATAACTATATTACTATATTGCACGTTGCATTACTTAATTGTACGTTGTGCACATGATGTACTTTTTTCCTGACATAGAAAATGTGTATCTTGTATAGATCCCAACATACGTGCACGGAGCTCAATGGAGGCCTCAGATGCTAGCCAGCTGTTTGAAGATACAAGTGGAGCTGGCCATGGGTCACAGCCGGGTTACAAGTGAGATCTTTATGTTCTTGACTACAGCATATAGTGGTGAATATTATTTTATTATTTGTGCAGCGTCTTTAAATGCCTAGATAAAGACTATATTGAATCAAAATGTGTTATTATTTACGTAATTTAACCATTGTTTTGCATTGCTACATTATGTTATTTGCAGGCAACAGGCTGGAGACCAGGCTGCAGGATTCCCAGGCTTTTCTGACCCCATGTCTAACCTGGCGATGGCCTATGGCAGCTCTTTGGCAACACAGGGGAAAGAGCTGATGGACAAGAATGTAAGACAGTGTCATATTCATCTTTGTAGATTGGTTGAGAATAATCACAATCTGTTCTTTTAAGTAGTATAAGACACCAAGCCTTTCTTTCACAAAAATGTGTATGTGTTTTAATAGCTAGACAGGTTCATTCCCATTTCTAAGCTCAAATACTACTTTGCTGTGGACACGGTCTATGTGGGAAAGAAACTTGGTCTTCTCATCTTCCCCTACATGCATGAGGTATGTTCTAGCTTATTTGTGTTCTGCAGTGTGTTGATGTCAATATCTGATACTATTACTCTGTTTTAGAACTGGGAGGTGAGCTACCAACAGGACATCCCTGTGGCTCCACGCTTCGATATCAATGCTCCCGATCTGTACATTCCAACTATGGGCTTCATCACGTACATTTTGGTGGCTGGGCTGGCGCTTGGCACTCAGAACAAGTAAAAATCGAACATTTCTTATGTTACTTAACCTTTCTTTAAGTGCTGTTGACATTCAGTGCTTCTCTGTGGTCCTCAGATTCTCCCCAGAGCTTCTGGGAGTTCAGGCCAGCTCAGCGTTTGTGTGGCTGATCATGGAGGTCTTAGCTGTTCTTCTGTCCCTGTACTTGGTGACTGTAAACACTGACCTTACAACTATAGACCTGCTGGCTTTTGCTGGCTACAAATATGTTGGGTATGTGTTATTTCTCTTTATAGACAAAATTTAATAACTGGACCTTTTATTATTTAAAGTGCATGTAAACCGCACATTTTGATATGAGCTACAAGAAAGTACCATGATCTGAAAGAAATTAAATGATTTTGCAGTTTACATGTCATTTTAATAATCCTTTAACTACAAAAATCCAATAATAATCACATTTTGAGTGTGCATGTAACCAAAGCCAATGTTTATTCTTGACCCTTTGTCCGCATTAAAAGCCAGGCCTTACTTTTGTTTTTCTTTGTACTTCAGGATGATCGTTGGCGTCGTCGCAGGCCTGTTATTTGGCCGACCAGCGTACTACCTTTCTTTACTCTGGTGCTGTGCGGCAATATTTGTCTTCATGGTACGTTGAAGCCCATACATAAAACCATTTCTGCTGGTTACTCTTTAATTTAACTTTAAGGTGTGATGGTCTTAAATCTTGATCTTAATCTTAAATTCCCAAACAAATCTACATGTTTGTTTGCATCTGTTGCACAGTTGCAGTTGCAAATGCATCATGCACCAAGGCTCTGACTGCAAAAATGGGGACTGGGGGATACTGACTGAAAATTGAAAATGTCAATTTAGGATATGTTTTCAATCCAACAGAAATGTGTTAAAATGTGTCTTTAAACGTATTAGTTGAGGTTTAATTATCAGGCAAATGTGAAATATCTGTAAAATTTCAGAAATATTAGTAGTAAGTACTACCAGATATTAAAATGTGCATTTCTTTAAAACAATATTCACAATATTATCTAAATTTGATAGATTACCCACCTCTACTCATGATATTTACAATGCTTTTACATTGTCCATAAATTCTATTGTACTTCTTATACTTATATTAGTCAAAATGCATTATGTTAATTGTTATCTCCCTTAACACGTAGGACATTGTAAGGACTCTTTAAACTTTAAATGTACCTTTTATCTTATCGGCATTGACCCCCTTTCATTTATGAATAACTCTTCATAATCCGAATATACAGAATTAATATTATACACTGTAATCTTGTTTTTTTCCCCTCTTCACAGATCCGTACTCTGCGCCTGAAGCTTTTATCCGAGGCTGCGGCTGAGGGCAGACTGGTGCGGGGAACCAGAAACCAGCTGAGGATGTACCTGACCATGGCCATAGCTGCAGCACAACCCATCTTTATGTACTGGCTCACCTTCCACCTGGTCAGATAAAACCTGGAACTTATGTATTTGCACTTTTACATGCATAAAAGTGTTACTATGAACTGCGACAAACATCCTCAAAGGAGCTACATGGAGTTGTCTGGAAAACTCTTGGACCCAAGAACATTTGCTTTCAGTTTATCTGTGTATGTACAAAACGGCACGCACAAGATAATTAGACAAAAACGGGACACGTCATTTCTGTTATTATGCCATAGCACCGTGTCTCTTGTCTTTTCATGTGATGTAGCAAGAGCTTTACATGTTTCTATACTGTGTAATTATTAATGTTTTTTAAGATTATTTAAGTATTTTTGTTTGAATGTCTGATAAGGACTTCATCTGAGCCCGCTGAAGAAGCACATGAACCTCAAAGGCCACAGTTCAAAACTATAGATACACAAACAGGGCTAACTTGTATTTCATCAATTGCATTTTGCTTTTATGTGCTTTGCTGTTTTAAATACACAGTGGCAGATGAATGGGAAGTTGAATTGGGTAACTTATTGAGTAAGGAATGAAATAATGAAAGGGAAGGTTATCAGTCTAACTTGTGCAAACGGTTTTAGTAAGATATGCAAATGTGTCCCGACACGTTCATGTTCTATTGAAGCACAGGGTTTAAAGTTAAGTAGTGCAATATTTGCTCAATATGTAAATACATCTGCAATGCTTAATGTTTAAAGATGACTCAAACAGGTTTTTCCAATTGTCTAACAAGTTTACCATGGCAGACTTTTTCTAAACATGTTTAAAATAAAATGCACTGAAGTGACTGTTTTCTGGAATAATACATCATTTGAAACTAGAAGAATAATTTAGTTTTGCCTGATTTGGCATTGTCTTCTGCTTTCAATACCATTAACTAACCTATTGACCTTTACACTGAGATAATTCCATATAAAATATAAAGTCACAAATGTTGACAAATTCTATTCAAACCATTGTCTACTCTACAGACCCCTCTGTGTTCTTGTTATATCCAATGAAAATTTGTTTCAACATAATCTCACCATAGCATTCAGCCCTTTTAATGCCATGAATCTTTATTATTCACAGATTTTGTAATTTAAACATTGAACAAACAAAATATTGTTATTAGCTATCTGGTGCAATCAGAGCGTGCAACTAATAACTACCTATCAGTGGTGGAAGAAGTACTCAATTTTGTTACTAAGTAAAAGCACGTATCACATGAACAGATTGATTCAAGTAAAAGTATAGCAGCCAAATATTGAACTATTAATGCATCAAAAGTAGTGACTGGGATTAATAATTGTGCAGATTTTTGTTTAACAGACAACTGAATCGAATAAATTAAATTTTTTTCAAACTGTTTTTATGTTTGTTTGCTCAAAGTTGGGACGTTACCTCAAACTATAAACTAAAAATAACCCCTCAGCCATTTCAGGTACTTTTGTGTGTTATTTTCCACCACTGCTAACAAAGCAATATTTTACTGCAATAATAACTAACTACAGTAAATGTATAAAAAATCGCATAAACAAATTAAGTGGCTGTGTTTCAATAGTAAATATAGTAATTCTTGCATGCATAAATAGGCAGATAAATATATTGTTATGTAAACCAGTGTTTTTCAATCTTTTTTGAGTTGAGGCAGACTTTTTTTGGTTGAAAAAAATCCACGGCACACCAACAACTAAAGCATTACCAAGTCCGACCTTAAAACTATGGTATGTAACGAGGCAAATACTGTCTATGCCATGTCTCATTCTTTAAATTTAGGAATTGTGATTGTTTTGCTTTCTTTTTTGGTGAAGACAATGTATTCTCAGGGTTTAAATCCATGTGGGAATCCAAATTAGACATGTTTTCAAGGCAGATCTGGCTATGCCCAAGATACACTGGTTGAAAATCAAAGACAGACTATTCCTTCCAAAAGCCTCTGTTGTGGTTGATGGCCTGCAGGAGTCGGGCCTTCATGGTTCTCTCCACAGGATATCTCTGGTACATGGGCAGGTACAGCAGAGAGTGGCAGGTGAGGGCTTCTGGGAAATGACACTCAGTGCCTTCTAGCATCACGTCGATGGTCATCTTAATGCTCTCCATCCCCATAAAGGGCACACGGCTGTAACCCGTCAGGAACACTGGGCCCACAAACAAACAAAACACAAAAATCATTCATCCTGCATCACTCAAGAAGTCAAAATGCACCTGCAGATTTGAAGGGGAAAGTCTATAACTAACTGTTTGGCTTTGGAAGAGATATTTCCACTTACAAAAGAAGCCCTTCTTTTGTTCTTCTGTCAGTTCCCCAAACACTTGCCAAAATGTAACAATGGTTGGATGATCAGCGTGGTACTCTCCTTGATAGACGGTGTTCTGCATACAAGGATTACAGATAAAAATGGCAGTTCACAAGTCAAACAGACAATTCTTAATAATAAACATTTTAAAATATTTTTAGCCATAACAGCAACTAGCTACTGATTCTTTTAACTTTTATTCCAGATTTTTCTTTTTGTCTTTATTGTAAGGTCAAACTAAATTAGATAAGAGGACAATTACTTACCCACATCAGAAACAAACAAGCCATCATTAGAATAAATAAGTGGCAAAAATATATACAATAAAAGCTAAAATAGACATTAAATATACACTGGAGCTTTATAAACACTACACTTTGTACTAAATGGTGGTAAGTGCACCTGTTTAAAGGCGTCCCAGTCCCAGGACTCCTGCCCCACCATCACGTCCTGCAGCTCCTGAGGCTCAAACAGGTCCACCACCTTCATGTCGCACGCTTTGAAAAACCCTCTCTCGAAGGCTTCATATGCCTTTGCCACTGATATTTTGAAAGCATAGTTGATGAAGGCGTCCACAAACTCTTTTCTACAACAAACATACGTCTTTTTAATGTCTCTTATGTCGATTTGTTGTAATTGTCATCTTTTTCTCATACTTGTTTGAACCCGTGACAGGTTTTCCAGGTTCATTCGGATCAAGTTCTGCTACTTCACCTCCCCAAGTCACCTAAAATAATATGTGGTGAGGATTAGAAAACACATTTAAAAATATATTTCTTAAGCAATTTGGCATTAAAGTGAAGAACATACAGTAAACGTTGTGTTCAAACTTTCAATCACTTCAGGTGTGTAATCCTCCAGGATGCACTGAAATGACCTTCAAAGTAAAATGACAAGCAGGTCTTTTTTTTTTTTTTACATACAGTGTTGCAGTAAAGTGTATTTGTCTAACTTACTTAGCCATGATGGGCTCAAACTCCTTCATATCTTCCAGAGAAGGTTTGACTCTGAGAAGCTTCTTGAAGAGGACCAGAGGAAATGGCAGGTGGATGATGTTCAGGTTATAGAGCGCAAGCCCACACAGAACACCAAACACATAATACTGCTTCTCCGGCACCCTCGGCTGAAAAATATAAAGTTGAATAAATAGAATATATATTGAATTAAGAAATGTCTGCCCACCCCTAACCCCCAAACCAACTCGGCCGCTCTCTTTTGCTTCCTCGAATTCTTTTCTTTCTTTCTTTCTTTCTTTCTTTCTTTCTTTCTTTCTTTCTTTCTTTCTTTCTTTCTTTCTTTCTTTCTTTCTTTCTTTCTTTCTTTCTTTCTTTCTTTCTTTCTTTCTTTCTTTCTTTCTTTCTTTCTTTCTTTCTTTCTTTCTTTCTTTCTTTCTTTCCTTCCTTCCTTCCTTCCTTCCTTCCTTCCTTTCTTTCATCTCTCTTATTCAAAGTCTCATGTTTTCCGTGTTAAATCCTTTCATACGATCACAATATAACTATCATTTTTGCTATTGTTACTGCACTTTAAACCATTAAATGCTTTCTTTCAATAACAATAAATGTTGCTTGTTAAAGGGTTATGCATTTTTCATATTGCTATTAGCCTTTAAACATGCTCTTGAGTATATCTGGAAAGCTCATTCTGTCTTCTTGTAATTATTACCTTGTGAGATTCTTCTAATAAGACACTTTGGAACAGTTTGTTTGAGTAGCTATGATGCAGTAGGTAGTAGCAATTATCGTGTTTAGACAGTAGAAATGTTAAGAACGAGTCTGGCAATGATTTAAGGATTTAAAACAGCAGAAGATTCTCGGATAAGTGACGTGTATGATCGTGAAAAACTTCACAGATTGAGGGAGTTCAGCAGGGAGTGTTTTTGACGGTCGGAGAGGATTTTCAAATCAGCATTCCTCAAAACAGCGTGAAAGAAGCTGAATGCAACTTCAGGTATGTTTTTGATGACGGAACATTGTTAGAACTTGGTTAAAAACTCAAAAAAGTCACTTTAGCAGAATCTGTGTCCTTTAATGTCAGTAAATGTTTTTAGTTAATGTGAAGAAACATGTAACGTTTGTTTATGTCTATATAGCAATGGAGCAAAGCAGACTTACCTTGGGAGGGAACCAAAACAAAGTCTTGCTCTCGTTGTGCATGAACATGTCAGACTGTGGAGTCATCAGTTCTTCAAAGATGTGGAGAAAGAAATCCCTTCTATTCACGTTGGTCACCTTTCTGTCATCCACAAACTGCACCTGGGAAAAACACGATATTTTATATATGTCCCAGGCCCAGCTGTTGTCCTTTATTATTAGTTACCATATGTTGATATATTGCACTGGTAACAGGATAGTTAGTAAGGTTAGAGAAAATGACTTGATTTAAGAACATATGATCTTGATATGAGTCGACTTGGCAAGTAAAAAGATGGAACACAACCTTTTTTCAGTTAAAATAAGAAAAACAAATTAAACAAAAAAATGTTCCAATGATAGATATTATTTGACTCAAATCAACATATGATTCTTAATTCAAGTAATAATTACTTTTTGCAGTGTAGGCGACAGGTGGTAAGATTTGTGAATGTACCGAGGACATTAGCTGATGCAAGAGAAGAGCTCAGACAGAGAAGATAGAGAAAAATATACCATTTGGCAGCCAAACCACTGATGGCCACTTAAAGTCTATGTGACAGGTTCTCAAATTTGTCTAATTATGATTAATGTTTGGTGGAAGCTGTAGCACTGTAGCATCTATTTGTTGTCTATCTGTGAAGTTGCAGTTTGTGAGGAAATTTTGAAAAATAAAAGTTTAAAATGATAGGAAGTAGCACTGAGATAATTTACACACATCTGACACAACCTTTTGACAGTTTAAACCAGGTATGGGCAAACTTTTTGACTCAAGGGCCACATTGGATTTTCACACTTGCCTGGGGGCCGGAACATTTACAGTTTGGATGTCATTAATTACAGTATATCACACACAGACTTAATGCCTAAAATACACAAAAACTATAACGGAATAGAAAAAATCATTACCTTTATTTATTTTAGTGGGAACAGTGCCGTTGGTCACTCTTTTTAGCAAAGGCATCAGAGTTTGGTGTTATTCTGGTGGTGACTATTCTCAAAACTGATCTTAAAGGTCCCATAACATGCAAAATCGACTTTTCAGAGGTTTTAACCTTCCTACAGTGCTATTTGGGCCTCGTATGTTGTGCCCAAAGTGGTTTTTTGATTGATTCCCGCATGTTTTCGCTAGAGAACTGTCTTTTCCGCCCCTCGGCTGAGCGGCGGACGGGGGCTCCTCAGGATGACGCGCTTCCCAAGGATGACGCGGTGTTTAAGCCACGCCTCAGGAAGCGCGCGGCGCAGAATAAAACAGCTAATGCTAATGCTACACAGTAATTACACGATGGATACGACAGATCGAAGAATTAGCTTGTTATTTACCAAACGGCAACGTCCGTCGTCGAGGTACTGGAGCACGTCAAACTCCAGGTCAGATCCAGGACGTAGGACTCGGCACAACGCACCGTCAGGACGGATAAAAGGTTTATTCCCGTGTTTGTGTATCGCTGTTTACCGGAGCACACGGCGCATGCGCACCATCTCCACTCTAGGCTTCGGCACGAGTTGGGCGGGGGAGGCGCGCGGGTTGGGCGGGGGAGGCAGCCTGCTCTCTGTTCGGGGGGGTCAGATCTCAGAGTGAGCCGTTTGCTTTTGCAAGGAGGGGGCCAGTCCAAGAAATGTGTGTTTTTTGGAAACTGTTATGTTATGGATATTGCACAACGCAAAATTTTATCAACAAAGCCCTTAGAATAGACTGTGTAAAGGGGAAAATAGCAGAATATGGGACCTTTAAGTGTCCCATAAGTGTTGTTTGTTAATTTTCATCACGCTGAATGTTTGCTCACAAACACAGGTGGAGCTGAACAACACAAGCATCTTTTGTGCCATGTCCCGGAGGTTTGGAAAATGTCCCTCATTAAGATGCAAGACGCATTAAACTCGTTGAGTCGAACAGAACGTCTCCTTTAACCACTGGTTATTATTTGTGAAAAGAAATTACTTGGCACTTGGCCTTTTAGTAAAGGCCATTGGTTTTGGACTGCGCCCTCTGTTGGAATCGCCAAACATCAATTATAGTACAATTATTTTGATGAAAAGGAATGGGTAAACACTGCCACCTAGATATTATCTAACTCATAAAAAATATTATTAAATGCTTTGCGGGCCAGATCAAAATGCCAAAAGGGCCGCATGTGGCCCCCGGGCCTTAGTTGGCCCCCCTCTGGTTTAAAGTGTCATCCAACAAACTAAAGTTGTTATCAGGTATTATTATTTGGCAAATCATAACTATTGTGTAATTTATATGGATTTTGGCCCTTGTTTTTAAAATGGTTGCTAGGTAACGGTTATAGAATTACCCAGGTCCAATTAATTATTAGAATTAGAATTACCCATGTCCAAACAGGAAGTAACATCTTAGACATTACAAACATTGTCAAACTGTGGGCGAATAGACACAATGTTTAGTAAAATCTCAAATATAATCATGTTCACTACATTTTACTGAAATGTGTTGTTTAAAGTGTAATATCTATGTTTTTTGTTGTTTTGTTTTTGTATTTTGGAGCCAAGTCGTACAGATACTTTTGACAATAGCACCACTCACTGGCCAAAGAAGATACTACAATGGCTGTATGATTACCACTAGTTCTCTCTTGAAGGCGTCCCCATCTGCTGCGTTGAGCTGCCTGAAGGTGTCTTCTACCAGGTGAGGGCGTCTCAGGGTCAACTGAAAGACCGGGGCAGGAGGAGAGTCCGGGAAGTGTGGGAACTCACGCCACTCGGGGGACCACAGGTTATACAGATCATGTGCAGTTTGGTGGACTTCCTGAAATTACATTGTCATATAAATAGGAATATATCTTGATTATTGCGTACATTCATTATACTTTTTTAATATAAAAGGCACCTTTACTGCGGTGGTTATGACTCTGAAGACGGCGAGCTTACTGATAAGAGGCAGTGAAAAAGGGTAGTTGCAGAAGCTAACTGGTATTTTAGCTTCATCCTGATTTGAAACATAAATTCAAATCAGGACTCCTCTCATTCACCACATCTGTATTGTCAGGAATGTGCACTGTGTTATACCTTTTGCTTAGAACAATTAAACCAAATAAACAGATCTTCCTGTGGCTGGGTGCAATGAAGGATTTCTTCAACATAAAAAGTGCTCAGTGGAACTTTGTAGGGCTTCCCAGATTTGTTTGCCTATCAACAAAAGAACAAAATTGAAATAAAAATTTTACATTGCATTGTAAGTAGCCTACTGTTTTGTTGTCTCTGCAAAATGGCGACCTTGAAGAGCATTTTCAGGGCCTCCAGCAGGTATTTGACCCCTGGGTTGTGGGTCTTCAGAAGGCCATTTCTCAACATAAAAACTAAAGCATTTTTAAAAGCCAGAATGTGCTTCATCAGAATTGTGGGTGAAACAGAAGACCACCATTTTCCTGGGGGGAAAAAAAATTAATCCCAAATAATTATCTACTAAATATTTTAGTATTGTAAAACCAGGTTACTCAGTTGTGATAAATTGGCCTCTTGTAAATCAGCTATGATGATGGCCAGCGGCAGCACCACATTCATGACGGTGGAGTCGTCCTGCAGTGTGGGGCAGCTCAGCACCAGCAGGATGACCTCTGGTGATCTGAGAGCATGTCTCGAATCCAAGAGGACACTGATCAGCATTTCAAACTTCATCTGCAAAGTAATTATGGACATAAGCATTGTCTACTTGGGTGTACATTTATTTTTATTTATTTTTTTTTTTATTTAAATTAGTTTTCTAACTGAATTTCTGATCCAGGGGATTGCCACCATCTTGTCAAATGCTTTACTAGCGGCCTCCAGATCCACACTTAGGCTTCCTGCTCCAATGACAGAGCCTCTGTCAAAAAAATAAATACATGTAAATTAATTTAACACACATGTTGTATTAGCAATGTGCATCACAAGACACTATAGAAAGTATGTCCACTTACTCAGCCTTTGTAAAACTTGCAACAAGACTTGAACTTGTGAAAAACCTACACACAATGTCTCTGGTGAAGACATAACATATTTGAGTAAAATCATGGAATCAGTGTACATAGATTGAGTTGCAGCATACATACTTCTCGATCTCTTCACTCTTTTGAAATGCTGACACCCATCTTTGAACTTTTACCTCTTCAAGCCGCCCAATCATTGGAATTACACTCAAACCCTGACGACAAAAGATAATTTCAAGAATTGTTAAAAACACACCTTGATAGTACTCAAAACTACCTGTGAGGTGTAGGCAAAGTTTGTGTTCCAGCCAGCTGATATTTTCAAGTCCGAGGGCCCAGTGTTTGCGCTTGTGGTCTTTGGTAGCTGGACTTCCAAAGGGATCGGGCTGCTCTTAAGTTCAACATTTCCGATCTGACCTTTGGCCCCGTCGCCAAATGCCCAAAGCTGACCAGAGGAACTCAAAACCAAAGTGTGACGTCTAGGGGAAAAACACAGTTCAATATTAGAAATTCTTGAAAGAAAATACATATTTAGGATCATTTAACCTTCCACAGGCGATCTGCGAGGCGTGTCCATCCAAACCTTCCACCTGTTTAGGCATCAGTTCATTGGCTGTAGAGTTGTGCCCCAGCTGACCGTGAGCGCCATCGCCAAAAGTCAAAACCTGCCCATTCTATCAATACATGTTCAATCAAATCAGCACAAAACAGAAATAAACCAATGTTTTTTATGTTTTGTTTCACTGCTTTCCTCTGTAAGAATACAGAGCACTAGCACTACTTTTAACAGCATGAAATTTTGTATAATTTGTGCATTTAATTGTGGAAGGATTTGAATTATTACAATTATTTCAAGAGATTTTCTATTCTTTGTATGTATTCTGTTGAGAAGAAATAATTCATATATTTACCTTGGTTAAAACCGCTGAGTGTGCTTCTCCGCAGCTAATAAAAGACACACCAAGAGGTCGGAGGGCAGGTATGACACAGGCGTTGAACCTCCCTTGATGACAAATAGTAAGGTGTGAATATTTCTGCGTCAGGCAAATCTAATTTAAATGTATTTCATCCATTTTGGATTTGGACTCAATCAATTTTTGTTCAAATACATAATTTGAATGACTGGATTTAGATTAGGAGTGTTGCTATATATAACATAACACATAGTCTTTGAGCCAAATTGTTTAGTGTTTTTAATTTTCCTTTTATTCGGTTGGATTCCATAATTGATATATATGGGTGCAACTTTTCCATTTGCGTATGTTAAGTAATTTTTGTGATTTTTGTACCTTTCTCATCGACCCTGTTGAGTCCAAGTTGTCCCACATCATTAGCACCGCAGCAGTACACCAGGCCAGACAGAGCGAGGAACAGAGAATAGTTGGATCCAGCTGAAATCATGCTCACAGCTACTCCGTTCAGTGAATGCACCACGTGGGGGGTGTACTGCAGGGACACTGTCCTCCCCGAGCCCAGCTGACCATGGCTGTTCAAACCCCAGGAAAACACATCTCCACCTGCAAAAGATGACATATGGTTGATCATTTTAGTCCTATAATTTGTTCTGAATACGGTAATTAAGGTTTTGCTTATCTTGTTAATATATGCCTTATCCAAAGAATATTTTTTATCTTAGGAAACACCAAGATTCGCTCATCAGCCACGATAACACAGGTATGAGGGCTGGCTCAAAGAACCAGAAGTGAAGAGTAATACAAAATAGGAAAGGAATAACTTAAATCAATCTGATGCAATGCATGTCCAGGTGTAAATTTCATTTAGCATATCTAGGCCATTCAAGTTATGATTTGGTGAATGACAGTGACCAAATCTTGTCACTGCATCATGTAACACAGCCTGCCTCTCATTAGGTCACAGCAGTTTTCTTTTTACCTTGAGTCAAAGCCAAAGAATGGGATCTTCCACAGGCCACTTGTATCACTGGTATTGGCAGTGGCATTTGCACAAGACTATATGGTAACATGACAGAGAAACGTATGAGAATGTGTATTATTATTAGAACTTAATATAAGTCTACTGAGTACGTCACACTGCCATACCAGGGCCTGTACTTTTTGCCCAGTTCATATGCCGGGAGCCCCAGCTGTCCATCATCTCCAGCCCCCCAGGAGAACACCTTCCCAGAGGCGCACACGGCCACACAGTGGTCCTGCCCACACGCCACTGCCACCACCTTTGCCAAGTCCTGGACGCGCTCTGCAGCAAGGAGAGGATGGAGACAGGTCAAAGAATGACGTAATCCTTGTATAATGCATATACATCATAATATGACCCCTCTATAAACAAAAACGTATTTAGTCTTTTCCCGAAATACATTCGCTTAAGTTTCGTTGTGTGGATGGACCAGAAACGAAACTGAAACATAACTTGGTTGCAACAGAAAATAAATAAATAAAATAAAACACTTAAAACTAAAAAATATAATGTAATTAGGCAACTATGCTACTCACTAAAACAATGATCTGTGTAAAAAGGTTCAACTACATTTAATTGGCCAAACTAACATGACTAATATTCTATGACATGTTTTTATACGTCATCACATTAACCTTTTATACATAGTTAATTAATTTGCTTACCAATCGCATCTCCCTTTTTATTTATCTTGCGACCTAGTTGCCCGTGCGCGTTGCGTCCGCAAGATAAAACGTCCCCATTTTGGGTTAGAAATAAAGTGTGCTGCTCTCCACACGAGATTATAGAAATAATTCCAGGGACATTCCAGGACACGGGACTAAAGACGATGTCTTTTAGTCCAAACTGTCCGCTGGAGCTGTCCCCCCAACACTGCACCTCCATCTCTGCACCTGCACCACAGCGGAACGGCACCGAGGAAGGTGTTTATAAGAGCTCGGGACTTCTAAGTTTTGTTTTGACTTGTGAGGCGTTCAATGACAACCAGCTCTGGAGTCCACTCGTCTCATTATCTGCAATCAATTCACATATGCTTTCATATTACGCACGTTCGGTGTCACAACAGATATGTGTGCTGATTAAATTGATCAAGAATTTTAATTTCGAATTATAAAACGATATCAGAAACTACATAGGCTGTGTGCTTATAAACCATTGCTGTTTTGCCAAAATGTCAAATTTCCCGAATGGCATTGAAGGCAACAGATTTTAGACGATAAAGAAATAAATTAAACAAATCCCTGATCCCTTTTAAACTTGCACATGTGTAATATTTGTGTAAAATTAAATGAATAATGACATTACAAAATCTGTAAACAAAAGGCAATGTTTTATTGGATTATTCTGCAAAGATAAACAAAGCTTTTAACCAAACACATTAGCAATTCATTTAATTTATGACATAATGTAATACAAAAATTGCTTTTCCTAAGACCAGAAAACATTTGCCTTTGACAGAGGTAACCATGTACTTGGAGCCTGATCTACAGGACATTTGCTCACACGTGACTTCCCTACTCTGCTTCTCAACTGCTCTCCATCAAAAGAATATATCCCCACTGTACCATCCTCAAACCCCACGACCACCCTAAGGTCCTTACCCACAACAAAGGCTGAAGGACTTTTAGGAAGATACAGACGGCCTACTGTGTTCCCATCTTCCAGTCGAATTACAGAGAGGATTGGCCTTGTGTGGAGAAAACACTTACAGCTACTTTTTGGTCTTGAACAACAGACAACATTGCATCCAGAGGAGTCCAAACGAGCCATCATGACATCCCCAATGGTTTTAAAGGAACACAACTGGAATTTTGTCAGATCTAGAACAGTGAGTGTTTCATGATGAGTGGATAGCAGTGCATAGCTTCCATTGCTCGACATTTGGAAATCCTTTGGCTGGCAGTTAACTGGTAAGTTAAAGTGCCTGCAGACAGTTTCTTCTGCTACATTCCAAGTGTACAGAGATCCTGAAGTAAGTAGGACTATGGCAAAGTTTGGATGATTTGTAAGAGTTTGAAATGCAACAATCTTCTCTGAAAATTCATCACAAGAAAATCGCTTGTGGATGGAGCCCGACCATAAATTGGCTGCGAGCAATTCTCCTCGGTGAAGACCAATCAGGAAGGTGCTTTCCGCGGATATTTGGGCATCTGATAAGTATAAATGTATTGTGCAGATTGTTGCACCACTCACAAGCTTCCACACGTGAGATAGACCACAATCACTTAGACTTACCCCAAATTTACCATTAGGGGTGATTAAAATGTCTGATGCTTTGCTACCGGCTATTCGCATGATGTTCTGACCGCTTCCTGTTTGCCAAATGTAAATATCTTCAGATGAAAGAGTGACAAGATGGCTGGTATTGGGTGAAAGACTAATTTTTTCAACCGGTTCACAATGTAGAAGATATGCACAAGGTTGTCCAGTCTCCAGAGTCCATTTCCAAACAGTATCAGACCCATCACTTGTAAAGAGACCATCCCCATCTTCTTCAACAACAACTTCTTTCACTCCACAGCCCATTTTGCAGGCACTGCCAGCAACGTAAATCATTTCTGAATCCCACAATGCAAAGCTGCCATCGTAGTTGACACAAACTATTTCAGAAGCAGATTTCAAAAGCTTTTTAGGTGCCTGAGATGTTTCTAAAGACAAAACACAATTGCCGGAACTGAGTTTCCACACAAAAACAGATGAGGTTGTGTCTAATAGAGCAAGCAGAAAGTGGCAATTGTGTGATAAAAGGGCCTGATTAAAAGCCTTTTGATTTGGAGCCACGAATTGTTCACTAATTTCCCACTCACATGTGTCCCAAAGTGTGATCTGATTTGACTGGCACAGCACTAAAGCATGCATTTCACTAACATAGTCTGTATTCAGAATAAAATTTGCTTTTACATCGAGGAATGTTTCTTTCACAATGCAAGGTTCTTCTGTTGAAACATCCCATAGAGTTGTGTTACCAATCTTATCGATGCATCCGATTTGTTGATTTTCGCGACATACTATGATTGATACAACTGTTTCGAGCTTGGCGTTTGAACAAGTCTGAAGAAGACTTGTAGTTTTGATATCAAATATTGACACTGCGCCTTCGCCGTGACCACAAAAGAGCAGGTTAGAAGAACAAGCGAGACAAGTAACAATATTCTGACAATGGAAATGGTCCATTGTGTCATTTGAGATTTCATACACGCTCACAAAATGCTCGCCTTTCCATTGGATGTATAAAGTTTCCTGACTTTTAAAGACATTTTCCACTTCTTTTGGTGTTTCGTTGGAAGGTTTGAGTTCAAGCAAAAAGTCTGATAGTGTTACATTCCATAAGAAATGCTTGTTGTTAAGAGAAGACTGTAAAATGAAGTGGCCACAGCTGTGAAGTCCCACAAAGGTAATTTCTCCATGCTCTTTGCTCAATGTGAGTTTTTCTAATTGGTTTCCATTGCGTTTACATACCCAGACTGAGCCATCATCCATAATCAGTACTACAGTTCCACAAGAAGTTACAACTGCATCTCGAAGATTTCTGCCCTCAACTTGTGACGTCACACATTTAAAAGCATGAATTTTGGACGGAGCAGGGTGAAGAATCACGCCTACACCTCTCTTTTTTCTCTCTTGCTGTATTGCATTGACATAACCTTCAAGATCAGGAAGAGTGTCCTTATAAGGCAAAAGCATCAATTCCATCACTGAAGTTATCTCCATGGGGAAGCTATTCAAGAAGCAAACAGAAGACTTCAGAATATTTGCCAAAAGTAAGCGCTCTTTGCCAAATCCTCCATCCCTCTCCAACATGTTTACCAGCTCTATAAGCAAACCAGATCCAACCATTGCTTGTTGAAAATCTACTGTCAGTACAAGTTTGTGTAGTTCCTCAAATTGGCCACTTTCTTTTAAGTGATACGGCAGCTCGAGGATCTTTTTCAAATTTGCACGACCTGTTCCTTTTGAGGAAGAGGTGAAGAAAAATGGCTGACTAGATGGTTGCCTGTCTATGTATATTTTTGCCTCACTATTGTCTTGATTTAATGGTTTGGAGCATCCGCAAGACCACCTGCCGCTGTAATAGTCTGCCATTTCTGACTGAAACTGTCTTCTTGCTGTTGGAGAATCTAAATATCTCTTTGTTATGACTAATCCAAAATGCCTAGACATCCAGAACAGAGTCACAGAGCCTGCAACTGTCCTTCTTATTAGAAAAGGCTTGAGATCTAAGAGGAGTTTTTCTACATCAACCTGTGGGACCCTCATCTTAGGCATGTAGCCATGAAAATGTTTGGTGTAGTCAGCTAATACTTTGTTGTCACTGGACAGTAGATCCGTTAGCTCGGCCTCTGCGAGTCCAGTCCTAGACAGGGTGAGGTAGGACACAGCGTGAGCCACCAGGACGGAGCCATGTTTGAGCTCCAAGTGATCCAGCAGCGTGGAGACAGCGGCGTGGACTCCATCAGGGAGGGTCGATTCGCTCACCTCAGAGTCTATAAAGAAGCAACAACATGAATGAGACAAAGGAAGTGACAGCTGGTCATGGCTAGTTATGTATTATAACGTTGCAATTATTATTGTTTAGGAAAGGGTCAGTTTGCTATTAAGGAGCAATTCGTTTTTTGCTGTTCAATTTAGCAAGGGATTCCCTCCTAAATAAAAAAAAGTGACCACAAGAAATCAGCAGACATACAAGTGAGAGAGCAAATATTCCAAAAACAATGTCAATTTGAATTCCACTCTCCTTACTTGTTTCATACTGTTTTAGTGTCCATGACATTTCAGCTCTTTAGCTTTCCTAGGTCTAAGAGCACAGACACAACAATAACACTCACTTCTTTGTCTATTAATACAGGACAGCTTTGGCGTGTATTTCTTTTTATGATTGAAAATATATTGCTCAATATTGGTTTAAAATTAATATTTATTTATTTTACTTATTGATTTATTTGACAGGGACAATGCAGTTTGACATAGTTACAAGTAAAACATGCAGCTGATGCGACGCATACAGAGTGTATTCTCAACTCCTGTCCCTAGTTGAGCTTTTTTCTATTTCTATTTCTATTTTCATTGTAAAAGCACAATTTTAAACTCATATTTACCACAGTGCAGTTTAAGATTTCAAACATTACCACATTCAACACATGCACTACAGTATTTACAGATGGGTACAGCTTTGGTTAATTTTTAGCCAGACTTTGAGCCTCAACGTGAACATGAACTACAGTATATCATAAGAAGATCATCATTTTACATTTTGATAATCGTTCCAGCTTAGCACTGGAAACGTGTCCTTTGACAGGAATTTTCAGAGCACTAGAGCCTCAGTTGCAGGACAATACAGGATTACTGGATTACTGGACATAAATTATCCTCTTTAACAAATGAACTGTGTTTGAACTGTAAAATCACACCTACCTGACTGCCAGAGCGACGTCAGCTTGTGCAAAAGACGAACATAAAGCGGCAGGCAGCATGTAGCAAGTGCTTGGTTCACTAGTGCCTGTTGTCCAGATGTTATCCTCCTCCCCAAACCAGATAACAGAGAAGCCAACATCTTCACACCGTCCTTCCTGCTCGGTAGACATAATTGCAAACTGGACAACTCTTTACCAAGATCAGACTGTGGGTAGTGTTGTTCAAGAGTTTGAACAATAAGTTTTTGCTTGGAGGAGGCAGTAAGAATGAGTTTGACACAAGGGGGGAGTGGAGAGGGGAGACTTTCAGTAACTTGGCATCCAAAGCTATAGTCCATTTGATCCAGGCCATTTATAAGTATAACTAAAGGGTGTTTGGGAGAAGGCAACAAGGACATCAGTGATACAATCTGCTGTTTTAGCTCAGAGATGGTTATGTCTGTGTAGAATCTATCGTCCAGAAGATGCTCAATGAGGCTTGAGTTGGTAGAAGGAGGATCTAAATTGTAATCTTTGTGACAGGAAATCTGTTCTGAGGTGCCTTCATTGCTAACGCTGGGTTCTTGCTGAGGATGAAGAGAAAAATGACTGAATGTCTTTGCGATTTGATAACACAAGCTGGACAAGAGGTGTTTAGGTGAAGGATTGACAGACGCGCTGCAGAAATACAGAATCACCACAGGATCACTGTCTGGGAGCCATGATTTTATCTGTAGAAAGTTAAAGATATTCATTATTATTATAGTATTCATTTCATTAAAATGCTCAATTTCCTTTCTGTAACATTACAATTACCTGCCTAGAACAGTGAGCCAGGAGCACTGTCTTTCCTGTGCATGGACCTCCTGTGATCAGTAGAGGGCGCCATTGTTCATTTTGCACATAGTTTCTGAGCTGCACCAGAAGACATGACATACTGAGCTGCAAACAGTAGCAGAAGCTTGTATATTGTGAAAGTAGAACGCATTTCTTACATTATCTTCCTCTGGACGATTGATTTCATAAAACCGAGACATAATGTTGCACAATTCCTCCTGCTCTAATTGCTCCCTGGCAAACGCGTCACTCAGTAGAAGCTTTGAGCAGCAGTAAGAGATGTTCAAATGTTCTGTCAGCTTCATGAGGTCCGAGTTTATCTGGTGGCACAAAGACTCGGCGTAGCACTTCCTCCGTGCTGTGGTGTAAGTGTGGGGACATTCAGTTGTGGTGGTGTAGACTTGGAGGTTACATGGTAAGACCAGACTAAGGAGGAAGTTGTCACACAAAGTTGAAAGTAATGCTTCAGGAGTGAAGAGGTTGGTCATGACAAAATCCTGTAAATGAAAAGAGATCGATGCACGTTAATGTGACAAGTTCTAAATATTAAATAAAAGAATAACACTAATATTACAACAAGTGCAACAGCAATAACAGAAACAATTGGAACAACAAGAACGCCAACAACTGCATCAAGTACAACTTCTACAACAAGGACTACAAAAACAACTACAGCAAAAACAACTAAAACAACTGCAACAATTACCAAATCAACTATTACAAAACTACAACAACTACTACTACTACAACTATTACTAAAACCACTATGACAACAACAACTGCAACAACTACCACTACAGCAACAGTAACAATAACAACAAAAACTACTGCTGCAGCAACAACTACTAAAACAACAAAAACTACAACAACTATAACAACAACTACTACTACTACAACAACAACAGCAGCAGCAGCAGCAGCAGCACGACTACTACTAGACTGGACATTGTTGCATGTTTATATGCAACCACAAATGGCTCGAACAACAACAAACAACTACTACTAGTCCAGCTACTGTTATTGCTGCTGCTACTGTATATCTTAATACCTCTTCATCTACCACTCCTGAACATGTCGTCAGCAACATCATTACTAGGTTGTAAATATATTATTTTACTACAACTATTTGTGATAAACTTTTACTGAAAAATATTTGGAGAAAAGAGTTTTTTGTAAATGAGTGATATATTTTTAAATACACGCAGTACTTACCTCAGACTTCGGTTGCTGGTGAGCCTTCTCTTTGGCGCTGATGAGGACCTTGTGGATGTAGATGAGACAGCGTCCACTGATGCCTTTGGGAGAATTATCCTCCAGTGCATATCTCAAATCTACATCTAGGGCTAAGGTAAGAGTAAAAACATAAACTACATTAGAGCAGTCCTGAACACATCTACAGCAACACATTGACATAAAACCTGATCTGCAGTAGCCTTGAGCTTTCTCTGCAGCCATCTTCCCGTTCAGGACACACAGATTAACAGCAGTCTGGAACACTTTTATACAGGCATCCAGTTCATTTGTAGCCTGTTGGATATACAACGTAGAATTTGTTATTTCCTTTTTTTTCAGCTGAAGGTTTGGTACAAAAGTCAATAGCACAACTCATTAGGCCCCAGCATACTTTTAATTTTAAAACATAATAAAGAAATTAGCTCATAATATACATATATAATCTGTAGAGAGTATCATCCTGGGTAAGTGGGGAAACAGACAGATTTGTTTAACTTAAGCTTTGATAGATATATGTTAAGATAGATCAATATTTTTAGAATTGTTATAAAAAGTTGCTTAAAGTGCATAATGACAGGTTTTCATGTGTTTCTAATTATTACTTTGTTTGGTGGAATAGAACCTGTGGTAAATACTTATCATAGTGTTACATCAGTCAAGTGGCAGTTTTGGAAGAAAAACCGAAAACTACATATTGAAAATTATAGCAAGTAGAGCTGAGTTTGGAATCCCTTGGTGATGTCATCAATAAGCGACATTCCATAAAAATGCAGAGACTAGTGACAAAAAAGGGTTACCAGGTATTATTTTTTATCAAATCATAACTATTGTGATATTTATATGAATCTTAGCCCTTGTTTAAAGTATGGCTGCTAGGTAACAGCTGTGGATTTAACTACCTACTGTATGTCACATCTGCTGCCCATACCCAACCAGAAAGTAAAATTATAAACATCATCAAAATTGTCATATTGGGCAAAAATAGGTAGCATGTTTCCTACATTTTGTGAAAAGTGTAGTTTAACCAGTCATGTGCACTTTGCTTAAACTGACACCTGAGCCTGGAGGCAGTAGGAGGGTGGGATGGCATTCTCGTCGCGGGTGTAGACTTTCTCCAGCTTTGCAGTGCTGACCCCGGCCCACTGGCTCTCCTGTAGCAGCAGCTGGTACTCAGACACCTCCACCTGAGAGGGAAGCCCAACTGTCCCATACTTGTGTCCAACCAGAGCCTACAGCGCCCCCAAAAGGAATGATTTCGTATTACACCTTTTAATAGGAATCTACATACAGTGAGCTACATACCAGTAAAAAAGGCCCAACAGAATTTTCTCTACATTCTTTAATCATCTGTTTCCTGCTGTTCTCATCTGGCCATTTACTGATGTCAAGCGATTCAAACGGGTCAATGACCTGCCAAATAAACAGATGGAAAGACTAATGCATGCATTGCAAGTGGAATATGCAGGTGATAAAATATTACACAAAAAGTGTAGTCTGAGCCTTCAGTAATTTATCACAACAGCATACAGAATCAGGTTACAGCAATAGCTATGACAAATTCAAGTAAGCAAAACTGAGAGGAAGCAAACAAACAAGTCAGTATAAATGTGTACTTGTTTTGTTGGTTATAAGTTCAACATTTTAAAAATATCTAATCAAAAACACCAAAAGCAGATGTAGTTTGTGTCACTCACCCTAAAATCCAGTCCCAGTGCATGTCTGCAGTGCTCTCTGAATCTAGGAAACACTGCTTCTCTCAAGGTTTTGCGTTCTACCACACTATCTGCAAGAAATATGCATAAAGGATTGTAAAAATAGTACAAATAAAATAAACAATGAAAGTCATCCTCACTTACCCTCTGGGTTGGAACTCAAATAAAGTTGGACACAAGACGAGCTGGCAGCCATGGCCATTTGTCAACCCTGACCTCCAGTCTGTCTAAAATCCACTCAAGAAAATAGTGACAAAACATAGAATAAGAGAAAGAATGTGAAGCGTCTCATTGGTGTAGTTTGTGATGTTTGCTGCAGTGTTGTGCTCCTCTAGTTCCACTCAGGAAACTCTGCCTTCACTTGTTTATTCAGTTATTGGAATCACACCCACTGTTCACTCACGCACCGCTCACACGCACTGTACGCAAACACAAGAGTTTTTTCAGATTTTTTTAATTAACATTTGTACACAATAAATACAAACTTTTTATACAGCCAATAATATGCAGATAGACATGTACACCTGCTCTAATTATTATCACCATGGCAACAGTCTGAGGAGAGGAAAGGCCAGTTGTTCCACAACATGGAATCAGCAGCAGCTGCACAGCTGTCCAAATGAATATTTGTATAAAATTATTTCATGAGAAAGCATTTGTGAAGTTAGTAAATGATTTAACACTGTGTGGCTTTATAGAGGACGTGGGCAAGTGGCAAAAGGTTACAAAAAATGTAGTAAAAATTAATTCAACCACGTAGGGAAGTTGTGTCGTAAGCTGCTGTAAACCATAAACTTCAAAACAAGTTTGAAACTATTATAAATCAGATCTCAGGGAGATCAAGGAGAGGCTGCCTGGAGCAGAGGGAGGGGGCATGGGCACAATGATGTTTGACCAAGCTCCTGTACTTTTCTCCACTCTTCAGCCCTCTTTAGTCTGTGAAGAGCCACTTTAAGCTGCCTGGAGTCCATACTGCACACTAGCACCTCGGTCACAAACAAAGGTATAGTCACTATAGTCAAAGCTTTAGTCACTAAAAGATTAGGTTAAACTTCTCACATATCTGATTTGGAATGTGACTAGTTTAAGCAAATACACACGTGTGCCATGTTGTAAATGTGCACCACTGACCCAGGCTTCTTTAGTGACTCCTAACAGACAACATTTGTTCCTCTCTTCTATTATCACACAAACATACACCAATATCCAGGTCTATTTAAGACCAAAAACACATTCACCCTTTGTTTTGAATAAAAGATTCCTTAATGATCATTTGTTTGTCCTTACACATTTAGGAAAACATCAAATTACACAGTACACAATGATCTCATTCTCTTCACAAGAGTAGAGGATATAAAAAAATCAGTCACACTGAAACTAAAGGATCTGCCACGACATAAGGACCACAGAAGGACCTCTAATACGTTCTGTGTGTTCTTATGCTCTGTCAAAGTACTGCTACTTTTACACACGTTACACATAAATAAATAAAAGTGCTACTGCCCTTGTAGGTAGGGAGCTTGAAGGCTTCAAGAGCAAAAGGAGGGAACAAAAAGAATTGTACTTGCGCCATTTGAATGTCTTTTGCTTCTGTTTTAAGCTTGATGCAATGTTACATTTGTATAGTTTTGTTGTATAAAACACGTATGAAATCTCAGTCAAGATATATTAAACACAGACTGTGTTACGATAAATGAAATGTATTTGAAGATGTATAAAAGCTTTACATGTAAATCTGATCTCAAAAATACCAATCACCAACCTCCAAGCATTGCATTTTAAATATTTCTTTGTCTGAATACCCACACTGTCAAACATTTCAGTGTCTTTTGATAATAATATCCTTTCATAAACACGTTGTAATGTTGTGATGCATTTATACGACCACCACTGATTCACACAAGGAGAAATGATGAGCTCGGGTCAAAAGGCAAAGGTAGAGAGGACAAGGAAGGATCCAGCCTTCCTCTTCCCCTTAACCCTAGAGTGACGTCTCCCCTTTAATGTATTTACAAATGCCCTTTAAGTATATGAGAAAAGTACATATCGGACATCCCATTTGTGTATATGAAACACTGTGCATAACTTACCTATGACAGTTATGATCTGTACTAATACATTGAGTACATACGGACTACTGTATATAATATGGTGAGGGAGCCACACTCGTTTCAGTACGTTCCTTCATTTTTCAATGTCATCAGTGTGCTGTGTTTTGCTGCCCCACGAGGTAATGCTTTAAGGCAAGAACAAAAGGAGAGAGAGGGTAGAGACTAGGGGGAGGCTACTTCTGCACTTAAGGTATATTTGAAGGATGGAACTGTCTTTTGCTCTCGTCAGCTCAGCAGAGAAGGTTTAGTTCATTTTATTGTAGGTCCCAACACATGTCGGTTCTGTTTGTTCTGTGTACGGTCCGTCAGACCAGTGTGATCTCCACCTCCTCTGTTTTGTCGCTCTTGTCCTGCTGTCGCCGGGCGTGCTGTTTGGGGGGAGGTGGGGCAGCACGCACCTGTAGCAGAGAAAAAGATCAGGTTGCATTCGTTAGATGGGAAAAGGGGGCTCTAATATTATCTAGCTTTATTATTTTAAAATGTCATATCTTGTTTATTTTTCACATTTATTATTGATGATTATTATAATGAATATGATTCTTGTTTAGAGGCAATAGCTGTCATGTGCACTCCTAAAAGGATAACTAGTTTTAGCCGAGGATGTTGGCAAGTTTACATTCCTTTGTGGCAATGGGAAAAAGGATGCAATATTAAGCACTTGTTTCTTTTTCAAGATTATTATTGTGAAATTTAGAGGCAATAACTATAATGTGGCCTCTTAAAAACAACAATACAATCTCTGGGTTCAGCTGCAGATTTTGGCAATCCAAAATGTTTTGAAACAGCTTTGAGAAACAAAACACAAATTGTTAATAAAATTACTTTTACATCATGTAAATTGGTTTTGTAATTGTGAATACATCAACATATCAATTGTTATCAAAACCTACAAATAAACCCACATGATACCTTTAAATTCCAACATTGTTGTTCTTCTAAATTTGTATGACTATATTGTCACTATTAACAATCACTTTTACAATCACTGACAATCATTATGAATTACAGATAGTAAAACCTCATTATATACAACACTATGGCAGGTGGAATGTGTGAACGCATTTAGTTTGGCAAAAAAATAAAGGCGTGATAAACACTGAGCGACTGCAGCGTGTTTATTGACTCAACACTCACTGGTCGTAATTTGCCCGGGCCGCCTTCAGATGTAAACCGAAGAGGCTGAGTCTGAGGAAATCCTGGAGACACTGGACTCCGGCCAGAACTTTGGTCTAAACAACAAGATGTTTTTAATTACAGATACAGTATATGTGGTGTAAGCCTCGATGAAGGATTTGATGTATGAAGTCTTACTGTGGGAGGAGAGGGCTCCCTTGTGTGACGAGGCGGGCAGTGGTGGCTTGTGTTCTCCGTTGAGGGCTGTAGACGGTGAGCGCGGAAGTGGAGGTGGAGTGGAAGTCTCAGGGCTGGTGAAAGGGCTGATGGGAGGTTGATCGTAAAGTGGAAGAGGAGGCAGGCAAGGCGGTATTTTTGCACATGGAGAAATCTACAAAAAACAAAATAGAGCTTATACACATCTACCTCTCATTTAATCATACAAAGTGTTTTGTGTTATGTCTACAGCCTCATAGGAAGGGAGAGGTTATATCCTTCCTGCTCCTTTGCTCCAAACAGGGCAGGTCCACAGATAAGGCTTTAGACTCTGATTACACTGTGGTTTTATCAGGAACATGGCATTTGTGATCTAATGTCTGTGAACTCTGCTCTGCTGATAGACCGACTCAACATGGAGCAGGAAGGAGACGAGGAAGGGGGAAAAATGGTAACATGCATAGACTGTTACCAGAGAATGTGCTTGCCCGGGGGAAAGGCTGATAAGACCACAGATAGTCAACTAAAGAGAGAGAGGGAAAGAGTGGTGTACTGAAACTTGGTTGTATAATTACTGTCTTTGCTACACTTTATTTTACATATTTGTCAGACAGAAGGCAATCATAAAAATATCCCTTGATTAAAGCAACACGTACAAATAAAGTGAATGAGTATAGAGTGTAGTTCCATGTCTACGACGTGGTACGTTTGACCAGACACGGGGAAAAATATGAGTTTTCGCACTGTAGAAAAACTTTTTAAGTTTCAGTTCCCTTTTGATACGAGATTGAACCTGTGGCCACACTGGGGACTTTTTTTGCTCATTCTCTGGGGTAGGTACTTTCCAGTCAAACCAGGAACCTTTTGGTTTTGGTGAATGAAAATGTCTCATTCATTTTCAGACTTTACAGACAAACTTTACAGATCCACAAGAGAAACTATAAAGCAGTAGCAAAAATACATTTCTTAAAATTAGTAAGTAGTAATTAAAATTCTGTGAATAATTCTGTTTTATTGTAAATGTTATTGTTTGTTGGAGCTTTTTGTGCATCACAGTTTTATGTCCAGGTTTACAGAGCTCAAAAGGAGTAGGATGCACTTAACTAAATATTTAAATGACCTACGTTATGTACGTCTACGTTGTAGGTTTGATCCTAGCTAGTGGCAAGCTGAATGTAGCTACAGTAATAGTTGAATGTGGAGAGTGAATCAATCATTATTGGCCTCCTTTAGTCCTTTGAAAAGCTTGTCAAGCGAGACTGTACCTGTATGTCCCCACATCCACTGTGCTCTCCGTTCTCATTCACATCCTCCACCAGCACAGACGGGAACACGCCCACTCTCCCGTTCAGCTCGCCCTCCCAGAAGCCATCGTCTGTTTGCGTGTCGCGGTTCAGGAGCCGGATCACTGCTCCTTCTGAAAACGACAGCTCCTCGTCTGCCTGGCCTTCATAGTCATAAAGGGCACGCACATAAACCACTGTAGACAAAACAGCATAGTAAGCATTTGTCACTGGAATGAATCAAATGTACAAACAGAAATAAACCCCAGTATGTTCCTTACTGTTTGTGTCTCCATTGATGCATCCCGAGTGAAGCTCCGGTTCGGTTGAATTGGATGAGGTGTGAGAACGGGCATCGAGTGTGGCGAGGGACTGGAGCATGCTCAGGAGACTGTTTGAGGCAGGGAACTGGAGGTACTTCTCTGGGACATAACCCACTTTGCCTGTTTTATTACGAGCCTGGATATTTAAAACAAGATTGAATCAGTCGTGTAGCCAGTGTAATAGAGGTACCCGATAAAGGACATGTATCATTTTAACTAATCGTTCCCATGTATGCTTTTCAGTGTAAAAGAGTTAGAAATTACGTCTTTTACGGCAGTGACAGTGTAAAAAGCTAATTACCAAATCTTGTTCAATGTAAATTTCTTGTGAATCATTTCTTTACCACTAAAATCAGTCACTCTTACAAAGTGTTGGCTTAGTAATGCTTCTAAATCACCTAGATCTAGATGATGATCCACATGCAAAGTCTCACCTTGACCCAGTCCTCCATGTCCCCATCCTCAATGACCTCCAACATCTCCTGCTCATCAATGGTCAGTTCATCTGGCTGCGAAGCCTGCAAGAAATACACATTTTTATGCGAGGAGACCACAGGTATTTCTCGTACTCCTGCAGATAATTGTCCTGTATTCCTACTTTGTATGAGTAGAGTACTTTGCAGGTGAGTGGGTAGTTGCGAAGTGTCCCCGAGGGGCTGGAGCTGCTGTCATCAAACACTTCCATGTTTTCTTCACACTCTTCGCCGTCCTCTCGATCTAGGTCCACGGTGCCCTGTTATATAAGCACACAAACAAACACAGATGAAGAGCTCCGATAACTCCAAGGACAAAGCGGGCTAATTAAACATTTACAACAGAAACCTACATTTATACCTCCAGAATGTATTAGAGTTTGTCAGCACATTCCGTTCAAAGTTTGATCTCCAAACTCACCTTTTCCTGTTGTTTTGTGGTTTGTGGTCTGAGTCTGGGCTTTTGGGAACAGGTGTAGCGAGAGTAGTGTTTCAAATGATCTGTCCCCTCCCTCTTTTGTTCAAACAGAATTTCAATGGTCATGTGATCAAGGCACTGAAGGCAGTAGAAAACTCCATCACACAGTAAACCGACCCCGCCATAACAAAGGATTTTAGGTTGCAGTGTTTTGTCATCAAGTTTCTGTTGACACAGAAAACTCTAAACACACCAGTCTATGAGGAACAATCTCACAAGCTGTGCAAACAATAATATGAAATATATACTAATGTTATGAGCAAAATATGCAAACTTTAGCATAGCCCCTCCATCTGCAGGTAGGATATTATCCTCTTCTATAAAAACTTGTCAGCGCAGAAGACATATTGTATCTCATAATCACCTCATTAAGCATTCACGTTTTTATTTGTTTCTATTTAAGTTATTATTGTTATTTCTTTGCATGGGGAGAAGAGGCAGATGCTCTGTGTAGGTGTCACCATTGCACACTGCAGAGTTTAATTAAAGAATGGAGCAGGTTAGACAGTGCTCTCACTGCTTGTCGGTGCCTTGGTCCTAATCATTATTTTCCTCTGTCTGGCTCTCTCTGTTTACCCGTCAGGTACAATTTGACCTCTAACTAATCAGCAAAGTGCAGCTATCAGTGCTTTTTTATTCCACACTTCTCTCGCTCTTTTCTTTTCCAGTTGTGGACCTTGTGATTAGAGTCTTATTTCCAGGACCCTGTTGTCTGTGTAAAGCCAGTTTACTGCTTTCTTGAAGAAAACCATCTTGCATTGCCAATATAAGTCTAATTTGAGCTGTTGTACAAGACACACCATCTCATCACCGTTCTCTCTTTGTCTCCTTTTAACACCACCTCTACTTTCTCTCTCTTCTCGCCACCTTTTATACCACTCACTCTTCTCATCCCTCTATTCTAGCGCTTCCTTTATTTGTCTCTGCCTAAGTCTGCAGACGTTTTAACCGGGTGTTAGCTGTGAGCTGTAATATTATGTGAGCAGAATGCCAACTATGTTTAGACCTGCAGGCAGACGTTCACTTGTCCAAAAGACGTCACACCAAAAGGCAATGTACACATATATTCATCCACAAATATTAAAACAAAGAAAAGAAATAAATTTAAAATAGCAGAAATGTGAGTTCTGATAATGAACCGAATGAATATTTAAATTTCACTATATGAAGTGTATAATGTATCTGTGAAGAAGACGTGGTGGTTTATATGGAGATTATATAAAGCTTTTTTTTTCCTTAATGCAAAATACTGAAAAGCAAAAAAAAAAAAAAAAAACCCCAAACAAAAAAAAAAACAAGAACTAAAATAAAAGTGGTCAAACAGTGTCTTAAAATATTTGAATCTGTCTTAAAATACATATGTGTCAAATGATCTGTGAATCAACAAAGTACAATGTGCACAGTGAGAGTGCAATGCTGTCACGTTTCTTCAGTGAGTTTGTAATAAAACAGTGAGGGAAGTGTTAGTTTGTTTTTTACCGAAAGTGAGGGATCATGGGAAGTGAAGTTTGCCCAACGTTCATTCTCCAGCTCCTCCATCACCTACAGCATGCACAGGAACAGTGAGCTGTTATCAAATACTAAATACTTAAGAAAAACATACATTGGCAAAAGGAAAGGACTAAAACGTGTAAACAAAAGACAACACACACTCATGCAACAGAAGGGTAGAGCAGTGTTTCCCACTGGGGTACGTGAGCAAATACCAGGGGGTACTTAGAATGGTTTCAGGTTTTAAAAGAACATGAAATGTACTTTTGTCTGAATTTTTTTTTTTAAGTTGTAAATTTAGCATATTTCTGGAGTATCTTGGACCATAAATATAATTAAAACAGAAAAATAATATAATTAATTCACAATATGTAACTAATAAACCCATTTATTTGCCTGAAACTCAAGTTAAGAGGTACTAGGAGTGGGAGACAAAGCTTTGGGGGTACTCCAAACAAAAAAAGTTTTACAAACCTGGTTCATGGCACTCTTCAGCCACGTGTCGACCGCCACACCAACCTGCCGTAAGAGGTCCAGTCGTGCCTCAGCTTTTAACTTCACAGTCTTTGAAAACAAACATTTAAAAGGATATTAATTTCTTATTTAAGTATGTAACTTTGGGCCAACTTCAAATAAGGATTAGATAGATTAGAAAATATGCACATTTACACATGTTTATAGTAAATGAAGCAACAAAAAGAGCTGATTAAAAGTAAAAAAATGAACAAAGTAATGTTGTAAACTTTCTATATTTCTGCACCTTTGAGATTAATTTGCTGACATTTCACATTTGTCTGAAAATCAAACCTCAACTAACATGTTTAAAAAGACGTATTAACACATTTCTGTTAAATTGACAACATATTGTCTGTCTAACTTTACACTGACCATGGTTGCTCTCTTCTTGAATATTAGAAGTCTATGTAACACAGCCTAATGCTCAGTGGTTTGGGATATAATATTTCATTTGTTGAGTTAATTCCTAACAAGATCACATGAGGCTCTAACCAGCAGGAGGAAAACCCCAAGGATTTACATTGAGTATACGCAGCCGTCCACCACTGCCTTTTATCTCCTATCATTTTTTTTCTCGCACTGACAAGAGGGAAAGCTGATATCTCCCACTGACAGCTCTGAAAGACATCTGCTGTCAAGACTCGTTGAGCCATAAAACTAGCATATTTAAAGTGCTTTGTATTTGCTTGATCCAGACACTAGAAAAAGTACAAGCCTGATTCTGCTCTTGAAGATACACAAAAGACAATGAATTTGACCTCTCTTTTAACCTCATTGTGCATGGCGCATTTGTCATTTTATAGTTGTCTGAGATTCCAGTTGCTTGTTCCATTCCTTTTCATCAAAATAATTGTACTATAATTGATGTTTGGCGATTCCAACAGAGGGCGCAGTCCAAAAACAATGGCCTTTGCTGAAAGGCCAAGTGCCAAGTAATGTCTTTTCACAAATAATAACCAGTGGTTAAAGGAGACGTTCTGTTCAACTCAACAAGTTTAATGCGTCTTTAACAGAGGGACATTTTCCAAACCTCCCGGACATGGTACAAATGATGCTTGTATTGTTCGGCTCCACCTGTGTTTGTGAGCAAACATTCAGCGTGATGAAAATTAACAAACAACGCCACCCTGAAGACAGATGAAGACTTAAGATCAGTTTTGAGAATAGTCACCACCAGAATAACACCAAACTCTGATGCCTTTGCTAAAAAGAGTGACCAACGGCACTGTTCCCTATAAAATAAATAAAGGTAATGATTTTTGTTATTCTGTTTTTGTGTATTTTAGGCATTAAGTCTGTGTGTGATATACTGTAATTAACGACATCAAAACTGTAAATGTTCTGGCCCCTGGGAAAGTGTAAAAATCCAATGTGGCCCTTGAGTCAAAAGGTTTGCCCATACCTGTTCTAAAACTATTCAGGAGAGGTCAATTTTTTCCTAGTTATATGATTTGTTCATATTGTAAAAATTGTTGTTGTTATTGTAAAAATAGTTGTAAGGCCAGAATACACACACTTCAATCCAGTGACGGTTTTATATAAAGTGACTAGTCATCTGTGAGGGGAATATAAAAAGTATGTCTGAAGGAGCTGGTTTGAGAATAACCTTCTGCAGCTCATTAGAACTTTTCTCACTCTGTCATCTTCTTCAAAGTGAGAAGAACAGCACTGAAAAAGGTCAAATCATCTCCTTTATTGTTGGGTAACTGGGAATATGTAACTTCTTAAGCGGCAGAATTTAATACACACCAATAATTGAAAGATATGAACAGAATGTGAGTGACCCAGTGTGATGTGATAATTTAGTGCAAATTAGTAGTGTAAATTCATTTATGCTAGCCGCTACTTGTTATAACAGCTGATTATATGTACCAAACATAGCCAATCAGTAAATACACCAAGCTTCTTTAATACTGACAGGGACTTAAATTAAAATAGTAAAAGAAAAGAGAAAGAAAGAGATTCCTTATCTTCAATATCCCGACGCATCTTACTATAATAAACATTTGATCGTTAAATCCTCCTGGAAAAGATTTATGTGCTTGAGAGTTTGAAAATGTTTAATATGTGACATTTAATGGAGTTTTGTCCTTAAGTCTAAATTTAGCTTTCTATTCTTGCTAACAAGTCTAAATGGAAGACATGTGACTTGCCTTGGGAAAATGAAGCTTAATGCAAAAATGAGAATATCTGCATTGGCATTCATCTGATGCTGCAGTAACCTGGATAATATCCTTGTACCGCCATCATTCGCTCAATAACTCTCTGATAAGAGCTTGTGATAAAGCCATTTGCACCAGATGAGCGCATTAAATATTCATAATCGTGCTCGGGCTAATGCTGCTCAGGATGAGCAATGAATAGAGACAAAGTGAGAAGGAATGAGCCGGGAGGAAGTCAGGGCAGAACGGACACCTGGATAACAAAGACTTTCTACATTTAAAAGACAAGGAAACATGCTGCACATTGTGGAGACGAGAGGCCTATGTGTAAACGTGTCAGCAGGGGGTGCTAGACAGGATGAAAATGACACGAGAGTCCAATGTCATTTACATTTGGAAAACCACAAAGCTACACTACAGGAGAGTCTAAATCAAAAGAAAAGGCACCCACTTGTAGAGATGATACATGAATATGATATGCTCTGTGGCAGGCTCAATCTGAGGAAGTCAATACTTGTGCGATAACTATCTCTGTGGGAACATAAGGATGTGCTGTATGCAGGGAAATGAAACACAATGTGGACAGATAATGGTAAATATGGCCTCTGATAGTGGGATTTTTTATCTATCCCTCTTCTCTTTGATTCTTGTGTGGCTAACACTTACTCACATGGTTCTCTACAGCCGTAAATCCTATATTTTCCCTGGGTGTTTGTCACAGCAGATGTGCTGCTGCACAACAAAAAATAGATTTCTAGCTCAGACATCAGATAAACTGTAAAGTCACAAACCTCGGATTTACGAATGCTTTCTTTGGTGTCTTCAATTTTCAGCTCCAAGTCTGCTCTGCCCTGCTCTGTTGAGGGCATTCCATGGGTCTCACAATCTTCTAAAGACTGAAAAGAAATGAAAAAGAAATTAAAGCATAATTAGAGTGGTTCTGGATAAGTACAACAGCTTTACATGTACTCTTAAATCAGTAAGTGGTGGACTATAAATATATATAAATCAATAAATATATTTGAACTAACTTTATATAATGTTACTGGAATTTAATCATATCGTATAAATACATATCATAGGGTTAAGGTAATGTTATGGTAAACTTTATTGATCCTTGAGAGGGAAACTCGTTCATCTGTGAGATTTACATACAATTTTCAGTGCCTCAGCTTGTTTTGAAATTAATTTTGCAGTTTGCTGATGAGTTTTTGTAACACTGTGAATTCATGCAGGTACATCGGTAGGAGCCTCTCACTTTTTTGTAGTGGATGATATTCTTGTGTTCCCGTGCGACCCTGGTGGCCCACTTCCTGGCCTCTTTGTTCAGACTGTGCTCCTCCGTGGTCCCCGTCTCGGACTCCAGCTGGCGGCTCTGTCACAGACGGGAGCAGACACACGTTTATTCAGCGACACACAGTTAGGCCTCAGTGCACGAGGCAAAAGCTGTTAATTAAAGCTTAAGGAACTGCGAGAGGGAGATGTTTCCATTGCACATAATTAGCATGGCGTGTTGCGAAGCTCTACTGTTTTCATCCTCTGCTCTTATTAGAACCACATGAGAAAAGGCATGACTGCGTGAGATCATGTGAGATTTTGGCATTGCGCTATTCTCTCCCCTGCGTTTTACATAATAGCAATATGGTGAATCTTTCTGAGAAGTCTGCGTGACATTTGACATCAATTATAAGCATATGCCTTATTATTATTCATCTATTTCACACATAATTAAATTCATGTAACACAAACATCACATGGGCAGCGCTGGCCCTAATTGCTCGCTGTATAAGCAAGACACCTGAGTAAGTTGTAAACAGGAATTCTGACTGAGCAAAAAGAAAAATATTTATCTAGACGTGTGTTCACCAAACTCAAGAGTCCAACATTACTATAATCTGCTAATGAAAGATTGCTGGAAAAACTATGCATGTCGTGTTTTGTAATTTTATGTTTCAGTGCACACAAAATCTTTTAATTATGAGCTGTTCTGATGACAGAGGGGCATAAATCCAGTTAAGTATAGGCACAAAATGAACACATTACACAGGAGATTTACAGCTTAATTATATCTCAACTCGACTCATATCAGATGAGCGGAAGACTCAACCTGAAACTACCATACTCTTTACCGTTTATAGGGAAAGTGACAGTTTCAGGTGTGCTGCAGGCTTTAAATGTTAAACTAATAAGGTCAGTCAATGTGGATTCAGCCAAATTATAGGATTGTGCAATGACAACAACTACCTAACCTGAGTAAATAACTATAATCAAGCAGATTGTTCAACTGTGCTGTTTTGAAGCCGCAGTGAAAGTGAGTACTGTAAATAAAGTAGCTGTAGAGACAAAATATGTATATGCCTTTGGAAAAGAAAATTGTTCTCTTATTGTTAAGAAAAAAATAAAGTTTACCTCAAAGATATTATTGGCTTTAACTGTTTCAATGTATATGTTCTATGCTGTTTTAGACTCCTATCTCAAGAACTATGACAAAACTAATAGTATCAGCTACTGAAGTGACCGAACTAATGTTGAAATTTGTTTGATTTTTGCAATGTTGTAATTGTTTCTCTACAATAATCACCGTTCCCATTCCAGCTGTCATACTAACACGAGCCACAGGGGGCAGTAGTAATTATAAAGAACTGTTTTAAGTGGCGTTCAAATAATAAACATAAAAAAATTAATTGGCCTACTGTTATTATTATACTGTTATGACATAAGGTTAGTAGCATATTGTTTATAATTAACATCCTATCTCTGTTAATAATGGAAATCCTGATTCATCCACACATTATTAGTGAAAATGTACTTTATGCCCCTAGAATTTCTTTTACAATATACTGTACAATTACAAAATATACCAGCCATTTCCTCTGTGTCTAGATAAACAGTTGAGCTAAAAAATGTGTTCAGATGTTTGGAAAGTGGATGGTTGTTGGACTGAAATAGTAAACGTTTGTCTAAGATCTTCAAAATGTACTGTGGTGTATTTGAAAAGAACTTGACATTTACGAAGGGTACACAGGTGATGATGTACAAAACTGGAATTGATAAACAGTGAATTGCTTATTTGCATATTAGTGGTGGTTGATAGAAGGGAGGTCACAATACTGTTTCGATTATTGCGAGAAACATTAAGCAATAGTTTGTGATTATTGACCCCATGACCCAAAAACAACTGATTTTCTTTCATGCCCTTTGTGTAATAAAACATTCATTCCTCTAGACAAGCTTCATGAAATCAAACTTTCTGAGTGATAAAGTCAAGTTAATATGACATAAATGATCTAATAAAAAGCACTTAAAGAGGACTTATTAAGATAAATAAACTTGAATGAGCTTTTAACCTTGATACAACGGTGTTTCCTCATCGTAAGTTACTCAAAAGTTGTAATTTTATTGATTCACGTAATCCTGTATTGTCCTGCAACTGAGGCTGGAGTGCTCAGAAAATTCCTGTTTTCACCTACCCCCTGTCCCCGCCCATATCCCTGTACGTAGTGTGATTTTTTAAGTTAATAACTGATAATAATTTAATAAAAAACACGACAAAAAAACAACAATCCGCTACTTGTTACTGTGAAATGTCACAATGAAGAGGAAGCGCTTGTCAGTTCTGCAGTTTTGAACAGGAAGTCAATGAACCTGTTTGAGTTATTAAGCTGTTTTAGATTAATGTTGGGGTTTGCAATGAACAAAATGCAAAATTGTGCTATATTTATGTTATAGCTCAATAATAAGTACCTGAAAAAGGGTAACATATCCCCTTTGAGGTTTCAGTTTACTTTTTTCCGTATAGATTGAACTGAAAGGACGTAATTTGACTTACGATGTTTGTGATTGAATGGAGTGTGTATTTGTAATGAGGATGCTAGCGACAGAGAGGACTACCTGTGCCAGGGTCATTCTCATGGCACTGACGGGCGACGGCTCTATGTCCACCAACTGCTGCACCGAGCTCAGAGTCTAGCACCACACACACACAGCCACACAGCGCCAGGCCACACAACAACAACACAAGGAGGGTTAGTGGAAAAAAGGTTCGGAGAAGAGTTAGCCAAGGCTGAACAAGACTAGAATAGAAAGACACAAGGGAGATAAGTGTTAGATTCTAAGTCAAGACTAAAGCTCTTAAACGAAAAGCATGAAAGAGGGAAAATGGCACGAAACCAGGAGAGGCGACGGGGCCAGAGTGAAGGAATGACAGGTGAACTCAAGTCAAAGTGCATGCAAAATGTTTCTCATCTATGAAAACTGCTCAAAATATTACTTTGGGCTTGTGATACTACCTGAGTAAAAGTTAAACTAAGTAACTATTCATACATTACTACTAGGGCTGCAGTCTTTTAGTCGTTTAGTCGATTAATCGGTCGATGGTGTCTTAGTCAACCAAGATTTTTATTAGTTGACTAATTATTTTATTTGCATTCAACAAATTTATCGCAAAAACAGGAAGATCTGGAGTGAGTTAGCTGAAGATATTTGAGTAAATCTGCATCTCTAACACATAAATACACTGTTTACTTGTACTTTTCTCTATAAATTGTTATTTTTGCATGAACTCCAGTGCAGTTGTGGTCTTTTGAGTGCAGTTTGGGTCAGATACACGGAGATACTTCATAGTTTTGATGTATTTTTGCCACACCCCCTTTTAGTCGACTAATCGGTTGATGGGGCAGGTCTTTAGTGGACTACAGCCCTAATTACTACAAAGAAAACTGAAGTATTTAGAATTCAAGTTGATTGCGAGGACATAAACAATGCACAAAAATTGCCTTAATAATATAAACTAGTTATTACCATGTTATAAAGCAGTACACATTACCAATAGTAACATACGGCATTTTTCTTGAGTGGTTGAGAAAAAAGAGGATAGGCCTTAGACACATAAAAAGGACTATTCCCAGTTGAACCATCTATAAAAGTGAATAGATTTTGAAGACAGAAGATGCATGCGGTTTTTGTCCTGCTGTAACTAGACAGCTGTTAACTACAGGGGTCAGTCTTGAATAGTTACCACATGGCATCTCTAAAGACTCAAAACAAAGAGCTACTGATGAGAATGATCAGAGCATTGGATTTCAGGTTTCCAAGCTGCCTGTTCAAAAGACTATTGATGGGTTTTCCATAAAATATTAAAGATGGGAAATGCCTGACAAACAAGAAACCTGCCTGTGATTAGACAAACATGTGGAAGAACAAAGAAGTATTCAGAAGCAGTAAAAGTAAAATTAGTAGAGAAGAAAGCAGCTATACACAATGGTATTTTTGCTTCAAGTAGAAATTTGTATGCTTAAACTGCTGCTCTTCCTAGTGATTGTTCTGTCTCAAACATTTAAGAAATATAATGTATAGTATGTATGGCATTTATTATTTGTCACTTTTCATCAGTGAACAAAAATAACTCATGTTTGCCATGAGACAGTGTGATGAGTGAAAGGATGTCCTGCAGAGTGAACAGGTTTATATGCAAACAACACAAAGTGAATGAGTTAAAATCACACTGTGCATGTATTTATGCAGTGCTGCGGCCTCACCATGTCATATTCACTGGGCTGGAACTGGAAGTCTTGTGCTTTGTGGAATACGGGGTTCTCCTGCATGAATAACTGCTGGTTGTACTCTTGTATTAGCTGGGAGAGAAAAAGAATACAGGACGTGAACCTTCACCGTTTGGAGGAAAAACACCGATAAACAAAAAGGTGAGTACTAAAAAAAGAGAATCAGCAATAACATGTTAAAAGCTAATAAAAGCATATGAATACTTAGCTTTTGTTACTTTAAAATAAATAGTAACAATCTATAAATCAACATTAACTTGATTGGCAATGTGCTTTTTTCTCATTCACGCTTCCAGAGTCATTTCCTCTTTGACAAATTACGAGACGTTTCCAATTCATTTCTATGGGTGATGTTATTAGAGCTATTCATATTCAATTATAGGTGAATCCCAGGGCCTGCAGTGAATACGTCCTCACCCTGGTGGATTTCTCGAGTAGAAACTGAAAGGTGTTGTGTGTGGCTTGGGAGGCTTCTAGTTCAGTTCGACAAAGTGACACCAGGTAATCTTTAGCATGCTCATAGATGCTGCCATCCAAGGCCTGAAACGAGAAGACAAGAAGATTTTAAACTGTTATTTTACACTTATTATTTTACATCTTGTTATTTTACATCTTTAACAATGAAAAAAGTATTATACCTTTCATAATCTAAACAAGAGAAAAATTTATTTAAAACATACTTTAGCCACAGTAGAAGTAAAAAGCTGATATGTGAAAACTACTGTTATTAGCTCGAAAAAAATACCTATTTGCACTGTCATCCAATGGAACAGGTCAAACCACAACCCTACACTTTCACTTTAAAAGGATTAGGATTAAAACAGTAAAATACTCAGCATCCATAGGACCATATCGCTATCTTTTCTGTGGTCCTAAATCAGTGAGTAAACCTCTAAACACCAATCTAATACTTCTCCGGCTGTTCACTGTCCCATGATGTTGTGTGCCTCTCCTAGCGTAGTCTGGATATTCTGTTTATGCAATTGACAAACCAGAATTATCTGGTTGAGGTACTCTGATTAGACAATTTCTGACAACAACTACCCCCAGTGTTTACATGCGGTTTAGAAATTCTGCTGTAATCAGAGCTAAATCCTAGACAAACAGGCAGCAATTCCATAGCGATCACATTACCCCACACTACTTTAAAAGGTAATAAAGAGAGCTCTCCATTAGTTTTAAATAAACTTATGAAAAGATTGTAGTTAGTTGAAGTATGATGGCCTATTCCAGATTTCTGCACCCTAAAAAATGCAGCTGGCTTCTGTTATAACACATAAGCTCATAAAGACAGAGGAATACGCATTCTCTGGAATCCCTTCTCACAACTGGGAATGAAGGAAAAGGGGTCCCATTTCCTAGTAATATGCTCCAAAACCACAATCAAACACAATTGTAAGTAGCAGAACAGTAATGTTAAGTTACAGCCTTCCGCACACTTACTCATACATGCAAAACATCCTTAAACAATGGGATGTAGACTGGGGAATTATGTCACTGAGGGCGGTTTGTCGGCTGTGTTTTTGTTGAACATTCCCTCATCATTCTTCTCATTTCCTCCCTTTGCCTTTTTTACCCATTTACGGTAGTGCTTAAAAGGAGTGAGTCAGCTTCCAGAAAAAGCTCCCCGTCTCCGCGTGGTCGTCTCTGGGTGTAGAATGATTACATCAGCTTGGGTAATCGGTAGAGCACGGCCGACTGTAATGTATATAAATGTTCACTAAGTGGGATTTGAATGGGCAGCGTAAACAGGGCGGACAGCAGAGGGAGGTACAGAGCAGCCCAGGGCCACACTGTCCTTTCACTCAATTTGACGCATAGACAAGGAGAGTGCCAGGTACATGTAGCATTCTGCAGCCTCAGCCCCAATATGTCATTCTTTGTGTCACTTGCACCTCAGCTCTACCCTTCACTGCTCACTGACAACAAGGCTAGATATGATCATTTATGCAGTATGTATTTTACCCAAAAAATATGGAAGCTTGAGGTCAGATTTTGGCATTTGTGGGTTAGAAATTGAAGGATTACAGAATGGTTCTATTACTACTCTTGATATTTGAAATTCTGACTTTTTTTTTCAACTAAATGTGAAAACCTTCAGTTATTTGGTAAATATTATCTCTATGAGACAGCCCAAGCAGATTGATTCCCTTAAGCAATGTCCTGTATTGTCTTTGTGCAGTCTTGTCCTTCTGTCATACACAACTATCTATTATTAAAAAGTGTATTGTAGCTGTAGGGGAATAAAATTAATAAAACAATAACAAAAACAATTGAAAACACATCATACTAACACAGGCAAAACTGGGGTCATAATATTAACGAAATAAATGAATAACTTTTTGTATGAACAATATTGGCAAGAGTATGTTTTTGGCCAGACGTAGCTAAATCCACAGTTGTTACCACAAACTCTAGATCAGTTTGATGTGCCATTGGATCTGATATTGCGATCTGTTGTGTGAATTCACCTGTATGCACTGCAGCAGGTCTGTGTGGTAGTATCGGTCTTGGTGAGCGTTGGCAGCAGCTAGCGTCAGTAAGTAGTCATTTCTGGCCTGTGTTGCTTTGGAGTTACAGTCGCTTCTTTTGGCTTTTAACTGAATCCAAAGATAACAAAACAGAATGAGGAAAAACACACCATTTTTGGGTGAGGTTTGGGAAAAGAAGTCTTACCTTCACACTTGCTTTCTGTAAACTAATTCTTGACTGAAAAAGTCCCAGTTTCGATCTAACAAAATATGAAAATAATAATTACATTACATTTAGTGTATAACAAACACAGTACATTTGTGTATTGTTAAACATTCTTTTAATTCAACCAAATGTTAGGGTGAAGCTGACAATGCGTTGTTTGTCATGCTAGTGTGAGCAAAAAAATATAATGTCATTATAATGAGTAATGTGTAAAGAAGATAAGTAGAACTGAGTGAAACAACTGATTTAATCTGTACAAAGCAAAGATAAATTGTATCAAACTAGTTACTTCACAGCATTATAAAGTTGTTCTAACCTAAAATAGACTTCAAATATGTGTAATATTTTGTGACACTATACATCGTGTCTACACATGTAGACTCAAAATGCATCAAGATGGTGCTAGAATGTTGCCTGTTTGTCTACACATAATGTGGCGGTCTTTGTGCTAAGAAGGACACTGTTTTTACCAGGAATTTCTTCATGTGTGTTTGAGCCTCACAATGAGAAAAGAAGAGCAGCAGAAAAGACTTGAGTTGGAATTTCAGCTCAGCATTTAGTGAAGTGAAAAAGTCCCTTCTGACCGAAGATGAGGGCTGCGCGTTGTGACACATAAAATATGTGCATTGCATGTTTTTATTTCAGAAAGTCAAACCTAACAAACCAGAGGGCACTTACTTGGCCTCTATATCAGCCTTTTCCCGTACTGCATGAGCAACCTGCTCGCAGTCGTAGTATTTTTTCTTGGCTTTGGCCAACTCCTTCACAGAGTCCTGCAGCTCTGCTTGAATGCCACTCAACTGGTCTATGGTCTGTGAAGGGAAAGGCAAACATGGAGCTTGTTAGGAAAAGAAAAGGCCTGTGTGCAGTGTGTCATTTTACCAGCACAGACGTGATAGTGAGAAACGAGGGACACCTCACCTTTTTGAGCTGCTGCTCCTTGTACAGTCTGAGAGTCTTGGCGGGCTCGGATACTTGGCTCTTGTAGTTGTCACACACGTTGAGTCTGGACTGGCTCACCTGCACTGTGCCTTCTAAATAAGATCTCCACACAGCGTATACATTCCTGCAGAGGAGGACACAGAGTAACACTCGCGGGCTGCATGTTACACACTATACCAGCAGTGTTCCCAGGAGAAGATGCTTTCAGCAGAGAGGCTGCATTTTAAAAGACCTGGTCTGGTTACTGCCTTAAAAATAAGCACCTATAGCAGGACTATTCAACATAAGGCCTGGGGGCCAAATCAGGTCCTCCAAGGGATATGATCCGGCCCTAAACCTATCTTCTAAAAGATATTATGTATCTCTTGTTCTTGGTTTAATCCTGGTTTAGTCCTGGTTTAGACTGGGTTTAGTCCTGGTTTAGTCTGGGTTTAGTCCTGGTTTAGACTGGGTTTAGACCGGGTTTAGTCCTGGTTGGTTTAGACCTGGTTTAGTCATGGTTCACTTCTGCAGAAGTTGTTAAAGCCTTTCGTATTAAATTTTTTTTGTTTTTGAAAAGTGTTGGACACGTTTCTGGCCATCGGTAAAATAAGGTTTAATAGCCCTGAACTATCGAGTATTTCTGTAAAATCAGAATTATTTTTATATACATTGTGTTTGAGCCTGGGTTCAAATCCGAGCAGATATTCTTGTCATTAGACTGGTGTCTGTAAACAATGTCAGTAATGGTCATTTTACAATACCAACCTATAGTCTGTCCTCTGGTCTTCAGGGTCAATTCCCGGCCAGTCTCTTTTTAAGTACTGACTCGCTAACTTCTGTAGTGCCTGAAAGAAATAGAAGAAATAGATGAATATATATTGACAACTGGCAAAACAATTTGGATTTTCTCTAATGAACTGACTGGCCATCTGCAGACGTCTTATAAAGAATGCTGTAACAGTGGAAGCCCTATGTGTCCGAGCCAAGAGCTACGGAAAAGAGTAGCCCACATTTCATAGACTGGGTCACTGTGTTAGTGTTACAGCGCTAGTGACGGTAACACATTTCAAAGAAGATCCTGGAGTTTGTTATTCCCCAAAATTTGACCCACTTCAATAAACTTTATAACTTTATTTCAAAAGAGACGTATTTTGTGGTTGGGCTGACTACACCGTTAAGCTAGTTGAGCTATGTTTGTGGGAGGTGAACACTGGACTCCCAACACAGTCATGTGGGACCAGTGAGTGACAGTTTGTAATTGGAAGAGACTTCCTCACAGGAGGAATGTCTGCTCTTATATGGTCAAAGAGCAAAGGTTGAATAACAATCTTTACACTGTCCTCTCCCTGCAACAGTTTAGAACAGTTATCATTTTTGTATCATTGTCCAGTACCTCTCCCTCACTTTTCAGGGAGCTCTTTTTGCTCTCCATTGCTTTTGTCTGTGACTGAAAGTTTGCTTACAAATTACAGGTTATGTTCAGGAATGTATGTTTATGCAACTTTTAATATTTAGCAGATAAAAACAGATTAGAACTGAAAAAGAAACGGTTTAATAGACACTGAAGTTCTATTTCTAACTTTCACAGACAAAAACACAATTCACACCTATAATTAGGAGGGAATCCATTGTCCAATGAAGTGGGGGCTGTTGCTAGGCAACCACAATTTCTAAGGTGAATAGACAGAGGGAGCAGTGGAAGACACCAAAAGCCTGGGAGGGTCTGCAGCATGCAGGAGAGCAGCAGGACATTTGCATAGATCTACTGATACTCGAACTGGACCACAAACCCAAATGAATGAGGCTTAATAATTTCAAGCGTCTGTCTAGATTCTAGGCTCGAATCCAGGTTTTCAAACATGCTTTGTGTATCCATCTTCAGTTACATATAGGGACAGTAAACAAAAATATCGCAAATTGCCATAAAAATTAAGCAAATACTTGATTTGGCATAATTTGTGTGTGATTATTGGCATAATATATCACCAGATTATTTAATAAAAAGCCTCTCGTTTTCAGGTATGTGAAACGTAGCAGTTGTTTCAACATACTGCGTGTGCTGTCTTCAAAGACACATCACACATTCAAACATGATTTTATCAAAAAGAACAATGAGGAGTAACATTCATAGAAATAGCATTAATGGTAAACATTCCAACAATTACAGACAAGTATGAACAAACTCTCACACCGCTCCATCTCTGCCTTACCCTTCACATTTACCTCCCCAACATCCTCTCACACGCAGCACTCTCAGTCATCCTCCCCTTCCACATTCTCAGTGGGTATTTTTTCTTCCATAATTTCAAAATCAGCTGAGCACATGGTACCAGTCCAGCACTCTGGAAACTGGATTTTTTTTTTGTATTAAATACTTACCACCATGATGTGAGTGAAGCAGCCCTTCATCAGACACATCATGTTTGAGTCAGAAAACAAGCAGGGGTTTATTCTCGATCACAGACCTCCATATTGTGCAAATAATATTGCAGCATATTTTGTGTAATGGCCAAAGTACTTGTTTCTGAAACTTGTGATTTACCTCCCTAATGAATAGCCATCTGCCTTAAACTTGCAGTGTCAGTGTGTTGTGGTTGATTCATGTTTTTTTTTATGTTTTAAACATCATTTGAAGAGGGTGTAACTTGTATCTCACCTGTGCGTAGTCTCTCTCTAGTTGTCCCTTCTTCAGACTGTAGCTCCTGCAAAAAAACCCAAAAAAAAAATGAATAAACTATAAACATTTGGGCCAAACATTTGAAACAACAGTCACCATGTGAATTATGGCTGCCTCCATGGCATCAGACTCTTATCAGAGATCAGGAATGAGTAAAACACATTAGGGCTCCACGATGTGGGAAATCAGTGCGATATGGGTGACATGTGCTGCGATAACGATATTCTCACAATATTTTTTCCTGATTTGCATATATTTTTTTATTTTCCAGGTATAAAGGATAACACAACTCTTAAATGTTTAAAATATAGTAGCTTAGGTACAAATACACACACATTGGAGACCTTTCGAGTGTTCAAACCTGGAGTTGTTTTGTCCATTACTCTACAAACCATAAAAATACATCACCGAGGCATTTTAAACATTTCAGACATTTTATTCACCTTCGTTTATGTGTGTATGAACACACTTGTAAGTGTAAGAACACTTAATAATTAATTTGCTGTGTCGGTACTGTACAGGCAAAACTGGGTTTTTGGGGGTGAACATTTGAGTGTGATTGATTAAAAGTAAAAACAAGCTTGGGCGCACAAGAAACGCAAGATAAATGGATTTAACCATTAAAAATTATCACACATCTTTGCGTATCGCAATAACAACAAATGCAATAACAATATTTTTTTCAATATATTGTGCAGCCCTGAAACACATTACATCACAAGCACACCAGACTGGGAAGTAATGAGCTGTTTTGTAGTAATGCAAAATTACAACATCGAGTGCATTGACTGGCAAGACTCCCCTCATAAACTTTATTTTTTTGGCCAAATCTAACAAATGTTGAGGACTATTACAGTGCACTGAGTCACAGTCAACACTAGTACTGCGTCACAGCAGATCCCAGGGGCACATGTTTGACCCCACCCCCACTAAGTCAACATTCTCCCACTCTCTCTCACACACTCACACACACACACACACACACACACACACGCACACACACACACCCCCGCTTCAGATGTTTCACTGTTGCATCACACTCTCAGGCCTCGTTGGCGCAGTAGGCAGCGCGTCAGTCTCATAATCTGAAGGTCGTGAGTTCGAGCCTCACACGGGGCAAGTCTTTTAAAGGACCTATATAATGTATTAATTGTAAGTAAACAAATGCTAGCTTGCCCTGATATGTTACTGTAAGCACGCAGTTGTAAAGAATGTGATTTGACAGCAATAATGCTCAGAACGAGTCTGGTGATGATTTATGGACACAACAATGGAGAAGATCCCGGACTTCGACCTATGACATCACAGATCAAAGGAAAGTCAGAATGTGAATGAAGCTTAGAGTAGCATAAGTCAAAGATCTCAGACCAGTCGAAACATCTTGATTTTCAAAACTATGTCCAGATGACGACCTTTGAAACCTTTTCTATAATGTGAATGAAGCTAAATATAACTCCAGGTCTGTTTTTTATGGTCAAAAAAGTCAATTTTGCACAATATACGTCCTTTAAGTAAAAGTATTAATTAATTTAAATATGTCTCAGAGATTTATAACCAAGACTGTTAATATAGTTCTTGACAGATCTTGAAAAAACACCCAGGATACTATTCCTTTTGTACACTCTATTTGCAAAATGTAATCTGTAAATGACAACCCCTCAGTAAAAACCTACAGTAAATATAATAAATGAAAGACTGTCCACTGTTGTCACCACAGCATAATACTAATATAATATAGTTATAACCGCAGTCATTCAACAGTAAGCTTCACCTCACAGTGGGCACTGGGCAGATCATCTAAATTCCTAAATAGGACCGATAGATTAATTTTATTGCACAAGCACACCCGCAAATGATGGGGTTTTGTGAGACACTGGCCAAAAATGTGCTCATTTGCTCCAATCCACAAACACACTCTCCATACTAACTGCAGCTCTGTTACTATTGACATGCTATACCTCACTTTAAAGCCCAGAACAGACAACAAACTCGCCCAAAGCTGGACACAGAGTTTTCTAAAACTTATCTTTGTTGCTATGGTCATGACAAACCTCATTTGAAAGTTCAAGACCTGAGCAAAATCTGATGGATGCAGCCTGGCTTCAGGGTTTACACATGCTCAGCAGCACAACCAGACTCAAGGACATTTTAGTAATGTGTGTTTACATCATGGAGAGCCCTTCTACATTTATGCTCAACTGATATGCTTGAGTTACTACAGGCTCATAAAAAATTAAAACACTGGTTTTGAACCAGATTAAAAGATGCAAAGGGAATAACCAGACAGTACTAAATTTACCACATTTATGTGATCGCTAATGATAAACATTACGATCAAAAACAACTAGAACACTGGTTGATTAATTGGTAATTGGTACGTCTGTGTCCCTTAACTTCATTATCAGCTCAATTCATCATCTTGTGCTGACTGAGTGCCGGTGTAAGTAACCTGTGTCAGCATTTTCATCCTCAGACTGATGTAAGTGGAAAAGGAAAGTACTTAAGTATCAGAGACAGGACCTTAATGTATGTTTGTGCAGATGAAGAATGAAGCAAATATTGTTGACGTCAGTGGTTCGTCAGTGGAGAGGATCAGAATAAAGTCCTAATTCTACAAAATGAACATAGTGGTGCATTTGGGCATTTTTACAACTATAAAACAAAACAATGCTACAGCTATGGTATTGACATCAGCATCTTTCTTAACCAGTAAAGCACTTTCTATAAAATAACAAACACTTTTTGGAGGTAAATGTAATCAAAATATGATTCTGTAATTTCCAGAGCGTCAATAATATACTGGTTTCATGTTGTAACAATGTGAATGGCATGTATCAGACATGCTGTGTTCGCTTGGGACTGGATTGAGATTTTAGTATATGAGGATTTAAAAAGATTGAGGGCACTAAGAGTCCCAGAGTCCACTAACTTGACATGGTCGCCCCTCTGACACTCTTATCCCTCTGTCGACTCCCACCGGATGGACTCTCTCACCTCTCTTTAACCTTTCCCTTCTCTTGATTTCACTGTTTTGTGCTACAACATGAGTAGAAAGTAAAATGTGATGTTTTTGTGTTGATTAAAGACACTGGATTAATTAGGGTAAATAACCTCTGAGCAGCTTTTGAGATTTAAGAGTTAAAATCTACTGCAGGCTTTAAAACACAAATCTGAGCCTGGTCAAATACATTCTCTATAATTAAACTACACTTTCCTCCTGTCCATTGGTTATGCTCATCACTCTTTACGGCATTGTTACTTTTACGCTCCACAAATGAAAAAGGACTAGCCTGAATAAGATGCCAAGCAATTAATAGGAAAAAAAAGAAAGCGTTTGTATTGTTAAATCAAAAAGTCATAAACGTCTGTCGAACAGGGGGATACAGTGATGTGTTTGTGCTACATCAAAATTGTAGCACATTTCTAATAGATCAGAATAATATTTACTGATTAAAGAATAATGAAAGTATCAATATTACCCACCCCTAAACCTGACGGCAGCGTTCCTAGTCAAAGACCCGTCCATCTTATTAGCACATTCAGGGCGGCACTGACATTACTTGCGTCAGAAAACAAACTTCCTGTCGTCTTTTCTGTCTGGTGACAACTTTGAATCAAAAAAAATGAATAAAAGCTCAGACTCTTTTAACAGACCAATCACAGACCAACAGACCAATCACAAAGCCAGTGTGCCGGGGACAGACGCAGGTTTCTCTGGAGACACTCGGCTGTTTCTGACAGGAGTCACTAAAGCTGGCTGCTGTTTAGTTTGGCAAGTTTAAAGTGCCTCTGACAGGTTGGACTGCTCTTTTAACTCGGACGCAGTTAAGATAAATATATTTAAAATTCTGCTGAAATCTTTACAAATTTTACCCCAGTTTAGTGATTTTTTCAGGTACTTAATTTTACTTCCTGGTTGTAAATGATGACATCACAGTAGGAAATTACATAGAAACCATCCTGCCAAAACCTCTCTCATGTCACAGATTTTTTTTAATTTGTCAAAGTGTAAATGTGAACACCTTTATTTAGTTGAATCAATGTTTAGAAGTTTCTTTTTTGTAAATTATGGATAAACTTTGCCTCCCTAGTGTGATGTCATCATTTAGTTTACTTCCTGTAATTTCCAACATATATTTCAGCTTTTCTCCATAAACAGCTATCTGATTGGTGTAAAACTATAATTTATGTTTACATCTGGTATTAATGCACCAAATAAAGTCAAAATTAGAAAATCATATTAACCTGTCATACGCACTTTAATTTTCAGGATGTCGAAATTTTACGAAAAAAAAAATATTACTTTGGTTTACAAATAGCAGAAAATGTCCCACATTCTCAAACTGTGCAGACTTGTGCAATACTGAACGATTATGTTTCAAATAGATCCAGAAGTAAATTTCTCATTCTTTTTTGCCATATGTTTTAGAAAAATTTAAAGAGTTTAAAGGCACGACGGAGGCTAAGCAGCTGTGTAGTAAAAATATCCATGACACGGTTATTTTCAGCACAAAAAACACATGTAAAACTTAAAATAACTTTGCGCTTTATACAGTTTCAACAATTATACTTACAAATGTATTATATATAATATATTGGACCCCCCTAATCTAATTTTATCCCCATAGTCTAAAAACAACCTAAACAATAAACTGGTATAACAAATAATACCTTTTGTCTGTTATATTATTGTAAAAACATGTTTGTTTGTTTTTTAAAGAAAGAAACTAAACCATTCAAAAAGGAACTGTTTAAAGATTGAATAAATGTAATAAGTGACATTTAAACTCCAGCATTTGTATCAAATAGAAATGAGATCATCTGTGCCACCATAATCACAGCACAATCTATGAAACACTGATTGAACCATGATAGTGGGTAATAAAACTCAATTTAGTTTATTTTTTCAGTCATTATGGGTAAAGTATCACAATACTTATTAATTATAAGTATAAAATTATTATAATATCAAATCACAATATAATATCATAATATATTGAAATCGCAATATATATTGTATCAGGCTCTTTATCGTGATTGTATCGTGACAAAAGCGTGTCATTCCAGCCCTATTAGATAATACTGTGAATGTTGTTTTGAAGATATTATAAATACATTTAAAAAATGCAAATGCTGATCAAAAAGTTATGTTTTAAACTTCAAATATCTGTATAAGATGATATTTCTGCACTTTTGTGATTCATTTTCAGACATTTCACATTTGTCTGATAATTCAACCTCAACTAATACATTTAAAGATGTTTTATATATATTGTCTAAATAACATTATTGGAACACCCAAAAAAGCAAAATAATTAATAAAATTGCTCACCCTTAGTTTCAATTTGATTCTATTAACTTAATGGGCTAAAAAGTAGAGCCAACAAACAGTGCCAACAACCAGACAAAAAGTTGGCACTGTGTCTTGCTCAAGGACACCCTGTATTTTACAAGCACCAGACTCTCGCATGAAGTCACCCTTTCACCACCATGAGAAAAATATGATTACAGCGCATTTTCAAAGTCTTACAAAGTGCCATTTAGCGCCCTGCCTCAATGACTAAAGGGCTGTTTCGTTACAGCGACTCTCCCTTCCTCCCACAAGTGCGACCAGCGCCTTGTCTTCGCGCCAGAACCCTGAAGCTTCAAGGGAAATCTGCTCTTAAACAGCTGGAGCGACCCCCAGGAGTGAGGAGCGGGTCGAGCCAGAGATAGAAATGAAAGAAGTGAAATGGAAGCAGAGGAGCCGCAGACAGGTTTTTTTTCCCCGTCATAAATAATCAACGCTTAGTCAACAGATTGAAAATTAGAACGTGAGAAGCCACTGGGGTTTCCTCTCGTTGCCGAAACCAAAGAACACAAACGAGACGGAGATCAGGGCTGCACAATATATCGCAATATTGGCTGACGCAATAATGATATCGCAACAAACAAAATATATCACAGTGTTACATCTGATAGAAATGTTCTGTTTTTAAAATGAAAACACTGAAAAGGGAAAATTATGAATAAAATCTAGCTTTTTCAAACTAAATTAGCCTCAGTTAGCAGAATAATCGTGACTAGTCAACTATAAACAATAATCGCAGCCGTAAACTTAAAGTGCCCATGACAGGTTGGACTACTCATGTAACTAAAATACAAGTAAGATAAATATATTACGTTTTGCTAAAAATATATATACATTTTATCATGATTTAGCATTTTTTTAGCTTTGTAATATCACTTCCTGGTTATAAATGATGACATCACAGTAGGAAATGACTTTGTACACTGGGCTAAAACTCAGCTAATGCCACAAATGTTTTAATCTGGCAAATCAAAATATTTGTGAACACCTATTTTGTTCATGTTTTAAGGGTAAATCATCAAATCAAATCAAATCAAACTTTATTTATAAAGCGCTTTTCATACATAGCATGTAACACAAAGTGCTTTACAGTGCATTAAAAACATTCCCAAATCATGTAAAATCTTTGGATGGAATGACTCTCCCTAGTGTGATATACATTTTTCATCTTTTCTCTACAAACTACTACTTGATTGGTGTAAAACTAGATTTTTATGCATATTAGGTATTAATTCACCCAATAAAATCAAAATAGAAAATCGTTCAAACCTGTCATACGCACTTTAGAGACTTTTATAACAAAGATAATGACATTATTAAAGAAAAATGGCAACTTTTTCTGATTTTCCTCAATTATGCATCTTTGTTAAACGTGAAAAATTTATCTGCACTCTTCTCTTTTAAAGCGTTTTTTAAATGATTCTGTATGTCTTTATTCATTTTTTTATTTTCATGCAATTTTTCCTGTTGTATAAAGCACTTTGAATTGCCTTGTGTACGAATTGTGCTCTACAAACAAACTTGCCTTGCCTTTATTCATAAATATTCTCATCTAGAAGCCTTCATTCACAATATTTCAACATTTATTTGGTTAAAAATGTTAGTTAATCGTACATCTCAATCTGCAACAGAAATAATCGCAGTAATTTCCAATAACGGAGATGTTTAAAAGCAAGCGAAAGTGTGAGTGACGGAGCGGAAGAAGCAGAGAGACGATGAAAGAGAGATGAAAAAGATTTACAGCAGGAAATTCCTTCGTCACTTTCCCAGCTCGTTTCTTCATCTTAAAAATAAAAGAAATAAATCAACGGCACCGCAGGATTTCTTTCTTTCTTTTTTTGCTCTGTGGCGCGTTCCAAACCCTCAGCGCTGATTGTTGCTTTTTTTAGGTGCAGGGCTGTGAACGCGTGGTTACCTCATGTCCTCCAGCAGGTCACATTCAGTCTGGTGCTTAAAGTGCAGTCGTGTCATCTGCTCCGTGTGGGTGTTCTTCAGCTCCTGGGTCACTTTGACCTGGAAACAACAGGGCAGAGTTAACAAACAATCACAGGAAATAGAAGTGATAAAACAGCATTCACATTTACAGGTGAGAAACTGCAGGTGAACAGGAAAAAATCTTAAATTTAATGGATAGTACAAGTTTTTCATCATGTCATGTTTTCAAGTAGGCATTTTATGTATAAAATTGCCAAAATGTCATTTATTTGGGATATTTCAATCTGAAAAATGGACAGAACCAGGTTTAAATTTCTTGGTTCATTTTGTACACTTATTGGTTCCAAAAAAATTACAGATGGGATTTTGGATTCTTATTTTTGTGTAAACTAGATTAGACTGAAAACTAGATTAGACTGAACATTTCGCCCAATTTTTATGACTTAAAACTTCAATAAATCAGTTTTAGAATTAGATATAAAAAATCCTTCTGTACATTTCGTCAAAATCTTAGAGTAGAGATAAAGATAGTAGAGAGAACAGAGTCCAAGATTGTAAAGTTTGGTGTAGGAGCTACTTTAAGTGGTGATCCTTATGTCTCTGGGGATGAAAAATGCATTTTAATAAAACAGCCTTGAAGTTACCCAGAGTCCCAGAGAAATCTATGGATGAAGTGGATTCAATGGAAGAATAAAACATCTTTAGGAGAAGACTGGACAAGTTTGTTGTTTCCACATGAAAGCCGATATGTTGAGAGCAAACTGACCAAAAAACTAAAAATAAAAAAATGACTTTTGCCTGTAGTGTCTCGCCTTAATTGAATGACAAATTGAGGCTCAGTGACATCGTAAAAGTAATGTGTTTGGTTTTTTTTCAATCTTTTTTCAATTAGAACAAACATAAAGTCACTGTTTATTCTGCATTATCGGGGTTTTAATCCTGTCAAGTTTCCCTACCGTTTTTGCCTCTAACTGGGGTTTTGTGCAAATTGATGGATTCACAAGTTACAGTCTTGTTTTAAATATATTTATGTCAAAAATCCTCCAAAATATGCAAAGTCCTATAAATATATTTTAGATTTTTTTTCAGATGATATTAAATTCCACCTGCTTTTAAAAACTGAAACCTTTCCAAGAAGCCCCTGGTAAGTGCTTGGGAAACCCTGGTTTGATCTAAAAAGTAGAATAAATTAATAATAAAAGTAAATAAAAATAATAAAGTAACTCAGAATTTCTTTACAACAACCATAAAATAGAGCTTAAAGTTAATTGATTAATTACAACAAGGGGTGGGTGATATTGATCAAAATGGATATATACATTTTTTGGGAGCATCACAAAACCAGTATTCTGATGATATTATGTTATGTTTTATTAATCCAACAGAAATGTGAGAAAACATGTCTTTAAACATATTTGTTGAGATTTAATAGTCAAATGGGAATTGTCTGTAAAAACTACTCAAATATCAACATCTTATTTGAAACTTACAGATCACTTTTGCATATCTTCAAAATTTGATTTATTGTCCACCCCTAATTGCAATGGATTAATGAGATAATCTATTTATTTATCGAATAATCATTATATTGCCTAGACACCAAAACAGGCTCCAAAACAGTTTTTGATCACGATGTTTTTGATGTCCTCCAACTTAACTTCATTTGAGTCAAATTTTGTAGAAAAAAAATTAAAAATCTGATATTTACGAACATTTCAGGTTCTAAACAACAAATTAATACATCGAAAGAATAATCAACAGAATAATCAATTAGCAAAATGATTGTTCGTTTCAGTTTCAACCCTACAATAAAGACAGCTCTCCTTTAAAGACTGGTGGAAATCGCTGTTCTCAAAATGCTTCCAGTTGTGCTTAAAATACAGTGGTGCCGAAGAAAAGAGCGATCTGAAAAGGCAACAAACATAAATTCTCGTTGCGTTGATGGCAAATCTATCAGGCGCCTGACTTCCTGACTGGGTCGAGCTTGTGAGGGCGAGCTAAAAGGGAGCGCGCGCATAGATCCACACGTCCATTAGTTATCCATCGATGGAACAATCAGTGTCAGGGCCTGGTCCGACTGTAGTGTGGGAATAGAAAGAGCTATTGGTAGTTACCGGTGACAGAAGACTTGTGCCCTGCGAGGAAAAGGACTTAGTTTGCAATGTGCTATGGTTAGAAGCATTTAATACAGTTTTGGGGGTGAAAGGGATCCTTAAATTAGCATCCGGCGCATTTACTGCCTCTAGTGCCAACATGTTTAGAGTCAGTGAAGGTCGTTGCGTATCGTCGAGTGGATTCCATTGGCCATTCCCCAAATACATGACAGTTTGGGACAAAAAGAACAACAGCAAGGCCCACGACAAATGCAGAGTCTGTCTTTGATAAATTGTCTGTCACGTTGACAAGGAAAAGACAAGACGTGGAAATGGTTGTGTTGCTGCTTTCCCATGAGTCTTGCCGTTCCATACTTTTGCACTTTCACAGTCCAGCTGCAACGCAAAGCTGATCTGGATCTGCTTTGGGCCTGGTTCCGGTGCCTTTACTCTTGGTTGTTGTTGGTTGTCTTGGTTTGATCCTGGTATGAGTTTCGTTCTGAGTGATGTAGACTTTGTTTGATCCTGTTCTTTTAATTTTGTTTTGGTCCAGGTCTAGTACAAGTTTAATGGGTTCTGTGCTGAACTCAGTGTTAGCGTCAGTACTTCCTATCTAATTCTATCTCTATGGGGTTTTTGCTAAGTGAGTCTGAAATGATAAATACTGTTCACCTTATTCCGCCCCGCCCACTTTTGCCTCTTTTTATGTTTATGATCCGCACTCTTGTAGTAAAGGGAATGTTGGTTTGACGTGAACGGTGTTTGCACAAATGGAGAATGAGGGAAACGTCTCTTGCTAAAACATTATATGAGTTCGCCTGCACCATGTAAACTACAACGGAAAAAGATGGCAGCGCGTGCGACAACTTCCAAAATAAGGTGAATAAGATCAGGCAGTGAACAGTGAGTTGTGGTGGATGTCTCTGACAACATGTTAAAGACTTTAAAAATCAGTCACCAATGGACACTTGTGTGTTTATAAAGGGACTTTATATATATGTCTCAATGCTAACTCTAACTCTACTGTTGAGGCATAAAAAATAAAAATAAAACAAATAAAAATAATGAACTTTAAAAATGTCTGCATAAATACAATCATACAGTCTTTAGTTTAAAATGTAGTTGGTGTTTATTAATATATCTTACATTTTAATAAACTTTAGAAACTGTTAGCTTAGCCAAATACTGTAGCAACATTTCAGAACCCAAAGTTTATCTGAGTTAGATAAGCCGACATGACGGTGCTCTGCATTTGGATAAAGTTTAACATCCGGCTTTTTCCCTTGCTCATTGCCTTTCAGTCTCTGCAGTTTTACATGCTCTCTAATGCTCTCTAATGCTAATGTTGCTAACATCTTCACACTTCTACACTTCATTTTTCATTTTTAAAATGACCATCACAGGATCTACATTTTGGCTGATTTGAGCTCTTTTCTGGTTTATAGTATTTGATTTGAGTTGTTACAGTACATTGATTGTAATGAATTGCTCATAGTTTATTCAGCTTGACTACAAGTCTGAGCTTCGAATGACTGGAATGCAACATTAGTCTTAGGTGTCAAGATTGTTAGGTTAATAGATAATCAGGATTAAGAGTAGTGAGATAACAATAACTTCACTTTTGCATTCAGAAAGATTGATTTCATAAATTTGATCACATACTACTGGAACAGTGATGTATTAGAATGAAAGAAAATTAAGGATTTACGTTTTATATATATATATATATATATATATATATATATATATATATATATATATATATATATATATATCAAAATGTTAAAAAAAAGAAAATTGTTACATAGTGAATAAAAAAATCGTAACACAAAAATTTGATATGTGACATTCCTAGTGAACGCACCATAAGATCCTGAAGTTCAACCTGTTTTTATACCAATTTTGAGCCTATTTCAGTTTACTACTACTGCTAAAAAGTCTGGCATTTTAGATAAGATAATCCTATATTATTGTTATTTTAAAGATACTTCAACTTAGGCACTTGGAGTTAAAGGTTTCACTGCCTTCGAGAGAGAAATTATGGATAACAGCGAGTAATGGACGAGAACAGTAGAAGATGTAGTATACAGTGCATTTGTGAGTGTGCTGAAAGGTTAACAAAAGAGTCTGCTTTATTCGACAGCCAAGGCAGGTCTGGCACTGATACTGAAGACTTGTGCCAAACAAACTGACGTGAAATGAGCTACTACAGAATTTGATTTACACTAAATAGAAACCTTGATCTATGCAAGTGGAACAAGGCATCCACATTGATTTTCTTGGAGGTGTCTAGGTGAGTACGTGTTCAAGCCTGTGCATAAAAAGGCATGATATGGCATGTTCTGACTAAGTCTGACTATAACATCCTTGAGCTAAAATGGCACCAGGGGAATATGTGTTAATTGGGAGGAGGGCACCATGCAGAGGTTCACAGACAAGTCTCAAAGGTTTAATTGAAAAGTACTCATACAATCCCACATATGTAGAGAAACAGCTTATAACAGAAAGTCTCAAGCTGTGATTTCAAGTGCATACATTTAGACTGCATTCACACTTTATACGCATTATACGGCCCTTAGTCCTAATGCAGACTTGTTTGATCTTATTCTAGTACTTGTTTACACTTGATCTAGTCCAGGGTTTGTTTCAGGTTTAGTCCTCCTCGTTTAGTCCCAAGTTTGATGAGGTGGATGTGCAAACTTGTGAACGCACCCTTACATAGCTAGATAACAATAATAATCAGACAACCCAATGATTCTGATGAGTTTATATGTGTCACTGAATTAGGGAACTGTTTGTACTTCGAAGACAAAGTTCAAAGTATTTTAGAATAACTCCAAAATAAATGTTTCTCTTCCCTTTTTTATTTAACATGCAACACATGCACAGGCGTGAACAATCAGAATGAAATGAGATTACTCTGCTAACTGTTTACATGACATTCTGACTCCATAAATCAGATAATGATCAGATTTTTGGTGTGCACATGTAAACAGTGTCAAACCTCCCGTCACATCTTATTTCTGTAAGTTTGCGTGTATTAGCTTTTGTCAGCAGCAGCAGCAGCAGCAGCAGCACATCCTTCTGATAAATGTGTGACCCCAGGCAGACTGAAGAAGCTCCCCTTTACAAAACAGTGTGGAGAAACGACAGCTTTTGTTATGACGTCTATTGTAAATGCTGATTGCAACAATAGCTCTTGTAATAACGTTATAATTCACCAAGATCAAGTCTGAATAATATTAAAGCTATTTTCATCCAGCTAGCTTCCCCGCGGTGCTAACATTGAGCTTGTTATAGGTCCGATAAATAATTACAGTAAGGTGTTTTATTGTTAAAGTAATTCCATTGTAACAGACTTCATTAAACAACTATGTGCAATTATGACATTTTAGCACATTCTTTGTTGTCTGCACATGTTTGTCTGTGTAGCATATTTAGCTAGTAACATTATTTGACATCTGACGGCTGCTGGACAGATGCATAATAATGTCACTAGGTTACAAACTAGCTAGCGAACGTTAGCTAATGTCTGCTAGCAAATCAGTCTCTTTATTTTATTTATTATAAACCATTTCAAAATTGCGGTAAAGCCTGTAAATCTCATCTTAATACAGTGTTTGTCATTGTGTGTCCAGCTAAAAGATAACGGACTCCTCACTCACCTTCCTCGGCGGCGGCTGCATTGTGGAGTATTGACATGAATGGTGTTTCCCTTGCGAAATGTATTGTAAATCCAAAAGGAAATCCGAAAATCTCCGAGGGGAATAATGTTTGTATTTCCTTTTATTGGAATCCTGCCCTCGGGGAGGAAAGACGCAAGTTAAATGTGTACTCCGGCGGCCATGATTGAAGATAAATGGTCAGTTTATGGTCAGGAGCACACTCGTGTTGTTGGCCGCTGCTGCCACACTTGAGTACAGTACAGTGTTGTGGAGCAGAGGGGCGCAGAGAGGCAGACAGGCGGGGAACAACAGCACATGAAGGCAGGGAGGGATGGAGGAGTGATGGGGGGATTTGGAACGGAGAGCCCCGAAAGCTACACGGCCCAACAGCGTCATCGAGTGGCCGTGGACTGCATTACGCGTTAGCAGGAGCTGTGATATAATACAACTAGAGAAACCGTCGCTATGGTAACCTATGGTAACTGACATCTAGTTCCAAGTCTATTGCTGCCTTCATGTGCTCTGGTAAAGTAGTAATTACGAGTGTGTTCTGTTCAAGTGCTTTCGTGGTCGTAACAAAATGAAACTAGTTAAAAACACACTTTATTTTATTAAGTGAAAATAGAGACACTGTTTAACGTAAGCCATTTTTATGTCTATGATCAAAACGCAGTGCTAACAGGAGAAAATACGTAAATTGTGATTTTTTTTTTTTTTTTCTGTTGTCTGCCAAAGTGAGAGGTCAAAGGTTACTCGGGCATTAATATTATTTCCCAGTTTCCCACTGGAAATTACAAGATGATGCGGCGTTCATGTGTTATTTTATTTTATTTTATTTAAACAGAGGAGTGTAGAATATCCAAATATTGTACTCAACTAAGAGTAAAGTTACTTCAAAATAATATTACTCAAGTTAAAGTAAAAAAGTATTTGGGAAAACTGTTGCTCAAGTAAGAGTAGGTCTAACTTTCTGGACATAACCTCCTAAGTAAAGCTCAAATCTGGTATTTTCAAATGATAGACACCAGATGAGAAAAATGAAATCACATATGAAGAAACAGTACAAGAAACACAAATCTTTAAATAATTTCATTTTGGCAGCATAAAGCTTTTTTGTCATTTGTAGATTTACTCACAAAGTAAAGAGGAACCAATACCTTTACTCGGGTAAGAGTACAGTTAATTCAGTAAAAATATTTCTCAAGTACGAGTAAAAGTTAACAGTTTCTTGAAAAAGTTACTCAAGTGAATGTAACTGAGTAATTGTAAATGAGTACTACCCACCTCTGCAGTTAAATTTTTATTTCCCCTAAATACTCTGATAATTGGTCTTTTTAATATGTTTATTATCTAATGTCCATGTTCCATCATATCTATGTGACAAAATATTTCCATAGTCTGTAACAAATATTACTTTTAATAATGAAGTAAACAGAATACGTATCAATGGTTGTGTCCATATGGTGTATTGACACACAAACATAGTTTAATTCTGCATAAAATATATTATAAACTAGCAGAGTGACTATTAATTTTCATAATTTAGGGGGAAAGTCCTGACAGTAGAGCACGAATATACCATTATATATAAATTCAAACAATTTAATCAATGAATCTTCTGGTCCTGTTTTTTATCTTCCTTCAGAATGTTGTAGTTTACTTTTACATTTACAAGATGGCCGTTGCCATTGCCACGGCAACAGATCCCATGGTAGCTCTAGTTTAAATATATCGCTTCGCGATAAACACGCAGGGGAGCGTCATTGTTTAGCTTTCGTTAGGGCTTCTAGCAAATAACGTGTTCAGTGACTGAAAATGTGTGAAATTGTGAGGTCATGAGTTATTTGTGTGCAAATAATTCATGAGGCGACATCTCTTTTTTGCGTTGGCAGCGTGTGCGCCCAGTACTTTCTCAAGGAGACAGACAAGACAGACCTGCATAGCAACAAGAAGGGCCAGTCGATCAAGGAAAAATCGATCTTGGACAGGCCAGGACTTGGTAGTGGTGTAAAATGTGAACCAAGCACAATAGGATATAACCCCAGAGGGATAGTATGCCTTGGTTATAGAGTAGGGGTTAAAAAGACTTTTTCTTCATCCTTCTCCTTTTCTTAATGTGGAATAATTGGTTTGTGTTGTACTGAGTCCAGCAGGGACATTCCCATTTAAAAGAATACATTGAATTAAATTAAATTAAATGAAAAAAGAAAGAAAGAAATGGTAGGCTTAAAGGTCATTCTTATTTAGCTCATTTGGGGACCAATTTAAGTTAAACAACAACAAAAAACATTCAGCTGTATCCCGGTGCTGCTGTCCAGTGGGCGCAGGCTTTGTGGGTGTAAAATGTTTTCTTATTATAGTTTATTATTAACTCCTTCAACTACATAATATACTTTCTGTGACTACATTTGGATTGCAGCCACCCATGTAGACCTACATACAATGTCTTTGTCATTTAAATATATTGTTCGTTTTGTTGAAACTATTGCTTGCATACCATTCTTGGAAGACAGGCGTCGTCTCAAGGGTAGAAAGCCTTCTTCTACAATATGTGCCAAGGTTAAGGTTACTGCCAGGCTTTGTAATGATTAATTCACAAAGCTTCTGGCATTGGTAAGACATTAAGCACTCTTTCTCACATTTTAATGCTTTAGTTGACGCACTCCAACCCAAACATATCTCCCACAAAGGCCTACTTCTTTACTTGGAGAAAATGTCTGGTCCCCTGTGTTGTGGGACAGTGATGTTTTGCGTCTTTCAAGATGTCATTAGTTTGTGAACTTTCCAGTGAATTCTAGGATCAAAATTTGGGGAGTGGAGCAAGGTAAGAATAACACAATAAAACTTGCTCAGTGATTTTAAATTTTGTCAACATGTTATTAGGAGATCTATGTTTCAATCAAACTGTAGCCTTTTGAAATAAATTGCCAGCAGCATTCACTTACAACCCAGTAATCTGCCCTGGGCTCAACTGACACATACTCGAAGCAGGTTGCAGCTTGTAAGACAAATATGCAACTACAAGTAGATGTTTTATTTTCCCTAGGACCACATTTAGCCATAACAGCATGCTGGCTCTGCACAAGAATGAGAGCGCTCTGACACTGCTCTTACAAAATAAGAAGAATCTAGTCCTTTTTTAATGTAAGTAACAGTAGATTTTTGTGACAAATTATTGCGCTGTAAACTGGCTTTTGCATTGTGGAAGATCATTGTGTTGTGAAAGAGCATTTGTTAATCTTTGATAGGCTACACATTGCAATCAAATGTGTGGACCACTAAATGCTGTTACTCATCATAACTTTTGAACCTGGAGGAGCTTGTTTTTGGCAGTTTGCTGAAAAGGTTACCATGTAGGCTAAGGTTCGTACTGGATGTATTAGGAGACTGAAAACAAATGCTTGTGTTACGTGTTAAAGAATGTTATTTAGCGTTTGCGGAGGAGCTGGAGTTTTAAGGCTATGCTTAGACTTTATTTGGCAATTCAGGGTCATTTTCACATCTTAAAATTATTACTGCCAAGTGTCAGAGTGCACGAAACTACACAAAACAACTCATAACTTTTGTTTGTTTATGCTGTTGGCACGATATGAAATATGTATGGCTCAATGGAACAAGACATTGCTGTTATTCCCAGACAGAGTCAAAAATGTCAAAGTTTCTCATAAGAATACAGAAGAAGAAGTCTTTGCTTATGTTTGCACGAAATTGTCAGTTTCTCTCTCTCTCTTATTGACTCCATTGACTGCTTTTGATGATTGAATACACTGATGTGAAGCTACAAATGAATTGCCTTTGGGTACAAACATTAAAGAACGTTTCTAGATCTCTAATATACTGTCAAATCTGACCCTGATCCTGTTTTTGGTTCTGCTTTGTGTTTCATAGGTGCACCCACGACCAGAATGAGGGGCCCGGGCAACTTCACCTTTGCAAACACCTCCAGTGGATACTTGTGCAAATTCCAGGAGGATTTCAAGTACATCCTGCTGCCTGTCAGCTACGCTCTCGTGTTTGTGGTGGGACTGGCTCTAAACGCCGTCGCTCTGTACGTGATCATCTTCCGCACCAAACACTGGAAGCCCACCACCATCTACATGCTCAACCTGACCGTATGCGACACGCTCTACATCTTCACGCTGCCGTTCCTCATCTACTACTACGCGGACGAGAACGACTGGCCCTTCAGTGAACCCTTCTGCAAGATCATACGCTTCCTGTTCTACGCCAACTTATATGGTGTGGCTTTCAAATATTAGTCAATTATAAGATGTTGTTGAGGTGTTTTTGAGGCGTTCATTTATCTACAGTAGAACATACGGCAAAAAGTCCAGAAGATGTGGAGTTGTTTCTCGTGACGATCACTGCTCATGCCATTGGGTCCTTGAGCAAGACACTCAGACATTGCCCTTGTGTCTTGTAATCTTTTATTTATGATTTCCCTTCTGTCGCATGATGACAAAACTTCTCAAGTCTGGCTTTAATTTACTTTTAATTTGTTTTTTTTAACTTTATTACAAGTCCAGAAATCAAAATGTCAGAGATATTGCTTTGAACATTCAAACATGAAGCTAAGGCACAACAAATGTTCAAGACACTGTCCTTCAGTCTCAACAGCAGCCTCACGCCCTTTAGTTTTATCCAAACAAATTTAAGACGAGACACTACAGGCAAAACTCCTTTTTTTCGATTCGTTGTTTTTTTGTCAGTTTTCTCTCTCAACATATCTGCTTTCATGTGGAAACAACAAACTTGTCTAATCTGCTCTTAAAAATGTTTTATTCTTTCATTTAATCCACTTCATCCATAGGTTACTCTTGGACATTGTAACTTCAAAGGTTGTTTTCTTAAAATGCATTTTCTTCTCTAGGGACATAAGGATCATCACTTAAAGTAGATCCTACAAACACCAAACTGTACAGTCTTGGACTCAACAAGATTTTGACAGAAGGATTTTTTGATATCTACTACTAAAACTGATTTATTAAAGTTTTAAGTTAAAAAAACTAGACAAAATTTTGATTTTTAGGACAATTTTCAGTCCAATCTAGTTTACTTAAAAACTAGATTTAAAAAATCAAAATCCCCTCTATAAATACTTTTGTTACTAATATGTGTACAAAATGAACCAAGAAATTTAAACCTGGTTCTGTCCATTTTTCAGGTGTAAACGTCCCAAATATGTGTATTTTTTCAGCCATTTTTACACATAAAATGCCTTATTTCCACATGACAACATGACATGATGAAAAACATATAATATATTCTTTCCTTACATTTATACGAGTAGCAGGATTTTAAAATGGATTTTTGTCATTGTAGAAAGTGTGACTTCTGTTCCAGATCTGACTACAGCTTCACAAAAGCCCATTCTTCAAAAACAACCTTAATTTATTGAGTGGTTTTAGGGAACTTCAGCCTCTATTGGGATGATAGTAACTTATATACAATGACAATTTAGATACAACACATCTACTTTCCCTGTATTTGTTAACGATCTTTTTAAGCCCCTGTCCTGGCGTATGCCAAATAGTAACATTAATGACCTGAGTTTGTGGACAGATGCTCATGTATGTCTCACCCCACAGGTTCCATCTTGTTCCTGTGCTGTATAAGCCTGCATCGTTTCCTGGGCATCTGCTACCCTGTGCGCTCTCTCAACTGGGTCAGTCCACGTCGAGCCAAGCTGGTGTCTGTGGCAGTTTGGGCTTTTGTTTTACTCTGCCAAGCCCCCATCTTATACTTCTCCAGAACCAAGTAATTGAATCTTATAATGAAATCTAATCAAATCTTACTTTCATTGCTTTCAAAGTGTCTCTAATTATGTTAAACCATTTAGAATTGACTGAACTAACTTCATTGTCCTGACAGAGTAGCCCTGCTACCAGAACTATTCTTTTTCATTGTTGTAGAGTAGAGTCTCCTGTCCAGGCAACAGTTCTTTTGTCATGTAATGGATATGGATGCATTTCATATTTAAAGAAGATGTTTCCTTTCATGGTAAACTTTATCATATTTTATTTAGAGCTACAATTAACGATTATTTTGGTAATCGATTAGTCTAACAATTATTCCTTCAATTAATCGATTAGTTGTTTAGAGTGCAAAAGATCCTTGAATATGAGAATTTTACAAAATTTTCCCCAGACAAAGCTAAAGTGAAGATGTTTGACGACATCCTGGTGGAAAATATTTATAGATGAACAAGGATTTTAATGAAAAACAGACGATTTAAATGTTTTCTGTGTGTTTTTTGTGTCATTCCTGCTCTGTCTGAGAAAAAAAAAATCTTCTTTCAGGGCCAGGGTTTCATGTTTTGGAGTCTGTGTATAGACCAGTTAAAAATTACTTGATTATTTAATTAGTTGACAACCATTTCTATAATCGATTAATTTGTTGCAGTCCTAATATTATTTTAGTCAAGCAATTTTTAATCAAAGTAAGTAAAAATATTTTCTCCAGTAAGCCAGATTTGTTTACAGTACAAATGCATTTTACACACAAATATTATATTAACAATTTCCTTTTTTACAGCACTATAACATGTTAAAGTAAAGCGTAAAACTGCCAACAAAGCAATGAAGTCCCTGTTCATTCAAATGGCCCTGTTTTGTGAATGTTTTGTGCTGCAGAGATGTAGACACAGAGAGAGTCTGCTACGACACCACCAGCCCGGAGCTCTTCGATGACTTCCTGGTCTACAGCTCGGTGGTGTCGGTCTTCATGTTTGCCCTGCCCTTTATGGTGGTCATGGTGTGTTACGGGCTCATGGTCAGGAAGCTGCTGGAGCCGGGATGGGCATCTGAGGTTAGACCAGGCATCGGAAGTCGGGGGAGCCAGCGCTACAAGCAGAAGTCAGTCAAGATGATCATCATTGTCCTGGCGGCGTTTATGCTCTGTTTTCTGCCCTTTCACCTCACCAGGAGTCTGTACTACTCATTCAGATATCTACAACAAATCAACCCAGCACAGGTGAGACTCTTCCACCTGATATGACACATTTTGCATTCCTCAGTTTTGGTCAACTTCACACTTCTAAAGCCTAATTTTCTTACTGTATGTTCTGGTGTTGACTCACATGTCTTTGTCTCCAGGTCAGCTGCAGTCTGCTGGAAGCCTCAAGCATTGCCTACAAAGTGACGCGGCCTTTTGCCAGCGCTAACAGCTGCATTGACCCCATCTTGTACTTTCTGGCCGGCCAGGGCGTCCGGGATACCCTCACGAAGAAGAAAAGAGCACTCTGTGTGCCGCAAAGTGACACTACCAAATTATAAATTATTGTTTTATAAAATGTTTTGTATTTATATATAACCACCAGCATCAGCTCAAAATTACCTAAAAAGCACTTTATTGTGCCAAATTAGGCACAGTCGTATACATTATTTTACAAGTGCGTTTTTTTTTTCTTTTGACACATTTAATTTAGAATAGATGCTATTTATTCTGATGCAGGGACAGGCAAATACACCTATGACTGTAAAGTGACCACTGTATTCTTTTAGATATTTTAAATTTTTGCAGTTGGAATATTTCAATATTTTGATCACTCCAAGTTAAACTGAACAGTGTCTTAGTAAGTAAAGAATTAACCTTGGATACATAAGTGTGTTTTTGTTCTTTGGTTATATATACGGTATATAGCTGGTATTATCATTTGTAAGGTTTTATCTAAAAAAAAAAAAGAAAAAAAAAAGTTATTTAAATTAAAAGCCACCAGGGGGAGACACTTACTTACAATCACAATGATCGGAAAGAAGAATCGTTTTTAAAGATATCTTTATTTCTCCAGTAAAAACATCATGAGGAACAATTCTTACAAATTCAATCTAAAAATGTCAATGAGATGCAAACTTCCCACTCTCCACATTCTATCAAAATGTCAAAACATGAAAACTTTAAAATAGTAAATGTAACAAAAACAGGTTCAATTAACACAGTTTAAAATAAATAATGTATGCTAAACATTCTACCCTTGATAAGCTCATAAGAAAATATGAAAATAAGAGGTCTACTTGAAGGTGCCAGTAAGACCCTTGAGGATGGAAGCTAAAGCCAGGAGAGATGCTTGACTTCGAGGACTCTTAACCATTAATCCCCCTTCACTACAGCTTGGCTTTTCAATGACACCATAAAAGGTACACAAGTCACCGACAGGCAGCACATAAGAAATTGCTAGCATTGCCAAATTCCGACCTACCGTTAAAATGCCCAATAGAGCACTTTGTGTACAGTCCAGTAATATACATTATATACATGTATTTACATATGAATGCTACAAATTTCCCCAACCGCTTGACTCTAGATGCAACGTTTTCAATTAAAAAAAAGCCTAATGGAGAACCGTTCACTATTATTTGGCAATAACCCTAACCCAACCACTGGTGTGATGAAAGCAATACAGCCCATTTGTATAGATAAAGTTACAAAATAATGACAATAAATGCAATAACACTGCTGAATACATCTTGACAGAGGCTAGTGTTTTGTGCTTTCTGTCAAAAGCTTGAACCAAAAGTTTGTCGTAGCCCTTCAATGCTTACACAGTACAGCAATGTGTTCAAAGATATTTTCATGGTAGCGTACTAGTTACAGCTTCTAACAGGAGTGGTTCATGCATGTACCTGCTGTCCCTGCAAGCTGTTAGTCGCTATAGCTGAGGTCATCATCAGCGAGGTAGCATTTTTATCATGCAGCGCCACCTTTTGACTTTTTCACCTGGAAAGAGGAGAGATTTTAAATGAGCAGAGTGACCAGTATGATGCAATGAGCTAAAGTACAAACGAAAAAGAAAAAAATGATCATTGTGAAATTGTATATGCCCTATACCTTCTGATGGCTGATGAAGAGGAAAATGGAGTCATTCCAAAAAAGGAGTTGCGCTGCTCCTGAGTTGAGGTTTTTGGTTCCCTAATGACAGGCTTGTGCTCAGGGATTTGTGCAACTTGAAATCTGAAAATTCAACACAAAACTTTTAACATCTGTGCTCATGGCCGATAGATTTACCCCCTTTCATTAATATTTATACCATAACTATATAAATACTATACTATATAAAATAAAGCTAATTTGATGATAATATTTCTTCTTAAAACGTTTTTCAAATTGACGCATTCTTTTTTGGTGGTGTTGACCAGAATCCAATATCATTAACTGATTGAACATCAGTTTCTACTCCTTTTGTTGAAACTTTAAAATTCAACAGAAGTGCAATTGACGCCTTAATAATTAGGAACAGATAATGACTTCTTATGAGTTAATATTCACTAAACAAAAATATTGGATAATAAACCCTATTCATAAACTAAAAATCCAGTTTATTACCAGTTTATAAACATAGCTTACCTTCCCACAGACATCACTGTCACTTCTCCTTCCTTTCTTTCCGTCACTTGTGTGGCGCCTGTTTTGTCCTGAACAGTATTTGGCACACCGGTTTGTGTGTGGTGGGTGTCAACACACACTCCGGCCAGCAGGGGACTCTTCTGCTGGTCCACAGATGCATTGAGGGATGGAAGGATGAGGGACTGGGGGGGCTTTAGGGGGTCTTTGAGCGTGTCCAGAGGAGGGATGAGCACAGGGGGCCATTTCCTCTGGGCACAGCGAGTACACCGGTAACCATGTCTGGGAGCCAGTCCAGACATGCCGGAGATAGTGTGGAGGTGGGACTGATGTGGGCACAGTCCGGGTATGGAGCGGAATGTGGACAGGGGGGACAGTGTGGGTAACCTGGAATTAAGACAAAAAAAAAGGTCAACACACAATTTTGCTCCTGCTAAAGCTGCACTGGGACCTTTGACAGAGACACACAGGCGGCCGAAAACCACAATGAAAATGTTTCTGCAGCTGATCTTGAAAATCCTTCAATTCCTTCAGAATCAAAAAAGTCTCTCTCTATCTATCTATCTATCTATCTATCTATCTATCTATCTATCTATCTATCTATCTATCTATCTATCTATCTATCTATCTACATAATGGCCTTTAATTTTAAAACTGTAACAAATAAATGTACAAATCTGTCAAGGTTGCAACTTTGACATTCAAATAGTTCTGTATGTCCACAGGCTAAGCTCGTCTCTAAGCTCTTCTGTTATGTGGCTTCCCATTGTTTTTATTGTGCAGTGACATGAACACAGCTGTGACTATGTCCGAGTAACACTAGCTGCTGGTTGACCTATAGTAGCCCTGTTTGACCTGGGAGGATCTCCCACTCACATGCATCCATAGGAATTAAAGGCTTTCCAGAATGTTTATGTAAATTCCATGTGTATGAGCTCGGGGGTGAATGTTCTTGAGGCCTGCAGCTCACATGTTACAGCAACCCACTGTGGACCATGAATAGGGCCCTATTGTTGAGCAATGGCACCACATGGTTAAGGATCGGGTTAACATTTTATGTTTTAAATACATTTCTTAGTTTTGGTGTTATGTGCTTATTGCTAAAAATAAAAGGTTAATATGGAGCCTTTTCAAAATGACCACACCGTCTACAGCAGGCCTAAAGTATTGCTAGCATATTAACTGGATTAAAAGTAGCACCATATAACATTTCTGGAGCAGGAGGTCCTTCTCGTTTCCACTGAGATGTTATTGCTTTGCCTGGAATGTTCCAAAGTATGGCATTAAAATAGTCTATATTCAGTTTTGAGTCTTTTTATTGTCTTGAAGAACATGCACTTTTACAGATCTGAACCTTGTGGTATCACCTGCTCGTCTCCATGGTTTAATGCTATACTGTGGGAAATTATAGGCAAAGCCACATCATCTCCATAGAGACAAGCAGGAGGTGGAGCCTTCACCAGACCAGGTTACAGAGTGCACCTTAAATGGCCACAACTAACAACCCAAATTGCAACCACAAACAGAGCTGGTCGTGTAAATTGTGAGACACAAACTGTGTGACAAGGGCTCAGGCCAGTGACACACATCATGATGAAGCCTCATGATTGAGCGGACAGCACTTACAGCTCTGTGCTCGGCCACCAGCAGACATGTGGCACTGAGTCACTGCTCAGGGCGGAACCAGCTTGTTGTTTATATTTTACACAGAGAGTAATTGAAAACAACTAAACCACAGTAGCATCAGAAAATACAGCAATTAAATGTAAATAATTTAGCCTTTGAAAATGGCGTTGTCATTCACCATGAACGTGGGTAAAGTGAATATGTAAATACTGTTTGTAAATGTGTGTATGTTGTTCTTACTTGATTGAGGATGCTTTGCTCATCTGTTTGCTCTCATACTCAAGAAGCAGTTCCTCCAGAGCAGCAGCATTCTCTGAAAATCACACAACAAACATTTTTTAGACAACATTATGAATAAATTGTAAAAAAAATGTAAAAAATAAGTAAATGTTTCTAATGGCTGTCTCGTTTAATCAATCAATCAATCAATCAATCAATCAGTTGATGGTGTCTTACCAAGCTGATTTTTCATTAGTTAAGTAATTATTTTATTTGGAATTATTTTATTGGAAGTTATTTATTCGCTCTCCACTTCTCTGTGTTCATAGTCTACATGATTTTGAGATATTTTTTCCAGTGCTAGTAGTTAATACATGATTAAGCCAATTAATTGATGCATAGGACAGCTTATTTATTTACAAATACAAGTAAACACAGAAATGATTGTAAACGCTAAAATAAAAATATTGTGCATGAAAATCATATAGAAATATCAGATTTTGGAAGGTTTTTTGTAGGTCCGAAGCTACCTTAGATCAATTGCTTGTATTGTGGTCATGGAAACAAGTGTTTTACCCATGACGTGTGAGTGGAGACTGAGGTTCTCCTATTCCCCTCCGAAACCACAAGAGAAGCCATGATACACTGGCCACGAGCTCAAGGGCTGTGTTCAGACTTACCCTTCTTTTCGGTGATGAGACGGACCAGGACACTAATGGTATCTTCATTCAGAATGTCATCAGAGATATACGGGCCGGTGTTTCCTACAAAAATGAAGCAGAATAATGACATTGAATGAAATCTGTTATTACTATATAGTTATTTTAATGCATTTACAGTATGTTGTTGTGGTTTCTCAAACGTTGTATATCATAAAAGTTTGGATATTGATCAAAGAAAAGATGTAAATGTTGACGGCACTATGAAAACCACTAAATCTTGGGGTGATCACGTGCAAAAAAAAACACGATTAAGTAGAAATTCTTTGCTTTTTGGGTTGTAAAATGTTTTGAGCTACTGCTATTCCAGTCTCTCTATGTGTTATGGTTGATTAAAGCAGAAAACTATATAGTGTAATGACATTTATTATCTGTAAACTTAAATTCATTATGTCCGTCACACTGTGTTCCAAACCCTCCATACACTACTATTGTATTGCATTTATCTATTCACTTAATTAGTAATACTTTTTCCCCAAGTTGCAGCCTTTCCTTCAGATGACAGAAGGCTTAATGGTTACAGCAAAGGTCATAGTCTTCGTTACAGCTTTAGCAGAGCAGACAATGAGGACATTACAGTAAAAAGGGACACACATTGTCCAACTTTCCACACTGGAACAGTTCACACAGTGCATTGGGCTGCTGGGGTATTGTGTCTCGGTACATGATGGCACTGATAAGGATGGATATGGATGACTGGACACCAAAGAATAGATTTGGCCTCCATGACAACCCCTGTGACCCACCCCATAAGCCCCAGAGTGTGAATTTCAAACAGCGGTGTATAAGGAGGCATATTGTGTGTGTTTCTAATACACCAACGTCACAATAAAAGATCTAAGTCAGACCAAAATAGCACGGCGTTACAAAATGTTACAGAGAGGTTTATCATTTAATAACTTGATTAGAGAAGGGCACTTACACAATGAACAAATTATTGTGATGTTGCATAAGAGGTGTCAGGCTATTGTTAGGCCGGGACATAAGATATATTATCACAGTGGTCAGAACAGGGATAAGAGCATCTATTTCAACTATTCCTCGGATGCATGTCAAACAAAGTGTTCAATCTTAAGCGCAAACAGTAATTCATTTTTGTTGTTTTGTTATTTTTCCCAATAATGACAATTCGTACTACAATACTACCTACCCTTTCAACACAAATTCCAGATAGTATACTGCACTTTTAGTTAGCATTACTAAATCCATATAGTTATTGGTTTAATGTTTGTTGTTGTGCCTCATTAACTACTCCCCCGTCACAATACGTTGCATTTCCAAGCTGAAAAGGATCTCTTGTTGATCTGGGGGTAATATTACTTTCTAAAAATTGCATGTCATGGAAAGTGGTGAGCACTGAACATTTTCTGCAAGCTTAAAATAATTGTCCAATCAATTAGAGGAGTTATGTCATGATTGTGTTATAAATGTTTGACACTACATTTATCACAGTCTTTTCTTGCTGTCCTGTTACTATCCTTAGCTCTGCACAGTCAGCCTGATATTGTCTCAGCTCTGCAGAGGTAGGCCTGGCTCTGCTCTAATTCCCCCCCATGGGTGTTCCTCATGACTGGGGATGGACAGAAAGTGCTAGAGTAAGATATATACCACTCAGCTCAACAGAGTCAGACCTGCAGAGGAGAATACATTGCTGCATTGCTGGTGACTTCAGGACAGAGGGACAAGAATACCAGCCATAATTCATGCTCATTAGAATTAAAGATTTCAAGGTACCGAAAGTGGAGACTATGAGCTTAACTCTTGAGTGAAACTGAACCGGCTGGGAAAGGAGAGCTGGATGCACAGTCTCATGTTCAGGTATTGACTGCAGGATAAGGTCCGAGAGACTGGAACTCGGATGAATGACAAGAAAGCATGTGGGGGATGGGCTTTGTTTCAGGGAGGTTCCCTGGCTGCCCAGTGCACTTAAGTTTCACAACAAACAAAAAGATACATCCGCAACTGGACAGAAGCTACATACATATTGATTGTGTTGAATGTTGATGGGACTAAAATCACTCTTCTCAAGTGAATAATTTTCACAGATATCTTAATCGCTCATGACAGCAGGTATTCTGACACAGAAGTCAGTTGCGTCTGCTCTGTCACATATTGTCTCTCAGCTGCTCTCTGAGCCTGAGCGTCAGGTGGGGAAGGGGAAAAGTCAGCTTATCCTTTAAACCTGTTTATGCTTACGCACCACAAAAGTCATGGACACAATCTGCCCAGGCAACTGACACGACCAAACAGTGTGTCATAAACAAAGAAATGTCACGTTTATGCAAATTCAGCATTTATATTCATTGTACTGTATATATTAGAAATTACCCACATGTGCAGATGTCACTATTAAAAACAGTTAAAGATGTACTATTTAACTTGTCTCCATTAAGCTTGTATTGCTTTGCCTGGAATGTTTCACAGTATGGCATTAAACATATTCATCTCCATAAAAACAAGAAGGAAATGCCTATGGGGAGAGGTGACCTTTACAGAGAATTATGTTTGTATTTTTAAGCATTAAAATCACCCAGAATTGAACAAATGTCATTTAAGTGAGTATCATAATGTATAATGCATTCCAGCCCAAGCTATAACATCGCCGTGGTGGTGGACCCTCCACTTGAAATGTTACATAGTGCACCTTTAACGAACTGAAGTAGCACTTTCTACACTGCAATTTTACATATTATGCAAGTCGCCAGAGCAAATGTTCAGTAACTAGAACAAAAGTGATGAATAGATATACACGTCTGAATATTATTGCACTTAAAATCACTCAAAATGTTTGAGGTAGCACAATGCATTTAATGTTTGTTCAATTTGAGACCTTCAAAAAGTGACCTCTATCAAGTTTCAAATGATTCCAAACGGTATAATTAGAGCTACCATTATGTAACATGCAACCACTTGACTTTCACTTACATAAAAGAGCTCACATTATTTGTTGGGTGAGTTTTTATAACGTCTACACTCTAGGGGATCACAAAGTTGTTTATTGCAACTCAATACCACAACACTAAAATCTACTCTATGGGACTAAAACGTGATACCAGAGAAGAAGACAGGGATATAGACTATAAGGGAAGTTTAAATAAATGTTGGTGTACCTCGTTTACTGTGAATGCAACATGGATGGCCTTTATAGAGGAAAGAAAGAGATTTGACAATTACAGTTAGAATGCTACCTTTCCAGCACGCAAGAATACATTTGTAGTCTCACTCATTCAATAAGACAATAACTAAGTTTCAAATGTTGCTATATCCTAAGTTTATTTGTTTGTTTATCTGTTTTACTGCTGTATATTTTTGTGTTTTCATAAGCTAGATATGGTTTTACGTCATTGTACTAAGTGGTTGATGGGAATTTCACTGCTGTTCAAATCGCAAAATGACAAAAATAACACTGTCTGAATCTACCCAAAGCCAGGTCAAAGTTTAAAACAGCAAAGATTATCATAACCGTGGATACAAAGCAATGCCGCCACAGTGAATAAATAGGGATTCCTGCTTCCTTTTGTACTGTATTGTATTTGTACAGGATCGGACTTTGTCTTACCGTCTTTCTGTGGTGAGGCCATTTCGGCGTCCCCGGCCTCCTTTTCGGCCATGCAGTTGTAGCCCTTCTTCTTGAGGATGTTACAGATAAGAATGCCCAGGAGGCCCATAACACAGAAAATAGGCACTAATGCAAAAACGGCATACTCTGCGGTCTTCTCTTCGGCGTTGCGTACCACCGTGCCGTTCACCGGTCCTCCTGTGCCAGCCGAGGTACTCTTAGCAACTGTGCGCACTGGCCGCGAATGCATAGGCTCTGGGTGAGGAAAAAATGATCACAATAAAATGCAGTTGTAAAGTGAAGTGTTTCAATTGAGAGTCATACGTACTTTCAACACACGGGCTTTGGTTGTTTGCTTCTGTTGAAAATAACCTGGAAACAAAATAGTTTTTAATACCTTGTGTATCATTTGGAGTGAATGTTTTGGCAGCAGGTAACAAAATACACATACAGTATTTTCCGCACTATAAGGCGCACCTAAAAGCTTTCAATTTTCTCAAAAAACTGACAGTGCGCCTTATAATCCGGTGCGCTTTATATATGCATCAATACTGAGCCGCAACTACACAACCACAGCCACTACTGTAGCTTCTATTCTATGCGCCTTATAATGCGGTGCGCCTTATATATGAACAAAGTTTTCAAATAGGCCATTTATTGAAGGTGCGCCTTATAATCCGGTGCGCCTTATAGTGTGGAAAATACGGTAAATAAAACCAATTAACGAGTGCTAAGCAATACATCAGCGTGACTATTCTGTTTGTGATACCAACAGTGAGTTTCACATGTATCTTGTTTGATCTGCAATTTGTTTCACATAAGCCATAGGTGAGTAGAAGCTATTATGGCCTACCTATGTTAACCAGCTATCCTACTGAAATCAATTTAGTAGCTTATCCATTATTATTTATGTGAATGATGATATTTCTGCTTGCCAGTTTTATTATGATGCTAAATGTTTTGGAAACACAGGTAGTGGATGGACAGGCTAAGACAGACTGACCCTGGCAGACAGTCTCCACACACTGCATCAGAGGTCACACTGCCCGGGGTTGCAACGCCTCGACCAGTCAGGTCACAGGAAAGGTGCGGACGGCAAAGTTCAGAATCCAGAGCGTCTGAGAAGCTCCCCACTGGACATGGCTGGCAGCTCACCTCTTCTGCTGGAGACTGGACCTCTGCACAAGCCTGAGAAAAACAAAGTCACGTTAGAGGCCATTATCTTAAAATAAAGGCATGATTGGTTGATTTGGGATTTAAGAGATTTAACATTTATTATACATATATCACTCAGCAACAATGGACCAATGCTGTGTCTGGGGCAGTTTCTAATAAGTCCATATAGAAGGATTAAGAATAGACCTGAATGGGAGCTTGAAAGCTTTTCTATGGCTGCATAACTTCATCAGGACGCCACTGTATCAAATTGACTAACACTTAAAGCGTAACATTTCATACTGTTAATGTGTCTTTGGATCCATACCTTTGAAGGCTGCTGTCCAGGAGGGCATTGGAGACAGACACAGCCCTCTCCCCACCGACACTGCACCGCTGCAGCCCCACCACAGCCAAACACCTGCACAAACCACAAAGAAAACTCTTAACCAATTACAGAACAAATCACTATATTCTAATTTAATGATGTGTGCCTAAGTACAGTGCCTCAGCCGACCACTTACAGTAGACTGTAGTGAGAATGTGGAGATTGCTTTTGACCTACAGCCTATTTTCACAGTTCAATTGACGTATTATGTTTAATTTGTTACATCAAATTTTGTATTATTATTATTATTGTATTATTAGTGGGTCATGTTGGAACAGGAAAGACTTAAGAGCAACTAAATGTTTTTTCTAATATCTTACTTCTTATTCACAGAGTATGTATAAAAGAATAATGAATTGGCAAGGTAAAAGTTTTGTTTTTCTTTAGCTTTTTTTTCAAACACTGTATTTGAATGCATTTAAAACATGTAAGTCAGTGCACTGCAGTATGCAACATGAATTACAACAGTCTCTTAGTCACCATTGGGCTCAAGCTAATTCATAAAAAAAAAAGAAAAAAAAGAGAAAGAAATAGATCTCCATGTTGGCTTTGAGCTCTATGTTTTCTCCTCCTTATTCTGCTCTAATCTCTTGGTCATGTTTCTCTATAGTTTTGTTGGCACCCTCCAGCTCCGTTCCATAGAAATGGCCGCTCACTTTAACTGTGTGTGCCCGGTTTGTCAGTTTGTCAGTGCATCACATTCTGCCTCAAGCTGGGTTTAACCGGCTCCACTTGTTCTTAGAGATGCTGAGTGAACTTTTCCATTTGCTCCTCCTCATCTTGTTTTTGGTTTGCCGCTCTCTGGAGAACATGTTCAGATTTTTATTTTCCCGGTACAGGTCTTCCACAAATTCTTTGATCTTCTGTTTGCCCCACATCTCTCTCTCTCCGTGTGTGTTTATATTTTTACCAAACTCTTTGATGGTCTCCATTTCCTCTTTTACCCAGCTCCTTCTGTAGCTCCTCTAGTTTGGTTTCTTTCTGCTGGATATCCTCCTCCAACTCCCTCAGTCTCCACTTCTGCTTTGAGTGAACATTTCTGTATTGTGTGACAGTTTTTTGTGATCAAACCATTCAAGATTGCTCACTCCATTTCACCAATTATGCACAATGACTGCCTCGTAGTTAAACAAAAAAGGCCCAAAACGAGGAAGTGACAACACACTGGTGCTGGGGTGATTTTGTGAACAGTTACAGCTATAATTAGTGGAAATCTTTACCGTGAGAAGGACAAGAGTAGAGCAGCAAAGGTGGTTCCTCGTCATCTTCAATGTATTCGTCTATGTTCATATGATCTGTGAGAAACATAATGCATTCTTATTATACGTCACTACACTTTAAATCATTCAGCCTCATTAGGTTAACCGGTACTCGCCCAGTACACACACATAAAAACGACGCTACAGTGCATTTGCTGTGCTCGACACCTGAGTCACATGTGCTCCAATTGTCAGGCGGCAGAAAGGAGCCTGGAGTGGCGTAAATAGCGTTTAGAATGAATCAGATTCTGTTTAAGGATATGAGAGGATGAATGAAAAGCTACTCTGTGACTATTCCGAGGTCAGCTGTAGCAGATGTGGCGACATAGTGACATAAACTTGTAAACAATTACGGCTGCAATTTAAGATTATTTTATTAGTCGGTATAGTCAGTGATTATTTGTTTCATGCATCTTGAGATTGTTTAAATACATTTTAACCAAATAAAGGTTGAAACATGGTGACTGAAAGCTTCTACAATGAGAATATTCACAAATAAAGGAAATTGTTTAATATTTTTTGAGTTTTTGGTAATACTGCCACTGTCTTCATTTGTAAAAACCTCCTTTGGCAAGTGTTTTAGAGTCTGTTTGGTCAAGTTCACAATTACAATTATCAAAATACGATTTCGGTTCGATATTACGATTAATTGCTGCGACCCTAATCACAATCAGTGTTTTTAAGTCAAGATCTGCGACATGGTACAATCAGCCTTTTACCGCTGAAATTCTAATTTCATATATTCATACTGATTCATCCAAGTCAAATAAGCAACCACATTCTAAAAGCTCCATGATAAAATCCAGTCACAACAACAGGCTGAGAAAAAGTGACAAATGTGGACACAAGCGGCTAAAGAAAGAGCGATAAACAAAAGTAGGTGGGCTAATGTAAATGTACATACCCCAGATTTGCAAATGAATACTCTGGTCACCGTGGCAACTCGGTAAAGATGCTCTGCTACTAGGGGTTTATCAGGAACTAACTTAAAGTGTAAATAAATACTTGTATAAAGTCCCTAAATGTTCAAATATGAGGAAATGTTCATGTTGTCTGGCTGTCTTATAGTGTAACAGGGACCTCAGACACCTCCCATCAACCTTGAGACATGCCTCTTCCAACTCGCAATGGACCAACAAAAATAGTGTGTGCCATCGCATGTGTGAGAGAGGATCACCTTTGACCACAATCCAAAACACGGCAAACAGTAATTGGGCCAAATCAGCACTTTTCAGCCGTGGACAGCCAGTGTTACCTAATATCAGACGGTAAATTCTGCCAAATAACACCAAATCATGGATTATGTGAAAGAGCGATAAAAATGCAGTGGTTTTATTATTTGGGATTTAACAATATTTCAACAACAGGCATCTCAGACACAATTTAAGGTCACAAAAATAACATAAAACAGAATTTGAAAGTAACAGGGTTTTTCCTACTTTGGCATATAAGCCTAAACATCACGTTTTGATAAAAATAACAGAAATGTGGATGATGAAGTACATTCATTAGATTAACAAATATATATGTCTACTACACCAAACTCTGTCTAGTCTAAATTTAATTTGACATATTACATATCTATTCATTCATTCATTCTCTACCGCTTGTTTCCGTTAGGGGTCACGGGTGACTGGAGCCTATCCCAGTGACTTTGTGCCTTAGGCAGGGTACACCCTGGAGAGCGGCCAACTCGTAGCAGGCTTCGTATCTATAATCATCATTATTATTTTAGTGCATGCAACAAACTTTCAACTCAGAGTAGGGCTTAAAGTGATTTAGTATATGTCAATATTAATTCTTTGGCATATTGCTCACTCCTACTCCAGAGTCCATCTGGAGTCCTCTACACCAGGGTTAACCAACCCGGGGGGCGGGGACTACTTACAGGGGTTCCTCACAGCTTTCCTCACAGACCAGGGTCAACTGTGATGTAATAATTTGTGTAAATTAAATAGTAAAAATCCCAAACAAATGATATGGGGTATGGGAACATAAATATCACAATGAGGTTTATTTGCATTAAATACATGCTTGATAGTAGCAGTAGTATTTGATGGGGTCAAAGTGACAGGGGGTGTGGCGAGTCTTCATGCAGAGGAGGCAGCAAGGCAAAAAGGTTAGGAAGGACATAAAACAAGTTTGTGAGTGCAATAACATTAAAATACGAACTCACCTCAGCTGATTACAGCTTACAAAAACCATAAATTTACTCATTTTGGTTTGTAAAAAACAATAATTCATTGTGTGACACATTGTTTTGAAAAAGCAAGATTAAGTTCAAGGGAGGAACAAGGAAGAGCCCTTCTCAGAAATCTGCCACAACCCAAATAAATAACATAACTAATAGATTTGTCATTTTCTTCAAAGGTGGAAATTACAAAATAGGAGACAAATTAGGGACAATTAAAGGAATAGGAGAGTGCTGACTTTTGCCAACTTGTGTAAAACAGTAATTACCTAAAAGCTTCCTTGCTAGACACATGCAAATAACAAGTCGTGACAACATCAGATGACCAGTGACGCTGCATGTTTTGTTCAGTGGAGCTAAAATTAGTAATAAAAAAGAAGGACAAGACAAAAACAGGCACATTATTTTGTTGCAGTGGTTTTTGGGCTGTGGGCCCTTTTTGGTTCTCTGATGTCACTCTGAGAAATCCAGCTGGATGAATGTGCAAAGGAAGGAAGCCACCACAAAAGAGGAAAGACAAGAATGAGTGAGCTGGAGGTGACTGGACAGAACTGGGATCAAAAGTACACAGAGGTCAAGGCAGGGCCAGGTCTACTGCAGGACAATGAGACACGCACAACAGGAATCTGCCGATGACGCTCCCATGGACAGCCCAACACTTCATTTTAGTGTCACTTCAGAAAATTATCTCGTCACGCTTACAAGGCTTGTGTGTGAAGACAGAGAGCGTGGATGTTAACAGCGCAAGTCATTAGGTTTGGGTTTTTGCTCCAAGTACAGTGTTAGAAAATGTGTGGCTTTCCAAATGGCCAACATGAATAAACCAGACTAGGGGTGGGTGAAATTGACAAAATGAATATCTCACTATTTTTTGGAGATCACAAAAACAATAGTCAGATGATATTATGTCAATCCAACAGTAATGTGGTAAAACATGGCTTTAAACATATTAGTTCAGGTTTAATTATGAGACAAATGTGAAATGTCTGTAAACTTAATCACAAAAGTGCAGAAATATCACCTTATACCTTATTTGAAAGTTTACAACATTACGTTTTATATTTTTATTATGAGTACAATACCAATTTCGATACTTGGGTTTTAAGTATCTGCGGACACCCGATATCAACCAACCTGCAGAGACTAAAAGCTGCATTTATTGTCTTAAAATAAAAATAATGTATGACAAAACTGATCCAAATGAGTTGTGTAACTGTTATTTATCCTTCACACAACAACAGAACAATTTTGTATAAATAAAAGCTCAAACTTCAGATGTTCTGAACCAACAAGGGCCAGTAAGTATTCTTATTACAGGATATTGATATTGATTGAACTGATATTTTATTCAGTATTTACCAGTATTGCATCGGTGCTTCCCTAGTCGGAGATATATTTTTAAAAATTATAATATTGCCATAATGCAATAATATTTTGGATGTGCTAAATTACAATATGTAAATGTAGTATTTTGTTTGAAATTGAAATGATTAGAAATGACCAAAAACAGCTGATTAAACTGAAATATTTAGTGTAAAGTGACATGTCTGCCCTTTTGTGGAAAATGTAAATCAGGAAAGATTTATTGTTGGTGAATGAACTTAATAGACTGGGATATATACGTGTGTGTATAATAATATATGATAATAAGCCACATAACCAAGTGGCTGGCATAGTGTACAGAAAGTGTGGAGTATGGACTGGAAACCCGAAGGTCAAAATGGGAAACACCTCCAAAGGTGGTAGAGAATGAGAGAATGACCGAGCGAAGATCCTGTGGGACTTCCAGACACAGACTGACAGAACGGTAATGGAAAACCAACCAGACATGGTGGTGGTGGATAAAGAGCGAAGGAAGGCCGTTGTGGTCGACGTGGCAAAACCAAGAGATGGCAACATCAGGAGAAAGGAACATGAGAAACTAGAGAAATATCAAGGGCTCAAGAGCTGGAGAAGGCCTGGAAGGTGACGGCCAAAGTGGTGCCTGTGGTGATCGGAGCACTCGGGGCAGTGACCCCCAAACTGGAGGAGGGGCTACAGCAGATCCCTGGAGGAACATCAGACATCTCAGTCCAGAGATGTCCACTGTATTTGTATATATGTGTGTGTCATATATTATATAGGTTACAATATGCAACGTTTGTCATATGAAGATGTTGCGCAAAGTGGCCTAGACAGACATTTTTTGGACTGTAGGTGGGATTAGTAGATAACAAGCTTTCAGGGAAGTTTTTCTGCAGTATTTAAACAGATCCTTGACTAATTTATCTTATCCAGGGGTGAGTTCTTTCTTAATACTTGTAAAAAACATCACACTAAAATCTTCAAATTCCTGTGATTTTCGCTGTAGAACAATCACATATTTCAAGATGACAAATATGTACTCAAGGATTAACTGACTCCAAAAGGATTGAGAAAGCTGCTGTTTTTTGTTCTCAAAAGCTCTATAATCTATTATTTTGTGACGCATTGTTAAAAAGAAAAACACCACGAAATGCATGTGGTATTTAAGACACAGCATTCTTTTTACTGCAAAGGTACCTTTTTACGTTTTTTTTAAATACTTAAAACCCGAAAGGCAAATAACATCTTTAGCCTAGCCTGGTGCCAGTTTTTAAGATACAGCTCTTTGATTTGCTCATAATTTAGTTGCTGAAGTTTGTACTACACTCTATTTTTGTCACAAGAGATAAAAATCAGGCCAATATAAAGTGGATAACTAAGAATACAAGTGTAGCTGAGTTATAACCACATAAGTAAGATGCACATGATAAGCTGATTACTTTGTAAAACTGTGGTCAAACAAAGAAACTCATGGTCGACTAAAGACACATATTCTTCTTTGAACTGACTAGTCTGCTAAAAGCGAGCAAGGCGTAGTAGAATTTCCATAATCTGACCTTAAATCTGACCAAAAACGTTCACAAAAGATCATAAGATTATGTAAATTCACTTGATAACAACTTTGCATAAAGCCAACTCACTCAGTATACTTCTTTGCTCCATGTAAATTCTTCATAAACCCAATAAACTAATAAAAGGTTTGGTTGAAAAACTTACAGCCCTACTACTTTAAAGAAAAAAGAGCCGGTAAAATGTTGTTGCTTTATGTAAAAGTAAGTGTAACATGAATTTTGGACGACTGTTGGTTTGTTAATATCAAATAAATATTGAAAATGGTTACTGATGATGATCCCGTGCATGCCGCCCATAGGTGCAGTGGTCATGCTTGAGGAAGGCGGAACATAATGGAAAACAACTGAGCAGGCAAGACAAAGATTTAGGCTAATTACCCGGCATGGCACAGGAGACACTGGTGGACTTGCAGATAATATGCATGTGTTTGTCACCGACGTTATAGGGACAACCAAGCCCTCTGTTTGAGTAAATGGAGGTGCCCATTACTGGTGAAGAGGAGGCCGACGTACGCCAGCGCTGCACACGCTCTCATTATGGACAGTGTGCACATGTCTGCGGATGTGGCTCCCTCCTCGCGCTGCTGTGATGTCGCTGTCATGGTTTCCAATGGAACTGGACACTACACCTGCCCAGCGTCTGTCCTGCTTACATGGTTGGTCGAATGTCCACTGACCTGTGTGACCGCACTTCTGCTCGTTATTAGTGTCTACGGCTGGTTTTCTACCACTCTGCAGTTAAATTGTGCTTCACAGGAAAAAATGGCCTTAGCTGTAGTAGAATGGTTTAGTTTATGAATGTGCTTGGTTTTCATTTGTGTTAGTTCTCATTTGAACTATTTTATGGATTAGTCCTAGTTTAATCTTGCTCTAATCTAAGAACTTTATATTTGTGAGGAGTTAAGGAGGCATACATGGACTCAAAGAAAGTAGTTCAGGAGTAAATGGTTTATGATTTGAGCAACAGCCTCATTATGAGGAGCCAGAGATGGCAGCGGAGCCCCAAGGCTTTGTCTGGTCAGAACAGAGGGTCAGGTTTGGTCATCAAAAAGAATGATTTGTGCAACTTAAAACAGCATTTTCAGGTGAAAAGGGGAATTATATATATTTTTAATTTAACTATTCCCAATAGTTCTCATAAAATGTTTGGCACTTTGCTAATTGCTAAGTGAAACAAGGGCAGAGCGCAAAAGTGCAGTCAATCCTAGCGTTGCTTACGGCTCTTACTGTTGAGTTGGCAATAGATAAAAATCATTATTAGATGCAGACAGTGTGCAGTGATCTTATTGTGTGCTCATGGATTAGTATAAAGTCAGGTACCCCAGTTAAAAATATGTTTTTTTTAAATTGAGAAAATTGAAAGAGGGGTATAGGAACAAATGCTCCAATTTGTTGTTTATTTGTCCAAATATAAGTACTGGTTGGTAATAATGCTATCATCTAATGCATTTGTAAAAATGAGAACATTGCCCTCACCAGTCATTTTTAAGAGACATGACAACAATCAATCAAAACAAGGTTATTGATGACTAAAGAACTTATCTGAACAGGAATGTGCAATAATGATTTAGCCCAAATTTTTTAAAATACTGGGCATCTGTTGGATGAGAGTAAATACTGGTTTAGTCAAAATGATTACTCAGCGGTTTTGAAAAGTCTATAGCCTATCACTGGTGACCTCAGGGTTATAAAGGCCCTGTCCAAACACACAGGCGGCTAAATACACACTGAGTGGATTGTGCGTTGTCACAAAGACAGAGCTGGACAGTGCAGTACTGTGAATGTCATGTGTGAAGCAACCCAGCTCCAGTCCCTATGAAAATCATTATCATTTAGATTTTTAGACTCTCAGCAAACAGTAAATATCTTTTTCAGGTTTAGTTTAAGTAGAAACCACTGGCAATGGGGCCATACTCGCAAAAATAAATAAAATAAACACAAGCCTTTACAAAGTAAGCCAACACAAAAATAAGGTAATAGCAGACCTATTGTCATGGCATTCAGCAAACATTTTCTTTGAGATGATTACACCAAAAAACAAAAACTACCAAAACAAACTACTTTTAGGCTCACTGTAGTGCACCTTTGTGATTGATTTATATGAAATTACAATATTCACAAAAAGTGACTTCGAGGAAATAACCATTTGTCCCCACTTTTGTGATCACTTTTATGTGTTCTAAAATGTAAATGAGACATCATGATCATCACCGACAGGTGGTGTGAACATTTAGGGTTAACAGGTGTATCTGGCAACATGTGCCCTCATAGCCCCGAGGTTGGATCAAAACTGGTGCATTTGGAATTCTCAAGGTCAGTGGAACAGACATGCTGTGAAATAAATAAATAAGTCTGCTATTATTTGCCTTAACAACTTAGGTACTATTGCTTTTAAGAAGTAAATAAAGTATTCCGCTTCTTCTAAAAGTTCACAGTTCACAGTGATTGGTCGAATCCAGTCATTGCACTGTAAGCCTTACAGAGATTAACCAATATGAAGTGTTGGTGAGAAAAATTGTTTGATTTTTATCACCATTTCGCCCAGCCCTACCTGCCATACACAAGGTGTGTGCTTTGAAACAAATGTCCCTAGGGTGAGGTGGCCAGGATTTATCAGAAGGGGTTGAGCCAACTGAGAAAGTCTGGCAACAAGTGCATTAACACAATTTGATGCAATAGGAAATGTTCAGGCTGGTTTTAAGAGATAAATCCACACAGCAGAGCTGTCTGTTTGCCACAAACGTGCAGTCGTAAGGTGGTTGCAAAGTTATGCCATGGTGCACCTCAATCCCAAACTAAATATAAAATATGTAAAGAATGCCTGTAATATGCTTTTAAGGAAAAACGTGACTGTGTGTAAATTTAGATATGCAAGTATATGTTAGCGTAAATAGGAATGGCCATTTTCCCAACATTTTCTCTGAGATTTTGATGCCTTGGCCGCTTGTAATTACACGGCTCTCTGCCACAGTGCGTGTGCTGAGCCGTCTGTACAATATGTGGTTCGTGAAGTGGAATTTCCATGGCCCAAGGACGCCTGGCTGACTTTAGGATGGCAATGCTTTGGTCTTTTGCCAAGTCTGGAAGTCCTCCCAATCACGTTGCCTTGGAAAACGGACAAAGTAAATTGATGGGCTAATTAAAGAGCCATGGCCTTTTCTGAAACTAGAATCAGTCTGGCTCTTAAAAGGGTTCACTGGGAGCAAAAAGAAAGTCTTAAAATGAATTAGCCTAATTTTATCCCTTTAGTGACACACCCAGGGCCCTATAGTGTACAAGAGTCAAGCCTGTTTTTCAACTACTTCCAATTATTTTAAGATGGTTTCCTTTAAATTTAAACGGAAACAAACAGTGGCACTGGCCTATCCCTATCTCACTCCTTTAAATTATGTAACAGGGTAAAAATACTTTTTCTTTTGTCGGTTTGAATTTAGAAGCAAGTAAATAATAATCATTTTAATTGTAATTATCCTCTATAGCTCTTTTCAATCACTGAGCGTTTTAAGCCATACATTTAGTTACTCATTCCCGGGTCTGTAGCAGCTCCCCAAAGTAATTGTTATGAGTTATTGATATATAAACATTAAAGTAAGTTGATGTCGTTAAACACAAAAAAGGAAAGCAAACAAATTATAGAGAGATGAGAGAGGAAATGTCACTATTCACCATCACCAGAAGCGCGCTCTATCTTTAAACTGTAGCAACAACACATCATTGAGGCGACTGTAACAAACTTTTAGACGGATTTGTACTATCCTTATGATGACAATGGTTTATACAGACACCACGTGCTGTTTATAATACCTGCCAACACATTTGATACAAAAAACAACAAAGAGCTGCCTACTGGAGGTTCTATCCAAACAACACTGATATCAGACATGCTGCGGTCAGATAAAGTCATAAAACACTCCACCGCCGTGCGTAAAAGTGGTCACCATGGCTTAGTGGTGAGACAAACCACACTCGAGCAGACACTGCCTAACTATCCACCAAACTACCGGCTTCAGCGACCATTCACCCCGACTTTCACGAGTAGAAAAAAGGCCTCTTACTTACCGGTTTGGTGAATAAAAGTGGTCGAAATCACTGGTCCCGTTTATACATGATCCGTTGAGGAAAGTGTTGGAGAAACTTTTGGGAAGCAAGCAAAGCCACAATGCCGGTAACGGAGGTTTCCCCGCGCCGTACTCTCTTGTCCGTTCGAAACAAAAAAAAATCCAAACAGTGAGCTGGCGTAGTGAGGTCACAGTGCGTCATCGCTGCAAGATGAAACCCCCGTAAGCAGCGTGTGCGTGTGCGCGTAAACTGTCCGTCTGCTCCTACAGGCGCAGGTCGCAACACGCACTGCATTTACTGTGGAAGCAGTTTGTTATATAACTATAATATTTCTAAATAATATTACTCAGGTTGAGGTGTAAGCCAAGACAACTAAAGGTGTGACAGGTCATAATACCATTGTCACTCGCTGTCATATTATTGGGAATATACTTCAACTTCAACTTTATTTTGTCCCCAATGAGGCAATTTTGCAGCAAAGAGAAAAACAGAGAATACAATACATATAATACATTTACAAGTATCTGATAAAAACACATATTCACCAACAGCAGGGCAGGCAACATCAATTTAATAGGAAAGTGGATTTCTACCTTGATCTGAATTTAAAACAGAAATGGCTACAGGAATAAAGGAATTATCTGTTACTCCTCACTGTGGGAAACTTGAGGACGGTAACAGAACTCACTGTGAAGAGGATGGGCTTCACTGGACAAGGTGCTCTTCCTTTTCATAAAAAGATCAGAGAGAGACATTTGCTGAGTCCCAAGATCCTTCTGCTCACATTCACAATTTTCTTTCTCTGATACTTATCATGGACTAAAATAAAATAGGTTAGCTTGTTTAGGTCAGGACACAGAATATCTACATTACTCTCTATAATGATATGCAGGAGCCTGTTTCTATTCAGCCTGACATCTAGGCCTTGAATGTGAGTTAAATACATGCTTATCTGAAATGGGGTGACTTCAACACCATTCACCGAGGCACAGCTGACTGTTCACTAATTAAATCACAGAATGACAGAACTCTATTAGTCCGTCACATTTGCATACTGAGAGTGGACTGTAGTGGGCTGAAATGCTGTGTGTTCATGAATGAGGACATGCTTGGCTGTCTTCAATGGGACTATTCTCAGAGGTTGACTTTATTCAGCGTTGGGGGATCATATCTCAATGCCCTTCATTGTGGGTCAGTGGAGAAACCACGCTGGGAACTGTGTCAGTATCAAAGCTCCGCACATCATGTGTAATAAACCAAATTGAGTTTTATTGGCAAGAGAGCAGAAAGAGTTGGGAATAAAGCTTTTTGTCAAATTTGTCCTGGTTGATTCTACACAATCACATTTCATTGTTTATTTGGTTTACCATGAAAAACAAAATAACTAATTACATTATATTTAATAACTTTGGATACAGATTTCATGACAGGGGTGCAGCATGGTCTTAGGGTGAAAACTATCTTGGTAGGCCCACATTAAATGTTCTCTATGACAAATGACATTACAGACTTTTAGAGGGCCTATCTTGCATTGGACCCAGGAACCTTTCAGCTCCCAGTTTATGCCCTCGCTTCTTGACAGTAGAAGTCTGGTTAAGCACATTAGGGAGTACTTGGATCAATATTGATATATGAGCTGCCAACTGTACATTTCTGTATAGTCTTAGTCTATTTTATTTTATCTTATTCTTAAACTTATGCATGCCTCTTTATATATTATATTTTATTAATTGTTTTATGTTGCACCTTACGCCGAAGCAAGTTCCTATGTTTGTGAATTTTGATCACCACCAATGGCAATAAACCGATTCTGATTCTGAATATTTTGGGACAATAGGTGATGTTGTTGGGATTACTTCCATTCAGGTGCGATCAGTTTTACATTGGGGACATTGAGGTTCCATTCTGGACCACATGGAGCCTTTTTGTGTCCTGGATGTTCGTTTCCCCTACAATTAAAAGTGGTACCCAGCTACTTTTGCAACACGAAGTAGGCTGTGGTGTGTTTAATTGATTGTCACGTAGTCCAGGTGATTAAAATACACGTGTTAGAATTGTACACAAATCCTTCCTCCTTCTGCAGCTCTTTAAACAAAAGAAAATACAATCTGGCACCAGTGAAACAGTTTAATTACAAAGGGGGAACCCACAGTGACAAAACAAGTACAGTTACATACAGTAAAGGGCTCCGTAACCATAGTAACCAGAGCCGGACGATTTTCAAACCCGGAGCAGTACACGAGAGGTCATCTTCTCTTTCCTTCCCGCAAAACATTAACGGAACAGGGCAAACATGGAGGCCAGTGAAAATAGCAACAACATATCTTATCAGCACGTGCCATGAAAAGAAAATACAAATAAAAAAAAATAAACAAACCATACACAAATATATAAAAATATGCCATTAGATTCATATCAACAATTGAGGACTGGAGGTGCTCTATTTACAGAAAAATGCAATATATACCACTATTTACAACATAAAATTCACAAACAGGCAAGAAGCGATTACAGTGTTACTAGGGAATGTGATGGTGGGAATAAGGTAAAAAAGTTTATTGTGGCACTTCAAATGCTTTTTCATTAATTTTTAAGTAGCTTTTAGTTTCCACAGTGATTGAAGCCATGCATTAGATGTAAGCCTATGTCGTATAAGATCTAGATCCATAACACAATAAAGAGAAGGTTGCAACAAAAATAAGGCCATTTGTTAATACGTAACCCTTTCAAATTGCACATTTAGTAACATAATAAACAAATAAATGAATTGAGAAATGTGTCTGTTCAGTGCTCACACAAAGCCCAGTTGTAAGAACCATCAGGGCAGTGGTCCCAAATTGGGAGTTCAAATGGACGATAGGCTGATTTTCTACATTGAAAGTAAATCATTTCAAAATGTTAAGAAAATTACATATTTTGATGAATTAATCATTGGTTTGACAATAGTCATAAAGGTGGTCATTAAAAAATACCAGAAAGAGTCAGCAAAAACTGGGAGCTACTATCGAACCCAACAAGCCACTGCTCTAGAGAAGACTTTTAAATACTAGATGCGGTTTCCGCCGGTATTTCTAATGGCACAAATTCACCTGCTCTGCTACCACTCATTAGCTAATTCACTTTAGTGTATATCCACATGCTACAGACAGAACACTGTTTTACATTCACCACACCTGACTGATCCTCTTAGAGGTCCAGAATCACTAATGCAAAGTGAGGAGCGCAGATGGCTCAAGATCGAACACAATCACTGCTTAACCCCAGACCAAGGGCATTCTGTGTGTGACTTTTCAATGTTGTGAGCTGGGGCTTAAGCCTGGAAGAGGCACGTGCCGGCTCATTTGTCCTTCTGACCCAGTAATCACACTTACACTTGCTGATCGTGCAACGCACTACGTCATCTCACAGAGTCCTACAAATGTTTGACATAAATACTTCAGTTTGGCATTGCACTAACCTAGCGTTCACAAAACATTTTCTTAGACTTGTTTTAATTTAATGACGCGATCAATGGTATTTGAAGGTTCAGAGAGGTGTGGACAAGTAATTATTGATTATATTATTTAACAGATCAATTAATGGGAAAGAAATTATTACAATTATTTGCAATATGTGTTGATGGCAGTTTATCTGAATACTAAAATACATGTCAGTGTATTGATTATCATAAAAACAGAACATATATTTAGCATTGTGACATAGGGTTGGTGTTTAGTTGAGATGAGCATTCCCCAAGTTCATCTACTATGTGTCGTAATAAAAAGACCAAAAGCAGCCATATTTAGGTTGTAACTTCAGAAAGTGTACGCCACATCACGTACCCGGTATAATGGGCCGTACCAAACCTTCATAATGTATGCTTGTTCTTCAACTTAGAAAGCCATGGATTGTAAGCTACATTATCTATAAATTAAGTGCTGGGAAAAAACAAACAAAAGACTTAAAATCCAAAGACACATAAATACTGTACATATTTCTGCTACCACAGCCGCGCTTCGTCTGTTTACGAGTCTACAAGAAGTCGTCATAATCAGTCTCGCTTTCCCCCCTGACAGCACACAAACAAACCAACATTATAGTCCCTTAGTGTCATTACTTTTACATGTACAAGGCTTTGGCATAATGACCAAGGGATGAATGCACTTCTAGTGAACTCCAGCAGTGTGGCAATGTCAAAAGAAATCAGTGAGTGGCGTGTGAACCTATGTCTGTGAATGTTATTAAATGTGTCTTGCCACATATTGCACTTCAGTGATGCCCTTACAAACATCTTTCTCAACATGAAAAAGGATGGTCATAGCTAAATGAGTAATAAAAAACTACATTGAGAGGCCAACAATTTTACATTGACCTCTCAGATCAGCTTTAAGACATTTTTTTTTATAATGCATTAACTGCAAGCAGATGTAAACGTTGCACAATAAATGCAAGAGTATAATACACGCTGCCATAGTTTACAACAGTTAGTGCCTTTTTGTTCACATACAGTGATAGAGTAAATCTGTTCAAAGTGATGGGTCATGCATCACGTGTGTTCTTCTAAAATGACAGTCCCTCTGTCTGGATATTCCCTTCTCTGTCCTCTTCTGGGTCTCGTTTGGTTCATTGAGACTTATTCAGACTGGATGATGAGTATGCCGAAACGCACATGCACAAACAGCAGTCAGTGACATACAGCTCACACCAGTTCAACACAAGAGAGCTAGTTCGTTGTCAGTTTCTTTTGCAGTTGGTCCAAAACACCAGAGTCAGGTGTGCAGTGTTTAAGCTCAGCAACCTCAGACTCTCCACAGCAGCAGGTGGTTGGTACTGTCGTCTCGCCCCACTGTCTCACTGCTGTTAGTCAGTCTGAAGTCCTCATATCCGTCTCCTCCAGAGATGACTAAGTGATTGTTCTTAGGGACGAGGTGACCTGAAGCCCGACGGCGAGCAGAGTCCCGCCTCTGGAGAGGGCTGTCCACAGCACTGACATTTGGTCCTTTGGGGACTTGAAAAACAGAAAAACATGAAAGTAAACTGAGGATGACTTGTGCTTTACTCACAGTATGTTTCTACAAACCTGTGGTGTCGTTTGAAAGAGGAGGAAAGTTCATGTCAAATCCCTCTGGTAGTTCTATAGCAGTCAGGAACCGGACATGACCCGTGTGTCCGTGAGCTGAGCCCATGGGGACCAGGGGGGACTTTAGAGTGCCCGGCGCAGTCCCTGAGCTCACTTTGGGGATCGCCAGAGTGAGTACTACACCTGCAAAGAACAGGACAACAGATTTTAATTTTACACCAAGCCATTACACATTTTGTCCCAGTGTTCCTTACCTGCACTAGTGCCAATCCAAAGCAGATCCTTACAGGCCAGAAGAGCAGTTATTCTTAGACATGCTGCTTTATGCTGCCTAATGATCGCATCAGCTCCTGAGGAACATAGTGGAAACAGAATTTACTTAAAGTATTATTATTACAAGTAATGTTATAGCATTTTGTTTTACTAAAAGTTTACCTGCGAGCATCTTGTGAACAGCAGGGGCAACATCCACCTCTGTCAGGGCTTCCAAGGTCTGAGCATGGTACAGTCTGACATGTGCACTGCCCTGAAGGGCGAGCCACACTCCATGCCCATAGGCCACCATGCAGGTGACACAGCGACTGCTGTCTGTTCCCACCTGGAAAGAGTGCTGCCAAGGACAACAGAGCTGCTCAGCACTAGAACCTCAGCTTGTCATGTGGTAAAGTACTGCAGATGTTCTGCCACTCACCTCTTGTACAAGAGTCGCAGTGTTGATAATGAGGACCCTATTCTGTGAGCCACACCACAGCTTTCCTCCAACAGGAACCATCTTAGTGACAGGGCTGTTGGCTGTGCCCAAAACTAAAGTCTGAGAAGACTGTGGGTCCCAGAAGCTCCCTGGAAAAAAGAAAGGAATTAAGCAAAAGGATTTTATTGGTGGGAAATAAAAATAATGATAAACCAATCTTGACATTTACCTGCTTCTCTTTGATACACTATCACTTCTCCGTTGGCTAAAGACACAAATACTTTGTTGTCCAAGTACCTAAGACAAAAAAATACATACACGCACATCATTACCTAAAACACTTGGCATTTATTTATTAAACATGACTTTGACATCACAATATGACGCACAGTATACAGAGGATTGAGGCACAGTGCTGCATCTTCATGCTGTTCTTTCGGTTGCGAATGTTGTCTGATGACTGGTACACATGGATGCTAAAAGATGGAAGAGTACATTATTTGTAATCAAAGTTACATTAAAATAAGAAAAATAATAAGCAATAGAAGTAAAAAATGTTTAATCCGCACCATCCGTCCTCAGTGCCCAGCCACACTGAGCTCTTATAGGCCTCAGGGTCAATGCTGAGCAGGTCCTCCAAACTGGCCCGGGTGAAGGAGCCCCTGGAGGAGCGACGCATGGCACGTCCATCCATCGGACTCTCTGCCTGAGCACGACTGCCTCCCCCCACTCCCAACATACCGACGGTCCCATATGAGCCGGCAGTAGGGAACTCCTGCTCCTCCTCGCTGCTCGTGGTCTCTGTCACCATGTCTTTAGAGCTTGTGCCCTCATCAACTTTAGCAAGATAAAACACACAATAGAATTAGGCTTTTCTGGAAATGTGTATTTAAGACGAGATGTCCTACAGAATAACCTACTGCCATAGCTGGAAGAAATTGTAGAGTGGCTGGCTTGGCTCTGTAGAGTTGAAGAGGGGCTCGGTGAATCTTCATCATCAGTGTCATCACTGTCAAAAGGAACAAGCTCCGCGCCAGGACCTGGGAATATCAACTACCAGTTAGCTCTGACACAGTCTCATGTTAGTTGGGCAATTACATTAAACATTCATTAAACATCGTATTTATTAATGCGTTGTATTTGATATTGTGTGTTCATAAACAGGAATGTAGTAGAGTATTTTCTAGGTTCATAATAAAGGAGAGGTTTCTTAAATTGATCATCTACAAGTGATCATTCTGACCAGATAGAAACAGCTATCCATGTCAAGTGTAATTTCCTAAACATACCTGTAGGTGGCTGTGTCAGCTCAAGAGTTGAATGAGAGATGGAGATGTGAAGCTGCTGCTGGGTTTGACTTGGAGCTCCAGGAGGCGGAGCTCGCTCTGAGGATTGTTCCCTAGAAAGTAAAGTTGTTTATTTAATGTTATAATAAACATTAAGCATCATACTCATCAGAGCTGTGGTCTACCTGGGCTTCAGTCCTGGTACAGCAGCAATGCAGATGATTCTGGCTGAACAAACGGCAATACAGGCCTCTACTGTTGGCTCATGTTTTATATTTAACAAACAAACCTAAATGAACATAAAAACGAAATATTATTAGAAATGTTTAAGTAAAATGTTAAAGTAAAAATAAATAAATCAAGCTTTCTTACCTGTCCCACATAACCATCACTATTACACACCCACACTTCACAGCCACTATCAGGACAGCTGTGACTCGGAGATGCACAGGAAAACTGAAAAAGAAACCACATATATTAATACTGAATAAAGTAATTTTTATGACAATTCAACAGTCATTCGTACCTGCATCCCACTGCGTGTCTTCATTATAGGTATTGCCTTTAAAAACTCTGGATCCCACTGGTCCTTATTCATGGCTGGCAATATTTAAGAACATTTTATTCACAAGCCCTATTATTAGATCCAATAATAAAGTGCTTTATGTTTACATACCTAGCTTCTTCTTGGCTTCCTCAAAGGCTTGCTCAAAGTTGGAGCGAGCATCGGGGGAGCTGAATTCAAACACAAAGCTACTTTCGGCAGAGGACGTGGTCAGTTCTAACTTTGTGGGAAGGAAGGTCATACTAAAGGCCAAAGACTGCTTTTCTGAAAGTTCTCTGTGGATTGAAGTCGTCAGGTCTTTAATCACCTCATCTAAAGCCTTGAAGACACAAAATACACACAAGATTTTTATTATTAACAAAATTGTGATAATATATAAGTGGGTGAGAATGAACTATCTTAATCTTAATGTGTTTGTAATATAGTGTGTAGTAGAGGTAAAAATGAGACAGAAGGAGCATTTCAGCCAGAATGAAAGGAAAGGTTAACAACAAAGTGGTGACATCTGTTGTGCTGTTAGAGAGATAATGAATATGGTTCAAAAAGGTCATTCAGATAAGGCGACTAAAAGAGGACCAAGGAGATGTTTGATATGTTAATTTAGTTACTTTGAGAGAGGATGCAGAAGATAAGAGGTAGATCTTTGACCGTTTCCTGCCTAATGGTACATGATGTAACATTTAGCCATTTGTTTGTCTCCATGTATGAATATTCCAAGCAAAATAATAATACGGAGACAAGTAGTTTGCAGAAAAGTTACATGGAGCACCTTTACAGCAACAGCCAAAATGAGAATAGTGCTGTACCTGGTGTGGAAAGTTGATGGCGTCAGACAGTTTGCTGAGCTGTCCGAGTGTGCTGAGGTCCTCATCCAGTCGACTGATGGTCTTCTGGAGGCTCTCCCTGTTTGTGGTCTGAGAGGAACCTTAAAACACAGCAAACGTGTTTAAATACATTAGACTGTCAAAGTTTTAATATAAATATACATACGTTTTAATTTACAAGCTCTTACTTTTTACAACCTCCGCATCCTCAAGAGGAAGCTTCCACAGGAACTTGTATTTACTGGATGTATCGATGACACTAGCAGCAGAGTATCTGAAACCAAACAAATCAGGGCTTGAACACAAGAAGGCAGCAAAAGTTGGCTCAAGTTCACGAGATAATTGTTATATGTCTTGGTCTTAAATTACAATTGAAGTTCTGTGTTACAATAAATGCTTTAAGGCTATAATGAGTTTCAGTTAGGCTTTGGTGCAAGTAGCATCAAGTTACTTAATTTTAGAACGAAAAATAAATACTATGAATATTCTCATCGATATACAAATTTGAGGTATTTTTTGTTACATATTAAGGTGAGACCACAGGTGAAAAAATCATAATTTTAAATATATCAATTTGAAACTTGCACTGTAATTTACTCACATAAATGTAAGAATTTTTTTTTTCATCATGTCATGTTTTCATATGGAAATAAAGCATTTTAAAAATAACCAAAAATACACATATTTGGGACGTTTAAACCTGAAAAATGGACAGAATCAGGTTCAAATGTTTTGGTTCATTTTGTACACATATTAATTACAAAAAAATGACAAAGGAAATTTTGGATTTCTTATTCAGTCTTTAAGTAAACTAGATTTGATTGAAAATTGTCCTAAAAATTTAAATTTCGCCTCATTTAAAAAAAAAAACTTAAAACTTCAATAAACCAGTTTTAGAATTAGACATCCCTCTTAAAATCCCTCTGTACGTTTCTTCTAAATCTTCTTGAGTCCAAGATTGTAAAGTTTGGTGTGGAAGCTACTTTAAGTGATGATCCTTATGTCCCTGGGGGAGAAAAATGCATTTTAAGAAAACGGCCTTTGAAGTTACAATGTCCTGTAGAAATCTATGTATGAAGTGGATTAAATGGAAGAATAAAATATTTTTAAGAGGGGATTGGGCAAGTTTGTTGTTTCCACATGAAAGCTGAATATATTGAGAGAGCAAACTGACCAAAAAACAAAAAATTGAAAAAAAATGGTTTCGCCTGTGGTGTCTCGCCTTAAGAAGTGATAGTGTAATTGCCAGTGAATTCACAAACAGGAAGGCACTGTGACAATAAAGGGAACACTTAAGCGTACCAGAACAAATATTTACCCCTAAACGTATGATATATTTCAGCAACAACAGAAATTCACACAGTTTTATGTTTAGGATTGTAAGATAGTGATCTGGTTAGTTGTGCAGTGGTCAGCAGATTTGACTTGTGACTGTGGCAGAGGTGGAGTGTGGCGCGTACAGGCTCATGGAACTGCGTCTTAACGAGCCAGACTTCCTCTTGAGGGTGGTGCAGATGATCAGATCGCTGAAGAGGAAGAGAGAGCGGTCCTTTTTCCCACCAACGTTTTTCTGCACGGACAGAGGACACAACACGACACTCCATCAACACAATTTGCAACCATAAAATACTGCTACACAAGACATCCATTCATTTACCTGTTCATTCTTCATAAGATTGCAAAATAATTACAGTATTAGCCAAAAATCTTACCGCCTCCATGACAATTTCCTGTCTCAAGAACTTCCTCTGGGGATTCAGGATCTATTATAAACAAACAGAACAACAGATCAGTCTCATGCAAAAAGAGCAGAAACTTGGTCATTTAAAATAGAGAAAACACAGCTTACAACCCAAACATTACAATATATTATGGTAGAGACTATAGTTGAGGGTTTTAGGAGTTGCCTAAACATGTATTAATGATCGTACATGTTCCACTCCTTCGATGTGCGCCTCAATCTCCTGGATGACCCTTGCTTCCCTCTCGGCCTCCTCTGCCGAGCGCCGGCCCTTGTTGATCTTCTCTGCCAGTCGCTTGATGTCCCTCTGTGCGTCCAGTAGGTAGTGGTGATCCGGGTGGTCCTCTGGGGTGTGCTTTAGTAAGTCCTAGAACAATTCATGGTCACAGAGAATATGGTCAGGGAAACTGAGCTCACTGCAAAAAATGACGTTCTAGATGACTTAAAATGTCTTGATTTCAGGATATTAATCTGAATTTTAGATGTTTTGACTTGTTAAGATTAGTGGACTATTTATTTGATGGAACTAGATTGTTTTACTTGTTTCAAATGGTTTGTGACTTGTTTCAACACATTATTTCTTACTTCAATCCAAATTATCTGTCAGTAGGTTAAGATCATTTTATTTATCCTACTGACACATTTTAAAATTATCAGTCAGAAATACCTTGAAGCCAGTTAAATATTCTGCATCACATCAGAATTAAATCTCATCCATCAAAACTTCTCAAATCCAGATAAAAATGATCAATTCAAGCCATTTTAAGCTTGGATAGATTTACATTTTTTGCCGTGCAGGTAGATAATTTGGATTGAAGTAAGACATAATGTATTGAAACAAGTCACAAACGGTTTGAAACAAGTAAAATAATCTAGTTCCATCAAATAAATAGTCTCCACTGACCTTAACGAGTCAAAACGTCTGAAATTCAGATTAATATCCTGAAATCAAGACATTTTAACTCATCTAGGAATTCGTATTTGGTTTTATAAGAAGTTGTAAATGTATTTTTATGTGACATTGTCAGCTTGCTTACCTTCACTATGAGCTCATACCGAGGAATCCTCTGAACGGGCTTGATCATTAAATCACCCAAGGCTTGTTTCTCTTTGTTCTCTCGCATGTTTTGCTATGAGTTACAGAGATAAAAGTAGAGCAGATCACTAGTATCACAGGAAAAATACAAAAAATACAAAAACAAAATACTCCTTAAATAAGTTAGAAAGATATGCGTCAGGAAGAATGAACCAATACGTTGAGAAATGTTGAGTAATGGCATTGTTACTATTTACACAAAGTATTATCTTGTTGAATAATGTATGGCCCACAAACTTCTCAGTTTGTGGACTTGACTTTGACACCCTTTATTTATGCATTTTGCTCCATTGAATAGACAGGACTGTCCATTTACTGCCAGTGGTATCTCTTCTCAGTAAAACTCTTTGTCAGACAGACACTGACACAAAAGCACCCGCTCTGAGTAAACAGCACATCACTCTCACCTCCAAAAACTTGTGAAACGCTGGCTTGGCCTCTTTGGCAATCCTCACTGCGTCTTTGGCATTGAGGAAATTGTCGATGTATGCTGAATACATATTAGCCAAGTCTTCTTTGGAGAACTGCAAATAGGAAATAAAAAACTTTTACTTAAAAGGTGCAGTTTGTATGGTTTTATGATGTATTACAATATGTAGCCTACATATGTGTGTATTTGCAAAATAGATTTCGGATCGCAGACAAAACTAGATGACTGAGACAATACTTACAATAAAAGTGCTCAAAAAAGTGTAAATAGGTTGGTTATTGGACTTTAGTTAGACTTTTTATGTGCAAGTGTAGGTCAACGTTCCAAAACAGCTAAAGTAAATGTTTGCTTCACAGTGCCATCTACAGGTAGTCTTATGAAGGCACAAAAGTCAAGTAATTAAAATTATATTTCAATTAAACAAATACATTCAAAGAATATTGTTTGTTCAAAAGTGTATTTGATCATTTTTTGATTATGCATTTATTAATGAGTCACTATGTTCACTATTTAATAGAGGTAAATAACTAAATGTTGGTACCACTTTAAAATAATTACACCTTAATAGCCTTAATAAAGCATGAACAAATACATCATTCATAATGAGCAAATAGTGAATGAATTACTGAATGAATTATTCAGGTCCAACTGTTTAGGATTTAGATTTAGGGTACTAAAGGTTATTAAAAGTTACTAAACCTTAATCTGTAATTCTCATTCTTAATAATAATTTTTTTATAATGACACTATTTGACCATTATGAATTAAGTGTTTTTCCATGTTTTATTAAGACTATTCAGTATGTAGTTATTATACAGTGTTTCCTACATTTATATGCATTTCTGTTAGAAGCCTAATCTGGAGTTTGTGTACAATGGGAACTACTCTGTTTTTACTAAAACATATAGTCTAACATACTCTATAATAGTGTAAAGATCACATTACAGGCAAAAGACTTGCCCCGTGTGAGGCTCGAACTCACGACCTTCAGATTATGAGACTGACGCGCTGCCTACTGCGCCAACGAGGCCTGAGAGGAGCTCACACTGCAGTCTGTTAAAGAGCTGCAGCGGGGGAGGAGCACAGCCGTGAAAAACTGTTTGAGCAGGCAGGGAAACCAGGACTGGATTTAAGCATTTTACTACAAAACACACATTAGCACACAACAGACGAGGAAAGCAGCTATAAAACCTAACTCAAATTCAAGAGTTAACAGATGATTACAAAGCCAATCTCAGACAGACTCTCCACAGAGCTGTATAAAGAGGAACTGACTCCAAGTTTGTACCCGTAGGTCGTGGGAAGTTTCAAAGGGGGCAGGCAAGGAAAAGCAACATACATTTATAAAAACTGATGTTGCCATCTATAGTACATCTTTAAAAGTGCTGTTCTACTGCTGTCAGCTGCTTTAAAGAGGTTTCCTTTTTCTCAGAACATGTCTACTTTAGGAAGAAAGGGATTAAAGTGCATAGGTTTTTACGATTTCCTTGTTTTTACTTTATTTGATGGGATAATACCTGTTGTAATCACAAATGGCAGTTTTACACCGATCAAGTACTAGTTTCTGAAGTACAGTCGAAAAATATGTAGAAAATTACAGGAAGTAGCGCAGCTTTCTAAAACATGAGTCATCACATTACGGAAACCCTTTCAAAACTCACTTGAAACACATTTTTCAAGATCGTTTAAACATTAATTCAACTAAATAAAGCTGATCTCATGGATTTTTATTTGTCAGATAGAATGATGTCATGATTTACAACAAGGAAGTAGTTTGTTTTGTTTTTTTTGCACTAAATCTAACATTGTTCTACTACATTACATTGTGTGAAAACCCTGTGAAAACTTAAAGATAGCTGCTGCTTCATACCTCCTGTGGTTTGTTAAATAGGTCTGTCACTCATACACAGGACAGAGACTGACACATTTGAGGAGTTGGTGGTTGAAAGCGTCTGTGTTTGAGCGTAGAGCTGCCTTAAAGTGAAAATACCTTATTTATTATGATATATTATTACCAAAAACAGAATTGTCACAGGGATCAGATCTTTATAAATGTTTTTTTAAACTATCTCCCCCAGCACTACAACACCAATATGTTAGATACTTCAGTTGTGCGTAGTGAAGCTTAAATCAAACACAAAACAAAATTTCTAATACATAATCAATGGTAGACCTGAATAGAATGCTTTTGTAATCTGTACTCACTGACTGGATGAGGAGATGTCCAACCGTCTGCCTGTCGTGCCATTGGTTGACACACTCGGAGACCTGATCCAGGAAGTGCTCATGGTGCTCAAGGATTTCTGGGATTTGGTAGAACATTTCGTCCACCAGCAGAGGGTCCACAATGGAGCCACTGTCGGGCTGTTTGAGAGGACGCATGTAACCCTGGACAAAACAGAACAAACCATGACGGAGAATTCTTCACTATTTTGTTCTTGATAATGAACCAGAGAATGGAAAAAGTATCCAAACCGATTGCTTTGTCAACTATTCTACTTTGAGCTTAAAGACGTGCACACAAAGGGCATTATTTGTCTGGAGGATTTGGTGCTCTTCAGGAGAAAATCTGCAGACAAAACTAAACTACCAGCACTCACCAGGAGGAGGGTTAGCAATGTGTCAGGTAGGAACAGGAAATAATTAAAGCAGATTTTTATAAATGTTCAATTAAATCTGTTTGAAGTGGTGCTAATGACTGTATAAAAAGGACACTGGAAATTGATTAAACTCAAATTGAAGGCAATTTAGTTTGATGTGTTTGGCACCACATCTATGAAAAATGCATTTTCCAAACTGTCTGGTCAGGCTTCACAAACACTGTGTACTTAAGTGGAAGCACAATAGAGTTTGGATCAAGTGTGAACACGCTCCAAAGTAATAGCCTTGTAAAAAAAAAAAAAAAAAAAAAAAAAACGTTACATGATACAGTTTATTCATTTTATAAAAATCTGAATTGACGTCAATGTTGTCTGGTAGGAGGAAGATTGTGAAAAATGTAGTCTAAATACAGTTATTGTGGAAGTGACTCAGCCATTGTTTTGTTTTGATTCTCTGACTTACTTTTTTGACATTTTGAGGCTTTATTCATTAATGCTCAGCTTAGATTATTTTAGTTTTGGAAAAATATGTCTGCGATTTATAAACAATTGTTATAAAAACATAGCCACATCATCATCGTCTTGATTTGTAACACGGAGAAGGGGCCCATGACCACATCCAACACCTTCCATCTGCATCTGCACTTTTGCGGCAGTTGCCTTGGTAACACTTTCTCTGTGTCACCATGGGAACGCACAGCAGCATCACACTTGGTGGCCGCACACAGATGCACATATTGTGATGCACATACATTTACAGGGGGCAGCGGGGCAAATGGCAAACACTATCACATATATATATTCCAATTCAACACCAGTGTCTGCAGAGAACGCCCACACGGGAAATAGTGACAGGTTATACAACTATGCAGATCAGAGGTGGGAAGAACTGTGAATATTATTAACAAATAAAATATGCAGTGGTGACCAAAAGCAAAAACCAACAGATTGACATTTTGCTGCCAAAACAAGTCGTATGGCCTACAGAGCCCAAAGATCCTTTTAGAAGTGGCAGCTGCTCAGGAGGCAGAGCTGTTCACCCACTAATCTACAACTGCACACTGTTGTAGTGTGCAAGGGAAAGGTAGTTATCACTTTATGGGGACTAAATCTCTATACACGTTCACTCATGAAAATCAGGTTTCCATGATGTGAATCCTTTATGAATCCTGTATTGTCCTGCAAGAGGTATGAGCGCTACACCCCATCCCCACCCACACCCCTGCACTTAGTTGTGGTTATTTGAAAAATCAAGACTCCGGGTGAAACATCAAATCAAATCAAATCAATTTATTTTTATAATGCCCAAAATCACAACAACAGTTGCCTCGATGGGCCACAGGTAAAAGCAGTTCAGATAACTGTCCCAGAATGCCCCTGTCCTTTGACCCTCCTTCGCGGCGAGGAAAAACTACAAAAAACCCCATGGGAAAAAGTAGAAACCTCGGGGAGAACCACAGTGAAGGAGAGATCCTACTCCCACGGACGGACAGGCTGCAGATGAACTAGGACTGACGCATCCACTTGGACTGTGGAGCCAGAACCACTCAAGAGGGAGGTGGCTTTAAAGCCACTATAAAGAGGCGGGGCTTATCAGATTTGTAGTTCTGAAGAGGGAGTCACAGGACCGGTTTCTATTACTAAGCCATTTTAGATTAATATTGCGGTTTACAATGAACAAAATGTAAAATTATTATATAATGATGTCATAGTTCAATATTAAGTTCCTGAAAAAAGCCTCCTTTAAGATATGGGTTAATACAGGTTAAGTTTTGGCAACTGGTGAATATGATTAGACAGTGGAGGTGATCGTGGGCACTTTATAACACCTGCCATCTTAATAACTCCTGTCACTTTAATAATTTACTTTAATAATATTATTTACACTGCAAGTTTGCACTATTGTTCTGATCTTATAGTTATATGTTGCACCTTACCACCAAAGCACGTTCCTGGTTTGTGAATTTTGTTCACCAACAAATGGCAATAAAAACCTTTCTGACTCTGATTGTTAGTATCAGCTCCCTGAACTTTATGTAGGTCAATGTCCCCAAGAAGCACTGAAACTCAACATAGCAGTGTGTGTGAGTACAAATACATTAAAGGACACACATTCTGTTACTTTTTTGAGCTTTTCACCATGTTCTAACAATGTTCCGTCATCAAAACATACCATGAGTTGCATTCATCTGCATTCTCGCCATTTTGAGGAATGTTCATTAGAAAATACTCTCCTCTGCGACTGTCAAAAACACTCCCTGCTGAACTCCCAAGAGCCGTGACGTTTTTTCAAATCATGCATCACTTCTTATTCTAATTTTATTTTATGCATGCCTTTTTATATATTTTTTATATTCTATCCATTGCTTTATGTTGCACCTACGCCGAAGCAAATTCCTATGTTTGTGAATTTCACTGACAATGGCAATAAACCGCTTTCTGATTCTGATTCTGACTTATCCAATAATCTTTTGTTGTTTAAGTCCTTAAATCATCGCCAGACTCGTTCTGAGCATTTCTGCCGTCTAAACACAATGACTTAAGACAATAAACTATTCAAGTAAACAGCATGAAACCTGATTTAACATGCCTTGGGGAGTTCTGAGTCGGTTGCATGGCTATTTTGGGGTACCGGTGAGAAAAGTTTGGGACCCCCTGATGTAAAGAACTGTCTGTGGACGCAAACTGCAGAAAATAAATGTGGCCCATTTATAATTTACTGAATAAGATATTTTGCATTATGGTTATGCATTATGGTTTTTATTTATTTTTGCTGTGGGTATATATTGAGAGATGTCTAAATATTAAATATCAACTAAAATCATCTGTTGTGTAGGATCTGAAATGCCTGCATATGTCTGTGTGGGCTTCACAGATTAGCCTGACAAGATGAATAACAATAAGTGGATTACATAACTGCGGTGGTACCCAGCGTTTGCTCTTCACATCCTGAGCAATGCTTCACGGTCAGACAATGCGAGTGAACGTCTCTCACTTAGAACACCAGGCACGTCATAAAATGTCCTTGTTTATCAGCCTTTGTTTTGTGAAGAGGGGAGTTGGACTTACCTGAATGAGAGTACGCAGTGACTCCACGTATGACTGCTCGGTGTCCAGAAGAGTCATCATTACATGTTTTCTCATGTCCTGTAACGACAAAGGGAGAGAACAAAAAGCATTGTTACGTTGTGTAGTAAAGCAAATTAAGAAAGTAAAAAAAAAGTGGTTAGCAGGAAAGCTGTGTGTATCTCAAGTCAATTTGATAAACTTAAATATACAAAAATAATACAGAGGACAAGTTAGGATTTACTTATTAAATATCACTATACAATGATGTAATACAAATTTTGAAAAAGTGGGTAAACATCTAAAGTTAAACATGTCACTGTTAAGTATTTCACATAATTTCTATCCAACGATATGCTAAAATTAAAATAAATCTCTAGAGGCCCTCCTTAAATAGTCGGCCCCTGTGGCGAGTTGAACCACTCTCTGTTTCTCTCACACAGTACGCAGTAACTCACAGAGGAACCTTCCTGTCCCTCTTCTCTCACCCCCCTCCTCTGCCAGCAGCAATCTGCCCTATAAATAACCAAAACAATAAGTTCCCAGAAAGGCCATGTTTAGTTTGTGGCGTCTCTTGGGCCCTGTGGGGTACCACCGTGGGGTGAAAGGTGCCGTGTGGAGGAGTCTATGTCAAAGTCGAATTAAATTATGTCAGTGCATGGGAAACGCATGGGAAATTTAACAGAATTATTTTTTGGTACAACTCGTAATGCATACTCGTCTGTGTCCAACAAAGCATTACTTAATACTTAATTGACAGATTCTGATAGTTTTGTTCAGATAGTTTTAAGTAATTAGGCCTAATCTAATTTTTATAAACAAAGTTGCACTCCAACAAGATTGAGAAACTGTTGAAAAGAACCTTTAATTTAATATGGCAATGAAAAGAGATTGGAGACTATTGTACATTTTTGGCATACAGTAAATACTACAGTATTTGAAGTATGTGCCTGCTCTTCTGTCCTTAATAAAAAGTGAATGAATGACTTGATTGTGGGTATTCAAGTCATACTTCTATATAAATATATCTGGAGAGCATTATTTATTTATTTGCTGTGTAAGCATGCTGGTGAAATCATATATATTACATATGTTTAAGTACTATTCTCTAAACACCAGAGCTGTTGGCATGAAATCAACATCCTAATTAAACCTTGTTGGACTTGACTGAATTAAATAATGCACTTGCAGACGCTCTCTCATTCTCCGGACAACTTATTTAGCTAAATCATTCCCCCTGATTTTGGACAATCAACACAGCTTGGTTCAGGCACAGGTTGTGTCTGACCTTCTGCCCTCAGCACAAAGAATAATGGCGCATGTTTGGAACAGATTGAGATACAACAAGATAGGAAGTTCCCTCAAGACATGCATGATCCTGTTCTGGCCCAAAGTCTTATTAGATTTCTGTCAGTGCGTGTGTGTGTGTGTCTCTTGTGCGCACACACCTGACAGGACAGAATAATGCAAGGAATGCTACTTTCATTTTGCTAACACGGTTGTCATGGTAACTTCAGTGGAGAGGCTGAAAGGTCGCAGAAACAGCTGGGTCCACGCTCATGTCTGAGTCAAGTTTGATTCTGAAAGAATACTACGGTGAGTCATTTCTGCCATGTCATCCAGTGTGCAATTGTCAGTCAATACAAAAATCATTAAATTGTGAAGAATCCATTGAAAAAGTCTTCACAGTTTGTCTGATTGTTACTGGACATAGCTATATTAACTGTTGTGTATGCCATTTCAAATTGGTTTGGATTTTTGGAACACATCGTGACAAAAGGCCTAATAAAAGTGACAATATATAGCTCTTTTATACAATATAAAATAAAAATATATAGCCTATAAGAACACAGACACTCAAATACATGAGTAAGTATGGCTGAGTAGTTACAAAATAAAAGAAGACAATTTTTTAGTTAATAAATATCTAAATGACTCAAATCTTCCTGTGTTCGAAACGAGAAGCAAATGTGCTTGTGCTTGTGCTTGTCCTACTCACTCAACTGTGAGTCCCAGTAACACAGTGGACATGTAGTTTCAGGATCCTATTGTAATCAGTCTGGATGCCGATCTGTCTGTTGGTTTATTACTCAATCAAAAACCCACAAACAGTGCATATTATTCCAAATTCCTGCTATTTCAGTTTAAAATAGGTTGCTGTCTTTGAAGGTTGTAAGTACCAATCAAACGACAAAGGTTAATGGGCCACTGGATATACACGAATGCACTGAAATGTAATTTACCTGGAAATGTTTACTGTCAAAGCCAGAGTAATCTTGACAATGAAAAGTATTTTTTTAGACACACAAATGTTTCCATTTCCCAGGACAGGTGCACTCAATCTGCAGTTTTCTTGTTGACTGTGCCCGAAAGAACTAAACTAAAAACAATTACAAGAGAGATCTTTGACCAGGTGTAGGACAACTGACTAAAGATGCATTACAGATTTTTCAGCCCAATACAATACTTCTGTTAAGAAAAAGACCGATACCAGAGACAGACTTTCATCAAAACAAAGTGAGTATCAAACTGGTGAATGCTGAGAATTGTGTTTTTATTGGTAACACTGCATCAGCATCGTACGAACTAAAGTGCACAGACTAAAACTTTCAGTTAAGGCCGCTTGATTATGGGGAAAAACAGCAATCGCACTTATCTGAATCAGAATTGAAATCATGATTAGCCAAATTATTGTTCGCACAGAGAGAGCAAAGTGCCGAGCGTGTTTATAATTTACAGAACCAACAAATGAAATGAAAGTAGGAGGCGTATCTAGCAGGAAATAGCCAAAATGATCAGGCCAACAATAATTACTTTGTATATAATGTTTGATATTTATTTAAAGCAAAGGGACGTTTTCCACCCACATTAGATGTCCACCTTTTTGTAAGCAATATTAAAGGTGATATATATATGCAACTTTTATGAGCTTTTAATCTTAACTATGTTCCTTCATCATCTACGTTTACATAAAGTTTTTTTTGCTTTTGTTTTGTTTCATTCCTGCATTTTTGAGTAATCCTGTCTTGAAAATTCCTGTTTTCAATTATCCCCTATCCCCGCCCACATCCCTGTGCTTAGTTGTGATTATTTGAGAGGTTACGACTGCGAGTGACACATGTACGTTCTAAAATATCACAACCACTTTTCAAAAATAAGTAAATGACCGATGACTGATCAGCTGGTTGCTAATGAGAAATGCCACTGATGGCTTATCAGTTCTGACGTTTTGAACAGGAAGATTTCTGTAGATTTCTATTACTTAACCGCTTTAGATCCAGATTGTGGTTTACAAAATGAACAAAATGTAAAATGATGATCTACTTATGTTATAGTTCTGTGCCATAAAAACACATATGTCTCAATTTTGATATTTGTCCCCCTTTAATTTACTTTTTTAATATAATTAGTAAAGACTTTTTAAAGAATATCCTGGTGAAATTGCGATTACAGCAAACAGGAAGTAGCACTCAAAGAATCACTTGCCACTCCAAAAAGAACAGCACGCATTTATGATTCATGTGGCAAAAACAACACAACATCTTAATACAAGGTGTGCCACAGAGCGAACTCCTGCCTCTTCATCTGAGCTCTGTCATCACACTCCCCCTCTCTCACCGATGACTGTCTCCCTTGGCAACCATGTGCTGCTGCTGCTGCTGCTGCTGCTGCTGGCGAAAGCAGCAACAGGCACCCTCTTAGCCCCCGGAGTGAGCGTCTCCATCCCCTCTGCCTTTGTCCAACTCAAAAACTGACTGAGCTCAAGTTTGCTCCACCGCCAGGCATCCCTGTACGCCGCTTAAACAATATTATGTAACACGAATTGGAAGAGAATGTGGACATGCATCTATTAGTTGTCACTTTCAGGCAACAGATGGTATCGACCGAGACCTAACTTGATCAATATCCCTCTATTTTTACACTATTGATTTCTCTGGGGAGATGTTATTCATTCATCAACTTGGAATTCCACACATTTCCGATTGAATCACACACTCTCATTTAAGGAGCATAATGAGAAGTACAACATCAATTTAAATAGACAATGACTTAATCTATGCAGTGATGTCAAATCCAGAATTATGTACTTAGAAGAACATAAACAACCAAACCATCAAGTGACAACAATGACTTAAAATGCTCTGATACATCCATACATAATACTAAATTGATCAAAACATTGCTGCCATGTTACAGCGTTCTCTGAGGTGCATTAGCCAGTACTATTCTTGAAATGGCAACAACAGACAATGCTGTACATTTTTGTAAATTAAATGTTTTTGTTTTGTTTTTTGCACAGAAGATTTCCCCAATATTTCAAAACCAGGGAAATAAAAAGTGTGCTAAATTTCATTCCTCAAACACAAGTTGTGCAGATGGCCATGTTTCCCAGTGGCTTTGCACCCGACTTGTTGGACTCTCGTATACACTTCAGTACTTGGCGTGGATTCGCAGGCTGAGTGTTGAGATTAGCGCTACAAGTTGGGCAGCTGTGTTATGTCTGCAAATGAGCGAGGGCTATCATTTCAAACTTTAGCAAAGAATTTCACCAAAAGCCACATATAGAAACTTGTCAGGAAGGTTAAATGGTTACAGTACGAGGTTTAATTGCATTACTGAGATGCCTGACGAGCAAATTACATTATGGAGAAGGTGGATAGTAAAAGTGAAGATATTTTAGGGACAAATGTGGTCAGATGAAGCCATACCTCTCCAATAGACGAAGTGCTCCCAGCGCAAACTCCGTTGCCATTCAAATTCCCCCCGCAGTTATTGTTGTTCGGATACTGATCCACAACATTGTCATGCCTATCTGCAGATTCTTCCGCTTCGCCCGCATCACCTCCAACTTCATCTCCTGTGTTTTCCACATTCTCGTTCATCTCCTCCAAAGCGATGCTAAATTGGGCCAAGGTTCGCACCATCTGCAGCATACGGAACGCTCCCCGGTGCCCCTAGGTAAAAAGACGCCAACAATCGCTTGTCTTCCCTCACAAGAAGTCAGGATGCATGTTCAAAAGGCAATGTCATCACCGCGAATGATTCTTTTTCTTCTTTAATTCAGTCCCTTGAAAATGTGTTCGAAGCGCAGGTAGGTTGAGCTGCAAATCTTGAGGCAGCATGTATGTGGAAAGGCACAACGCACTCGGGCAAGACGTGAGCGCATGCCGAGGTGTGCGGACCATAGAGAGATGAGAAGTGTGTTGGTGTGCATGTGTGTCTAACCCTCCCCTGGCTGCTGTATAATGAGAGACAGCAGGCAGGGCAGCAGACGCGCAGAGCTCAGACCTGACCAATCCCCCCGACAAATAATCGATGAGGAGGAGGCTTCTGGGAGCTGACACGGAGCGGTAATCCGTCTAACGCTGCATCATCTCTGCCTCTCCCATGACAACAGTCGACTACACTATATAGAGTTGTTTCAATGCAGTAAAATTAGAAAACCATAACTGTCTGGAGATGGACTTTCCACAGTATGATGAATCAATGCCTAATATGGATAATGCACATTTTGTCTGTTTATAAATGTATAAATCTGTGCTCAAGTTTACCAAATAACTTGCAACCATGTTTCTCAAAGTAAGATACAAATAACACATTTTGAAGCAAGATATATTGTTTCAGAAAATATATAGATATACAGTATTATTGAAACAACTTTATGCATCGGACACAATAAGTCTAAAGCAGAACAACCCAAGTAACTCTTAAAAACATGAGATTCGCCAAGTATTATGAAACACTTCAGCAGTTTGTATCTATAGCCCTAGAAGTTAATTTTTAAAACATCAACAACTCAAATCTTGTCATGATAAATAAATAGGGATGGGCTGATACCAACAGCCAATATTAGCCACTTTTGATATTTAGATTTTAACTTTCATCGCAGGGCCAGCAAATCTATTTGAATTCACAAATTAACTTTTCACTTAGAAATAAATAAAGACAGAATAATAACGTAGATAATGTATTTATGGGGGATATAAAATAATTAGTTGCATTAATGTGTAAGCATATGACCATATTTTTTGCCAAAACACTCTTCTATTTTCATTTTTGCTAATGAGTCTCTAGACGATTCGAGTTACTGGATGATAAAAGCTGGAGAAGAATTCAACAAGCATCTATAGTATATAAAGGTTTTAACAAGTGTTTTTATTTTGCTTCCTTAATGGTACAAATCACTACTGACTCCACTAATGTGTGCAGAAGGGTCTATTTCATAAGGTAGACTGAAATAGCGTAATAACAATCACAAGATTTCTATTCAGAATCATACAGTAGGTCACTAAAAGTTGGTCAAATAGACCTCAGTTCCTTCCTTCCAGCAGAGATCAGAAGGGGACAACAACAAAGGTTACCAAAGGCCGCGTAAATGTCAAGCTCATGGCAGGAAATTGGCCTTCAATCCTTGTTGCCATAGAAGCAATACTTTTGAAGGTCCGGTTACATCATAGATGTCCGTCATAATCTGATCTTGACCGAGGCAAATGTAAACCATCATTACATCTAGTCAAGCTCTTAGGTTTGTGTGATAGTGTGATCTATTCTGATGTGGCTTGACTTGTATTGTTAGAGTTCACATGAGGCCTAAAATAATACAAGGTGTACGCTGGAACAAGCTTTCATAAAATAAAAGGCTAGTTTGCCTAAAATGACCCAGAATTTAATGCAATAAAATGTTAAACATTCAATTTGAATGAAAGGTTTAACTATGACTAAACTGATTACTGTAAAATGCCAAGATGGGCAGAATAAGCTTTTAAACAGTAATGGTGGCTAGTTCATTAAGCAAAAGTTAGCTCATTAAATAAGGATTTGCACTCTTTGATGGATAAACCCAGTGTACTTTGACACCATTTATGGTCTACCCTGATTGTACGCTTTTAGACCGCTCTTTTACATTTAGCATACAGCCTTTAATCCAGCTTAACTAGCTCTTTTAAACACAACTACTGAATATTTGCTCATGTAAGACTTGGGCACTGTAGATAAACACAAAAACATTGTTTTTTTTAATGTATTGCTTTATTTAGAGCTAACGTGTTAAATATATTTTAGTTTCTCTATGTTGATTCCAGCTCACATAATCAATTCAATGTGTTACATCAGGTAGCATTGTTTCCATGGCTGCACTCATATTCGAAAGCTCAGTTCATTTTGTCCTTAATAAGCAGTTGGCGGATAAGATTCAACTCCATGAAAGGTTTCGATGTGCAAAGGGTGCATTTCCATAGGTGCCCAGGGCAGAGAGAGCGGACAGCAGTCTGGAGACAAAGCACTCTCCCTCAGAAGAGAAAGTGGTTCGCTGCAGCCTGACCCAGATTTTTGAGGGCTGTTTTCAAGTACACCTGCACACAGCATCCATTCAGGTGGAGCCTACCGCTGATTGTGCTCTTCTTGTGCAACAATTTGTGAACAATTATGAGCTGAATTGAGCACAGAAATTTGACAAGCTCGTTCTTAATTTGACAATATGCAAAGTATGAACACTAACATAAAGGGCTGGATTTTTTTGTCATGTTTTTCTGTGCCTCCTACAACTACATTTAAGTTCAATAAAGCCATTTTAAGGTAGTTAGTGGTGTGAAGTAACAGCAGGACACATGCACGGCAAATCCAGCTCAATCTCCCGGTGGACAATAATGACAAAAATGAATCTAAATAATAATAAAAAAGATGATCTGTATAATAATAAAAGGAATGTGCTAAAATGAGTCTTGTCATTTTTAGTAGCATTTTGTCACTTTTAGTCATGCATTGGCACTTTTAGTTGCATTTTTATCACGTTTGGTAGCGTTTTTTGTCATTTAAATTTGAGCCTTGTCAATTTTTTGTCGCATTTTTGTCACTTTTAGTCGCATTTTTGGCAGTTAATGCCTCGTCTTGTCACTTTTAGAAGCATTTGTGCCACTTTTAGTCACATTTTTATCACTTTAATTTGCGTCTTATCACATTTAGTCGCGCTTTTGTTGCTTATTTTAATAAAGCTAAACTAAAGGGTTAGCAGTTTTTATGCAGAATAAAACTGAATATTTTGTTGTTTGTGGAGAAAATTATTACATTAAAAAATTACAACATTTGCTATTTGCTAATTGCGTCCATTCAAATTGCAGATTTGATTTGATTAATTGATTGATTGATTGATTAATTGTGCAGCCCTATTGTAAATGTCGTGGTTGTCTAGCACAAAACGTAAGTGAACCCAATAATTAATCACAAAAGGGCAGAAATGTCACTTTCTGTCCTTGTTTTGGAGATTAGAGTAGACGTTTCTGTAATTTTTAATAGTTTTAATGACTGACAACATACTGTATATTCAAATTTTGCATATCCTCAAAACAACATTTGTGATTTTATCAGTTTTATATATCTCCCGCCTCTAGCTCATCATATGCAAAATTAAGTAACAGAGCATACAGAAATAGTAATGAGAAAAACAAACATAGCAGCTGAACATATGTGTGTGGGTAGGTTTGAATAGAAGCGTAGTCCCCTGAACGTGATTAGAGCAAGTTGTCGACTGGCTGCGGTTCAAAGTGCTGCCATGACAGCTGATGGCCCACAAACAGTGATTCAGGCTTGAGTCAGTCAGAGCATAAACATGTAGGAGTATAAGCTATGATTCCTGTCAGCACACCCGCTCATCACCAGGTGCCTGTCCTGAGAGCAGCACAAACACCATGTAACCTTAGGCCAAGTGGATGCATCACTGACCAAAACATCAAAACAGACGATCGGACAGACACACCTGCACTTCAGCACAACATCTGGGCCCAAATCTCACATGTGCTGACAAAACCTGCCAGAGAGAGAATGAGGAGTCAAAACAATGATGGAGGAGTTTAGGCTTGTTTGGATAGCGGTGAGAAGTAGGGATGGGCACTTAACAAATTGATCAAAACGAGTCTACAGTCTATTAATACGGTGTCAGTAAAAGCATGTGGTTTGGAGCTGTGTTTGCACTCAGAGGAATAAACTATTTGTGTTTGCACTTAGATGAATAAACACTTCAATATCTTTGAGCTCTGATGGTGAAGGAGATTGCCCAGATAAATAAAAAAAACTTGCAAAAAGACTAGTTTGGTTTAGTCTATAAAAATGTTTTGCTGATTAAACAGCATCTCAGAGAGTTATCTGGTAGACAGCAACTGGGCTTCCTGATACACACCATTTTACTGCATGTCCTCCTGTTTTATATAAAATCACAGGATGGGAAACACAGGGAAAGGAATGTATTTTTATTGCAATGTTCAAATAAAAAAATGAAAAATCACACTGTATATTTTTTTCATGAACAAATATTTCTACCTGTGGCCCATCGAGGCAACTGTTGTTGTGATTTTGGGCATTATAAAAATAAATTGATTTGATTTGATATTAAAAATGGCAAATCAAATCATATTTTTATTTTTTTATTTTTTTCATAGTAAATTGAAAATCAAATGAACAAATGGTACACAGACTGTTAACTTAAACTATAGGTTATACAAAAGATAACTAACAACTGTTATGTTATTTTAGAACAAAAAAAAAGAGGGGCATCAAAGGTTGTTTTTTTTTTAAACCTTAAACCACAAGGGAATAGTAAATGCACAAGTAAACATCGAACTAAGCATTTGCCTAATACAAAAACTAGCTTAGTAAGTACAAAAACCACAGAGGGGCAGTAGTCAAGCTGAAAACATGGGAAACACAGAAATCAAGACAACTGAATGAATCAATTGAATTCAATCAGTTGATACTGCCAAAATGACTTCAATATACAGTCCTGATCAAAAGACCATTTGAAAAATGGACAGTCACATTTTGCATGGTTGGATTTCAACAAGGTTCCAAGTAGAGCTTCTATAAGCAACAAGAAATGAGAGTGAGACAAAAAAAGTTGGAGTAAACATTTTATTGAAAACAATTAAACTGAAATAAGCCGTTTTGCAGCTGATCGAAAGTTTGAACCACATGCCTTTTAAAAGCCCAAATCTGTGCAAAAATACAGATTCAATGTCATTTTCCAACGGATTTTCACACTGTCATGACGTTCTGTTGGGAAGGGCAAAAAAACTGTTCCCTTTTTGAACCTGGTCGGGTTGTTGAGCTGCATAAGCAGGGCCTCTTACAGCAAGCATTCACTGCTGAGGGGGAACACAGTATTTGTTAAAAGATCCTGAAGTTTATAGAACAAAAATGTCAAGTGGAAGACCCAAAATGAAACCAGCACTGAGCCAGAGGATCTGATTGACTGTCCGTCAAGACACTGGATGATCCTCGACTGATATTAAGACCGGTGCCAACTGCAGCCCAATAACCATCAGACACATCTTTGACTGAAGGGTTTCAAAAATAAAAAACATTGTCAAAGGCCTCGTCTCCTTGAACGCCTTTGCAAGAGACACCAAACATGGGAGACTGAAAGGTGATAGAAAGTTTTATTCTCTGATGAGAAAAATGTAACCTTGATGGTCCTGATGGTTTCCAACGTTACTGGCACGACAAGCAGATCCACCTGAGATGTTTTCTCCGCGCCACAGGGAGGGGGCGCCATAATGATCTGGGCTTCTTTTTCCTTCAGTGGAACAATGGAGCTCCAGGTGGTGCAGGGCGTCAAACGCTCTGTGCAGATGTTGCAGAGAGCATCCCTCATGACTGGGCCTCGTCTGTGGAACCACTGGGTTTTTCAGTAGGACAACGCTACGCACAAAACCCCAGGATAAAGGACTTCTCCAGGAGAATAACATCACTCCTTTGGACCATGCGTGTTCTCCTGATCTAAATCCAATTAAGACGTTTTGTGATGGATGGCAAGGGAAGTTTACAAAAATGGACCACAGTTCCAGACAGTAGATGCCCTTCATGAGGCCGTCTTCATCACTTAGAGAAATGTTCCCACTCACCTCCTGGAAACACTTGCATCAAGCACGCCACAACCAATTTTTAAAGTGATCAACAATAAAAGTAGCTCTACTCATTACTGAGTTCATGTTTGGGACTTTGATTTCTGTTCTGGGTCTTGTATTTTTTTTCTTTTTTAGGTGTGGTCCTAAACTTTTGATCAGCTGCAAAACAGCCTATTTTAATTGTTTTCAATTGTCTCACTCCCATTTGGTTTTGCCTATTGAAGCTCTACTTGGACCCTTGTTAAGATCCAGCCATGCAAAATGTGACTTTTTACCATTTTTCACAGTTAAATCCTTGTTACTATAATATAAACATAGGCTGAGACCTTGTTACCTTAATGTCCAAATGTGATAAGCCCTTATTAGCACAATATCATGACTTTAGAGCGAGATGTGTATGATACCTTCCAATAAAACTTTATTTTCAATAATAGTGTCTGCTCTCTTGGGGGCCCTCTGGTGGACTTAGGGCCTTAAGCAGCTGCTCAGTCTTCTTATAGTCTTGGCTAGTCCTGGAACTTTTGCCATTGTAACAAATTAATAATAAATGCTAGTCAAACTATTGTTCAAGCTGTATACTGTATGTGTAACCAGATCTAGCGGCTCTCCTAATACGCCCTTATGGGACAGTGTGGAGCTGAGAGAGCGATCTTGTCCTGTCAAAAGACTCTTTGTCCCAGAGAGGTGAGGCTGGGCAAAGGACAGGACGGCTGCCTGGATTTCACACAAGGATACTGCACAAGGATAACAGAAGGGTATTCCCAGACATGAGAATAAAACTAGTGATCTAAAGCTGCCACCCACCCAAAAAATAATATAGTACCTTTTAACAGCAAACAATTGTACTGCTATATATAACTATTCATTATTTACAAAAACAGGCACTCATCAATGCATTTTAAAATAAAACTACTCAACATCTATAAACAGTACACGGTCTATAGGCTGGCCTAATATGTGAAATAATGCAACATTCGGTAACTATATTTAGAATAGAGAGTATTATTGATATTTTAATACAATAAGTTCAGGCAAAAATGCACATGCCTTAATTGACCGCCTTGAAAAACGGGTGATGCATCAAAGTGCAGTTTTGCATAATTTATTTAACAATTTTTTTAAATGTAATAATAAAAGCATCCTTTGTCCACTATACCTGACTAAACATGGTGTAAAATTTAAAGTAAGCAAGCATTCTACACTGACAAGCCAGGAGGAGCCTAAGATTCTCTCTCTATCCCTCCTAATGCACTTCCTGTCCAGTGAGCTATCCCACAATGCACTTGGCTCTCACATAGATAGCCACAGACAGACAGATAGCCATCAGCCACTGAGAGTAGAACTTTAACCCTGACACTGCTCCGGAAATGCCTCCTCTGTGTCTGTCATACGGGATTTGTGCTTTTTACTTCAACCACTGGTTGCTTTGCAGTTTCAGTTTTTAGATTTGGTTTTTAATTTAAGGTTTTAATTTAGAGTTGTACTGTGTTGTATTTTTGTTGAAGGGTCCGCCCTTTGTTTCCATAGAGATGCTTTGCCTATAATGTTTCACAGCATAGCATTAAACGTATCCATCTCCGTGGAGACACCAGGTGGTGTTACAAAGGCAGATCTGTGGAGGGGCGAGTCCTCCCACAATAAGAATGACCGTTTTTCAAGGTATTTTACTAAGCTATAAAATACCTGCAATAGAATAAAATACAAGTTAGATAATATTTCACAGAATAGAGGAAGCTTTCAGGCAATAACATCAAGCAGGTGGTGGACCCTCCACCAGAAAAGTTACAAAGTGCAATGTTAAGTCAAGTTTTATCTCATCTTACTTTATGTTAAACTTATCTGGATCAGGTTTAGACGTGAATTCGTTTTTGATTTAGCCTGTTCAATCAGTAGTACTGTAGTGTGTCTGTAGGTTAAGACCTCTAGCTGTTGTAATACTTTTCCTGTGTTGTAAATCCCCATTTACCGGGTTTTGACAAGGATTTGTTGGTAGTAATGCATTAAAGATCAATTTTCTTGTGTGAAGAGTTTGCCTTGGGTTCTCCATTTTAATGCAAACAAGCCATCTGTCCTTGTGATAAACCTTTGCACAATAAAATCTGAAGGGGAAGTGAGGTAATACAAGAGCCATCATCTGGATCACCTTAAATGAACGTTAGTCTCCACAATACGCTCCTTTCAACTTTTTATCCAGTTCCTTCTTTGGCCCTTATCCGTCTTTCTCTCCATTTCCTCCCTTTATCCGTCTTTCCTCAACATTCTTGACCCTCACGGCCTAAAATCCTTGTGTATTTTTGTGTGCGTATACAGTTAGTCTATTTGGTTAGTTTGTTTTAGTTTCTACAGTAGACTTAAAGATTTCCAGAAATGCAGAGTCCGACATGGAGGCTCCTTGAGAATGCCACAAACAGGTTTTCTACATCATGTATCTGAGCACCACAGGAGGCAAATAAGTCTGAACTGAGTGGTCAACAATGACATAATGAAGAGAAGTGAAGGCAGAAATTGTAAGAGAGATGCAAAAGGGAACAAAAAAGATGCTCAAACATTCAAATTTGCAATTGCATAAAAAGGTCTGTTAACAATTAAATGTAAAAAAAATGTAAATGCATTTTTCCTGACCAACATATCAAGCTCACATATTCACTAATAGGTATCTGAATAGGCTTTAAAGTAAAATGAACAGTGATTGCCAAAGTCCAACAGAATAAAAGGCAGTCACTATGAATGCACAGAGGGTTGATTCAGAACAGTTTGAGCCTTGTCTAAGTGCTGTACACACTATTGTTGTACCCTTGGGCAAGACATTTTATCCAGATGAACTACTTGAGTCACACTAGGTAGCTAGCCAGCCAGAAAATACAAACAAAACATAACACCATAGAGAATTAAGCAGTCAAATAAATACATAAATATATAGACCTAAATAAATAAATAATTTCCAGATAACTAATAATAAAACTCATATTAACAAGTCTTAATACTGAGAGAAAATTGAATAAATAAATAAGACAACATTAGACCTTTCCTGAATAGGGAATGAATAAAATCCAATAAAAGTAATTCTGATTCGGATAACAAGGGCTTACGGCATATTTATTTTGCAGAACAAATTACCGCAGACGACCGTGGCGTATTTCTCTCCACATTCTTTTTCAATGCTTTTTTAGAAGGAACATAAAGCTTAAGGTCAGTTGTCTTGATAAAGGTTTCAGGCTGTGCTCAGTGCGCTGGAGAACAGGCTGAGAGCCGCTGAAACTCCACTGAGAACCAATGACAGGATCAGGATGTGAACAAACTAACCCCAACGGTGCCACAAGTGTTCTTATAATTTACAGTGGTCCCATTTGAATCTTAGAGAGATGAAGCCTGCAATCATAATGTATGATTAAAGGTGCGATATGTAACTTTTGTGTGGAGCGTTCATCATCTGTTTATTCTTTCATTAGACAATTGTACTACTGCACAGTTTTGATTTGTTGATCTAAAATAACCCAGATTACAGGAAATTTCCCAGACCCCTGCTTTCAAAACTATCTGCTGTCAATTACGTTTTCTATCCAGGGATTCTTAATTTATGGACTAATACCTACAGAGGTCTAGGCAAAAATAACTCAAATGTTAGACCTTGTGTTAATGCATGAGGGCAATTACAACTCTTGCCTAGAGGGCGCCAAAAGAGCTTGAGCTGACACTGGGGATTAAGTTCAACACACTGTACACAGTTCAGGAACCTCAGGATTTTTGTCTGTAAGTACTGTTGTAAGTAATGTACATTGCTCTGATCACAGCTTTTGGACGGGTGATTTTGACTCTTTAAACACTGATTCAACAAAATAAAGGTGTTCACATGTATTTTCTTTGTCAAAGAAAGAAATCAGTGACATTTCGCCCATTGTACAGGATGGTTGCTATGGTAATTTGGTGTGATGTCATCATTTACAAGCAGGAAAAATAGCGAAAAAGGGAAACAATTTGTATAGAGTTTAGCAGAATTTGAAATATATTTATCTTAACTACATTTTAGTTAAATGAGTAATCCAACCTGTCAGAGGAGGAGAAGTTAAATATCAGTTGATAATTAAATATCAGTTGATAATTAAATATCAGTTGAGTATGATATGACACACCCATTCCAGTTACTCCAGCTTGTACTTAAAATTTGAGCCTTTTAGAAATTAATTTACAGAATAACCTAACAGAAAAAAGAGAAAAAGAAAATAAAAGTTCACCCTGTTGCTCCACACATACAGGGTTAGGGTTATCCTCACTCCTAGGTTTTAGGAAAGATGCTTAAACTGAGATTCGTGATGCAACTTGCCGTTTCAAAAAAAAAAATTTCATAACCGCATAAACACAGCAGAGAGTCATCATTTTTTGGGGGCGAACGAAGGGAAAATGTGAGGTTGAAAACTGTCAGAGGAAGTGAACTGTTATTGGCCGCTCAGTTGCTATGTAACCTGGTTGCCACAGAAACATCTGAATGGAAGAGAAAGCATGAATGAGGAAAAGACAACAAGCAGACACCTCCTGCAGCAGAGGTTGACTCCTGGATTGCGTCATTGGTCTCCTAGCGACCACATCTGGCTCAATGATGGAGGTCAGACTGGAAGAGCGGCTAATGCTTAAATCAGTCAGGCTAAAATTGGCTTTAGCTGTGAAGATGTAGGTCAAATCGATAACAGGGTATTTTTAAGCATTTGTCTTTTATAGTCAGAGCACTTTGGCAATGATAAAAAAAGACAACTGCCCTAAACACTAAACAAGGGTCACGATAACTTTTGCTGAAGGTAAAGACGACGAGACGAAAAATAAGACTCTTCTGTGTCAAATTGATCGACTCTCGGTTCTGCCATGTTTAAAACGCTGAGGAGGAACAAGCTGTGACACAGTGCTGAGATCTGAAACGAATTGACAAGTTAAACCATAAATCAATAGGGGAATTCCTAACATGAAGCTTTGATTGATAGAAGTATCTCTAAATAATGTAACTGAATATAATCATACGGTTGCAACTAATGATTGTTTGTGTATATTTGAAAGGTTCATTTTCAGATCATATTTTGTTTTGGTTACCTGACTCACTCACAGTCTTCTTCAGAGTGTCATTTGATGTTAGTGTGACGTGTCTGGTCAGCTTATTTACACAGGTTTTGGCATCTTTTTACAACTGGTAGAGGCAAGACGACAGCGCCATCTGCAGTGTGACTTCTTTAGGACAGCACAGCAGGGGTGGGAGAGTAAATAGGTCCCCTCGTCCCTGTTTATTGTCCCGTGGGCACGTTTCTGTTTGTCATTTGTTCTGTCTTTTACTGTGATCAGAAAACATCAAGTGAAGAAGATCGCGAGTGACATAAACTATGGTCTGATAAAAGAACCTTTCACATAAATGATAAGAAGACCAAATGATGCTGATGATTATTATGAAACTGTTATTGCTTTCCCTGGAATGTTGCAACTGAGTATAAACTGATCTTTCATTTATTCCATAACAAATGTTTTTTATTGCCAAAAAGTAAGTGGCGATTAGAACGTTACAGACGCTTCCTCCACTTAAAAACGTATAGAGCCCTTTAAGTGTCCTTAAAGGTTTAATTCTGCAATTAGTTCAATAAAAAATCCCCAATTACACTATACATTTTCTAATAATTAAGTGAGATAAATGAATGCTTTATTACAACAAGCCAAGTAATGAAGTAGACGTGTGTTAACTGTTTAAAAACTCTCTTATGGTCCGACAGAAGCATTGTTTACCTGCATAACATGCTCTGGCAAAGGCTTTTTGAACTGTTAAACTGAGAAAACAGAATGATCTTTTTCATAATATTAATGCATTCAGTAGAAAAAAAAAAAGAACGCAATGATCCTTTTCTTCATGATAACGATTAGTGCCTTATTTGCAGTAAAAACAAAAGGTAATCTCCTCTCTCATCGTCCTCAGTGCTAGTGCTTTAAGCGATACCAGTGCGCTGAAAGGTGCCTGTCAAACAAGTGTCATTCCTGCAAAGCCCAGCCAGAGAAAGGAGTCGACTTTTGGACAACCCACCCAAGCGCAGTGCCCCCGGTGGGACGTAGCTAAAAAAGGCAAACATTTTCTTCATCCCTCTTGCGCACACACACAGAAAGACACACAGTTGCTCAGAAACCGGATACTCCCAGGAAAACGTATCCCTTTATAACTTTTCCTATGCAGCAGTCACATTCCATTGTATCTAGCACGAGATTCAGAAAAAGCCACACAGGTTGCTACTAATGCTAAAAGTCTCGGATAAACTTTTAAAATACGGGATATATAGCACGATCACGATCTTTCTCCAGACAATTTCACCAAATATGGTAAATTTCCCACCAGTGCGCTCCTATGCCAAACATTGATATCAGCTCACAGTGATTTAAACCCATTATGAAACACACATGAGGTCATCAGCGAGGGACTTAAGAGCAACATTTTGAAAGAGTGTGTCTGCCGCAGAACACTGCAGCCTTTGTAACACAGTAACAGGGCTAGTGGAAGTGCAATGTGTTGACTTAGCCGTTAGATTAACTATAGCTTCCTAATAGGCTCGAGCGGCAGTAAAATAGATGAAAGAGGCGAATATCAGTATTTGAGTAAGTAAGTGGAGACGTATTTAGTTAATGTGTACTCAGGAAGAAGAAAAGGAAAGTTTACATTGGGAGATAGGATGAAGCACGAAAAGGGAAACAAAATCAGATTTTTATTTTGAATACTAATCCAAGAGTTTCAGGGTGATTAAAAATTAAGACCATTGCTATAGAAATGATGAAATATTACATATTTTGAATGGGGAAAAGTCCTCAAAGTGCTTATTTGGTTAATCAATTATCATTAACAATCAATCAATAACACTGTACGGACTAAAAAATTATAATTTTGATAATTTTAGAAGCAATATTAAGTTGAATCTAAACTCTAAAAAAAAGTCAACCTGAATGTAAAAAGCATTTATATCAGGTTGTTTGTGTCACATTAACTTAAATGTATCATTCATAAAGTTTGATTTCATAACATGCTGGAGACATCAAACAATAACACTGTACAGACTAAAAAAATTATAATTTTGATAATTTTAGAAGCAATATTAAGTTGTTTCAATTCAATCTAAACTCTAAAAAAAACTAAAAAAGTCAACCTGAATGTAAAACGCATTTATATCAGGTTGTTTATGTCACATTAACTAATCATTCATAAAGTTTGATTTCATAACATGCTGGAGACAGATGATGTAAATAAGAGAAAATGAAGGGTTTTGGTCAATAATTGCAAATAATTGTTAAATCGCGATGTTTCTTCACACAATAATCACAACCCTAAAATTTGATATGGCGACCCTTGTATCTGCAGAACAACCTGCTAAAAAATGACTTTCCCTGCAATATTTGGTTAAAACTTGAATGTGCAATTCTAATTGAAAATGTATTAAAATTATCAAAAGCTCTCCCCCTCTCTCCATATAAGGCGTCCCTTTGCACGCGCGTGTGTGCGTGTGTGCATGTGTGTGTGCGTGCAATACAGGCTGGGTCACAGTGCACAGAAACAGCAATAAATAAAGTTCTATTACAAAAAAAAGTTTCCACTAATTTCTGTATTCTGTACACTAGTGAATGGATGATGAGGAAAGTGCGTAGCATATCTATTTGTGAAAGTGAGCAGAGCAAATAAAACATTACATCACTGCCGCCACTATATGTTTACGCATATGGATGGCCCAAGGGACTAAAAGGAATTATGTGCAGGAAGCGACACAATCTTCCCTTTCTAAATCTGTTGGATGTTCACTGAAATTGAGCTCCCCCCACTCCCTCCACAGCGGCCCGCTTCCCAGAATGTTCTGGCCACAGCCCAAATGACAGGAATGCAGGAATCCAGGTAGCACGGCTGTCTCACTCACGCATTTCCACTGAAGTGAACTGTGAATGGAAGTCATGTACCGTGAAAGCCTGCACTGCAAACGTGGGCCTTATGTGACTTATGCCGGCGTCCTGTCGAGTTGAGTGACCCCATCGTGAGGTGCGCGATGCTGGTCTTCATCTTCTAGTACAACCGGAGCATAAACTGATAAAGAAAATTGTCCCTCAAAGTATAATTTAGCCTCACTAGCCTAATGTTTTTGGAGGAACACAATTTAATTTGACTGTTGAAGTGGTCTACCTGTCATCTGCCTGTTGTAGTACATCATTGATAGTGAATTTTACTCGTCAAAATAGGTTATACAGTTATCTATCTATAATATCATGTTATAGAATAATTTACTTGCAACATTTTTTTTTTCCTTCATCGAATTAGGTTAATGCAAGGTTGTAGTCAATTAAATAAATTCTTGGTCGACTAAAGACCTGCCCTATCGACCGATTAATCAACTAAAAGGGGGTGTGGCAAAAAAATATCAAAACTATGAAGTATTTCCATGTATCTAACCCAAACTTCACTCTCCACAGCCGCAGAGGAATTCATTCATTCATTCATTGAATTTCATTCAAAAACAACAATTTTTTACTGATTTTACAAGGAAACTGTGTATTTATATGTTGAACTCCAAAATCTTCAGCTCACTCATCTCCCTGTTATTGCTGTTTTTGCCATTTAAATCCTTTGAATAAAATAAAATAAACGGTTGACTGATAACACTAGACCAAGACATCATCGACCGATTAATCCAGGGGTTCCCAAACTTTTCTGGCTAGGACCCCCAAAATAGCCATGCAACCCACTCGGGACCCCCAAAGCGAAATGAAAATTACAGTAGCAATAATTTTAAGTGTGAAATCAAGTTTAATACTGGTTATTTGAATAGTTTATTGTCTTAGTGGACCCTATTTCTCTAAAATATACTGTTTTTGATTAATAAAAAAGAGCAAATACAATGTCATATTAATTAAAGTGTGATCTTAAAATCATCTCGCGACCCCCAGCTCACCTCTCGCGACCCCCCGGGGGGTCCCGACCCCCACTTTGGGAACCACTGGATTAATCGACTAAAAGACTAAAGGTATACAGCCCTAATTTGCTTATACAAAGCTAAAATACTTCACCTTTATCAAAAAACAGCACAACATAAGACCATTCATTTCCTACTGCTTTTTCCGGCCTAATTGGACAATTTCTGGCCCTTTAAGATTATTTAAATGACAAGCAAACCACAAAATCTTACACAAGCACTCAAAAGGGACCATGAGCAAAAATAATAATGTTCTAACTAACAAAAACCTGATAATAGCCACATTTTGAGAGCAGATATAACCACTGAAGCAGCCATACAGTAATATCCCCACCCACTCGTCGCAAACAAGAAAAAAAGCAGGGCAGCCGAGTTCAAACATACAAAAGTCAAAGCTATATTTTTCTGTATTTTGACAGTGTTACTTTCCCCTCTCTCCATCATGCCATCCTCATTTCTCTTCTTCTTATCTTGCCCTTGTATGTCATTCCCATCTCACATTGAGGAGGGACTGCAAGAGGGTTAAGAAAGTTTGTTTTTCCGGAGAAGACAACATTCCCAGGCTTAGACCATTCCTCTTCCTATTAATAGAGCGCGCACACACATCCAAGCCAAACACAAACTCCGCCATCACTTCAGTCAAGTCGTTTCCAATGAAAGGAGTAGGGTCGAGATGGGAAATGTCGTATAAATAAAGGATTAGAGCAAATACATCAACAAAAACCTTCAAGCAAGCGTCAACCGAGGTCTTGTTTTCGATTACGAAGCTAAAATGCCAATAAACTTCAACCTAAGAATTCCCCAGTTCAGCTGCGAAGGATCAGTCTAGTCTATAAATTGAGGAAAATAAATAGTTTGTGATTACAATGCGACAATAAAAAAGAATATTTACATTTTACATTATATTTTAGGCACAACTAGATAGTAAAAGTCTTCCTACCACAACAAGAGACTGCCTCAAATAAGTCAAGGTGCTACTTGACATATCCGTCAGCAGTCGCCCTCTACCCTTCCTTCCACTTTCTAGCTTGTGTGTTGCAGCCTATCATTAGTGAGATAACAGCCTGTCATGGAGGTAGCAGTTAGCTCATGTGGGGTTAATGCTGCCGCTCCAGAGGTGAAGCTGGGGTGAGATATGGTGAGAGGTCAACAGGTCAAAGGGAAGCCCGGGGGATGGATGTCGTTCAGAACCCCAGGCCACTGTCGCCTCCAAAATATATGGATTTAAACCAGCTTTTACAAATGGTAATAAAAAAACACTTTGATCACCATCACTAGATACATTTGAACAATATCTTACCTAAACAACTTTTACAAGCGTAAAATTGACCAATGCAATCTTTATTAATCACTCTCACTTTGAATCTTGTGTTAACTTGACTGATTTGTAGCTCATTGTAACCACCTCAAACACAAAGCCTTGGTGTCATTTACAGCACGTGGGGGTTGTGAGAGTGACGACAGCCATAATGAATTCCCAGAAGCCTTTAGTTAGTGAGAGAATTTTTACCCCCGGGCTATGTTTTCAGTGCACCCCCTCGGCTCTCTAAAAACTCTTTCATTGTGGTGCATTTGTTTTTATGAACACTTGTCACCAAGCAAATCGGCCTTTGTGGGACAATAAAGATGTCTTGAACCTTACACCCTCCACTGACACTATGCTACCCTTATGTTGTACAATAGCCTTAGTTTAGACACCAAAATTCAAGAGCTGGAGAAAGGGCCTAGGCACTGACACATAAGTGGGATCATAGAAAAGGTTTCAAGTTTTGAAAATCAAGACGTTTTGACTTCCATCCAGAAGTTATTTACAATCAGTAGTCTGGTCTGAGAACTGTCTTATATACTACTCTGATACTGGAGGAGCTATTAGTTAGCCCTTCCTAGTTTCTAAGCCAGCTGACGACCCTATGATGGAACACTGCTGGACGAATGAGGGATTACATCGATTAGTTTTGGAGAATTAGTGGGTTACATTTACATTACTAATGGGTAAAATGCAGTGCATTTGCATCATCCTCTAAGATGATTATAACCAAATTACATCAGGTCTCCTTGATGTGGTGCCCGAAAAGGGAGAAAAAAAGCAAAAATATTTACCTTCAAGTGAACTTGCTTTTAATTTAACTTATGAAAGTTTCAATAAGACATTTTATTATTGTAACTATTAAAACTGCTAGCTCAAGCTGGTATAGTGAGCTTTTATATACACTTGTTTCTTTATGAATTCAATAAAACTGTGTTTATATTCAGAATAGCCTGCCATGCTTTGACTGGCACATTCAGGCACATGCCGTCTGCCCAAGCACACAGCTAAGAGAGGCTTTTATGGCTCAAGAGCTGTTCACTCTGTCAATAAAATCCAGATGTGAGCTCGACTGGAGAGGGGATATAAATAACTGGAGAGGTGAGGAAGTCAAATGAGAATGTCAAGAGAAAGATGGAGACATGATCATTTACACAGAAAAGGTTTTAGAGTAGCCATGACCCAAATGAAAAGATGTGATTTGGAATTAGTGTATTAGTCCTGGTTCTGTTAAATTTCCTTCCCCATCTCCTCTGATGTCACCACATTCCTCAAACGGCATTCTCACACCATACACTTGGTTGCTACGGGCGACCAAATGTACACATACGGGCCATCACAGCTCAAGTCAAAGAAAGGGATGGAAAAAATGCACAGGTCAACACAATTCATTTTGAGGCTATTTTCAGAAGTGTAAAACACATTAGGCAAAGGGCTATGGATTGTTCTATGTGTGTGTACGTGCATGTGTGCGTGTGCATGCGTGTGTGCATGTGTGAGTGTGTGTGTGCGCCTCCCTAAAAGCCACTTCCTGCCCTGCCCAGTCAAAGAAGACGATTATGGTCGTGTTGGACACACAAGAAATAGCTCCTTAAAAAGGCACAATTCATGTTGCCTCACCTCAGATCAGATTGTTTTTTAACAGGAGATATATTATGCAAAGCTTTTAGCCATGTTATAATTGTTTTCCCTTCTCATTTACCCACTTGAAGCACAACTTCAGTGATTCATGCACTTCTGTTATCTGTTAGGTACTTCATTCTCAGACAGTAGACCAGCACGAATTGGAGACACAATATCCATCCATAAAATGCACGTTCATCACAATACAGGATAAGTGCAACACACTTCATCTGAACATGCGGGATTTCAATCACCATTCCTGTTTTAAGATATCTTTTTTAAAGTTCATTTTGAGCTTCTCATTGAATGACAAGAACATGTTTCAGGGTCAGATGATGCTATTTTAAGATACTTGGCATGTTCTTATCACTTCATATTCAGTCTGCTCAGCCTTTAGCCACAGTCTTGCAAGTTTTTCGGCACAAAGCTGGAGACATCCTCATTGATTACCCAGCAGACAACACAAACATGAGACAAATCTAGCATGATCAACATCCCAATGGGTAACAGAATGACACAAATGGACAACTGAGATGGTTAGCTATGACTTGTAAACTCAATATATTGTTACCACACCGGTTTTTACATCCCTACATGGACAAACTGCTGGTGTTTTTATTACCCTAGCAATCGGTTACCACCATCAAGCCCTGGCCCAAAGAACTTCAGGAAACAGAACTGTAGTTTAATGTGAATGGAATCTTCTGAGTGCACTGTGTGGTGCTTAAATAATTCTTTCTTCTCTCACACCAATTGGAAATGCCAACTTGGTGAATAAAATGTTGGAAAAGACTGCGAAAAGTCAAGTCTGGAAGGATATTAGAAGCAGGAAGGGAGCAAAGAAGGACTACATTGTTTACAAGTAGTCAGGCCGTACAGACCAAAAATTTGCTAGATATCACTTGGTGATGTCGAGCTCTGAACAAACATACCTTAGGAAACACACACGCATAACTCCAACAGCAGATAAATTGTGATTAGTATTATTAACTGTCATCAATGCCACAGAGATGATGACAGCTTGTTATTTTTGGCAAAGTTTCCCCTGGGACTAAATGAATGTGAGAGACGTGACCAAGGGACAGAAGGTCAGAAGAAACATCCGAAACAAGAGATGTTTGGAATTCTGTTTTAAGATGAATGTTCTAATCAATAAATATTATTTGGATTTGGTCATAAATACTACTTTAATACATTAAAAGAAACCCTTTTTTTTTTTTTTTCTTTTTTTTTTAAAGAATCAAATTTCATAAACCTATGTGTCCACATGAGGTGAACATTTTTGAATCAAATATAGCTTTTGCTGATAACAACTGTGATGGTGTTTTATTCATAGGTCATTTTCCCACTGCCACTAGTTAGGGTGACTCCAGGGCGGGTGCGGTGCAGGACTTATAGAGTCAATATGCCTTGTTACAGTGACCATGGTACAATGTGGCCGCGGGTCCAGGAGCCGCACGGGTCTGAAAAAAGTATCCATAAGAAGTCTAATTTTGCTGGACACCGCTGCAGCAGCAGGAAACAAAGTCCAGGCATACGTATAAACCGGCTCTTTTCCTTTGAAGCCCGTAGTCATAGAAATAAGTGCGGATGTCAGCTGATCACTTCTCATAAGGCTCATGGTGCAGCGTTTGGGAAAGAGAAAGAGGAGCGGTGTATGTGAATAGGATCGACAAGTAAACAGAACTACATTGAGTTCACGCTGGGGCCGCTCCACAGAGCAATTACAAAAACACTGAACATCATGGCCATTTATGTATTATTCAATAAAAAAGCAGAATGTACCTCATGAATCTCTTGTTTGGGTTGTTTCAATGCCAAAATCAATTTGGTTAAAAGCTAAAAAAGCATCAACAAAAATTATGTGTACTTCAGCAACTGGGGGTTGATCAAGATGAAGATATTTTACATTAAAAACCTGAACCAGAGTGGCTATCAATAACGTACTGTAAAGCAGTACACAACGCCATTACACTAATTACTACAATTCACTTTCACACTCTTAAAACCTCAAGTTCTCCTAGTGGAGGTAAGATCAACATATCTGGACGCTGACACAGGTTGTCAAAACTTTGCATGGCACTCAATGTTATGTCTCAGTACAAAGGTCAGAAGCAGACAGGCAAACTAGTTTAGGGAGTGAGTTTACTGTAAGAGGGCAGGGGGGGCAAAGTGCCCCTTTGATGTACAAATTATGGGTCTTCACTCTTCACCTAAAAGTTGGCATAATTACAGCTAAATAAAAATAAAAACGTAAAAGGGTTATACAAACATATTCAATCTTAAATTGTATTTTAAGACTAGAAGGCTTGTCAAGGTTAATTATTACAGCAAGAACAAAGTGTTAAAGGAAAAATGCAGTGAGGTAAACCCCCCACTGAGCCTCCGACTTACAAAGAGCTGTGGGGTAAAAATAGCATGTAGTCCAAACACTTATTATTGTTCGTTGGAACTATGAACTAAAGTGCAAACATTCTCTTTGAAACAATCCTGCTGTGGCCACAAATCTTTAAACCTCTCCCCTTTGCTTTTTATTTTACTGGTACTTTAAAATGTACTTATCGCTAAAAATATCTAAATTAGAAGTAGCAATGATTTCTCTACATAACTACAAAACATGTTTGACAATGAGACAGCATCGCTTCAGTTATAACCAAAAGGTACCAAAACAAATGAGCAGTAAAAAGGATGTTAACAACAGATTTACTCATCAAACTCATATTCTATTATGTCTACTTTTTGCTCACACAACAAACGTGTCACTAATCCACTCAAGTGACAAACTATGGGAAGAGGATGACAAAAGTACAAAAGGCCAATTGAAGTAAATAGTCAAACTTTGACCATAACTGACTGAAAACATTGCCAACATCTACTGTAACTGAGAAATAGTGTTGTCAAATTTCCAAAGCCTAACCGAATCTTTACTTAGTTCAAATACAAGCTGTGGATGACAATACAAAACATCTGATAAGAATGAAGTCTCTGAAAGACTATTGTAAACATGAGCGCTGAGAACACCAATAAAAGCCTGAATCAGAGCTCAAGTATGCATGTCCCACAAGTTCAATCTAATCTAATTAAAAACAAATATGTCTATCCAGTGAACAGCATTACACATGTGGACCAGTAACACCTGCCTGTGAGGCCTGGGGAGGGATGGGGGCTTTCCTTTCCGGTCTCCATACATCATCTTCTTCTCCCTGAGCTTTAATCCGAGAACCCAACAGCCATTCCGGACCAGCACTGCGGCATTTCCAGCGTCTACCATTCTGATTCTGATGGTTGTTCCTCAACTGGCAGCTAGAACAGGATCCAAAGCGGCGCACTGATGCCATAGGACAGACAAACGGAAAAGAAGACTCGAAGATAGCGGGGCATTTCTACTGTCATGTTTAGCTAGAGGACAAAAGATAAGTCCATCTGCAAAATGTGCACGACCACGCTACAAACTATGCTTTTCTGTGAATGGGACAGATAAAGTATTGTGTGAATGCTGCATGTCTTCAAACCCACTCAGTCGCATCGCATATGTAAGCATTTCAAGTGACGAAACATAAAACTGGAAGAGCTGTGAGCAAGCAATCAGATCACGTCAACCAAGAATGCATTAACAATAGTGGAAACAATGTTGTCATTCACAAATCCCACACTGGTCTCTTGTAACACAAATTCTGTAAAATACAGTATCTTGATAGCTTCTTGTGGTTTCAATCAATTGTCTATTATACAATCAACATTTTAGCATACATATATATATTTTTTAAATATATATTTTTTGTTTTTTAGATGTTAAAGTAAATGGCTATTGTAACATTTTCTGGTTTAATTGAATCCAGTTACAGCATGTTTATTTGGCCAGTTGTAGAAGTCACAGTGGCAATGCTGCAAGTGTTTTAGTTTTTGAACTAGTGTAGTAATAGTAATTGTCAGCACATTGGTACTAACATGATTAACCATTTCATTTATTTAATAGCCTCTAAATTGTGAAGTCAACATCAAAAGTTCTACAGCTTTGAAAATCCACACAGCTCAAATGAACACTGTGTGGAAAGGACATTCACGCAAACTGTCTTATAGCAGCAACTTAGAACTGTCAAAGACTACAGTGTGCATTGTTTCCCACATGTACACATTTGGGTCCACGTCTATAATAGGCCCATGCATGCAAGAAAGAGCTGAAAGAGCAGCCCTGCTAGAAAGTGCTGTTTCAGAGGAGGCTTTCCTTACATAAGCAAAGTGCTCTGTAATTAGACTGGGTGGATCCACACACCGAGGAGAGAGTCACACAGAGACAGCCAGGAGGGACACAAAGCACAGGCAAACAAAGAGACAAATAAAGTATGAGACAACTGGATAGCATCACTTCTATTTTGTCCAATCTGGAAACACGCCTTAAAAGGTCGAAGATATTCATAGCACAGCTGTCATCAACTAAAAGCGGGGACAAGTAGCACAGTTTTCCCAGAGATTTTTTTCCTCTGACTGGGATCGACCAGACGGAGAACCACTCTGACATACTGGTAGTATCATGTTACATGCCACTACTATGTTGTACACATATTTCATTTGCAATGCTACTTACACATTTCAGACTCAGAGGAACACTAAAAGTACTGTTCTATCAAACCACAAAAGCTCGGAACTAAATAATGACAGGCCTGGAAGCATTTGTGTTGAGGTGGTCCCAGAAGCAGCTCACCTGGGTAAATGGACAAAAATAAATGGTAAAGAACATTTCCATTTTGTCCTATAAAGTGGATCCAGGGCAAATATTGGTCACTGAAAGACATATTTCACTTTATAAAAAGGGAAATGTGGAGGAATTATTTCTCAAGATGTAGTCCAAAAGGTGCACTTGTTTGTACAAAATATCCCAATAATTTGATCCGTTTCAATTAATCAATTGAATAAGTTAGCACTGACAGCTATTTTCTAGTGATGCTGATTGTTTTTATTGTTGAAAAATGGCTATGAAACATTTTTGACACTGTGAGCTGGGAATAATCTTTTTTTGGGAATAATGTCGAGCAAGTACAGCAAAGTGGGTGGAGATAGGGGGTAGGTGAAAGCAGAACTTTTCTGAGCACCCAAGCCAAGTCAAACACAAGACAATGAAGGATTACAGGGACATACAAGAATCAATCGAAATGCAACTTTGAGAACGCTAACGAGGGAACACGGTTAAAATGTGGTCATAAACTGATAAAACTACATTTTACATAATATGTCCCCTTTAAAACGTAGCCAATTTGAAAACAATGAAAAACATCTGACTTGACTGAGTGTAATACTGACCATAGTTGAGTTCCAATAACTTTTACTTGCAGATTTTACTACCAACCTCTGCATGTCTGTGACTGTCTTGACTGATCCCATGTCTTTGATGTCTGTCCATCCTACATCTTCCCTCCCATCTGCTGAGTCAATGGAACCATAGTGGCCGAACAAACCACATCCTCCAGGCTTTCATCTCCCGCTCCCCTTTACGTCTCTCAGCAGTCCTGGCTTTTAGGAGCTCACAAACCCAGAGCTGACCTTTGCCTGGCTAAAGTGCACCCATACCATATCCTGTAGGTGTGTGTGGAGAAGTGCCCTTTTGACTGGACTTTTATGTGTACTTTCAAAAGGGCCGGTCACTTTTTGAAACATCTCCTGGCTGCCTTTTGTAAATACTGCAGTATGATATTATAAATCCAGTGTAGATTATACTGGACCTCTTTTTTTTTTATAAAACCAAAGTTTACTTTATGTTAGTAGTGGACTTAGAAGTGAACTTCAAACGCTATTTGTATGAATGCATGTTAGGAAAATCCCTAGTGAATACAGTATATTAAGGAATGTAATCGTATTATATAGTGTACGTTTTTCACTGCGGGGACTTCTAGCTTTAGCCTTATCATAGAACAACATTGCACACCTTTTGAGATTTAAACATAGAAAGATAAGGTATTTGTGAGCAATTTGATCTTCTATCTATCTTGCAGCATATAGGAGGAGTATGGTTGGCTAAGAGCCAGAGAGTATTCGATTCAGTGTGGGTGGCCTAATAGAAATCTGTCAGTCACAAATACAGACCAATGCTTTGAAACGTAACCAGGCAAAACAGAGCACAACACATCCCATTCCTAAACGTTCAGTCAAAACCTTATGTGGCCTCATCAATATGACAAAGGAGACAAAAATGGCGGCTGTTCCTCTTCTGTTAGTCAAACAGTTTACAGTTAAGAAACACAGATGGTCAAACTTTGTTTACTGAATGAATATTTAAGATGTCCATGCACACGTATCTGTCAATATTAGTGGCTACTGGTCCTCATTACAAGCTGCGCAGCTGCAATTTCTGTGTTATGTAACAGAGGAGATAAAACACATTCCTGCAGCATGCTAAAAATTAGGCGAAATATGCAGAGAGACCTATAGCAAAACACAACCCAGTGAGTCAAGTCCAATGATCTGTGTGTTTGGATAAACTGTTGCTTTAGGAACTAAAGACATCAGGGTTAAGGAAGATTGATTGTTTTTGCAGGGTACTTCATAGTTTAAAAATAAAAAAAAGATATTAAAAATAACTGTCTGGTTTAGGAACAGACCCATTTTCCAACTCCCCTATGCCTCCATTGCTTTCATTTTTAGTTCACGGTGTACAATTTTAAACCAGGGCATTTTTTGCCAATGCTCTCCTTCCTGCTTGCTTTGCTTCTTTTGCCCTGTACTTTATTCTGGCAAACTAAAAATAAAACATGTGCAAAACGTTTGAGGATACAGTTATCTATTGTGTCCTTAGGTTAACCTGAGTATTCTCTGCAATAGCCAATGCTTTTGTGACTCAATGGATTAAACTGCCCCTAACTAGACATCGGCAATGGATTCTGATTGGAGGCTAAGAGTACTATTACAAATACTATTTAATCCGAGTGCTTCTAGATTTAGCTGAACACTGACAGGCACATCATCACACAAGGCCCCATTTGCTGAAAGCTGCAGGACACAAACTGTTGGCAAACTGTTGCCTCTGGCCTCTGACAATGTACAGCTATAACAGACACACACTAAACCGTAATGTGCACACGCCAGCCAGTAGCACTGGATATCATCAAAGACTTGTGAACACAACAACTTCCCATTTCCCAAAGCCATTTCCTGCCCAAGGAGGTAATTCACCAGCTACGGGTTCAGTCGCCACAGCAACGAAAAAAATCACTTGACAAGGGAAGGAAACAGCAATGTGAAGAAGTTCATGTCAATAGTGATGGTGAAAAAAAAAATCAATTTCTCTTAGCATAGTCCAGTATGTGTAGTGTGTAAATAAAACCCAAGAGGCCCTATTAAACTAGTGATGCATAATAACACATAACATAAGCCAATAATCCCACTATGTTTATGGAATTAAAGCACTAACATAGATTTTGTATTTGCATTTTACATAACAATTTTCTCCTGGCAAAGGAAAAAGGGATTCATAAATGTTCAAACAGATTTCCACTTGTTAAACCTTTTTGTCTCGTCTTGTTTATTCAAGTGAATAACATACACAGACGGTTAGTGGCCTCAGTCCTTAATGACTTCTGTTTTGTGGTCGTGCTCAAACCATATCCAGCTCTAATGCACAACAGTCAGAAAAGGCAAGACATAAACGTGTCAGTGAGGCTATGAATCAAACCAACTTAAAAGGTCTGCATAAATATTGTTTTGACTGAAGATTGCACTAAAACCAAAGAAATACACATAGTATTCAATAATATAAAATGAAAGGACTTATTTTAATCACTGATATTCTCAAAATATGATACTTGGTTCTGTTTAAGTGATCCTATACTTGGCATGTCATACAATGCAAAGCGTAAACACTAGAAATACATAACAAGATAGGGAAAAAAATCAAGATAAACTCACCACTCTTGGCTTTGTCCTCTGGGGGACGGGGATGGATGGGAGGTCCTCTGAGCCCTTGTTCTGTTGTCGATTATCTGCACTGACAGGGGCCTCCAATACAGCTGCAGACTCCATGCCATCTTTAGCGCCAGGAACAAGCCTAGGGCCAGCATCTCCCTCTGAACTATTCCGCTCCAGAACATACGTCTTTGTGACATCCTCCAGTCCAAGGACATTGTTCACTGATGTCTTATTTAAAGCTAGGGCCTCAGCAGTAGGTGGTGCAGCGAGGCAGCCTGCTTCCTTCACAGGATACAAGGGAGGAGGGGAGATGGGGATAAAAGTTGTAGGTTCACTGGAATGGCGAACATGCTTGAGCTGGGTTTTGTTTTTTAACTGAGGAACAATCAGAGGGAGATGAGTTGTTATGTCAGTTTCATCCGTGTCATCTTCTTGCTCGTCCAGTCCAAGTGGTTCAAATGGGTCCTCAAGAGGGCTATAGTGAGGCAGTCTGTTCGGTCGCTTTCTTCCAGGTCTACGGATTATTCGAGGGGTCAAGGCTTCAACAAACTTACGGTCGAAGTTAAAGTTAATTTCCTCTTCCTCTTCTACTTTCTCTTGATCAATGGCATCATCTTCATCATTTTCTGAATAATGGCAACCGTCTGATTTGGAACGAGGCTTCATGGTGGTGTTACTCTTATGATTATGTGGCTGAAGCAGTGGTGTTGACTTGCCCTCTGGTTTCCACATTTCCACTCTTTGCTCAGACAGGATTGGCTCACTGCTGGAGGGTGGGATCTGACAAGTTGGATCCAATTCACTGATTGGCTCAGTGCTGCCAGACTGTGCCTTATGCTGTGGATCAATGTGCGCTTCGCTTCTACGACTAGGGTCGCTAAATGATTTCTTCTTTGGTGCTTTGCCATTGCCATTATCATCTAGCATAAGTCTGTCCATTGCACCTGGTTCTGCCACAATACTTCTGATGACCCCACTGTAGTCTTGAATGTCATCATCACACAGGCCTCCATCGCTGTACAGTGACAGGTTGCTGGCCACACTGCCCTGGTATTCTGCCAAAGCGGTCATAGTGGCTATGTCTGACGCTCCTCCTTTGATAGAGAGAGATCCTAACAGATTGCTGTCTACGGAGGAGAAATTGTTATTTCCATCCTCAGTTTCAGAGCAGCATCTCTGAGGCATTGGATCACTGAGGGAGCGGTAGACAGTGGATTCTCCACTCCCAGCAGCAGCTGTTGTTGTTGACTCTGCATTACAAATATGGCTCATGTCTGAGCTTGTGTTAGCATTACCAGAGGGGGAAAACTTTCGCCGTCGCCGGGTAGAGTTGGGGGTTGTAGACCCTTCAGGCCCTTCTGCTCCAGCTGCAGCAGTTAGCCCAGACGACACTGGTTTATTGCAGGTGATCTCCTCGCCGGTAGTGCTGACATTGCAAGCAGCATAGTCACTCCCAGCCATACGCTCAGAAAAGGCTGTGCCGTTTTCACCCAGTCGATTTGTACAACTCACGTGCTTCTCTGTGACCTCTTCTGCTTCCTGATGCAACCCCTCCACCTCGTGGAAAGCTGATTGTTTCCATAAGGTTACAGGCTTCTCTGGCAGGTCCCTGACACTCCCTGACCCTACATTAACCCCCACTGACCCCAGAAACGACCTCTCTGTGGGCTCACAAGAGCCATACTCTGGCTCAGTCACAATCCCTTCATCTGTTAAACTCGACTCATGTCCAGAAAGTTCATCCACAGAGCGCTCACAGGACATGCTTTCCTCCGAGTCCCCCTTCAGTAAAGCTGTCTCCCTACTCGGCACTGTTCCCCTGTTCTCTGTGGCCTGGCTGTTTAACTTCCCTAACTGCATACTTGGTCCATCCCTCTCACTCTTTTGGTTCTCCTCCTCCCGCTCATGTTTATCTTTGAGCTTTACATTCTTACACTCATGCTCTTCTTCTGTCTTTGCCTCATTCTTTACAATCAAACTTAAATTCTGTTTCTCTTCCTTTTCTATGTTCATCTGGAGACGGTTGATCTTGAATACATCCTCAGTTTTCTTAACATCTAAATCATCAGCATCATCTTCCCTCGTGTTCATCTGACAAATGTCTTGAATAACCTGTCTGGCCTCTTGGATGTACTTATCATGTAACGGAGTTGGCATTACATCATCCTCATCTTCGTAACTATAATGCCCTCCCATCCTAAAATCACCACTGTCACTCTCCACCCCTCTATCTGGCACTATCACCCTGCCCCCACTCCCCTCTCCTTCTAGATCAAGCTGCTGCTCAGAAGAACTCCTCTTAGTTGAGTTGCTTGTCATGTAACCTCGCACTGTCGCTGTGGGTTTCTCAGAGAAAGTAAAAGATTTAGTTCGTCGTAGGGTGGCAGTTAAGTCTTTCAAAGATGGCCGACAGCCAGAGGTAAGAGGTGCTGCACTCTGATTACCTGAACCTATCTTGTGTAGTAATGATCCTTCTCCACATTTTTCGCTTGTTTTTCGCATTTTGAGTTCAGATAAGTCAGACTTAAGAAAATTTAAAAGTTTCAGTGTTTCTGATGCTATATCCGGGTTAGACAGAGACATTTTTTCATTTATTCCTTCCTCAAAAGCTGCCCTCCTTAACTTAACATTTGGATTTAGTCCCCTTCCTGTATACACATCTCTTTCTCTGGCAAGTACACTAGAGGAAGAGCCGGAGACAGTAGGCACAAACTTAGAGCGCCCAGGAGTGCGAGTGAAGTTATCCCCATGGCCAAAGCTGGAAGAGCGATACTTAGTAAAATTACCATGGAAGGTTTTACTGAGCGTGGATGTGGATGGATTCCTACTATTACTTCCTATATGGCTGCCCATCTGATCGTCTTGTTTTAGTGTTTCAGTGCTGGAGTACCGGCTGCTGCTGCGTGACCCACCGGGACTGCAGAGGAATGGAGGGATGTTGACCTTTGACACCCGAGACACACATGGGCGTGTGGTAGCTGCGGGAGGAGAGGAAATGCGCTCCCATTGCTGCACTCTGAACCTGTTACTGTAACTGCCCGCTTCTCTCACAGACTGGCTGCGGGTCAGTGCTGCCCCAAACTGTTTGCCAACTGTGTTTTGCCTCTCGGTTTGGTCCATGGTCATATCTGTGTCACTAGCACTATCTTCAGATTCTCCATCCCGATAGTCATAATCAGCACGACCTGTTGATAGAAGAGCAACTTTCTTTTTCTTTCTTAATGAACGCCGACGCACAGTGTCTCGACTCGGTGCGCTTATGCAGCCAGGGCTATCTTCCTCACTGCCTGAGGACCTGCCAATTCCCTTAGCACCCCAGAGGCCATTTTTACTATGTGATAAAAACCTGCCTCCACAATCAAACGTTCCTCTTTCCTCTCTATTGCAAACGGAGGAGACGGGGCTAGAAGAAAGACTCCTTCCTCTTCTTCTGCACTGCTCTTCCTCGTCACCCGAGCTGAATTTCCAGCGGGAAATAAAGAGAGCACCACCTCTTTCTTTTGCTCTCTGTCCACTATTGGGAGCTACAGTAGAGCAGGAGGTAGTGGCTTTATCTGGAGGTGGAGTGAAGGAGGTGGGGGCTGGTTCTGTAGAGGAGCTATGTGAGGAATGTAAACTATCCCTGGGTAGCCCGACCCTCTGTCTACCCCTTTCCTCCCTCACCTTAGTCTGGAGACAAGAGGTGGAGCACAGGGAGGTGTCTGGGCTCACTGAAGAGCTCCAAGGCGTAGCAGCAGGATGAAGGTCAGGGTGAGGGTCAGGTGTCACCCTCGACGTCCCGGGTGCAGTCTGGGATTCAGAGTTGTGATTTCTTGATGCAAGTGGGTTAATCCTAGGGTGGTGACTAAGACTAATTTGAAAAGTATTTCTGGGGCCACTACTCTCTATGTTTGTCTCATTGGGATAGTGGTGCCTGGCAGCTTTTGGAGAAAAGTCCATATCCCCACAAGCAGTAGCAGGGCTGCTTTCTCTGCTCTGTCTGCCCACTACACATCTTTCATCAAAAGACAAGGAGCTACTCTCAATAACAGAGCCACACGATGAAACTTTATCACTTTTATCTGAGAAAAAAACACTTTCATTTGAGATATGCTCCCCAAAATAGTCTTTGCTGTCCGTTTTTAAATTTTCACACGAGCTAGATTTGTGTTGCTCTTTACCTTGCTTTTCATCAAAAAGTTGTCTAATTTTGGTAACACTTGGCCACTTGTCTGAGTGCAGATCCCCGGGATGTGTGAGTAAATAACTTCTGTGAGATTTACTAGGCCGACTAAAAACATCTTCTTCATCGTCTGTTAAAGTCTTTCTGGGTTCAGAATGACAAATCTGTGTGTAATCTCTCTTACCAGTGTCGACTGAAACCCGTATTAAAATCCTCTTTTCAGATCTCCTTTCTGAGTCATCGGAACCAGACACAGAATCTGTCCCGGAGAAAACTGTTTGCACTTTATTGTCAGAGGCGTCCCGGGCCGTATCACTACTATCCAGTAAATATCCACTTGCGCTGTCCTCGTGAAAAGAATGGCGAGAGGGAGATCCGCCTTTCTTCGGGTTCCTGCTCCGGGGAAGAGTGCTTCTCCCCCGCTTCACTGTTGCTCTGTCACTCGGTGAAGTTGTGATCCGAGTCTTTGGTGAAGTGCCGCTGCTGCTGCTGAACTTCTCTGTGAGTTGGCGGATGGATGGAGAAATAGAAGAGATGGGAGTGGAGGAGCTTCTCTTTAGGTCTGTGGTTGGGAGGCCGGCGGTTGTGGCACGGATTTTGGAAACTTTTCTTGACTGACTGACATTGCGCCTCGCCAAGTGCTGCGGTGCCGTGAGCTCCGGAGGAAGGGCGACGCCAGCTGCCTCCGACTCCTCTGATTTGTGTGGCTGGTCCTCACTGCTGCTGGCCCTCCAAGACCCCACTTTTTTAAAAGACACGCTGCGGTACACCATCTTATGCGCCTTTTCAGCCATTGTTCATGTTTAAAATGTCCTCATAATCCAAGCGACATAAGTAACAGTCCATGCACCTTCTTGAACTGTGCTCAGCTTCTGTGCTACATGATAACGGCACAAAAACAACCAACTATCCTCTTTTTATAAGTGATAGTAAAGTCACAAGCTCCATTTAAAAAAGTCAGGAACAACTTTGCTGACTTTAAAATAACAGTTTCTTAAAGTAAACTTACTAGGTGTCGAATCCACGTCCGCATTTGGAAGAAATCGGTTTTAACAAAAACTTTTGTTCTGGCCTTAACCTGTCCCCAAACACGTTTGCATCATGTTCCTCATGTGAAGTTTAGGTGTGTGTCTGCAGCCTGCACGGCCTGCACGGCGCATCTTTGACTGATCACTGCTCTACAAGATTCCTTATTTTGGCATGATTTGAGTTTCCGTGACTTGTGTTGTTTTTTGCATTAATGCCTGAGATAGGGCAGAGGGTGGGCGGGACTAGGGGTATAGGGGCTGTCATAGACCCCTCGGGGATTGAGAGGAAAAGCTTTTTCTTTTTTGATGGCAGAAGCCAGATACTTTGTACAAACTGTGTGTAATTATAGCCCATTCCCTCAAGAAGAGATAGCAGCTCTGTCCAGAAAAGTGTACACACAAAAGTGGTGCATTTGGCCTTTAGGCTCACGTTTAATAACTCTGCAGACTGCGGTTTAAAGATACATGATGTACAACATTGAACTAAAATGAAAATAAAAAATAACCAGGTTGTTGAGAATTTTAATGTGATTGGTTTAGCTTGCACAAGTTGTTAGATCAATAACTGTACATTTTAATTATTTCATTTATTAAAAATTTAAACGGTCAAACAAAGACAATATTTTCACCCTCCTATAATAAACTTTCTGTGGTCTTTCCATGTGGTCAACAGGTCCTTTTGTTCCAATGAATATTCTCAAAGGCAATTTCTCACACAGGCAAAGTCAGTGTCTGCAGTGCCCCCTGCCGTCAACATTTATTTATGCAAGTAGTTTTATCTGACCAGTGATTGGGGAGTACAAGTTTGATTGAAGACTTAATATTATTTTACAGTACATAATTTCATTACAGTATATTAAGTATAAGCAAAGTAGCAAAAATATAACTATATATATATCTATAATACGATGGTTTACCAATAAAACAAATACTGCCTCAGGTTTAGCACGAGAGATAAAATACATTCCACAAGCATTTGCAAGAATTAAGCAAAAAAGTATATGCACAGCACATACGTGTCATGTACACATGTCCATTGACAATTTAATGTATACCTTTTCATATTAGGTTGCAAAAAACATCTATAGTTTGTCTATGCACACATGTATAATTAAATATAGATTCAATACATATAAAGATACAACAGACTAGCTGTATGTAGTTTAGACCCTTTCATTTTAGGGTATAACGAGAGACCTTTTGAAAAGCATCTCAGTGCAGGACGTTTACGACTATGTACAAAGAAAGCATCAGTGTTTCTACTGTTAGTACGTGATGAACTGAATTGACATGTCTTCATTTTACAAAAAAGTACAATAAACCCCTTCAGAAAATCGAGACAATGCATTTACATCTCTGTAATACTTTTGCCCCAAACAATCAGGATACAAAACGTATGTTGATTATATTTTCAATCTGCCCAACCCTAACAAGTGTTAGGACTGGTGAAGCTGACACAAATTCTTACTTACTTAAGTTCAGAAAAAAAACACAAAATAAAAATGGGCTTTACATAAAATTTTCAGTATAGTGCTATAACATATTGTTTAAAAAAAATAATTAATTAATTTCACAGTAAAAGGGAAGTGCAACACAGTAAGATAAACCATACAGTACAGTTTAAATGAATACAAATCTGGTATATTCACATTAACTCACTAGGTAACCCTTTCTTCCAGCTAAATGTCATACACTAGTGCCTTTTTCTCTAAGCGTGGTGACTTTAAGCATAAATCTTTTCGTGCTTTGTCTGTATCGTGGCTGCGTAAAGTAGAACAGAATTGGATCCAGGAAACTGTTCATACTCGCAAATGGCCTGGTGCTTTTATAAATGATGGAAAACAAGTTCCTAGTTTCACACGGCACAGCAGGAAAAGTGCGCACCACCAGGTACATAGTCTTTGTCAGGTGAAACGGCAAGAAGCTTATGCAGAATACCGTTGCCACGACAATGATCATCCTCACCGCCTTGTCCTTCTTCGCACTGTTCGCCATGGAGACACCTTGATACGTCACTGGTCGACAGAGTAAGCGAGCCATGCGACAGTAGCACAGCATAATGCCCAAGAATGGTAGTATAAAGCCGAGGAAAGTCAGCGCCATGCCGTACGGATAGTAGTTCACTGATTGTTTTGGCGTGCTTAAGTCGTAGCATACAGTACGATTTCTCTGGATCCCCGTGGCTGCGAAGTGGAAAGTGGGCGCACAGAGCAGGGTGACCACAAACCAGACGCCTCCACAGACACACCACGCTAGCTTTCGCCCGCCGCGTTTGTGCCACAGCGCTAAAGGATGGCATATGCCCACATAACGCTGCATACTGATACAAGTCAGGAACAGAATGCTGCCATGTAGATTACTGAAACACAAAACGACAACACAGTAGATTAGTAGTTATCGGAGTTTAGCGCTACCTCAAAATATTTTTTAAGAACCACGAAAACACAACACAGACTAAATTATGACTAAACTGAATGTTCACCTGCCACACTATATAAAACAAAAATACCCAGCTTTTGTGAAATGCAGGACGCAAAGGTGGGCAGATTATATTTATACAATCCATCATAAATTTGCCTAAATGTGCCTGGCAATAACTGTCTTTATGTTCAACTGAGAGAGAGTAAACATGGGCTTTAAAATTAGACACAACATCGCAGAAAATTCATCTTATACACTAAAGTTTGTATATTATCCTCTTTGTGCAGCTTTTGACAGACAACATACATAAAACTGTCGCCCACCTGTAGTAAAGATATATAAAGACTAGAATTGAAGAGGGTCCTGTTTGTTTCCAGTTTGTATCATGCATGACAGTAGAGCTTTACGATTTGGGAAAAAATGTTGGTCTTTTCTGTCCAGTATTACAATTGCAATTAGATTTGTGATTTATGTTTTAATAATTGGATTCTGTTTAAAGATAACATTTCAAACACAACCAGGAGAATTGACAAAAAGGAATCACGTGAATGTTTTGGTCGCTTTTTGTCATGTTTTTGTCATGTTTTGTAGCATAATGTCACTTTTAGTCGCGTCTTTGTTAGTATGTCATGTTTTTGTTACTTTTTGTTGCATTTTTGTCACGGTTTTGTCACTTTCAATTATGGCTTTGATGCTTGGAGTCATGGTCGCACTTTTATCACATTTAGTAGGGTTTTTGACTCTTTTAGTTACCTTTTTGATGCTTTGAGACATGTTTTTGTCGCTTTGAGGCGTGTTTCTGTCGCTTGTTTCAAAACATGTTTAAACACATCTAATCTACAGGTTTAGCATTTTTATGTAGAATAAAATAAGATATTTTGTTGTTTGTGGAGGAAATTGCTTCAAAAATTGCAGCCATTGCGATTTGCTAATTGTGTCCATTTAAATTGCGATACAACAGTTGGACTATTACAAGCCAAGATCATAAAACATACCATAAAACATAAAATCTGCACAGAATCTTACCTGTAGAACTGAAACCGGACCAGTTTACATGCAAACTCCCCAAAGGGCCAGTAATCGTGACTTCCGTAGTTATAGATGAGCAACGGAAGGGACATCACATACAACAGGTCGGCTATGGCCAGGTTGAGGGTATAAATATTGTTCCGTGACAGGTTGGGTCTCTTCCTCCATATCTTCTGAATAACTGCAGCATTCAAAGGAAGTCCAAGGATGAAAACAAAGCTGTAGACCAGAGGCAGTAGAATCTGCTTGAAGTCCTCCTTGTAGGTGCAGCGGGGCAGTGCAGACAGGCCGAGATGGCTGCTGTTGTTTAAGGCAGTTGTATTGGTGGAACTGAATGGCAGGTCTGATGTGTAGAGCTCTGTGGACCAGGCAGCAGTAGAATCCAAAGTAAATACTTCTGGGATGAGCGGTGGTGTTGTGAATACAGACATCTTCTCATCCTGGATAATAGAGAAAAGAGAGGTTTATGGACTGGAAGGGTTTGAAAGTATTGTCAGTAAATGTGCAAAACTGTTTAGGTAACATGGTTTTTATAGTAATAGCAGTCGTCATCCTGTGTAGGACAATATATTTCACCAGCAGAGGGCGTGAGCTGCCAAGAAATGAAGTCATGAGGCTTCAAATTCACAGTGGATGAAGCAACATGTTGACATTGAGTATTGTCTTTCACAAAATAAAATGCAAGTCAAATTCAGAACTGAACTTGTGACATAGACCACCCTGTTTGAGACAGTCAGGCAGTGCCCTTCAATAACATTGAAATATAAGGGGATTTCGAAAAAAAAAAATCACAATATTGTACTTTTCGAGATCCCCTGACAACAAAAACAAACCAACTTTTCCAGTTTCTCCATCTGCAGTGAGTCAGGGATAAAGACGTCAAAAGTATTTTAAAAATCTGATACTTATCTATATCAAAGCTACTATCAAAACTAGACAAGCAAGTATCGACACAAACACACACATCATCATATTAGCAGGACAAAATTTGAACTTTCCAGTTTTAGAATGATCTTGAACTTTAATCAAACTAATGTAAAACGACAGGGCATATTAAAGAAAGTAAAATATTTTATGTTGAAAATACAGTTTTTTATTATCATTGTGGAATCTAAATCAGTAGCGCATATCAAGCCTATTCTTTTTTTTTTATCGATATTGAGACATTTTAGTATCATGACAACACTGTGGGACCACTATTCAAACGTCAGAACGTCTAGGTAGCATAGTGTTACTGTAAAAGCTTAAAAACACAAACAGGAAATCATAATAACGTAGATTTCCTTTAATATTTTGTTTCTCTGACTTCAGTTAGAACAGTTTTATGTTTACTTTTTGCAACATATATGCAACAAAAAGGTACTGTGCCCCTGGTTTGGTGAGCTGTGGCAGACACACAGCTGGGTGTTAGAACCACCGTAGACTGTCTGGACTCCCACTCGCTCTGAGACCACACCACAGTGCTGCTTTCACATTAATCATCAATCTTTATTACCTCCTCCACAGCCAGCATCGCCCATATAGATTTCCGTCGTGGCACGCACAAAGTGATTGGCTTATCCCAGTAGCTCCATAATACAGTGACTCAGGGCATTTCACAACATGGAGCAGATTCTAAAGAAAACAGCCGCCGGGCCTGACTGAGGAAAGAAAAGGGTGACCGCACCGTAAACAACTTCCAAGCTTCATATCTTTATAACATGACTTCACACTTCTGATAAACAAATCGCAAATGAGCAAGGCATTAAAGTTAAAAAAGCAAACGTCGTAAAATACAGCACTGTTTACATTGCATTGTAATGGATTATGACTAGGGCATGGTGAAAGATGTATAAATGATTGATTAATTCATTTGGGGTTCATCTTGGTTTGTTTTATGTTTTATGCTTTGTATAGACGTTTTCTATTTACAGTCTACAAAAAAAAGTAATTAAAATGTATTGACTTGTTTACTGCACTAAAACTTTTAAATGAAACAAGTAACAAGTATTTATTTAAAAGAAAAAATAGTAATAAAAATGTATTTCCATAATTGAACACTGAACCACTATTGCATTATTATGTTGAGCCTTTACTAGAAAAGTAAAGGTGGGCAATATCTCAAAACTGAGATAATATTGTTTTGAAGATAAGCTAAATTTTTATAACGGAAGAATAATGTTGTGAATAAATGTTGCCTTGTAAACTTTCCAATAAGGGTATGAGGTATTATTTTTGCACTTTTTTGATTCATTTTACAGACATTTCACATTTGTCTGATAATTAAACTAATACATTTAAAGACATGTTTTAAGACACTTCTCTTGGATTGATTATCGTGATACTCCAAAAATAATGAGATATACATTTTTGTCAATAGTCACTGCTGTTTTTTGTACATAACAAGCAATTGCTATTTTCCTAAATTACTGTCAATACCCATCCAGGAATTCCAAAGTGCAAGTGTAATTTAGGAGTCTGTAATATAATTATCAGGTGCCCTCCGCAGTAAACAGTAGTTTACGAACGTAGCATGACCACATCACTCACTTCTCTGTTTGCGTAGTAAGGGAGTAACATTTGTTTTTACAGAGGAAAAGGTTACAAGCAAAGAGACATCTGCTATATAAAATAAAAACCCTTCTAAAGAAATACTGAATCTCATATATAAGTTTAAATATTGTTAACTTATGATGGTATGTGTGATCAAATGACAGGAAGCGTTGAATCCCATAATCCATTACTCACGTCTTTTCTTGGACCGTTTGCGTCAGCAGTGAAAGCTTTGTACATTTTGGCTTTGTGACTCAGTACGGCATTGTTCCCACAGGTGCCGTCATTTCTCCAGAACTTCACCATTTGACTTGAGCGATGGGTCACTCGTTTTAGTGGATTGTTAGAAAAAGGGATGGTTTTATTTAGACGCGTCAACATGCACACAGTCACGGAGTGTATGTGACGTTGAAGCACAGGTTTGGTTACATTATATTAAAACTGCAAAATACAAAATCAATGGGTCGGGCAATTATGAACCACCATACCAGAGCTAAGCAGTAACATCTATGCACTTTAAGGATGTTAAACAAACACCTGCTACTTTTAAAATCCAAACCACACAATTAATGCATTTAGATTCATTTAAATTGTATGTGTATAGCTCAAAATTGCTAAATAACTTATGTAACAATAAAAATCAGTGTTTGTTTTCATATTGTTAGCCACATATAGAGGTGAAATGTTATTTGGGGCGGCAGTAGCTCAGTTGGCAGAGTGGGGCGCTTTCTGATCTGAAGGTCGGCAGTTCGAATCTCACTCCAGACATGGAGTAGTTGAGTGGTCAGATCCTCTGACCCGCAGGTTGGTGGTGTGATTTCAGCTCCTTCAGATGAATACTGCCGTTGTGTCCTTGGGCAAGACACTTAACCCACCTCGCCCTCAGTGTCTGCACACACTGGTGTATATATGTGTGAGTGAATGGGTGACTGGTTCCTTGATGTAGAGTGCTTTGAGTGCCTTAAAAAAGGTAGAAAAGCGCTATATAAATGTGACCATTTATTTGTGCAAATTACACTTTAGTGGAAAGGGTTGGCGATATTGATCAAAATGAATATCTTGGAGTATCCTGATAATCCATCCATCCATCCAATCCATATGATATTATGTTTATCTTTATCTTTTCACAACAGTCTCGTCACAATCACTCAGACAGCGTCACACTCCGGAGCTCATAGTTTATCTGCTGCACTCTCCGCTGCCAAAACACAGACGAGCTGAAGGTGAGACCAGATTATTTATAAACTGTGGATAAAGAAGTACAGGAGCCACATGGGGGAGTCTCCATGCAACTCAACAACACAAATCAAGGCCAACAATGGGAAAAGACCTACGAAAAGAAAGGAAAAATGACTACCAAACAAAAGTAATCGAGCAATTGAGTAATTGTCACGATTGCTGCTAATACAACTGGAACTACTTTTTCTGTTACGGCTGCAATATCTTTGCCACTACAACAACTACTGCCGTCTGCTACATGGGATTATTCCAACAAGTGCAGCTCCAACGTTTATTTAAACTCTAAAGGAAATATGCTCTACAGAATACTATATTTAAACCTCTTAAGATTCCAGCCTATATCTTGACCAAAATATCCCACTATAAACAATATTTGCAAACCTACGATCAAACAAGACATGGCAAGAAGCTGCTCAGACTAGACATTATTTTCTTGGCAGCAGACATCACATCTGCTCTTGTTAATTAGGGCCGTAAAGCCTTTGTTAATTATCCTACTTACTACAGTTACTAATATGATCAGGGTAATGTCAGTCTACGTGCGCAGGACACCAGGGACATTTTAAACTAATCAAGCTCCTTGTAAATAGGTGCATCTGCAATGAAAGGAAATAGTTCTGATACGCCCAGACTTCCATTTGTGCGTGTTCCTGTCAGACAGTAATCGTAATGATAACTGTGTATTCCCATCTGAGAAAACCAGCAGTTCAGGCATTACTGCTAATCCTACCTTCAAGGACTGGGAAATGAGGTGTAGACGTATCTTGGCACTAAAACATATATGGCGCAAAGGTGGAAGAAAGAAAAAAAAACAGACATTTAATTAGCTTTAATTTAAAACCTCATTAACCAACTTTTTCTTCTTGTAAATGGTTATATTTTGCTTTTCCTACATAAGGTGTAGTGTGAAAATCAGACCGCTAAATGTCGTCTACATCCAATTGTAAAGCATGTTATCAATGCAAACTTGTAAGAAAGACTAACTATATGACGCGAGCTGATTGGCTGTGCAAGGGTGGTCCACCCTCCTTTGCTTATGGGTTTGTAAAAACTCTTCTAAAGCTGCGCTAGTGGCCAGAAAATTCATGCTTGTGAATACCAGCTACATGTCACATGTGGGTGTTGCGGCTTGGAAATAGAGATTTGAAATTATTACTTCCTCATTCACAGTGATCAGATACCACATCTTTAAAGTAATACTTTCGTTGTTTCATTTGAAAACTTTTGCAAGTCTTAAAAAAAACCTACCAAAAAAAACCTAACTAAACCAACTAACAAATTTAGTTATTCTGATTTGAAATGTCAATTAACCTACACAGTCATGTCTTTGGACGGTGGGAGGAGAGAATGAATGTGAGAGTGAATGGTTGTCTGTGTCTCTGTGTCAGCTGTGACGAGTTGACCACTGTCCAGGGTGTGCCCCGCCTAAGGCCCAAAGTCACTGGGATGGGCTCCAGTCACCCGCGACCCCTAACGGGAATAAGCGGTAGAAAATGAATGAATGAATGATTTGAAATGTAAAAATGTAATGTTCCATGAGATGTCCCATCAAAGTCACAGATTTGGCATGATAGAATTCTTCTTCTTTTTTTTTTTTTTTTTTTGCAAATCCTCTCACATACTCTTTACAGCCACATACCCGGCATCACACGCAGACTTTAAAACAATGTCATGGAGACAGTAAAAACATATATCATACAGAGCAAGGGCGGCTCATACAAACAGTCAAGAGTTAAAATGTGATACAAAAATAATACTCACTTTGCCTTTATATATTTAACAATGACACTACTTCAACTGCCCAAGGATTACAGGAAGGGAGGTCTTCCTGGATTTCCAATGAAACCCGATATTAAACAATAGAATGGAAAAGTAACGGATCTGATTTGTTTTTGTGGAAATACCCACTTGAAACATCAGCACAAAGTTCTATGCAGTAAGACATAAATTATCCAGTGCTAAATACAATGGAAAAATAACTGCTGGACAAACTGACAAAACTCAGAAAGTGAAAGTTGCAGAGCACACAATCACAGCAGTCAGAAAAGCTTTGATAAGTTAACTGTAATTGCACCTCAATTACGTTGAGAAGTTTACTGCATCACTGTTGTTTTTCACGCCTCCACAAACATAGTGATTAGTACAGAATTCATAAATCACTTCAGAATAACGCCTTTGACATGGTGCAACATTATCAGACAATTCTAGTTCCTTTCATTCCAAGAAATCGATGCAGAAATGGAAAAAAAGATGAGCTAACAAGGATTACGCAAGAACGTGCAGGTGACAACAGCAAGTAATCATTTTTTGCCATAACTTGTCGACTAAAACTTGCAGCAGCACGTCGGGAGATTTGAACTTTTTAAGAGTAGGTTAAAACTTTTTCACCTGTCTTGTCTTACTCTGAAGACAGCGGTTGCCAAATGGAGAAGTATGCAAAAGAAAAAAAGTAAAACAGTTTTCAACGGTTAAACCTGGCAGCCCATGTGGTTGATTTCTGCGGAAGTATGGAATGAATGCTCTGTTTTATTTAGACGTAAACAGCTGGAGTGATGTCGGACACCCAAATGCATGTCTAGTCTTTGCAGCTGATTTATCTAGATTTATACTGCTTATGTTTAGGCGCCGGTTGTCAGGGGATTAGGGGCACAAGAGCAAGTGAATCCAGCCAAGACAGTGAATAACAGCTATGCTTGAACGGAAATAGACCCCAGTGAATCCGTGATAAATTGTGGCCATCTTTAACGGCAGAGTTTTCTCATTAGCCTTGGTCTCCCGGGTTCCAATCAAGACAAACAGTTGAAGCAAATTGTATTGACTGCAATCCAGGCGGCCACTTTACGAGCTTAGGGCCCACATGCAGTTACAAATACTGCCGGGAGCTATTTATTATTAACAAAGATTAATGTTTTGGTTTTGGACGTCGTCGTGCAGTGTTTTTTTTTTTTTTATTGCATTAAATTATTCCGTTTCCAGGACGGAAAGGAGAAAACTTCCACTGGAGCTTGGCAGAGAGCAGTTTTATCAAGTGCAAGTGTTATTATACTGTGCTTAATTGTTATGGAGATATGATATGTTTTCACCGACTATCTTGTTTTCATTTTAAGGTGAATGCAATTGTGTGTGGTCGCTAATACTCGGCAAATTACAGTGAGGTAATTACAGGCTTTATGTTGTCTTTTGGCATTGAATAAAACACAAAAGCCACCTGACAGTAAGAAGAATAACTCCTACTCCAGATGCAAGTTGTGAGATGTGTTAAAACAAATGTATGGTATGTGACAGTGGGAGCGTAACCTCGACAAGGCACATTCTTGCGCAGTAATGCCTTTTGCTTTAAAAACACCGTGCACCCAGCGACTATAGGAAACATGTGCAGAGCCAAGACGCAATTCTCTCATGGGGCTGTGAATGTAAAACACATCTGGTTCGCAGCAGTAGGTTTGGTGGGTTTGTTTTTAGGGTTGGGAAAGTCTCTGCGGCCAAAAAGTAGCTACCTACACAGTGTTATGGTATGTTCACGGGAAACATTACTAAATAACATGTAAAAGCCACAACAGTATCACAGCCGTTTAACCAGCCAAAGCCAAAAGAGGAAGGTCTGTATCTGATACCGGGATAAAAACCTCTGCAAGCGTAGCATTGTGAAAGGAGGATCAAAATCCCACAAACTTTCAAATACCTCCAGGAGAAGCAAACCACTGTACCTCTTAAATAGATAAAAACTCAAATTATGAATTAAATGTATGGGGTCTAAGGACAGGGTATGCTCTGGGACGATTATCCATTTGCTAAATTCCTCTGAACATTGTCTATCTATCTATGTTCGGTTTCATTGTCACCTACTGATGCAACTGCTGTAATGATTTTGGGTGTAACAGAAAAGTTGAATTGAATTATGGCACATAATTGATCATATCCATGTACACATTTAAAATGATTGTTTAGGTCAGATACAGGGTTAAAACATGATTGTAAAGAGTAGCCTTATACAAGTAGCTTGTCATTGGCTCAAAACATAGAAAGTTAGATTAGTTATAATTCCTGTTTAAAGTTGACTACTGAACTCATCAAATCCAAAAGAATGCAAGGATAATGATATCTTGTAAACACTACTAACCTTGAGTGATTGCAGAAAAATGTAGAGGCTACATCAACAAGTTAGAGCCATAGCACCAGGTTCTTTGTTCTGCTCCTTTTGTCTGCTGAAACACAACGCTGAGACACTTGGGTCGTTTCGGAACCAAACCATAAACATAACAGTTTATATTCTTACCGTGTTTTCACCTGAACTTGGCCGCACAGAAGCCCGTGCTCCACTGGTCACACTCGTCTGTCCTGAGCGCAGCGCAGGTCTGAGCGCAGCGCTGCGGCTGCACCGCGCGCGGCGCGCAAAGAGCGTCACAACACAATGCACCAGCCACGTGCTCCGTCTCAAACAGGAGCTGGACCAACTCGTAATGAAAATCTAACTTTACTTCATGTAGAAAGTGCAGGTGCAGCAGCGAGAGATCCAACCCGTCCTGGCAGCGGTGTAAAGTGTAAGTTCCCGTCTTCAGTCCAGTCATCCGTTCTAAATTAAGGTGCAACGGAGAGGCGAACGTAAATGACAGCGAACATAAAAAAGAACTCAGAGCCTCATCAAGACGACTGTGCGCCACCTGCTGGAGTCAGGAGGTATCAGCAAATTGTTCCGAAAGAGCCTCTTCTATGTCCAAGTTAAGTGGCGTCATTAGATGCAATTTAGTCCATTAAGATGGGCGGGTTTAAACAGCACGCCTACTGCATATAGGTACAGCTTACATCACGTTCTTAGATGTATATTATTCACTTGGCTATTTTTTTATTCAACCTGCTTTATGTTTTCACAAGGATGTGTTCATCCAGCCTCTATCTGCCTACTGAGGACAGTCACATGAATCAGGTCTGTTGCGTGCTGAGCAGCTGCTGGTGAGCCACAGTCTGCTGCTGTTACTCTTAGATTATGATCAAGATAAGATTTCTAGAAAAAGTTGTTCTATTCACTGTGGCCAGCTCACTAAAGCAGACTTGTTGAGTTAATTACAGGTTGGTAAATTTTGAGGTGGCTGTTTATTTTTGGCTCAGTTCCTTTCTTGGTTATTTTCATATTCTGACACATCCACTTCAATGGTAGTATTATCTTGAATTTAGCCATCATGTTGTTTTGGCAAAACAAAACAAGAAAAATATATTCAGCCCAAGTGAATAAACACAGGGAGGTTTTCCGGATAGCAATTTAAGGGGGCCTGTTTGATTTGGACTCCATTAATTCTTTTATATCAACATTTCCTGTCCATGTGCTGCTGCTGCTGCCAGATCTTCTGGTTTCAAATAGAACAATGTCATTCAATATAATGGCTTTACTCATCATTTCTGTCTCAATAAACCAAATCATTGGACATTGTGGTTTAGTTTTGCTTGTTAAATATTGTGGCTTTGGACACATAATAACCTCCCACATAAATATAAGAAATACTGATAGATGTTGAGTAAAGTGACATGATTTACAGGGAACATTTAAAAAAGAGCGCAGACAGAGAAGTCAAATTTAGTTCCCTCTTGAGTTGTTTAGCTTCATCAGCAAATTACGCAATCACTTTGGATTTTTACGTCTCCAACCGTTTAGACACAGCAGCGTTCAAATAGTTGGAAAGTCTTATGAAATGTGAGCAAAAGGTCAAATGTTGGGTGAATAAAAAACGTACAGTATATGCTTTTCCTATTTTAAATGGGACATATCATGCAGATTACACATCATGACCTTTTAACCTCGTTACAACAGCGTTTCCTCATCATTAGTTTACTCACAGTCATATGTTAATTGATTCATGCATGTTTGAGTAATCCTGTGCGGTCCTGAAACTGAGGCTCAAGTGGTCAGAAAATTGCTGTATTTACCTTTCCCCTATCCCCGCCCATATCGGCCTGGTTGTGACTATTTAAAAATTAAGACCCAAGTGAGTTAAGGGTACCACTTTATAATAACTACATCTTATTTTGTCATAATAAAGCATTAACAAAAACTTAATTAAAAATTAATATGTAGTTTATTAAACATGATTCAGGGTTAATAACTACTTAATTAAGGTTAGGGTTAGACAATTTGTTAAATAGTTACTAAGCCTGAATCATTCTTAATAAACTATTTGTTGATTATGAACTAAGTCGTTGTTCATGCTTTATTAAGGCATGAATAAGTGTAGTTATTATAAAGTGTTACCGAAAATGTGATTTAAAAAAAAAAAAAACACGAAAACAGCAATGCTCTGCTTGTTTCAGTAAAATTGCACTATAAGGGGTTTGAACTGGAAGTCAATAGACACTTTTCAAGGTTTAAAATGAACAAAATGTAAAATTATTATCTACTTACAGTATATTATGGTTTAATACTAAGAACTTGATACATCTCCTTTAAACTTTGTTCTCATTATTTGCAACAATAGACCTGCATCTTGCCCATTTTTGTAACTTTTGTTGGATCATTGTAATTGTCAAGCAGGTACTTATTATTTAAAGTGTAATTGACAGTTTGTTCTACCTGTGCTGCTGGAGTAACCTTGGGTGACCTTTTGAGCTGCAGTTGACCCCTCTTTGTCTGGTGAAGCCGACCGCAGCTAAAGGATTAACCTGTGTTTGGTTGAAGCGATAAAAAGGGAAATTTAAAGGAAATCCAACCAAGAAAACAGCAAAAACTTTTTTCTCCACACAATTTGGTACTCGGCCACATTGTGTTATCTGCACCAGGATGTTCATGTACCTTGTCAGTTGTTTGATCCGTTTTATTTATTTAGCTTGAGTATGTGCCTTTAATAGCCCTGTACTATAAAAACATTGCTCACCATCTGGTATCTATAAACCGACACACACATAGCAGGACACTGGAGACATTTTAAGCAGAAAATAAGTTGCAGTCATGATGTGAATCAGTCTTTGGTCAATTATACTTACTAAATCTGGTGATGATAGTAGAATAGTAGTAGTAGAGTAGTGATTGGTGCGGTTTCACAATCTCCGATGTCTGCTGATCGTCCACAGAGAAGTGAAACAAGTCTTCAGAGGAAATGACTGGGTTGGGTTTAACGTTTTCAAGGTTTAGTTCTTCAATTTAGAGCTGAGATCAGACTTTCAGGAAAAATATTTAACGTACTCTCGACTGATAATAAGAGGTCCCCTTTAGACCAAAATGAAAGAACAGCTTTTACAATAGGTGTTCTTTGTGTTTTGAACTGTGTCATTTAAAGTGGCTGGTCAAGAGATAGAAAAACATACTTTACCATTTTGATAATATACAATAGAATACTTGAATGCAATTAAGAGTGTATTTGCATAAACAAGTGTAATCTGCTTTCTTCTGCGGCAGACACTCTTATCCACATGAGATCCCATCCATGAAAGTATCCATATAATATCTATAACAAACCATTGTCCAAAGTGTACTTCGCCTAAAACCTGGAGGCGCAAACAGACGGTTACCATTCCTAGAAAGAATCAACGCACAGATGAATAAAGTATAATAAATACAAAGAGACAATGTTCCTTTTATAGGAAAATTTTAATAGTTATTCAATGTTCTACATTTTACAGTAAATATACAATTACAAACTTGGCTTAGTTATAGTACTAAGATCACTAACTGATCTTTAAAAAAAACCTTAACAACAAAAAAACATTAAAAAATAAAACAAAAAATAAAAACAGATTTACACTTCATATCACAAGCCTGACGCAGGTCCTTCACTCCGGACCTAATAGCTAACATACAATTCACTTCTCTCAACGTTAAACACGTTGGGCATCAGTTTCAACACAACCTTACGGTAACAGGAATACCATAGCATGTGCAAACTGGGTACCAAACGAAAACTTCCAAGGATGGGGTGTTCCTAATACTCACTCCTATTTGAGGATGCAAGTATGATTCTCTTTTTTCTTGTTTTTTTTTCCGGAAGACAAGGAATTTCCACTTTTTGCATCACATTTAGTGTCAAATCAAACTATGACATATCTGACAAATCAAAAAGCTGCAGCAGAACACCAAAGACATTTTAAGCAACTTCTACCATTGATGGGAATAGTAGGTTTTTTTAATCTATGCTTAAGGAAAGAATAAAGACCTCTAAAAGCAAGGCAAATGCAAGGAGAGAAGAGGTGAATTGTTCAGCCCACCTTTTTACTATCAAAGTGAAAAGGCGTACAACAATAATAGCAATGTACTAAATGCCAGTTAAAAGCAATCTCTGAACACTTTAAAATGTCAAAGAGCGCAGAGCGATGAGTGTTAAAGTAAAAAGACAGTGATTAAGACATTTTTTTCATTTTTTTTCTTAAGCACATAAAGAATTCCAATTTCATTTCGTATTTTAAGTGCAAATTGAAGTATCCTAAAGGTGAAGAATAATAAAAAGCCCCAATTTATTTGCTATGTCAAATATGAGGCATTGGTCCACACATTTCTAAAATTATCAATTGCTAAATCCACACAACAAAGTCTAGATTGATGGCATTTCAGTGCTCAATTCTGGCAAGTAGCAGTAAGATTGTTGGCCCCCTTTTTGGTTTCAATCTATGAATATACCGTACATTGCAAAACAGCACAACTCTAGTGACATCTAGTGTCTACCTAGGCTTACTGAAGATTAACAAATGCCACAAGATTACAGTAGATTATCAGCATTAACTGACACCGAATGGCAAAATTCTTAAGTGTTAATCAGATGTTAGGAGAGGAAAAATGTGGCACTGGTATTCCATGTGATGGTAATTTCCGCAGACTCATAAATGGCCTCTAGAGGGAGCTGTGGCACAAAGTGAAAACAAGGTACAAGACACCAAGGATACAAAAGTAAGACAGGCAAAATGCATTTAACAATATGTGAAAGAGGACAGCAATAGGAAAACACAGAATCACAGGAAGCTAGACATAACAAGGACTCAAGTCACCAGTAAACTAAGACATACTGAACAGCAGTTTGTGAAAATATGGCACAGAACAAAAGGCAAGGAGCTTTAAGGTTTTTTAAAGGACATTTGTTAAAGCGTGTGAACAGAAATGGACAGCAGAGGTCACAAACAAACGGATAGGACTGTCCACTTCAGTTCGGTCATTCATTTACACGCACAAGGTCTGTAAACTCTATGTGAACTGCAGTGTTAAAACCAAATCGATATTTTTCAATTTATTCCAAAAATAACTCTGAGTGTGCAAGTTCTTGAGTAGGATTAACTTTTGTATTGCTTTTTCCTAGATATTTTTGGTCGTTTCTTGGTAGTCATTTCTGCTTTTAAAGTAAACAAATAAAAGTACAGATGCCAAAATTTCAGCCTCTGATTCAGACGTCCAAAAAAATCCAACTGAAATTTGAGTCCTGATCTGAAAGAAGTTTCTAAATCTAAATCCTTACAAAGAGTAGACCATGTCCAATAATTAAAACGGTACTCTGAGCGTCCAGTTGACCCATTAGTGGACAATGCCGAACACTAGCCTTCCATGTTAGCATTCACAGACCTCGTGGTTAAGCCCCTCCGCAGAAAGGGAATAAATATGCAGAATAAAGTTTAAAATAGAGGTTAAAAGCACAAACAGTAGCTGCCACACTAATGCGACCATGCGTAGCTAGAATTACATTACGGTACCACTTGCTGTATACTGCATTTGTAGTTCAATGCTATAGTGAGATACAATACATTTTAATCAATAATAAACCAGAAGGAAAAAAACTTGCAAATACTGCCAGAAGTATGTTAGGTAAAACGAAGCCTATGATGCTTGCCGTTGTAGAATAAACTTTTTTTGGGGCCTTGGGATTATAAGCAAATAAACTATAGCTGGCTTTCATTCAGCAGCCTATTTTGTAATGTTATTTTTCCGGCTGTAGACTAATAGTGTACAAATAAATGGACAAACAACCTCAGTGGTTTATCTGTAATTACAATATAATTTGTCTATTCATGCCCCTTGCACTAACAAAGCCTAGGTACCTGTTACTTAGCATTAAATTATAGTTCATAAGCTTTTTTTTTTTGCATTTTTATCTTTCAAAATGTGCAATAATTCCACAAAGTTATCCTAACCGAAATTGCTGATATGTTCCACTCCTCATTGCTGTAATAATCATTAAATGGCTGCATACAGAGCCGGTAATCTATATTAAAAGATTACATCGACAAACCATTTCAAAAATCAGTTAAAATGTTGCTAAAACAATTACTGTATCGATCGAACAGTAGGAGGCGTTCCCTCTTATTTTATTGCAATATCGACTGTTCATCTACATACCCGTGCAGTAAATGCTCTGCTTTTGTAAATAACCTTCTGTATTCTAATTCTTTTTCCAATTTCAAGCAACGCTCACCCAGCTTTGACCCTGACATAAAGACCAAGATGAGGACAAAAAGACAAAGACTGGTGTGTGTCTAAATGACCTTTGTAAACATACAGTGAACTATAATCTGTAAAGTAACGTTACGCTATGAAATTAACCTTTGCTTGACCTTGTTATGCATTTCCTTATATAAATTAACTTAATACAACAGTTTGACCAATCAGATGACAGGTTTTATTGAAAACTAAGTCCAGTCCCTACATTTCAAACTATGTAAATAAATAATAATTGATTTGTGATTTAAATTGTGGTAAGGTTATAATAGTTATCAAATACCCGGTTAGAAATTGATGTAGTAGTTGCAGTAAAATGAAATGTAAATTAACCTTTTAAAAACATATATTCTGATGTTTCGGCTGCCAGGAACAAGCCATATTCTTTTAGCAATCAAAACTGGATCTATTGTAACTGAAGAAAAATAAATAAATGTTGACTCCTATAATAGCGATTAACTCTTTACTTCTTTCCCCATGTTATATAAAAAAAATTAAAACAGAAATCAGACCATATATTTTGCACGGTTCACCAAAACTGGTAACTAAATGTTTTTTATTATGGCCGTGTGGAATGTTTTCAATTGGTTCATGTTTTAGCCACCTTCACCTTTAAGTCCTCATGTTGGAAAAGAATGAAGAGACGACGACACGGTCACCGTTTAGGTACGATATAAATAGTGCAAACAGCGATGCGTGTGTGCAGTCTCTTGCGGATGACGTCCTGCACCTTGAAAGTAAATGCAGTGATAATGTCGTCCCCTCCTCGAACTCTCCGTCTGCTCCTCGTCTCTTCTCCCCTAGTGCCGTTCCCTTTAAACTCCTTGCTGCTGGCTCTGTCTAGCACACAGGTCACTAGACTGTGCTGCGTGTATTGCGCGCGTGTGTGTGTATGTGTGTGTGAGTGCGCGTGTGTGTGAGTGCATCCGTGAAAACAGAACTAAAAGTATTGTACATTTTACGGTAAGTGCCACTAAGTGATTGTGTGTCTGCATTTTGAAGTGGGCACATCCACCAGTACTCTAAAGTTGTTCGTAATTATAAATATTGTAACGTGTAATGCTAATCACGACCCTAGCGCTCCACATTTGCTAGCTAGGTTTAGATTTTGACGACATACTAGCCTGCATAGTATGTGGCATAAATTAGCTGATGTTTTTTGATAGGTACGATGCATAAGACAAGGACATGTGTAAATGCTAGGTCTCTGCGACATGGCACTTACAAAGGGGTTTAAGGACAAAGAAGTGATGAATACTGTCCATAAAAGACAGTGACGGGTTGGAAGACGACTGAGATAAAAAATAAAAATACCACAAGGTGAAATGAAAGAACAATGCGTGTTCACTGAAATGTTGCCCATAAATTAAGAATAGAAACTGCTGATGTTTACTAAATGACAGCATAAGACAGTATGTTGTTGTAGAGATGAGATGTAAGTGCCTGTAAAATTCCCAGCCAACTTAAGAGGAGGCAGGGTCCCACTCACACACAAACACACGCTCACACAAGCACACCAACACAACACAGACAGGGTGCAGCCAACATAAGTTTCCCTCTGGAGCTACAATGATGGACAGAGCCAAAAAATAAAATAAAAAAAAGTCAAATGACTGATTGGCAAATGAACCGAGAAAATTAAAAAAAATAAAAAGCAGCGTTTGTAAAAACCTTTAAGAGACTGTTGCGTAATAACAATAATAATAGTAGTATTAAAGTGGCTGATGCACTTTAGTTTTGTTCTTGCCGACAGGTGTGGAGTTCCCGTGGTTTCCACTGGGAGCCCCCGCCTAAGATTTGAGCAGTTGCATACAATGGTGGACTCCAGATCTGCTGGGAAAACGAGAGCCAAAGTACACAGTGGTGAGTGATTTAAGACACAGCAGCTGTTTGTTTAGTCACAAGAGAAGCGGAGAGGAGAGGGGTGCTCAAAGACATCCCACAGGAGAGAGCTAACAGGCTAGAGTTCACTCACATGACGGTGGGCTCTACCAGTGAGGCGGTACATAGCTGTAGCCAGGTGTCCCCTGGGGCCTGTAGGTTGGCACAGTAACAGGGTGTGCTCCGATGGGGGGATGCTGGGGTGTCGTTAGCAGAGTCCCTATAGATTTGGAATAAGAATTGAGAAATAAACCTTCAGTAAATCTGTGAGCCTGATAAGGAGAGTTATTTAGCACAACAGAAGAGGGAAACTGATCTCAAATCACTCATTTGAAGCTGATGTTCTTGTGACATACACATTTACAAAGAAAGAGTAGTTCGCATACATAATTGTAATTTTGTATGCTGCACGAATTGTGCTCTACAAATAAACTAAGCCATATGATGCATACAAGAGTCTGAAGGTCTTCTACACCTTCCACATTACAGTATCCATGCATATCAGAATGATTTTGTTGTTTTTTATTAAATTAAGACTGCCATAGCGATTAACCAAATCAAAATGCTGCCTGTGAGAGGAATCTGAAACTCATGAACACAGTACAGCCATGTGTGAAAGACATCATTTGTACCTGCGCTCATGGCCATGGTTGTCCCGGCGACCATCCCCATGGCAGCCATGCCGTTGTTGCGGGGTGCGGGTACAGGGACCGGGGCGGGGTACAGGGCTGTGGAGGGGATGCTGTTGGGCTGCACCACTGTAGTGTGATGGATGACATGAGGCTGTGCCGCATACACAGGCTGAGTGTAGTACGCTCCCTGTCACACACACCACATTTACATTATGCAGCCATTGTTCACGGCATCAATCACAACAACTAGGCAGGTCCAGTAGGATTACAGGACTCTGGAGCCAAAATTAAACATCCTCTTAGAACAGAGAAATGACATAAATACCATGAAACATTAATATGGATATTGCCTTCACTAATCAGTTGTGCATGAAGGAACATTAAATTTGATGCAACTCTGAGTAGCCCAAGTTTTGCAACGGGCAAAGACAGAGAATTTTGCATCTATGAATGTCTATGGTCACACAGAGAATAATCAGCAAGAATCATTTAAGAGTAAAACATTGAGGTGGAACATTTGTCATTTTTGTTATACACAGCAAAAAAAAAAAACATGCGAAAACACTTTGTTGTGTTTTGATTTTAAAAAGCAGAAAGTACTGAAATAACTTTCAGAATGTAATTTTCACCACAATAATAGCGTGGATTTATACAATTGTGTTGGTGGAAACAGAAGAGAACCATTGATCTGTGCATGATAATAAAACCAAATCGTCCTTACCTGTGTGTAGAGGTTTTGCTGAGGGTAGGCACTGCGGATTGGGTACATGGCTGTGGGGTAAGGGGTCGGTGTGGGGGTGTACGGCGGGGGTGCTCCATTCGTCTGAGTGGGGGGCACTTTGTATGGGGTGCCTGCTGTGGTATATCCTGGACAAAGTACAAATATTACTATTATTTGTGTGATGTTATACTCATTTCCTAGGCTCACAAATCCTACCTAATGTATCTTGGTATTTCAAACATTGGAGTGAAAACGTGTAGTATATATTTTTCTAATATTGTGCAGCCCTTGTTTGTGTTTGCAGTTCTACTTTCACCCACTAGATGGAGTATTGGTGACACTATTGGCAGGATTCTTTAAACGTACTCAGTCGTCCAATCCAGACTATTCACATTTCTTACAGTGACCTTCAGTTAAATACCCCTCATAATAAAAATAAAATAGCTGCTTTAGAGACGTACTCTTCAATCCAGTGAGTCATATGCCATAATAACTGTTATAAAAAAAATGCAGAGAAGATGAGATAAAGACCAGAGAAGAAGATAGATGATACATAGAAGCCATTTGAACACCACTCTAATGTGATGAAGCTTATTGTTATTAAGGTGGGTTCAGCTCTCTGGGGTGCAGTACCGCCCCACGACCACTCGGAGGAGCCTGAAGGTCAAACATGCTAGCTAGGGCTGCTGCTGCTGGCTTATGAAAGGCTTCTCTCTCACACAAGGACAAGGGAACAAAGAGATGCTGGAGCGGAGCTGTGTGCAACCAAAAGAGTGTGCATACCCTCACACACATTCTTTTGCTCTAACATGCATGCGGGCCGCGAGGGGACAATGGTGTGTGACAATTACAAAAGCCCTGCTGATAGGAAAACAGTCTGCCTATTCAGTGGTCTTGAGAAATAATGACATTGAACGGCATTTCAAAACAGACAGGTCTTGAGAAAGGTTTATGCAAGTCATTTGCGATATAATTTCTGGAAACATTTGTTTTTTTTTACCTTTTTTTTTAAGTTTTTTTTTTATTGTTTAATTTGTTTAATAAAAGCTTATAGAAGAATGCTAATAAATAACAGTACCTGGTGGTATCCTGACTCCCAAAACATCTAAAATGAGGGGGAGGGGACAGAAGAAGACTGTCTTCAAAGCAGTTTGGGAGAAAGAAAAAAAAGCACTGCACTACACTATTAACTCAGGGTTTTGTCAGTTTTAGCTCTTATGGATCTCCCTCTGACAGAGCCTTGTTTTTTTTTTGTTTTTTTTATAATGCTAAAGAAAAGGAACAACTACCAAAATGTAATGAACGCCAGACTCTGCCTTGTTAAAAAAGAAAATAAATTTAAATATAAAGCAGAATAGGCAGAGGGCTTTCATTCATTTTCTCCCCCTTGACAGACCGAGCCGCACGAGGAAGACCACAGCTCTCCCCCCATCTGTTCTGAGATCAGACAGTGGACCCCAGCAGAGCAACTATCTGCTGTAGACAGCTGTTACTGGCTCAATTCCTACTCCTTTGCGCTTTGCAGCATGGGATTCCGCATAAACGTAACTGCCACAATTTCCATCAAAACTCTGCAATCTTATAAACTTAACATTAAACACTCGAAACAACCTCAATTTACAAGTCAATTTCCTTCTCCATAAAGTTAATTGCTCATTCCGTATATTGAAACTAAAATCTGCTTGGAGCCGCATTGAAATAATCACAGCCTTTAAACTAAATTGCATTCGAGCAACTCCAAAGTATGTGTTGTGGGTTAGAAATATTACAGTTTGTACAGTAGAGAACACAAAGAGTTCAAAAATCTCTGGTTTTAATTTCTTTTTTACCCCATCTTCTACACATTATTACATGTTATTAATAAGAGTATAGTTGAGGGAATAAGAAGCCATGGAATAATATTTTATAACACTAAAATTTGCCTTTTGAAAACAAGCTGGACAAAGAGTAAATTGTAAGCCTTTGACAATTTTATCAAATGGCACATTTCTGTTTTTTGCAAATGAACTATTCAAAGATGATTTCAAATAAAACGATTGAAAAAGCAACAGTAAAATATGTATGGAACAAGCTGACCAAAAAACAGGTGGTATGCTTATTTATGCAGTAACAGAGCTATTAAATGTTAATGATTTTGATCAGTGATTTCCATTTAGTATCAAATATGAAACAATCATACGGAAAAACCCAGAGATGTAACACTTGAGTACTTCACTTTGATAAAATGCATTAAATAACTGTAAGCTGTATGTACATGGACTAAATAGAATGTATGACTCTCTATGCAACTAAACTTTTGTATTATTTATTATTCGTTTTTAGTATTTTCAGAACAGTGTGGTCTTACCTGGTGGATACCCAGGACTGCCCGTTTGATAGATATTTGGCGTATAGGTCGGGGCTGTGGCCGGGTAGCCTCCTGGATAACCTGCAGAGAGCGGATAAACTGAAGCCAGGGAGACATTAACGACCACACGCATACACATACACATACACGTACTACAGAGGAATCTGGTCGAGCACAGGTGGCGCTCAGTATGAAGGGGTCTGCACCACTAAAGCAGTCTGGCCGAATGCATGTTCCAAACACAGACTTGGCAGATGAAACGCACCTGTCAACGCGCTGTGGGAGGAGATGCATTCGGCGACTTTAGTGAGGCAGGATTACACGTGCGGGTGCAGGGTGGGCAAGTAAGTGTGCGCACCACACCGAGACTCATGCGTCATCAATTACACATCATTCAAACAAAGCAGCGCTGCCCTGTGAAAATAGCAGCCGTGCATCAAGGTGTGAGCTGGAAAATAGAAGGGGAGTACTGCGCCACTGTGGGCTATAAATGGCATTCGATCTGTCTTAGCCTGTGTGCTGTGCAGCCTTAAGCAACAGCTACAGTATTATTGATCACCGGATGCTGAGATGAGTTGCCATCGCAGAGAAATACATATTTGTATCTGTAGTACATAAGGTGATTAATAATTGATCTGGGGATGTACTTAAGCTTGACATAAAGATCAAAACCAAAGAGCACAAATGCGTTTGGGAGGTTAATACGCATAATCTTTCTCAAATACGTTGCTATGCTAAAGCCCTGATTCACTGACTACAATCACAAACATCATGAGGTTAGTTTAGATTAGTGTACAAATGCAGTATAATATCTAAATTCATGTTTGGAGTACCTTTGTGTTAAGAAAATTGTCAAAATGTTGCATAAAAACAACAGGACTGTCATTGGGCGGCTTTTTAAGAGCTGCCGTGGATCAGAAACGCAGACCTGCTGGTTTTTCCAGAGCAACTTGCCATATAAACTGTATTAATTTCAGCGTAAACCTAATGAAAGTCCTGAATTTAAGTGACGAATCTTTATACCTAAAGCCACCTGCGCTCTGTGGAGCTTGTGTTTGAGCGTGAGAGGGAGGATGGGCAGGTCTGTGTCACCGTACGAGCGCTACGTCCATAAATACAGAGGGAAATACAAGCAACACCGGATGTTCTGCAGGTTTGGGGCAGTTTTCCAGACGCTCTTGTGCTGGTTTGGCTGCTGAAGCCTAGCAACCCTGCAGTCGGCAATTATATTTTTAAATAATCAGTTGAAATATGATTTAATAATGCCACTGTTTCTGCTACAAAAAGTAATTTTGTATTTGTTTAAGAGTCTGTATAGTCCAGATTACGATGATCAAAAACAATTAGTCGTTGCAGCACTAATGACCGGTGACCTTTTTGCTGTTATTTTGATTCATACATTTTATTATTTGATTAATTTTAAAATAATAGTTTGATTATTTTGTGTAAGATATTTTTGTGACTGCGTAAGTGTACAACATTCAATAATACAATTTCGTCATGAATCTGAGGTCAGAAAGCTGTACCTGTGAATGCCATGTTCTTGGGGTTTCCGTATGGAGAAGGCTGTACGGGGCTGTAGACTGGATTCATGGCTGAAGATAACCTGTTCTTACTGAGAAAGTCGACAACAGAGGGACGGAGGGTCAGAGGTGAGAGGAAAAAAAGAAAAGAAAACAATATTTAAACTCTGAAAAAACAACCTTCTTGGACACACATCTATAAACCCAGAAATTCGTAATGGAACAAGTACATGCAACACAATGCAACAGGTGACCTCAACATAACCAACCAGTAGAGATTTGGCAGCACGTTATAGTAACTCAGACTTACCTGGTTTGTGAAAACATGGGCATGATAAGTGTGATCTCGTGTGTGTGTGTGCGTGTGAGCGTGTGCATGCGTGCCCCGTACCTCTTGTGCGTGTCTGGTTGATACATGAAACTGAATTTGTCTGTGGGATGCCCGCTCGCCATTCTTGCTGTATGCAAATGAGGAAGGAGTGGAAGTGGATATGCAAATCTGAAATTAAAACAGCGAGAGGTCATGATTACAACGAACACAAGAAAAAAGGGGGAAAATAACTGCAAAGCAAGCACCGGTGCAAACAGCAAATGGTTACGACAGCGTGTCCCTCCCCTGTGGCGGAGACTAGTCGCGCAAATGTGTGAATGTAATACAATTCTGTGCTGCAGGTACCAAACTGGCCTCTGTTGCTTCACTTGTTGTTGATGTCCCATAAGACGCGACATTGAGGATTGGCTTTCTGCCCTCACTTGCACTGAAACATGATCCAAGTACATCTGGGCAGTCCCCAACAATGAAACCTGTATTCTTTTTTGTCTTACAAAGAATATGCAGTATATGATTTGTGATAATAGTTTATTTTTTTGTTTATCTAGTTAGCGCAGAGATAATAGCTGAAAGTGATGTGATGAGACTGGTACTTTTTCTAGATTGTTTTGCAAATTATATAGACGATTTTCTCCTTGTCATACATTGAATAATTCTTAGTGTAAACATAAACAAAGTGCATATGGCATGTTTTTCTACTTATTACTTCGTTTGATGGGATGGAACTTGTAGTAAATATGTATCATTGTTTTAAAATCCATCAAGTTGCGCTTTGCGAAGAAAATAATTAAAAATGTATGTCGAAAATCAATCAAAATGCAACAAACAATTTACTACTGACAAATTTTCCCAACAGTTTAAACAATCATTTAACAAAATAAAGGCGTTATCAGGCATTATTATTTGTTAAATCATAGCTATTGTGTTATTTAAATAGATTTTGGCCCTTGTCTATATGGGTAGGTAACAATTATGGATTTACCTCTACGTATATATCTGCTGCTCACGTCCAACCAGGAAGTACAATTGTAAATGTCGCTAAAATTGTCAAACTGGGTAAAAACAGGCAAACGTTTCAGTTAAATCTTGAATATAATCATGTTAACTACATTTTTGTGTAATTAGCAGTTTAATTATAATTTTTTTGCAATAAAACAGTACCCTATATCACTGCATAGCATCACAGTGCAAATAGTTGTTGACAAAAATAACACCCCAATGCTTTTATTGGCTCTTTTGAATAGTTCATTGGTGTCAACAACAAGCTGAGCCGATCTGGTACACTGCAGTAGCTGACACGCTGTTTTTGCTCCTTTGGCTAATATGAATGTGTGTGACACAGAGAAGCTACACCAAACATCGACCACAAGCGGCAAAGCAAACATCAACACAGTCACTGAGCAAAAAGCACCATACAACTCGTGAGCGGGCAAGTGAGAGCGAAAACAAGACAAGCCACAAACAAAATTTTGTACAAATAAGCCAGGAGAAAGCTATGAGTAAGCATGATCCGTTATGAGCCAGGAGACACGAGCACAGAGTGGAACAGCTAAATCAAGAGGACAGGTGTGAGTGCGTGTGCAAATGTGCGGCCATTTTGAATTGATTTTGTGACGTATTGGACTTGAATGTGGAATTAACTGGTGTAAGTGATGTCTATTCTATGGGCCAGTTAAAGCTGGAAAACATTATTGAACCAACATTCTGTCAAAACATTTTGCACAATCCAGTGTGCATTTAGAAAAAAAAAGGAGTTTATAGGCCTGTCATGATAAATTGTAAAGTCACATACAGGAAACTAATACAATAAATGAATAAAAATCAGTCTGTGCCACTGGCAAGCAGGATAATCTCAGAAACCTCTTTTTGAAATATATTCTATTGTAAGGAAAAAAACACCAAGCAACGGTGAATAAATTCTTACTAGTACTTATTTTGCATTTGTAATTAGTCGTAGAAGTTATGTATTTGATTCTACGGCACAAATCTCGTCATTTTAACAATAAAACAACAAAATATTCCTCCCTTTTAAAACATTATAGTCTCCCAAAAAATTCCAGCTATTATTGAACAAGAATGTATACAGTAATTATCGTGACAGGCCTAGAAGTATATAATATAGAAATTACAAGTCTGAATAAGTACAGTCAAAGATGTGTTCATAACTCATTCACACTTGAGTTGCTCTACACCAACTCATTCCATTCTGTGGTTTATTGACTTGATTCAAAAGCTTTTTATTGATGAAGAACCACAATGACGCGTGCTGCCACAAACTGATAATAATAATGACAAGGCAATTGTTTATTACTCGGCGTGGCTTTAAACTCGCTTTTACAGTTGGATGTAAAACTCATTCACTTCTCAATCACAGTGGACAAAGTGATACGAGCAAAGTGGGTGAAGTGCCAAGGACACACTGGCAGCTTCAGGACCTTTACCATCTGAGGCGGGAATCAACAGGCATCATTGCAGAAAGTAAATCAAACTATAATAAAATAGCATGTTCACTGTTGCTAGCTCCTATACAAATGAATTTGTACTTTCTTTGATTGAGAAACCGCTCGTCTACCGGCCAGAACACCAACAATGTACTCCAAAGTAGGACGATTTTTCACAGCATCCACCAGAACATCTATTTCAGGCTCAAGCAACACGATTCGACTAATGGCCAGCTATTCATCATTTCCTGGCACACATACAAGAAGCACTTGAAACTGAAAAACGTAGAACATCTACAACTAGACACTGCCATTAAGATTCTGCCATTTAAAATTAATACCACATAAGGATTCGGAACAATGGCTATTAACGCATGGACAGGTGCCTAAAGCTAATCCTGAGTTCTTAACCCTGCTAACACACCCCGTGCCCAATTACAAGCCTGTCTGAAAAGAGCTGTGCAGCGGCGAAGAGGGAGAAAAGGTGATGAAAGTGAATAGTGCGAACAAGAGAGCCAGTACAATGTGTTTAATGAAGGTTTGAGCAAGAAGTGGAGGAGGAGTCAACAGGTCGCTTTGTCTGTGCCGAGTCTTGAGACTGAAACTGGACAAAGGAGTTTCAGTCCATTTACAGTCGCTGGTGGAGAAATTAAACCGCTTTAATTGAATAAGTAATATAGTAGTTAATTTGTAAACATTTAGAGGGGCTTATTGTCAGACTTATTGTCTCTGACTTATCAATAAACTAATGAAATCCCCAATTACATTCTGTGAGATCACCCTGAAGCCAACGGTACACCATACATACAGTGTATAACAACAGGGCAGCAACAATCAACTAAACGACTATTAAAAAATAATAATACAGACAATAAAACACGTTTACAGAAATGTTCATTAATGTGCACTGTCCCTGTTCAAATACATAAATAAAAACAAAACACATTCAAAATATATTATAAACAATGACAATGGAATTATTAAATCTAAATTTCAAAAAGGAATTTTAAAAATGTCTGATTTTCTTCAATAATTCATACAATTCAGTCACCGTATTTCAATCTTTATTTGGTTCATAATGTATTTAGAAGGTCTCCATTTACACTAGAAATTATCGTTTAACTTGCCAATTACTAAAATAATTGTTAGTTACAGCTCTATCCAAGAATTACACGGTTGGAGGCTAAAAGTGGCAACATTTACATTATGATTACATTATGCTGCAATGATGAAAAGGCACACCAATAATCAGACATAAAAATCATAATTAGGATTTTTTCAGCAATTACTTATATACTGTCAAAGTTAACCGGTAAAGTATAAACGTACTATAATTTGTTCGTAATATTTTGTGACACTATAGTTTTCAAGTCACTGTAGATTAGGGACAGTTTTGAATGGCAGAATGAGTGCACATTATTCTGAACTGAAGTTAAAATAAATATTTTCTATTTAAGCATGTGTGGAACTGAACAGAACAATAACTTTTACTAATTACAAAGTCTTATTTTAACCCACAATCTTTTAGCAATGGAGTGGGAGTTCTGACCGCCCTCCGCAATCACAATATTCTCATTTTTATTACTCGTTTTAACGAAAGACTATCATCAAGGGGAATTGCAGCTTTGTAAATACTCACAGAAACCAATTTAGCCTCTTTTTGCTCAGATCCTCATAAATCTTCCCTTGTCTCACACGACTGCTGCAGGTAAGATCCGTCGGCTCTGCCTAAAGGGCTCACTTATCTTCTGACAGCTACAGCTTTCAGTGGCTCCTGACAAAGACCGTGTTGTGGCACGCTTGGCATTCTCAACATACAACAGAGGCTCACCAGATATTTTCTGCTGCATCAATGAAATGGGGATGATGAAACGGTGTTTATCAGTAAATTGGATTTGGCGTAGAATAACGGGCTTTCTACAGAAGAGGCTCGATTAAAAATACATAATTACAGCGACAACTCCCGAAAGAAAAGTCAACCTTCATTGTACATTTTATTACATCGTGAAACAAAAATCTAAATTTGCTTCAATCTACACCTAGCTTTCTAAATATGTGCAAGCCATCTGATGTAAACTAGAAAACACCAAGGCTCAACATAAATACATTATAAACATTTATGATTTATGCTCTGTTTAGCACTACATTTATTAGCTATAACTTATTTTCTATAACAAGGCTTATTATTCTAAAATGTGACGGTCATATTCTGATGAAAGGCAACTTCCTATATTAGGCCTAAATGCTTCCTGCATTTTAAAAAGATATATCCAGATAATTGCCTGTCACCATCTCAATAAATCAACACAGACCTAGGAAAGTTATGATGTAATCTGAAACCAAGCACAAAATATGTAAATGTAAACAGATAAAGACATTTTCCAGGGTGCCGAGTGCTGACTGGTTGTAGCTCGATCTCATCATATTTGATTATGGAGATTGCTGGTCCCAAACGACTGTTGCCACTTCATGTCTCGTCTTGCACTCAAACAAAGCCAGAATGGACTCCACGGAGAGACAATATTAGCTGACCTTCCTGATCCTTGACTAAATCCAAGCAGATTCTAGACTTCGTTAGGCCTAATAAACTGGAGAGACTTCATTTAGGCTCAACTCAACCAGCAGCCCAAGACACTACAACCGCAGCACAGCTCAGGGGTTATGCAAGTGACAAGTTCTCCTTCTCAAAACAAAACTAAAATGTAAAAGAGCTGCTGCAGTCTAAAAGGTCTACAACTCTGCTAAATATTTAATACCTGACATAAAAAAAAAAGAAAATCAAGTCAGCAGTAGCAGAAAAACAGATTAATAGTGGGAACACAGCAGCTACACTCACATTTATCACTGATACAGAGTTGGGAACACACACAATTGAACTGATTACCTTTCTCTCATTAAATAAGATGTTTGTGAGTCCTTCTGTTGTAAAAAATAATTGAAGTGTCCTTTTAAGCTCCTTAAGCTCTGCCAGTCAGAGCAACAACGAAGAAACTATGTTTAGTTTAGTATTAGTTTAGCCATAACGTTACTGTGGGCAAAACAAAAACTCCATGGGCAAAAATTAGGCTCAAAGAAACATAAGTTAAGCTGCCCATAATTGTGCCACTGAATCAGAATGTTGAAAAGCATTTTCCAAATAAGAAATGTAGGTGGATAACCTCTATTCCTGTGTCTACAGCCGACAGCGGCGTTTGGCACGCTCCCAGATCTTCCAACTTGCTTTCTTACTTATTTAATTTACGCTTAATAGAAATATGTCAGGTTTCAAACAATGAGCGCGACTCCACAAAGGGAGATTCCTGCAGCCTAAGGGGGGCAGAGGAGGTAATAATGAGGAAGAAGAAGAAGAAGGGGAGGAGGGGTGAGATTGTGGAAGTGTAAAGCACGTGCACAAACACAAATACACAAAGAGCAAGGGTTCCTGGAGAATATGTACAATACAACGCAACCCCCACACAACTCCTGCCTCCTACAGAATACCTCACCCGCCTTCAGTCTTTCAGCACCAAACCAGGACCAGTGGGCGTTATCGCACCCGGGCACCGGAGAGAATAGAACTCACAGTTTATCTATGCTCCAGAAGGGAGAAACGCACTTCTTTACTCTATGGGAAGGAAACAGGGAAATATTACCAGACAATACAAACATGTAGCACAAAGTATTAACAGCCCATTGTCTACGCGCACAACTCACACTTTGCAGAAGTATGTTATTGGCATACTCTTTATAGGTGTAAAATAGACATTTATAAATTATGGATTAAAGCGGATTGGGATTTTGACCACATGTGTTTCTGGAGGAGGGTCCATCACCTGCAGGAGATGTTATTGCTTTGTAGGACAATAAACCTTTAGTCATTTGAATGATCACTTCAATTGTGTCTTTGCCGACCAAAATTTGTATTAAGTCAATTAATTGTTTTATATGAAAGGGTTTACATTCAAAACTGCAGAAAAAAGGAGGCACACCGTGAGTCATCCTGCGCTTCCTTTTAGTCAACTAATCGATGCACAGAGCATGTGTTTAGTCACGTACAGTCCTAAAGATTTGTCTGGAATGTTCTACAGTACGGCATTAAAACATTTACATCATTAGGGGTGTCTTTATTGCTAAAAATATCTTGAAACACAAGGATTCTTACTGTGAGCACCGTTGCCTCTCCACAGAGCTGACCTGTAACTTGGCTTGGTAACATCATTCCAGGCAAGGCAACGACAACCCCAAGGAGACAAGCAGGTAGCGGACCCCCGACCAGAAAAGAAAACAATTAAAACAGTTCAAAAGCATAATCTTGTTTTCTCGTTGGACAAACAACTTTGGAAAGATTTTCCTTTATGTCAAGACCCTTTATGTCAAGATTCCTAATTATTACAAATGAAATGTCACAATTTGTCACTATAATAACTTGAAGAGATGGACATGACAGTCAAATCCCTCAGACCTTCTCTAGAGCAATCAGAACACACTGCTCTGGGTTATTTTGGATCTAGGACACCTCTGACACTTCAGGATTGCATCTGTTTTTTCTACTTTCTTCCATCCTCATCTATCCTCTGTCATCTCACTCACCTCTGCTGCCACGGATTATGACAAGAAAACGCTGAGCTCTTGGAAATGGAATTCATAAGAGCAAGTCATAAACAAATTTTTTCTCTGGCACTAGACAAAAGCGGTGTGTTCAAACTTATCCATGTGAACTGATTCAATGACAATTACTACAAGCAAATAAATAATACAGTACAAACACAGAACTCATTAAGGCACATTTTTCATGTCATACGTTCTTTATTGTCGTGTTCTGAGTTAGCATCTTAGTTTTAAAACATAGGTTAGGTATCTAATCCAAACAATAGAGACAAAATAGCCAGGGCTGTTGCCAGCAAAAAGCATATTTTCCATCAATTGTTGTTAATGTGTAATAATAGCATTAGATAATTTCTTAATTACAAACACAACAAATTAGGATTATAGCAATGCATTTACTTTCTGTTTGTTGCGGCATTGTATTGACCGCCTGAACGTGTACTTGAGGTAGAATTGATTACTCTCAAATGCCATGCCGTCTGCAGTAAGAGGAGAAGTAAATAATGAGCCACTGAAGCTCTACTCCATTCATTTAGAGCTGCAATAATCTGGTAAACATTTCAGGATTGGTTTAAACGTCAAAAAGCATGATTAAGAAGCTAATGATTTGCACTAAAGGAGACTGCACTGATCCCTGAGGTGACTTAATACAGACTACTTTTAATGATCCAAGGGGTCTAACAAATAAAAATTTTGCCCATGGGATTGTCCATGACATTTTAACTGCCATTTGAAGAAATGTATTTACACCAAAGGTGAATTATTGGTTTAGAAATATAGGCCACTTTCGTGTAGCACATTATGAGCTGATTTGTGAATGTGAAACAAAAAAATTAACATCACCTTAAAAATCTAGAAAACCCAAATATTTCTTATTGTTTAGGTAAAGTGTCAAAATATCTTTGTTTTTTAGTACTGTCAAAGTGCAGGTATGAGCACAGCTCAAGGATCATAATAAAGCATGAGTGACAGCCGAAGGAAAAACAAGTGTCTCCTGGGATCGTTCCAACCTTTTATCAAAGTCCTTTATTCCCAGTGACTGGTCTCACCTGTCCCTCGCTGGTGCACACAACAACAACACACAGCCTGTACTGATCACAGATCAATCATGGACTCAATCTGTCCAGTCAGGACTCTGCTCACATATCCAAAGTCAGAAAAAGAGCAATGCAATGGAAACCTACACAAGTCAATGAGATAAAGCAGGAGATAAAGAGGACGGTGCTTGAGGAACACTGTGTAATCCTTCACTCATTCATGCCATTCTATACCATTCTCAGACAATGTCCTAGTTTGGCATCAACCTTATAATCTGCCTGTGTTGAGCAGTTTACTGTTAGCCACCATTCATTAAAAAGGCTTGGACTAAAACAGACAACTACACTGGACTGTCTCTTACATTTAAACAAAAACGAGTGTGGATGTCCATGTGTTCACAGATCCATAATGGGCAACTCATTAAGTGGTTAACCACATGGGAATAGTGTGCTGCAGAGACAACAGCCTGTAATAGAAGTGCTGACTTCTAACATTAAGTGACTCCAGGCTTTCTAATGTCTGACAGTTTTATGACACTATTGTGAAGCCCACCATTCATACACAGGCCAAAACCAACATGTCCACAGCTTTCATGCTGCATGCAGACAGGGGTCACCTCAACTGAGAATAACATTAAAAAGCATGAATGATTGTCATTGTATTAGTTTAACACAATTGCTGAACATCAGAACTTCTAGCAGACATTATCATCATACAGTAGGTCTAGAATAGTATAATATTATGAAGACCTAAAGTGAGGAGCAAGAAAAGTACAAACACCTCTTGATCGTACTGAATGAACTATCTTACATTAAATGAGATTGGTGGTAAATGACTAGAGGGGGGTCCCTCAGTTAATGCCAGACAGGATTAATATCACAGATAAGCCTAGTCAAAAGTCAGAATAATAATGAAATGCTCTTAGCGTTGTGTAATTCATGCTTTTCACACCATGATGTTATATAGTCATTTTGGTCAAAGTCTATTTGAACCCATTTCAACAACTAAACTTTTGCTGTTTGGAAAAGCATCAATAATTAATCATAAAATTATAATAACAAAACACAAGACAGCTCTGAACTGATCAAATAATTATTTAACAAAATGAAAGGTGATATCGGGATTGGAGTGGACTAATTTAGCCTACAACAATGTATAAACGTCCCATTAAAACAGCAGAATAAATATGTGTCATGTCGTGTTTACTAGTCATCCCTGGTTAATGTACATCTGAGTCTGGCAGTGCACTGCATTCCTGAGATAGGAAGCAACGCCAAAACAGCCACGGTTGGACAAAAATGGATACACTCAAACAAGCTTAAGACACCATTTTGAAAATCTACTGATTTCTAGATAACAACACAGAGATGCCATCTTACCAGATATTATCAACCCCTCTACAACTGCGATATGCATGAGAATTTCTACATCCCTAAGCACCACTTCAGGAATCTGTACCACAATACTAACATTAGCTTAGCTTGTCTGCTAGCCTCAAAACACAGCCGCTAACCCGCTGTAGCATCCCTGCATCCAGATACACGCTGCTGCTCAAATGGCTAATTAGCGAGCTAGCTGAGGCAGGATAAATGACAGCACGGAACAATCGTAGTAAACCGGAGTACATCTGAAATCACATATTAATGACCCAACCAAGCATTATCCCGTCAACATCATCAACACAGGAGCAAGTGGTCAGGAGCAGCTTACATTTACTATCCAAGCTAACGCGTTTAGCTTAGCCCGCTAGTTCCCCGCCGCTGTAGCCACTACGGAGGACAATTGAAAGGGATACGAAAGGGAAAAACACAGGGAAAAATATCTAGCAAGTCAACAAATGGTTTTCTTCTTCTGCATAAAGAACAGCGGACCAAACTTACCAAAAGGGCTCAGCCAAAGAGTTAGAACAAAAAGATTTCCCTTATTTAGGAGTTTTTTTCTGATCTGTTGTCCGTTTATGCGCTCAGCTTTGGTCGGTGCGGACTGGCTCTGCGTTGGGCCAGTGGCGGTGCTGTGAAGAGACGGCCACGAGTGGGGGATGGGGATGCACCGCCGGGAGGGAGTGGGAGAGAGGAGGGAGGGATACAGGGATGCGAGGAGAGGGGCCCACTCTTACAGCAGACACACTATAATGATATGCACATTATCACAGGATCAAGCAGATGCACTGTGCTTGGGACTAGGACATAACGCCAGCCAGCAGGACACATACTAAACCAGTCTGCTTTAGAAAGACATTTTATCGGAATAATTCTATCTATTTTAAATACAACATTTTAATATGGGCTTTCAATACAAAAGTCGTTTTGGACGGCCGGTTCCAACCATATTATATATTGTATTATTGCCGCCCAATAGTGAAAGACGCCAACGTAGCAAGTACATGTCCACGTCCACTACTCATCTTTCGCGTTTAGTCGCTGCGTCGGTCTTTTTAAAATCAATTTTCAAGTTTACTGAAGACCGTTGTTTGCTTGTGGATTTACTGCGCCATCTAGTGGTTTTTGTTGACAGTGCACGATCAAAATGACGTTGACAGGACAAACCAACATCTTATTATATTTGATTTGTCCATGAAAATGTAATGATTTAACGTGCATGTCATAAAAACAGCAAACGCGTAATGCCGCATCTTCTTTGTTCGGATTTTTTTTTCGTTGGCTATCACAGAAAAAAACAACAACAAAAAAAACACAAACATAAGTCACCAGTTCACAAAAAAATAAGACATTGATGTTTTGTTCAAATTAAGGACTGTTGTAAATCTCGGTATTAAAGCCAAAAGTGGAACGGATACGGCTTAGTCTGCCACGTGACTTATCGTTGCCGGAAGTAGAAGTGACACCGTGGGGAACTATCCAGGGTGCTGACCGTGCAGATGAGCGCTGTCCACGTAATGTAGCCTGCATATTTTCTTTAGCATTGGGGCAATTTAGAATATAATTTTATTTGTTACTGAGGAATGGTTACATGCGTCTAATCCACACTTTAAAGCCACTGATGCGCACCATATCCTGCAGTGAAGTAAATTTAAAATGTAGGTATGGATCTGCTCTTGGCAATGTTGACGTTCTGACTCTTATAATCATGGGACCTTAAAAGACTTAAACATGAGTGAGTATCCAGAATCCACCTTCCGTAACATCAATCCAGGATGCAACGGAAACCCAGAGCACAGGACCCTCTTAAATGTGTCTCAGTCACATGGAGTTCAGCTGCTCAGTGTTCTCCGTTCATTTAGACAGCAAGGCGTGCTGTTTGATTTCACCATCAACGTGCAGGAGCAAAGTTTCCCCTGTCATCGTTGTGTGCTTGCAGCCTCCAGTGATTTCTTTAGGTAGATCTTATTCTACTATTTATGGACCTTTACTTTTTATGCTAATTTCCTTGCAATATTTTGGTGCACAGGGCTATGTTTGAGGTGGACATGCGTGAGCGTGAAGATGGCTCAGTCACTCTGACTAACCAGAGTCCTGTTGCAGTGAGCACTTTCCTGGATTTTGCCTACTCTGGAGAAGCACTCATCACTGATACAAATGTAGACATGATATTTCAGATAGCCTCCTTCCTGCAGGTGAATATTAATGAACATTCTATCACGTAAATAATTTGTTTATATGTATATTTTCATTTGACACTTACAACTTGAATGGGTGATTTTCTTCTTCTAGGTGTCAGTCCTCTCTAAAGCATGCAGTGATTTTCTCATAGGGACCATGGATCTAACAAATGTCCTATCCCTCTTGTCCCTCGCCGAGGCATATGGCTCAGCCTCACTACTCCAAAGTGCCAATGATTTTGTAGCTGAGAACTTTTACGACTTGTCTCAAAATAAGGATTTTCTGGATATGCAGGTAAAACAAAATATTATATCTTTAGAATGATAAAAAAATACCTCAAAATGTTGCATATAACTGGAGGCTGAAACTCATGAGTGTAATAAAGTTTCATTTGTTTATTTTAATTCTTTGTCCAGATTAACGTGTTGGAAACATGCCTTAGATTAGACTTCCTGAACGTCCCCAGTGAAGAGAACTTAGTCCTGTCTCTTCTGAGGTGGATACGCCACAATCTTCCTGAAAGACAAAAGCTGCTGCCAGGACTGCTGTCTCTGACTCGACTCCACCATCTTCCTACAGCTGCGCTAAAGGCATACAATGTGTTGTGCACATATTACTTAGCACAAAAACACATTGATTTAACGTTTAGAATAACATGTTCTTCCAGGCTTTGTTTGAGTTGGACCCTCTTCTCTCCAATGACGAACGATGCCTTGCATTACAGTCAGAAGCCCAACACGTACAGAGTCAATATACTGGTCTGATGACAGATGCCAGACCATCCACAACACAAAGTTATATCTACATCCACAAAACTGAGGAGAATGGTGAGATCCACCACACCTTCTGCTACATGATGGATTCAGACCAGTGGAAGGAGCTGAGGACTGAGGGTACAGTCACAGTGCCTGATCCCCCTGGCTGCTGCTTCACTAACTACGCTGAAAAGGTATGCACCATATACATTCTTTGTCATCGTAAGGTAAAATGATTGCTCTTAAGAGTTATGAAAGACTCGGGATGTCTGAGGCAGGAGTACAGCACACAGTGATCACTCAAAAAATGGTTGCAAAACATGTTAATAAAAGTAAATGTAAATGTAAAGGCTTCGTATTATTGAGATAATCTAATCTAAAGGGAGGAAAAAAATTCTAACTGAAAGAATTTTGGTACAGATGTTTGTCACTGGTGGTTGTCGTGGAAACTGTTGCCGTGCGGTCCGCCTCCACGTGGCTGAGTTGTACCATGATGCCACAGATGAGGTGTGGTGCTTTTGCCCTGTGACAAGGACCTGCACCCCTGCTCCTGCCTTGCTCACACCTCGCACTATGCACACTGCAGTGATGTGCCTTGACCAAATCTATGTCATTGGTGGACGGACTAAAGGATCCAGAGGGGAAGCTCCAAGCCTACTGGAGGTAGATATTTTACAATCTTGCTGATAACCTGCTTGGTTAATAACACATATTGAATTATCGTAGCGTTGGTTGTGAAGTCAAAAGACCCCCAAAGGTAGACAAAAAAAGCAAAAGACAAAAACAAAATTACATAAATTTTGTTTTATGTTCCAGGACTGCAGATGGAAATTAGCTTGCATAGCTATAATCTGGTGCAATCATCTTTGCCCTCGAGCATAATGTCATTGTACATGGTCCTGTTCAAATAAATAAATAAAGAAATAAAGAAGGTACAATTTCTATTTTGGTTAGATGGTGCAACAATTTCTGTTTGACATGGGGACACAGGTAGTGATTTTGACTTTCAACAATAGTTATCTGACCTAATCTGAATTCTATCAAATTGATTCATCATAGCAGTTAGCGCAACGCATTCTCTTTTTATTTGTATTCTTTAAACTTTGTTTTAAACTTGTATCGTAATTCGGCTGCAGAAACACATTTTGACCTTTCTTTAGGTGGAGTACTACAACCCTCTTTGTCAGACCTGGACTGCAGTCAGCCCTCTGCCCACTGCAATATTTTACCCAGAAGCCACCAGCTGTGATAGTATTATTTATACTTTGGGATCAGAGGTGGAGATAACAGATTCCTTTAACCCTTTGCTTGACTGCTTCTACCGCTATGATGCCAAACAAGACCAGTGGACACGCCTAGTCGCAGAGTTTGGACAGTTCTTTCACGCAACACTAGTCAAAGCAGTATCTATTAACAGTACTCTGCATCTGTGTGACTTGTCAACTTATAAGGTCAGAAATGTTGATAATCTGTACTATACGGTATATAGGCCTACTGTATGTAATTAAATAACAGTGGTGTTTACATTTCAGGTGTTCAGTTTTTGCCCAGATACATGTGAGTGGAAGGGCGAGGGTTCGTTTGAGAGTGCAGGGTTCAATGCTGGGGCTGTGGGCACCAGAGGCCGAATTTACGTCTTGGGAGGAGACTATTCACCAGATGAGATCACTGATGAAGTTCAGGTATATGCACATGTACTTGGAATGAATGAATCTGCTAATTACAAAGAGAGTTAATATTTCATACATAAGTATGGTCGATATGGCACTGTCTGATCATTTTTGTGTCTTCTTTGACCTGTCTGTTGCTCACAAATCACTGACTGCTCCGGCAGTTGTTCGGACGAGACACATAAATGACACCACAAGTGCACTCTTCGTGGAAATGATAAACTTTGAAAAATTATGCTCAAATGTTGACGATGTAACTCTGTTACATCTAATGTTTTAAAATGTTCTGGACACCATTGCTCCTCTGAAGGTTAAATGGTTACAAATAAGCAGATGGCGCTATGGAGGAATAATGAGTTGGTCAGGGCACAATGGCGCAAGTCAAAGCTCCAGAGTCAAAAACAGATTTTTAGAGAAAATTTGTACGTGTGCAACCTCATTTTATGTAAAACAAGGGAAGGAGTAGCAGTAGCAGTTAAAGAGATTAACAAACCCTCCAGTTCAGCTACTGTTCGAACTAATTTCCACAGCTAAGTGCAATGAGTTTGCAGTATTCTTAAATGACAAGCTTCAGGGCATTAAAAATGCCATAAAGTCCACAGTGTAAATAATAACCCTAAAACCACCCACACATTTAGAGCTGACTCACTTTGCACCTGTAACTGACAAAACTGTCCAAGAGATCATCACCTGTCTGAGTTCTTCTACATGCTGCCTCGATGTGTTACCCACCAGATTTCTAAATCCTGTTCTGAGCATTTTGTTAGCACCACTCACTCACATAGTTAACATGTCTCTTCAATCTGGAACATTCCAAGAGCCTTGAAAACTGCAGTCATTAAGTCTCTCCTAAAGAAGAGCAGTCTTGATGCCTCAGTACTGAAAAATGACCGTCCCATCTCAAATCTGCCATTTTTAGTCAAAGTCCTCGAAAAGGTTGTTTACCAACAGCTCATTGACTTCCTCTTAATAAACAACCCATTTGATGTTTTCCAGTCAGGTTTAGACCTCATCACAGCACTGAGACTGCTCTTATCAAGGTGACAAATTACATCTGCCTGAACACTGATGCGGGCAAAGCCTCAGTCTTAATTCTGTTAGATCTGAGCGCTGCTTTTGACGCTGTCCATCATGGGATTCTCTTACAGAGACTAGAGGACAGGGTGGGCATCACTGGCACCACACTAAATTGGTTGAGCCTATCTGGAAGACAGGAAGTACTTTGCTGAGATTGGTAACACTGTCTCAGACCACATGGGCTTGACCTGTGGGATGTTCCAAGTGTAAATCCTGGGACCCCTTATGTTCAACCTCTACATGCTGCCATTAGGTCAGTTAATACGCAGCACCAATGTGTCTTATCACAACACTGCAGACGACACTCAGATCTATGTCTCACTGACGGCAGGTGAATATGGACCAGATCCACAGCATCCAACAGATCCGTGTGTAGCTGCAAAACAACTTTCTCCAGCTAAACTCAGACAAGACTGAAATCATTCAGGCTTGTTGGCCCGCAGAAACAAAGAGAAAGAGTCAGCAGTCACCTCCAGTTTCTCGCTCTGAAACTTACAAATCAAGTCAGAAATCTGTGAGTAATAATGGACTCAGACCTGAACTGTGACAGCCACATCAAATCAATAACATCAGCCTTTTACCAACAGCTGCAGTACATCCAGAATGCTTCTGCTCAGGTCCTGACTATAACCAGGAAGAACTATCACATTAGTCCTGTGCTCAGGTCTCTGCAGTGGCTTCCTGTGGCTCAGAGAATAGACTTTAAAGCAGCTCTGCTTGTGTTCAAGTCTCTCCATAGCCAAGCACCAAAGTACATCTCTGAGTGAGAGTCTGAGACACGGGCTCTGAGGACCTCAGGGACAGGCCTCCTGTTGGTGCCCCAAAGTCAGGACTAAACATGGGGAATCAGTGTTTCAGTTTTATGCAGCTAAAATCTGGAACAGTCTTCCTGAAGATGTGAGACAGGCCTCCACTCTGACTATGTTTAATTCCAGGCTAAAAACAGTGTTGTCTAGATGTGCATGTGACTGAAAGATTTATCTGCACTCTTCTTTTTTCAAGCGTTTGGTTTAAAGCACTTTGAATTGCCTTGTGGATGAATTTAAACTTGTCAAATAAACTTGCCTTGCCTTACCTAGTGGGTATAACTTCTAAGCAGTGCATTTAAAACTCAGTACAAACATTAAAATTCATTAAAATGTAAATTCAAGCATGTTTTTCATTTGTGTGCAGGTATATCACAGTGATAAGAGCCAATGGGAGGAGGTGACGCCCATGCCCAGACCACTGACCGAGTTCCACTGTCAGCTCATCAGCTTCAACAAATACAGAGACCCATGGAGGGATGAGGCATAGACTGATATTTAGATGAGTGTCACCATTTGATGGGCTTTTGCTTTCCCAACATATTGCACCTTGTCCATTAGTTAGTTTAGTTTAAAAATAGCTTATGCAGTCTGACACATTTGTGGTACAGTCACCCCCATGGAGGAACCCATCAGTTATGTTTGATCTAAAATAATTTTAGTTCAGATTTGAAATTTTTTTTTCAAATTTCTTTCTAAATCTTTCTACATTTTTCTCTTTAGAATGGTGTGATATATCTAATAATATTTTTTTTACAGTTCAGATCTTCGAACTGTTATCCATGTCAATACAAGCCCTCAGTAACTGCACATAAAAACATAAAACATTTATTTTACACAAACATGACACCATTTTAAAAGACACTCCATTCTATTATGTGTTTTTGTTTTTAACATTTCAAGAGCCAAAAAAGGCACAATAAAAGACACAGCCTGCAACATCAGTTTTGGATGTCACTGTTTCAACTCAGAAGTTAGAACTGCTTCAGATCAGACATTGACAAAGAAAAGACAATTTAGACAATGCATTAAGCGACAAAGTCCTAGAGTACAGACGCTTGCATCCCTCCTCCCTCTTCCTGTGGTTTTTCTTCTGTCATGCTTCAATCTGGTAGGTCTTGACGAGCAGCCACATCAGCAGCACAGTGATTAAGACGATCATGAAATTGAGGAAGAGCTCCTGCGCTGAGCGATCCATGGTTTTCCCCTGATGGAGGCAGCAGAAGGCCAAGGCACAGAGGAGCAGTCACTGCCTCTGGTCTGAGACCTAACAGCGGAGAGAAAGAACAACCATGAAGGTGTGTCATGAGTTGTTCTGAGTCCATGGCATCAGATTCCTCAAATAGGTATATTAATGTATTTTATGTTCAGTTCAGAATGGGTTGCAAAGTTCTTTTTCATACAGTAATGCTACATTAAAATGCCTTTGTCACGCAAGTCAATTTAATTGTGTAAGTTGGATTTACTTTTGTTTATTGTTGTTTATGCAATAAACATTCCATCCATGACATGACATTTATCCATGTTTGTAAGTAGAATCCAGTAGGGACATTTTTTTGCAGAATCATCTTAGACTACACATGAACAACAACAACAAGATCAGAATCATAATTGCATTAATATTTACCTTTATTTTTGTTGTTCCCCTCCCTCTGTATAACAAGACCAAAGGAGTCTTTGTTCCTCAGCACAGAAGCTTTTCTTTATGTTGACATCTCAAAATATTCCTGATATTGTCAGGCAACTGTTGTCCAGCTTTCTGTGGATGCTGGGGCATGTCCCGCTCATAAAAGCTGCCCAGAGAGCCACAGAGCCACGCCCCTGGTCCACATGCACTCTGCCTGATGTCACAAAGCAGCTGAAGCCATCGTCCTTTGCAGTGTTTCCCCTCCATATCGGTCCACAGTAACACAGAGACCCTCAGGACGGGCCCACGGTTATTTTTAAAACATTATTGCAGATAGTAGGCTGGATTACAGTTGTTCCAAACACAATACTTGGGTCGTTTGGTGGATATAGAAAAGTGTAACAGTATCACTCTGTATCAAGGGAGCAACTAAACTCAGAGACGGTGAATAATACCGGGGCAACCTGGTTTAAATCCAATAAATACAGCAATTTATCATGCTGGCTGGCCAGTCATTTTGGGCTGTCATCAGAGGAGTCTCACTGCTAAACAAAAGAGGTCTGCAGACAGGCTGACTGAGTAGAATGGCATTATTGCAACCTTTAACCTTCAATTTAAATAACAGTTGGTTTAGTTTATGACTCCTACGTGCAACTGTAGTCCAGTGCTTTGCATTTTTAATTTTCTCCAATTAGAAAAAAATCAGTAGATTTGGAAAAAAAAAGTTACCTCCCAGTTTGTAAAGTAAAGTGCTATTCCCATTCAAAATAATGGTGGGTTTTGTTTTTATATTGAATTGGTGGCAATTGGCATGCATGCACAATTACACCATCACAACGCAAAAAAAAAACAAAAAAAACTTTTAATATACTTAGACCTCGAGCTCTGAAATGTAATACTGTCATTGCTGACCAGTGGGAGAAGTAGAATAATTATAGTGAATTTGAAGTGTTGTTGTTAAGGCCATTTAAATTTAACCATTACTTTTGATATCAAATAAATCTAGATTTGTATGAATTTTTAACTGCAGTAGCTTTAGCTGTGCTCTACTTACATGACTTTCATGCATAGCACCCGAAACTAGAAGTGCTTGAATTTCAAATGGTGCACAACAGAAGTTTGGACAAGGTATATTCTTTTAATAGATCTTTTAATAATGTAAAAGTTTTGCAAACCTTTCAGTCCATCAAATTTTGTCTCACTAATAGCGTTATACATTGAACGTCTGACAAGAATTGAAAATACAATTCACTTACCACACAGTATCACACTTAGTACATAGACTACATTTCATTGTCACTTGTGTGGGACATATTTTGGCATCCTCGTTTACAGCTTGCATCCCTTGTGCATGCGCTAAGATCAGGCTTTGACAGTTGACCACAGCGCACCTCTCGGCTCAAGTCACACTTGACAGCTGCTTATCTCTGTAGCCGAGTTAAAGCCTTTGTACACACTGCTTCTCCTGTGAACACCCAAGGGTCAAGGCAGGACAAAGTGTTCAAGAGCACAATTCCCTTCAATCCTTCCACATCAATGGATTCCAAGGTCATTCCTCTGAGGATTAAACTGATCAAAACATGGACCCTGGTTTATAGTAGTGGACAGTTTGCCAGAATTGCTCCAGTCTTTCCGAGCCTATATGGATTTCCATTGTCACAGGGAGCCAGCATCAAGTCCCCTTTGAATAAACAGGGAGGTGTGCAGGCATCTATGTGGCATTGGGCCCACTATGACAGCTGTGGAGGATGTGTGTGTGTGTGTGTGTGTGTGTGTGTGTGTGTGTGCGTGTGTGTGTGTGTGTGTGTGCGTGCGTGTGTGTGTGTGTGTGTGTGTGTGTGTGTGTGTGTGTGTGTGCGTGCGTGCGTGGCAAGATATAAAAGTTCTGGCAGCTTTTCTTTGCAAATCAGAGGAGGAGACAGGGGGTGTCAGCAAGGCTTCAAAGACACCATTCCATTCGTTCTGAGAAATTACAGTGGCAATAAGACTATATACCCTTTGACATTTCCACTTTGGTTTCTTAAAATTCCAATACAAATCTGACAAAATTGTGAATGCAAAATATACAGTAAATTTTCCACAGGTAGACTGTGCAAAAGTAAACAGACGTAAACATTCTTGACCAAACGGCAAATATTGTTAGTGAAATGAAAATTGTATGAGCTTATTTTATTATTAGCCTGCACTTTTGATCATCTGTATGTAGAGTGCACTGCGGCTATATCTCTCTCATGGGATGTAGCAAACAGGAGCACTATTTTGAAAGCCATATCTGGTTGCTTTAGGTGTCTATCTCCGTCATATAGTTTCCAGTTAATTACTGTAAAGATATGCCAACAGCAGTACTTTGTTCTGATTATTGCTCCTGCATTTCAGTGGTGGATGGGATGCCTCAGGGCTCCAACAGAGCTCCCCTGAAGTTTACACAACAGCGGTTCTGACATTGGATGAGGGCTTTATTTATTTATTAACACCCTGTTACAAAATACAATTCACCATCTTATCTGTAAGAAAGATATGCTGATTAAGAGAGGGGGGTCTGACCTGAAACCAATTTATTTGAGCAAGAAATCCAACACATTATTGATAGCTTATGGTTTGTCTAATTAATGTATCTCTTGTAATTTTTTTTTTCTTTTTTCTTTTTTTTTGTAACAAATGGCCTTTACATGTGTGTCCTTTAATTTCCCTTAAAGGAAATCTGTTTTTCAAACCTTTACTGCAATTTACTGTCACCTGGGTATTACTACGAATATATGACCAAACAAAAAAAAAAAAGAAAGAAAAGAAAAACACTATTTGTTTCTGTAATTCTTTCTAAAATCAAAAACTAAACAAAAACATTCACTCAAACAGGCTAATGCTGGAGTGGAGTTGTATGCACTCAAAGCAGCTGTTGTTTTGCAGACTGAGTGTACAGTGAAGACAATGGGGACGCCCCACAGACCAACACAACATGCTTTAGCTGAAACAGTTGAAGACAGGTGACCTGGTTATGTAACCTGTTCACACAAACATGGATGACACACATAGACAGTCGCACCACACGAAACCCAGTGGCTGCAGGTCCATTATTCTGACACTATAAAGGATAGTTCACATGCAGCGTGGAAGATAATTGAGTCCTCTGAGATACTAAGCGAGCAGACAGAATGCAGCTGAATTTCCCCCAAGAATGCTGAAATAACCTCGAAAGCTTTTCAAGCAATTAATGCAGTAGTGCACTAAGTTAGTCTTTCAAGCAACAGCTGACTATTTCTTTTAATGACAAACAATCAATAACAAACAGGGCACATAGTCTTATTTGGCAAAAAACTGAATAAATAGGCAAAATAACAATACCATACAATATATGTAGGCTCGACTGCTTCTCAATAAAGGCCAATAGGTGGCAGCATACACTCAAACAGTACTGCTACACAATGTCCCAATATTGTGTGCTGTCATAAAAAAGAAAGAAAGCAAAGGCGTGCAAATTAACGTGCTTCATAAATTAGGCATATGCAATAGTCTAAATCACAGCTACTACTAATTGTGTAATCTATTGAATATAGTTTGTGTAGGCTTACGGAAACTGGAACTGTCAGTCTGGCGTAAACATTATTTTCAAGCTTTTTTCGTTAAAACGAGAAAGTATTCAGTCAGAACAAGAACATGTTCACGTTATAAAAGATTAAGTTTCATGTTTTAAGTTTATTTCTTTTTTTTACTGTGGGCTTAACTGCGTTATTTTCATGTTTAACAAGTTTCGTGCTTTAATGACGAGTTCAATTTCACGTCATAACAAGTTAAGTTTCACGTATTAAACTTAATTTAACTTGATATTTAATTTTTACGTTTTAATGACTTTATTTTTTTTATTATTAAGTTTCATGTTTTAATAACTTTATTTTCTCGTTTTAATTACTTTATTTTCAAGTCATAGATTTATACTCAACCTAACTCGCAATAACGTGAACATTTTCTCGTTTTAACTACTTTGCCTGAAAGCCTGGCAACACTGACAGTTTCCGTAAATGTAAATTAATAGTACTCATAGACTGTCTATGATAGTACTAAATAAACCTCGCCCATCGCCCAAAAAGTCGTCCATCTAAATGTGTGTTTTTTATTTGGCGGAACCTTTCTCGCGGAAGTAGTCGTTGTCGGACGCTAAATAAAGACGTACCATGGACGATAATGTGGAAACTACCACGAAAGCACTCAGGAGAAGTAAAGATGAGAAGAAAGTGCTTCGTAAACAGATAAAAGCCAGTCACACTTTACTAAAACATGAAGGCATCCACACCACGTCAAAACCAACGAAGGTAAACAGTAATAACCTGGTTAAGGCTACAGCATGCAGAAAATTAGCTGTCCGTTTTTGCTTACAACTGTTGGATTGTCCATATTTTAGCCTTTTATGTTTCTTTGCAGCATCTGGTGGTTGCAAATGGTGGTCTTGGGAATGGGGTGAGTCGAGAGGATCTGTCTGCAACACTGGAAGAAATGGGCGAGCTGGAGGTCCTCGTCATGCCCCCTCACAAACCATATGCCTTTGTGACATACAGGTAGCGTTTGTGTCATAATCAATACAGTGTATGCATAACACATGTTGTTTTGATCTAATTGCAGTTCAGAGGAAAATGCACTCAAAGCTCACAAAAACCGCAATGGACACAAGCTGCAATGTGGTGAAAACTGTGTCACTCTCTATCTAAGCTTTGTTGAATCAGGTAGTTACTTGTTTGCAAGGAACTATTTTATGCACATTGTACATATTATTGACAATAAAGTGCATTTTGTTTGTCCAGTTAAGGGCATGGAAGAAGAAATTGTTAAGTTACCAGAAGGTCTGACTGTAGTGGAAGACTTTGTGTCACCGGAAGAGGAGGCTCAACTACTCGCTTCCATTGACTGGTCGTCTACCTACGATCAGGATACTGGTATTGCTTAACACTGATTAACACTGCTTATTAGCAGTATACTATGATATATCCACAGATTGCGACAATTATGACACAAATTGTAGACTGTGTTTTATTTTCAGCTCAGAAAGCCCTCAAGCACAGAAAAGTCAAACATTATGGTTATGAGTTTCGATATGACAACAACAATGTGGACAAAGACAAGCCTTTACCTGCTGGTGAGTATTATTTTGCCACCATAACAGTTTTAAAGTCAAAGCTCAGTTGTATTACCAGTGGTGGAAAGTAACAAATTACAAATACTCACATGACTGTGATGTGTAATGTGTAAGCAGAGTTGATTGCTGATTGTTCTTGGTACTTTTGAATAGATATTTATACATCTATGTCTACTAGGGTATAATTCCAGCCATGTGCCACTGCATTTTTGTTTCATTTAAAATAATAATAGTTCACTGAGTACATCTCAAGTCCCAATCATCCTGATGCACAGTATCGTCTCACTCGCTATCCCTGTACCCATTAGTATACTGTACATGACAGCACTGCATTGTCTGTTCTTTTTGTCCAGAGCTCTCCTAATTCAGCTTCAATCTGTTTAATTAATCAATCAAGTTTTGTATAAAAAATTGATCTAAAATGCTATAAAAAGTATGTAAAAAAGGAACTTGTACTTTGAGTAATACTTTTTTCATGCATGGTTTATACTTTTATATTTTTAGTCCTTTAACTGTATATTTACTGTCTTACAGCTGCTTATTACAAATGATGTTATGTTATTGTAAATATTGTAAGCTACAAATTACTTTAACTTCCTTACTGTATCCAGGTCTTCCAGTGGAGTGTATGTCTGTGTTGGAGCGATGTATAAAGCATGGGTACATCAGTGTAATGCCAGACCAGCTGACTGTCAACCAGTATGAATCTGGGCAAGGTGTGTACCATTGGATGCACAAAATATTGTAGGCTGATATAAAAAAAAATGCTCTACTGTTCTTACTAAATCCAAGCACAGTATTAAAATATGAGCTTTCATTTTAATTTGTTTTCTCAGGCATTCCTCCTCATGTAGACACCCATTCACCTTTTGAAGACACAATCATGTCTCTAAGCCTTGGAGCACAGGTATTTACCTTTTGTCTTGAATTTTTTCCCTTTGGAGATGTAAATATTAACAACCAACACTATATCAATTAGACTATGAAAGCATTCATAGTTACTCTTTCAGGATATTTACCCTACATCACATGATCACATGAAAACTGACAAAAACTTGCAGTGATTTCAATTTTTTATGAATTAGGTGATTGCTACTTCTAATCCATTCACAGTTCAGTTGTGAGTGGAAGTGGGACGTCTTTTAGGCGCTCAAAAAGCATGGTTTTGGAGAAAGTAAAGTGCATGCTTAGAAGCTGACCCAGCAGACTGAATAACATGATGGATTTGTACAGAATCAATGCACAACGATGCACAAAACTCTTTTAATCTGAGGTGAGAAAAGTCTTTAGATTTAGATTTAGATTATTCTGATGATAGGTGATATGATAGAAATGATAGAACAATCTAGGAGCACCATTAATGTAAACCTTTGAGCCAGGGGCAGGCTACTTGCACAATTTCGCAAATAAATTGTGATTTTTTTTTTTCTCATTTGATTTTGCCTGAATAAAACATATTCTGCACAAGTAATATATGTATAACACATTAGCTATGCACTTGTCTTTTTGTAAACGGCTAAAGACATCCATGATATCCATGATTGTAACATTAGCATAGACTTACAGATTTGCATTGAGCAATTTTTACAAGGTGAGTACTTGAGTGCTTCCATGAGTGCTTCCAGTTCTTTATCATTGCTTATCATTGCCATCTTCTGTCTTCATCACCAGGTAAATGATAAGTTTCATTAGGTTTACACTCTGCCTCGTAGTGTAACCAACCACACAACAGGAGATCACCATTTATATTGTAAAATCAATCAAATTAGCTGATTAATGGGCAGGTTTTCATAATTGTAATAATTTTACCGTCTGTCATGGTAAAGTGGGTCCAAAGAGTGTGACGACACGTTTAAAGGGTCAACAACTCGCTATTTTAGCTACTACAGCTTTAGTATAGATCGTCTGCCATAAATAAATTGATAAGAAAAACACCTCCCTTCATATAATAGGCTGAAATCAAAGACCACTTACAAAGGTGCAGACTATATGAACCTAGATTAATTAATTTAGTGTTCTCATTTAGAAAGAAGGCGTAGCAAAGCTAACCTGGCCACCACTATGAAATTCTCGCCACATTTTTGAGTTCACAAACTCTTGAGGATCCATCTGGCATATCTCCCCCTGTTTTGTTTGAGCCGGGCGCTGTGTGGCAGACCAATCATAGAGCAGCATTGTGAATTGGGTAGAAGTCAAAAGAATGAACCTAATCAAACATGACAACGCCGACAGACATACTTTGGCCTATTTTAGCAGATTTACAATCTTTGTTTTTAAAAAAACATGCACATAGAAGCGCTGTGTGCATTGTAGGAATTCTGTGTTTCTCTCTTTCTATCACCTTCAAACATCTGCCTTTTCCTGATAGCTTTTGGCGAGACTTCCCACATTGATAAATGTGTAGAACTCTATTCATTCACATATCAATCTGGTGAAGCAGTGAAAAGGACTGTAACCAACAAATTAATCTGATACTATCTATCTATTACACATTTAATTATGGTGTTGAACTTGACTGCAATTTGGCAACTTGCCTTTCTTGACATTGTCCAGTCAGTTACTGAATTCCTCTCTCTCCTTTTTTCTCAATTTCTTGCTCTGCCTAACTGCTAAGTCTATCCAAATATAAAGGTAATGAATGTAAATTCTTGGATTTGCAAATGAGAGAAAATTGAATAGTAGACAGAGGTTTGGCAGAGGTTCCTCAAACAGTTCATGACAGCTCTGATTACAGAAACAGCTGTTAATAAGACATTAGTTCAAAATCTTCAGTTATGTTTTTTATATTAATATATTATTTGATAAACAGGAGTGATGTTACTAAAATGTGTCACCTTATAGCTTTGCTTTCAGTAAGGTCTGTATATTAGTTATTTTTACAGGCTCAAAAACATTTTCCCATGTTTTTGATGTCCATTTTTCTAAAGAATAGGAAGTAAATTGGCAAAGGACTGTCTGTCAGGTGTCTTTTCAGACTGGGAGTGTTATCACCCACCCAGGCAGGAGGCCAGGAGAAAATTACTTTTCGTGAAAATAGAGGATGCAGTGGAGGGTGTTTGATGGTTGCCTAAGATTTGTGGTGTCAACCTCTGAAATCGAAAAGCTAGAAGTAAAACCTCTAAGTTAAATCTAGTTAAAAGTTTGTGACTGCAGAGAAAATGGGCTCAAAGTAATTTTTTTTTTTTTTCAAATTGCCTAACTTTGCTTTGTTACTAACTTACTGATTTATACATGTTTGTTTTCTGATTTCTGACACTGATGAATAGTCTTGTTGCAAAGTATAGCTACCAGCATCCACATTGATTTAGTCACATTCCACCAGTTTCATTGATTGGCTGAAACGGATTTGAGCAGAATGCTGTTTGTGTGGGCTTGCGCTTGTTCCAGTGTGTACGAGAGAGACGGTAGTTGCTTGGAAAGATCTGACGGTCTGTGTCGCCTGCAGACTGCTTTTGCGCTCTCTAACAATCTTCCACAAATCTGTCTCTTAAAGCCACACTCACACATGCACAAACACACACACAGATGCCGCCACTTCACGAAATCCAATTTTCCTCCTGTCAAAAGTTGGAGGGATGCAGTTTGAAATTGTGTGGATGTAATTTCCCAGCGGAGCCCATGCTGTTATACTCTGTAAGGAAACATTAGGATCAAACAGCGGCTCTGGGGCTGGAGATGTCTGCGCCTGGTTGTTAGCGAGGGAAGACGTGAAAGGGGCTTGTCCTCGTCACTGCTTTCAGACTTGTCGTTGTCGTGTTGTGTGTGCCTGTGCAGACAGTGATGGAGTTCCGTCATCCCGATGGTCGCCTCGTTGCCGTGGTGCTACCGTCGCGAAGCCTGCTGGTGATGAAAGGGGAGAGCCGATATCTATGGACCCACGGGTGAGCTGCCGGGGAGTCATTTCATCTTGACGTGAGCCTCCGGTCGATTCACAGTCTATTGAAATGTGACAGCGTCTCCCTCTTCCGATTTTACTGCAGGGAAGGAATAACAAATGACGACGTGATGTTTGTCCCTGAGTCATACAATATTTATTATGCATATTTTCCTTACAGGTTTTATGTCTGCTTCACAAACACCAATATTTACTGCTTGAATACGTGTAGCACTGAACAGTAAGCATTTTTCATTGAAAGTTGGGACATTTGTTTATAGAATTAGATGCGGAGGTTTTACATTTTTACATTGTTTACAATAAAGCACATTACAACTTCTGGAATAACTTATCAACAAAAGATATACATTTCTGTTCATTAAGCAAAGCACAATCCACATAAAGTGTCTGTAAATTTCATCCTGAACTATACAGTAGAAAAGGTACAGAGTTACATTTTACCCTATTCAATTGATATTTCTGTTTTTTGTTTTCTTCCCCAGAATAACCCCTCGGAAATTTGACATGGTACCTACTACCGACCTCGAGTGCCCCATTCGTACATTATCTAACCTCACACAGAGCAATCTGACTTTGAGCAAGAGGGACACTCGCACTTCATTTACCTTTCGCAAAATTCGACATGAGCCCTGTAACTGTGGTAAGATTTTATTATAACTATGCATAAGCTAACATGGCAGCACTCAGAAAGTTAAGAAGTTTAGACAAGACTAAATATGAAGCGCTGTCTGGTTTCCTTCAATATTTATTCTGTATGCTATTGTAAAAAAAAGGAATAGGTTAATTCAAAACGTCCTAACTCGAAACTCAAACTCTTGTACTGAAATGAATGAAATACCTTCCAGCTCTTCGATTACAGTGTCTGTCTATATTGATCACTTGTCAACACTTTTATCACTGATCACATTATTAAAATCTCCGTCAGCCTTCCCCTCGGCTTGTGACAGTCAAGGAGCACCCTCTGCTCCTCAGCCGTCACAGCACACCCCTCCCTCTCTGCCCGGGTGCCACGCTGATGCCGCCCATCTGGAGCAGCAGTATGTGCACCAGGTGTACGATGCCATTGCCTCCCACTTCAGCAGCACACGGCACTCTCCTTGGCCCAGGGTGTGTGACTTCCTCTGCTCGCTGCCACCTGGAAGTGTGCTCGCCGACGTGGGCTGTGGCAACGGGAAATACCTAGGAGTTAACCCACAGGTGGTGGCGGTGAGTCGCATCACAGTGTAATGACACCGTTGTGTGGATGAAATGATCCATTTTCTTTTTCTTTAGGCCAGTTTTATTAGCGAAGATTCTTTTAGGTCCTACAAACAGGCCTATTTTTAGAATGAAAATAAAAATCACACACACATTCTTTGATCTTGTGCTCTAAATTCTGGTGATTAAAAGTATTTTCTCAGTTTCCATGGTGATACCCAAATTTCTGTTTATGCCAGTACATGAGGATATTCATTTTTGGATTTGGAAATGTGTGTAAGCAGCTTATCTTCAGTCTATTACTACACTGAAGTCAGAGAACACCAGATCTGTTCCTGTGTCTTCCTCTAAGCCTTCACCAATCTAATTTTAAATACTAGTTCATCTCCCTTATATGCCGTTTTCGGTTTTTACATACTATCATATCCACTTAGTGTCAATGTTTTGTATTTGTACATTTCAGATGGGCTGTGACCGCAGTAGTGGGCTCATCCACATTTGCGCACAGAGGGGTTTCCAGGTGTTTGTGTCCGATGCACTGAGTGTTCCTTTGAGGACGGCCAGCTGTGACGCATGCATCTCTATAGCTGTCATACATCACTTTTCAACACAGGTATCACAAGTTGAACAATTTTACTTATTTTATACCTTATTTACCTTATTTTCAATGTTTTTAATGGTAAGTGGTTATATACTTGACTGTGACATGTTCAAAGCTACTTTGGACTAATTCAATGGACCAGAATTAGTTTCCCCAGAGAGTCCGGACTTTTTTCAGGTGTCAGTACAGACAGGTTCAGGACCTGTCTTTATTGACATCTGAAAAAAGTCTTACCGCTGTTTAGTCCATTTAGTCCAATCTGTCTGAGCACAGAACTCCTTCAATGTCTTGTTCCTCCAGATTAAAAAAATGAAGTTTGAAGCAGTCCACAAGGGTGGTATTCCACATTGAGCGCATTGCAGTGTCTGTATGTCTGCCCTGTGCCCCAATTAGAGCAGTCGTCTGTGCTGGTGCTTAGTTCCTGAGAACAAAATTGCATAATCCTCGGTCCAGTGGCGCAGCCTGATCCAATTGTACAGAAACTGCGTGTTCCCTGTGCGGTCCTGGTTCATGGTTCTCGGCGCACAGATGCAGGAACCCTCCTAGAGCTGCTTTGTGCTTGTCCTGACCCACAGCCACTGCTGCTGGTCTGGGCTCAGTCTGGGTTTGGACCTGTGTGTTCTTCTTCACACTCGCGCTTTGACAAATTGTATGGGTCTAATTATAGGCTGCATTCAGACAGTTTGTCTATGATAAATATTGACTGCAACGTTACAATTTTGATCCTTTTTCACATTTATCAAAACCATATATTGAAGGCTGCATTGGGCTCTGATTACCCCGCCCTCGTCAGTTCTGTCCAATGTGTGTGCTGATTGTCATTCACGTGCATTTGCTTACTTGTTCACTTTTCCAGATTTCCAGCAGTTAGTAACCAGCAATTTGAACAGTTTTAAGTTTGTGATTTTTGTAATTAGTGATTCTTGTATATATAACATAAAATACTGTTGTGCTATTTATTTGAGATGTTTTTCTTTATACAGGAGCGACGTCTTGAGGCTATAAAAGAGCTTGTTAGACTCCTCAAACCTGGCGGCCAAGCACTTATCTACGTTTGGGCCTTTGAACAAGAATACAACAAGCAAAAATCAAAGTACCTTAAAGATTCTAAAGAAAACCGAAGACCTACTGTCAGTATTTCTACGGAACAACACGAGTCTAATGGTCAGTCAAGTGTTCAGCCAATTAGACATTTTGAAAAAGACAATGAAAATGAACAGAACATGTCATCTCCTAAAAAAGTGACTCAAGGGAAACTAAGTGTGCACACTAACCGCACAGCCTTCAATACTCAGGACCTTTTGGTTCCTTGGCATCTCAAAGATGGGAAAAGGGCAGTAGGAGAAAGGGAAAATGTAAAAGAAGAAACTCAAGGTTGTCAGAAAGAAGAATCTAGCACTGGTTCAAATAAAACCGGCAATCACCTGCCTTGTCCAGAATTACAAGGCAGTTCAAAAGAGAACATGACTGCATCTCACAATTCTAATCCAAGACAATCTGAGAGTAGCTCGTCTCCAGTCTTTCATCGCTATTACCATGTGTTCCAGAAGGGGGAGCTGGAGCAGCTGTGCAGCCAGATATCTGGAGTAAAAGTGCAGAGCAGCTACCATGACCAGGGGAACTGGTGTGTCATTCTGCAGAAAGACTTGTAGGGGGGAGCAAAGTTGAAGAGAACATCGTGCAATACTCTTATTGTATAATTTCACACAAATTCCTTTCATTGCTTGATTAAAAAAAAAAAAACATATATAAACAAATCACTACTTGACAACATTGTATCTGTTCTTTTCTGCATCCATCTGGTTACTTAACTGCACTACAACTTACAAACAATAAAACAAAAAAGAAAAACTTGGCAGCTACTACACAAGAGGGGTCAAAAATTGGCATATTGATTGTGGAGTAGATTTGAGTTTGCATATGATATTATAGGCTCACAATGGCAAAAAGGTCCTGATTAATTAACCCATGGCCTTTCAAGCCTTTGGGCCCAATACAGTCACATTTGACTGGTTTTATTGATTTTTGTTCAAATTGACTGTGTTGTAGCATATACGGTTAATTCAGAGTTATACACACATCAATCTGACATGAGCCAGGTTAATATTATACAGTCCCGATTAATAGTTTAAGACCATTTGAATAAATGGCAAAAGTTGAATTCTCAGGTACCTGGGACGCAGCATAAATCAACTGAGATTTTAAGATGCAAAATACTTACTTAGCGTTAATTCAAAAGTATTCTGACAATATATATTGATAAATGTATTTACCAGAAGTGACAGTAGTTTATCACGTTTAATTTAATGCTGCGTGTGGCAACTGTCAGAAGTCTGTTATTTCCCACTTGAAAGATAGGAGTTCCGACTTCGGAGCGTTCCAGCTGAATGAACTCGTATGTAAACAATTTGGCTAATGCTAACTGTAAATAACAGATTATTTTCGGATTTATCCTGTAACAAATGTTTACATCGTTTATGTGGTGGTTAATCGGTCAGGTCCACTTTTGTGGTGACTATTGCCGTTCTAATATGTCACTCTCGACCAGCTCTCAGTTCACATATCCCAGTTCGAGTGACGTTCCAGGGCATTTTTTCAAGTTGGAGGTGGGAAATAATATCCTTGTTATCAGTTGCCTGGAACATGGATAGAACCAGCAGCAAACATGGCGGATTTCCATGGTAACGGCTGCTTTCTCCAAGAGTTTTGATGCTCAATCCCGAGCTCTTTTCTTCGGTTATGTACTGAACTTAAGCCTAACTGTAGAAGTCCATTGTCTCAACTTGTTGCCAATAAGTAACTTGAACATCTTAAAAGTTATAAGATAGCAAAGTGTTCCATCTATTCTAGTGTGTTAAAATATACTGTTGAAACCATGGTTAAAACTACTCTTGGAAGAACACACGGCTTTCTCTTTACGACATCTTCTCCTTCTCGACGGCACTGTCATGGCGACGTACGGCGGCAGCTTCGAGAGCGCGAGCAACATTGAAGAAAGAAAGGAAAGTAAAAGACAGGCTCGTCAAGAGGCACTAGACAAGGTACGACTGGTGACTTTTGGAATAAATATAGATCTGGACGGACTTTCATACATTCGGCTTTTACCGATTGTCATTATCGGCCTGAAACACAGCGGCAAATGCTAATTATGCTAATAGGTAAATAACGTAGCAGTTATGTACCAGGCTTTCTCCATTCAAGCGTGCTAACCTAACGTTATATTGTACCTGCGCTTTTGCTTTCGGGTGGTGTAAAATTGCACAGGAAATTACAAGACGTACACTTGGAGGCAGATGGGGTTCAAAGGGTTTATTACTACTATACTGTTGTCTGCTGTCCAGGGCTGACATTGTAACTGTAACGTTAATTACATAGGTAGACCATGTTTTAATACCTCGTTATCTTGTTATATGGTGCAGCCCTGTTCACAATGTTTACGAACACTAGGTTTTGCTCTGCTCTGTTTACTGACTGCAAACATCTGTTAGTCAGACTTATAAGTCAAGGCAGGTGATGTTAAGGGCCTTTTATTTACTTTTTTCGCTACGACATCTTGTCAGTTTGCTCTAACGGTATATTTGAAATTGTGTTGTTGTATGACAGTTATATATTCGTTATATATACTACATCTCAATTCTTTTGTAACCCATATTGGTGTTTACCAGCCTTTCTGTCTCGAATACGCCCTAAGCAATGATTTTTGGGTTAATAAACTGATAGAATCGAAATAGTGAAAGAGTAAATTAGATGTTGGAACTGGAGTTGGAATTGGATACGTTTATTTTAAAAATAGACTGCAACTTCATTCCTAGCTTGAAACTCAAAGTGCTACAATGTAGTCATTATTCGTTCACTCCCTACACTACATGTGGTTGACTGATATGAGCAAGACTGCCAAATTGCTTCACTCACACCACGTTTCTGCTTTCACAAGGCAGATGAAGTGTCTTGCTCAAGGAGACAAGGAGCCCAAGACAGTTTTTCAATAAAATATAGTTTTTATCCTCCCATCTCCAGTGCATTTTCTTGTGTCCTTGGATGAGGCACTCAGGCTGCCTTCCCTCTATTGTGTGCCTTCACTGCTGAATGAATGGGCAGATTGTTCCTTGATGTTATCGCTTTGGATGGATGCCCAAGGGAGGTAGAAACCTGCAACCTTGTAAATATGACCATTTAGTTTGCAACCCTTTAAAATGTTGGGGGGTAGTTTTTTGGTGTACCAATATTCAGACAATATTATGTCAATTCAACAGAAGTAAATGTGTTTGTTGAGGTTTATGTGTCAGACAAATGTGAAAAAGTAAAATTATCCTCAGCAATGCAGAAAAATCACATCATGCCCTATTTGTATGGAGGTTTACAACATAATTGTAGTTACATTTTTAGCTATTTTGCAGCATTTTTAAATTATAATACCCAATATGTGATATTTTCATTCTGCAAAACAACATTCACAATATTATTGATATTTCAATCTGTTGCACCACAGGGCATTGGACATTTGTGATAAAAAATTAAACTAGGATAAATGACACCGTGACTTACCTTTCAGGCCAAGCAGCAATATGAAAAAGAAGAAAAGCGAAAGGAACTAAAAAGGCTGAGAGGAGAGGACACTTGGATGCTTCCTGAAGTTAACCAACGGCTGCAGGAAATAGAAGAGGTAAAGATTGGTGTTCTTCTTTCTCTTTTTCTGCACAAAACCTTATGTCTAAGTTTGTGGCATCTGTAAATACCACAGGAGTCATCCTTAAAGAAGAAGAAAAAAGAGAAGAAATCCAAAAAGAAAAAGGAGAAGAAGGAAAAAAAGAAAAAGGCCAAGAAAGAAAGGAAGACTACAGAGGCGGGGAATGGATCGAGTGACAGCTCAGAGGTACAACAGTCAACCGTAAAATCAAGCAGTTTTGTTGTGTATTAGGGATGCAGGATTTGAGAAAAATATCCACTTGCAATTTTTCTGACCAGTATTGCAATTAGATTTGCGATTTATGTTTTAATAATAGGATTTCAACATGTTCAGGAGAATTGACTAAAAATACTGAAATATGCCAATAAACTGACAGTTATCTTTGTAAACCAGGAGTCGGGTGATGAGTGGGTTGAAGCCCAATCGTCTGTTAAAGCCTGGAAAGTTCCAGATGAGTCCAAACCAGAAAACAACTCCAGTGCTGGACAGAATGTACAGGTAAAGAAAATTACTGTTGCCAGTAAATTATCATGTGGTATGGTCATGTCCACTGTAGGAGATGATAATCATTAGATATTTTTTGCAGAGAGAAGAATGGATGACATTTGATTTTCTTGCCATGAAAACTACATCTACAGCTGAGAGAAGAGCAGAGAAAGAAAAGCAAAAAGAGGAGGAGAGAGCCAAGGCTGAGGCAATTGAGAAGGTGCATTAACGTTTTGCTGTAGTTTCACATTTCCCTTGTTTTGGATGTTGTTAGCATCTACATTTATTTATAAGACTGGAGGCCTTTCAAGAATACTAAATACCCGAGTTACACTTCTAAAGAACAATGCAACAGAGGAGGCTCTCTTATAATCACTACTTGTCATGCTTGGTTTTGCATAGTTTAATTAGAATGTGTTCTCTAGGCTGGCCTCCACAAATTGGAACTAAATCCCTACTGGAAGGATGGAGGAAGTGGTCTACCCCCAGAGGAGACCGCTAGCACAGTGGTCCAAAAAGGTACAACTCTTTCTGAAGTCTGTCTATTAGTTAGATAACAGTTCTGCGCATAATGTAATCCGTTGCTGTTCACAGCTGAATGCTCAACTTTAATTTAAAAGTCTGGTATTGAGGGATTAGCTTTTATTGCAATGTGGCTTTACTGAATAAAGAATAGATAAGTTTTATATTAACTTGAATACACAATGGAACAGAGCATATTTTTATTACAGTTGAAGCCCCTTTACTACTTCAAGTACTGTCAATGTAATTATAACAGTTTAATAATTTAGGTTCCCCTTTTAAACCTGGAATCCTTCTTTTTTTTGTTCTTGGCCGCAGCTTCAGTGGCCAATGACGGTGGCCTGAGCTGGCTGAGAAAGAGCTACCAGAGGATGAGGGAGCAAGCGGAAAGGGAACAACGCAGCCTCAACGATGTGGTGTCTGAGCGATACGGGGTAAGAGCTCGCCACAGCATGAGCCCCACTGTACTCCCAGCTGTAGCTGCAATTTTGAATGGCATTACAAAACCAGGAAATGCAGGGGAGCAGTCAATATTGAGATGTTCAGAGTTGATAGAATAACAGTTATACTTAGAGGCCGCAGTTTAACAGAAGATATAATGTCCTCTGCAAAGAGCTCTTAATATCTCAGTCTTCTCATGGACAGGTTGGAACTATGCTATGCACTAAGACAGTAAATACAATATTTATTAAAATGGAATTGCAGTATTTGTCTGAAAAATAATGATTACAATTTTTAAGCTCTGTTCGGTTCAAGCCATCAGTGTCCACAGCTCCACAAATAATGAGGCACTAGAGCTAAACGTAACCTCGCACTGAGTTAGGGTTTGGTGATGTTGGCAAAAATTAATATATGTATGTATTAATATTAGTTTGTCAAGTGTCACAAAAGTGCAGAAATATTATTTGGTATAGTTTTCAACATTAATTCACAATAATCTGCCCACCTTCATAATTTCCATCATTTTAACCTCTTACCATTTTTATCTCAAAGTGTTCTTCTGTTTTGTTTTTGTTTCAACTGACCACCCTATTATTACATACAGGTGTATATTTCATTAATATTTTCTTGAAATTCCTTTTCTTCTTTTTAGTCAATGGAGGAATTTCAGCAAAGACTGGCCGAAGCTGAAAAAGCGGTTTATGGAGAAAGAAGAGGAGAGGAGAACTCAAGGCGAGGTGGATGGAGGAGAGATGAAGAGGACAAACGTAGCGGGTCAGATAGAGAGCGGTGGAGAAGAACGGTCAGAGACTCTTCACCAGGACGTTCAGACCGGAACAGAGACAGGGACAGGGACAGGGACCGAGACCGAGACAGAGACCAAGACAGGCGCCGTGAACAAAACAATGAGGGGCACAGAGCAAGAGACAGGGATAGAGAGAGGGTAAGGGAGAGGGATAGAGAGCGGGATGGAAACAGAGACAGAAATGGGGATAGAGATAGAGAGAAAGATAGAGAAAGGTCTCATTCAGCAGCTTCAGGCAAAGACCAGAGCCAACCTCTCTCTTTGGGACCGCTGAAGGGCAGATTCCTCAAACCTTCAGATGAAGATGACATGGCTCCTGGTAGGTTGATCAAGCAAACAAGTCAATGTTGTTTATGTCTCTTTAACTTATTTATTAGAAAGTTTCATAAATTTCATAAAGCTACGAGACGAATGTGATCTTTTAAAACATCTGAATGAAAGTGAATTAAGGACATGGTGTTGGTAATCATGAATAATTGTCAAATTGTGATATTTCTACTTTAAGAAGTGCTTTAATCGCCATTTTAATTATTCTTCTCTCCTTGATAATAGTTGCTTGTTTTTTTCTGTTTTTCTTTTTTTGCATAGCTCCAGACCATTGGCGTCCTGCAACCAAATCATCTTCTGTTTTCCTCAAACCCAGCTCTGATGATGAAGACTCTCACCCATCCAGAGTTCCGGCCTGGAGGAAGGCCGGCAGCTCTGGGACACATCGTCCAGAAAAGCGTCTAGAGAAACAGGAGAATCCTTTAAGAACTGAAGCTCCTCCTGAAAACACTCCAGCTGTGGAGAAGGATGCTCCAGTATCAACCAGGTATTATTCTGGATTGGCCTTGTGTTTTTATTCTGGAAACAAGTTTAAAAAAATACTGAATATGGTAGCAGTGGACACCAACAGTTAAGAATAATATAGTAATAATATAAATCACATTCAAATATCTCAGTATAAAAATGTACAATTTGTATCCAATGTTATTAAAACTGTATAGTCATTAATTTGTGGGGAGAAATGATAACGACTCACGAGTTTTTAGTGCGACCAATATTTACCACAATAATAACCATGTCACAAGATTTTAATCCCACATGACTGTCAATGGTGTTTTGGTCTGTAACTTGTATACAGACTTTAGTCACACTCCAGTCTGCTGCAGTGTTGCTGAGCAGATGCATTAGGCTGCTGTGTGGCGCCCACTGTGCTCCTCTGTGTTTTGGCTCATTAGACTGAGTTGTTTGGGTAAACCGGCACCAGAACCCCTGCAGCATGAAACGAGTGTGCGCCGCAGCAGCAGAATGAAATGAGCCTATGAGAAGTGTAATAGCCTTGAACGACACTTCCCAGACTACGATTCTCCTCCTCTCAGGCGCACTTGTAATCATCTGTTTTGGGGGCCCGGATACCAAATCAACCATAACAGATAAACACTGTCACAGCTTGAAGGAAATATGTTAACGGTTGAAATTCACAAAAAGTGTTTACTGATGAAATACTTCATTCATAATATTCATGGCATTTTGTGTATTTTATTTCCCTTTTTAAGCAGTGAGAGTGAGTCAGAAGAAGAAGAGGAGGTTCTATTGCTGTCTGAGGAGGAAATGAACAAACTTGGAGCAAAGCTGGTTAAAGCAGAGCTTATGGGGAATACAGTAAGTCTGATTTTGACATTTGAACATTATCAACACTGTTTAATTAATTAAATGATTACAGATTTCTTTCTCTTGGCTTAATTTAGTCGTTTATGGATAATTTAAACCCTTATTTACTTGACAGTTGATAACATATGCTAAAAACATATTGTTACCTATGTATTACTACTTTTTGACTTCTTATTTATATTTAATTATTAGTCTTCTCTTCTGAACACATTTGACTTTACGGTTGAGTGGTCTATAAGAGCTTCCATAAATTTATAGCCTTTATTGATCCATGCACTCAAGTGGTCCTGTCTGCTTCACGTGTCAGTGTTAAGAGTGCTATTGGGATCTTTTATGGCGGGTGTTAAAGGCCTGTCAGGTACAACATCCTCACATACAGGCACACACGCACACACACACACACACACACACACACACACACACACACACACACACACACACACACACACACACACACACACACACACACTATGACATCCAGTGGATCCCTACATGACAAAGCAATCACACTCGTATTCCCAGACCTTTCATGTGGATGTGTGTTAAGTGCACTTGACTTTGGTGTCTGCATCTATTGATATTTTCCACACTGGACCTGTGAAAATATTCATGTGTGTAGTTTTAATAGCTCACATTTATACCTATGATTCATTTATTTCTAAACGATTCCATTTGCTGGAACACAAACTATGTTCAATATAATATTAAAAACGTACAGTGCAATCTGTGTATTTTTTATTGTTTGTATGTTTAAAGCGAGTTTCCCTGTTATTATTCTGGGGTTTGTAAATATTCCAGGTTATGATTGAGAAGTTGAAATCCCAGTTGGATTCTGCTCGAAAAGCCAAAGAAAGCCATGCAGCCCGAAAGAAGTTACAAGAAGAGACTGCTAAAACCAACAAGGTAAGAAAAATGATCCTAGGTTTATTAAATGCATTGCAGTGTTTTAGTATCAACAATAATAACAACAACAGTGGAAGCAACATCTTTCTTACATTATTTTATATACGATCAGTAGTGCACACATGAGATAAGCAAAAACTTGGATTGTAATTAAATGGAATCATCAGTAAAAAAAAATCATGATTTCAGAGGCTTTGTTTTTAAGCTTATCTGCGCTATTTAATGTTTTAACATCTTGACATATTATGCTCACAGCCTTGGGAGGTCAGTTTGTTTTGCTCTAAGCAAATGGATGCAGTAATATGCCAACAAGTTTACTTTGCTGATCTTATCTTTCATAGACCCAGGCAAGTGAAGACAAGGAGGTCTTACTGTTTCGAACTGACCAGTCGGGTCGAGCCTGGCCTGTTAATGCTCCTTCTGGACCAGCGGAGCCCCACGGGGGACGCCGGAAGAAGAAAGCTGTGAGGATAAAGCTAAATAACGTTGATGTGAAGGAGGAATGCCTTTTGTCATTTTGGATTGCATTGTCTTTGCTCCACAGATTGAGACCCATGTTGACGGTGAGCGTGTGAGGTATTTCCAGGATGATGACAACATGGGTCTGCAGGAGATGGTCCGCAGAGAGAAGATGAGCACCGCTCAAGACCAGAATGCACTCTACTCCCGAATGGCTGCTAAGGTGGGCGCTGTTTACTCAAAAGTGCATCTGTCAAACTTTGCGCTGTATTTACTATGGGAAAATATTAATAAACAAAGTCCTAATGTAGTTGCCATGGTGATTAAAAGAAGGACAAATGGTCTGTCCATGGTTTTCCTTTTAATCATTTCTTGTATGTATAAGGGCGCTTGTAACATAAGGGCACTTGTAACATCATTGTAAAGAATAATCCTGGAGTGTAAATAATATGCATTTTGAACACAGAAATAGAACTTCAGCACCAAAACAGTGTGCTTATAAAAATACACACACGTTCAGCACCTACAAAGAGTGTCACTAAATATACATCTACAGTTACCATGGAAAAGTGTCTATAAATATCACTTCTAATCACAGCTATAGATTTATGATCTACAAGAGAGTTCAATGCTTCTCCATTACCCTAGACTTTCTCCATATGCCAAATCTCTTCCAAAAATCCTGTCAAAATGTTATTGACCATTATAAAATGTTTTTTTTGTGTTTGTTCTTTGCAGTCCATAAAATGCAGAGCAGTATGTATAGTTATTTGGTTATAAATGTTAATTTAGCCATAAAAAATGTATATTTAACATATCACTAGCTTGCATGCATTCAAATTGTATTCCCTTTGCACAGGTCTGAAATGTATAAATAATATATATGTATCTGGAAACAGGAGGCTCTCACTGATCTTCCTACATGTAAAAATATGCTGGAGTTAATTTCTGCTGATAAGACACCATACATTAAATTATTCCTGTATTCAATTACAAAAATAATCAAATCAAAAACGGTGTTAATTTCACAAAACATTTCTTATAATGTATATTCAGCCTTTACTTTCTCTGCAGGTCATTTTGAATTTCATTGTTACAAAGAATCCTGATTTAAATTATGAGCCAAGTAATGGTGATTATAATATTTTTTTAATAATCAGCCTTACTTAACTTTGAACACTCTTCTGCGGCCGTTGCACTCCTTACCTCCCACCCACGCAGTCAATAAAATAGTCCCATTTTCACTCTCACTCACTCCCACACACACAGTCATGCACACACACTCGGGCCAGGCCTGCCTCACTCTCTCTCTCACACACTGATTTGAACCTGTTGCCGGTCGCCATGGTAATTACACTCAGACACGGCATGAGACGACGCGTTGTCCTGCATGTTAACGCTGTACCCTCCGCTAATCCAAAATAAGGAATACACATAAAAACAACTGTAGATTTAACTCTTAACGATTCTTCTTTAAAATGCATATATTTTCACACCCCAGACCATGATAAATTTGTATTGTGCTTTGCAAGCTTCACCTTTGTATCCTCTTGACCCCTTCGACCACCACCACACACACACCCACGCGCACACACAGGCTGTTCATGCACAGGCAAAGAGGGTGATGACGTGTCTTGCCTAAGGACACAACAACCTTCTGGTTCATGGGCAAATGTTCTTGAACCATTGAACCATTGCTGCCCCTACTATCTATACTCTGACACACTGTCCATTATGGAAAAAAAAACATGAATAAAAAGGTACATCATCAAAAACACACCACATTTGAAAACAATAAAAAGGCATATATTTAATCTTAAGGCAGCCCTAATGCTAATTCTAATGCAATACACAAGTGCACATTGTCTGAGATCCACAAATGTGCAACACTGTCTCCACTGTTGGGATGAACAAAAGGCACAAGGAACTTGCTTCTCTGGTCCTTGTGGTTGCGTCAGTAAAATGAACGCTTCATTCTGGATTGCCGGAGGCCCAAAATCAGACTTTTTGAAAAGTTTTACCCTGGTTGCAGTGCAGTCTAATAAATTATTCATTAAAAAACACTTTTTTAAATTATTGCCAAACTAATATGCAAAATCGTTTTAAAATGCTGAAATCTTATATTACTGCCTAAATGTACCAACTGGCTCTTTTTCTTTCCATGTCTTCACAAATGGCCTCTTCAGATGATGGGGAAGACAGATGGAGATAACTACACGTTGGATGACATGTTTGTGTCTAGTGCGGCTCAGCGGGAGGGAGAGGGCAGGGAGGAGGAGAGGATGAGGAACCGCGCCATTGGGGAAACTAGACAACTGGCTGCCTGCATGGAAAAATGCAGACACTGTTTCAACAGCCCAGAGCTCCCAAAGCACTTGATAGTGGCTCTGGGGAGCAAGGTAACCAAACTAATCACGCATAATCAGAAAAGTTTTTTTTTTCAATACATAAATATGAAACCTGTTTTCAGGCGTATTTGAGTCTACCTGCCGGTGTGTCCATGGCCGATGGTCACTGCCTCATCTGTCCTCTCCAGCACCACTGTTGTGCCACTGGATTAGATGAGGACGTCTGGGCTGAGATGCAGGTTAGCCACTACTTTGTCAAAAGATCTGACAGCCTTATGTTTAATTGTGTCATTTCACTTGATTCAAACTTTCCTTTAGGTTTTCCGACGTGCTTTGGTGCGAATGTTTGAGTCCCAGGATTTGGACTGTGTCTTCATGGAGACGCACATGAACCCAAGGAAAAGATACCACATGGTTCTGGAGTGTATCCCGCTTCCTAAAGAACTGGGAGATATGGCACCTATATACTTCAAGGTAATTCATTGAGATTGATGATAAAGTTTGGTTTTAATTCCAGTTTTAATATCTCCTTATTAATTTTTTTTAGAAAGCCATTATGGAATGTGATGAAGAATGGGCAATGAACAAGAAAGTGGTGGACCTCTCTTCAAAAGACATCCGCCACGCTGTAAGTTATATTTCCTGTTATAGTTACTTTAATTGTGTTGTTTATTAGGGATGGGTATTGCCAAGCACCTGTATATATGTATTCCAATATGGAGTCCACGATACGATACATATAGTGATGTATTAAAAAAAAGGTCTTAAAAGTTTACTAAATTGCTGTTGTGCTGAATGACAAAATGCTTTTGAATTCTATGTTAACAACTCCCTTAATATCAATATCAGCAGATTCTGTCTTAATGCAATAGTCAGCGGGTATTTAAATGTATCATGCTACAGCATCTTGTATTGATATGTATATTGCCATGTATTTGTTGTAAATCGTATCTGTTTTACTTCTGACAGGTGCCGCGAGGACTCCCTTATTTTGCCGTAGACTTTGGAATGCAGGGAGGGTTTGCTCATGTTATTGAAAATGAGCATAAATTCCCGCACTACTTTGGCAAGGTTAGTCATTCTGGTGTATATACTGTGTATATTTGGTGTTGTCGAAAGCAAAGCCGTTATTTACAGTAGGGTTGTTAAAAGTATTGAAAATTTGATACTAACCAATACTAAAATTACAGAAACTAAGTACAAGTAAGACTACATGGCAGGCATGTCCAAACTCAGGCCCGGGGGCCAAAAGCGGCCCACAGACCAATTTTTCTTGGCCCTCAGGCTTCCTGGTGAATTGGCCCACATTGTCCTAAGACATACTTTTTACAGCAAATTTCAGATTTTCTACTATTATAACCTAAATAACTAACATTTTGGAGTGAGACAGACCTGATATTAAAGCACTGAGACTGAATTTAGGTGTGGTGGCACTTTAAAAACCAGATTAATGCAACTTTTTTGAACGTTTCACGATTTATTTGTGGCCCTCCCCTTGGTCTATATTTCAATATGTGGCCCTCGGTGGAAAAAGTTTGGACACCCCTGCTATATGGTAACATACCAGTACTACAGTACTGGTATGTACTACAAGTACTACAGTGATCCCTCGTTTATCGCGGGAGTTGCGTTCCAAAAATAACACTGAACTATGGAATGAAACCAAAAATCAAAACCTGTTTTAAAGCCCAAAATTTGTTTAAAACAATAATTTTAATATAGTAATACAAGGTTGTAAACATTGTCACTGGCGTATTTCACAGTCTGTGCCTCTTCGTCCTGACTCCGCTCCGCTGCAGCGTCTGTTTCTACGTTGTCGGCGCAGAGCGTTTCTTCGACATTGTGGGTTTTGTCACACAGAAAAAAATACAAACGTAAAGTTGGCAGAATGTACAGAAACGAAAACTGTTGACAAGTGAAAAACCAATACAGTACAGCGTCAATATTTTATTTCTAGACAACAGTAAAGCCCCTGAGCCAATCAGGATTCAGAGCACAATGCACTGTAAAAATATCCGCACTGTAAAAAAAATCCGTGAAGCAGCGAAGCCGTGAAAGATGAAGCGCGATATAGCGAGGGATCACTGTATTGAAATAAAAAAAGATAATTGTGATACTGAAAGAGTATCGAGCCTATTCCTTAGCATTGAGCAGAGTTTGAAATGTTAATATAGTGATAACACTAATTTAAATGTGTTTGTTGTAAACAGGAGGTAGTTGGTGGTATGATGGACTTAGAGCCTCGTCGTTGGAGAAAATTGATAAAAGAGAATTTTGATGATCAACGGAAAAAAGTTCTTCAGTTTGCTCAGTGGTGGAAACCATATGACTGCACCAAGACTGACAGCTAGAAATCTATTAAAGGTGCACTATGAAACTTTTCTGGAGTTGTGTTTGTTAAGGTACTCCAGAAAAGTATGTTATAAAGACACTGATAATTGAATAAATGCAAGATACTGTGGAACATTGCAGGCAAGGCTGTAACATCTCCATGGAGACAAGCAGGTTGCAGAAAGGTTACATAATGCACTTTTAACTGGTCTACATTAAACGCTCTCCACAAAAAAGTGTTATCGTGGTGTACATAAATGTGGCAATGATTCTAATAAATTGGTGATTTTATTTATACGTTTGCAGTTTCTGTTTCTTTCATTTGTATTGATGAAATGCTGTCGTTTGTGGTTAAATTACATATGATATTTTTCAGCTCTTCAGTCTGCTCCACTGAAGAGTTCACGTCTCCTACACACAAGATTTCAAATGGAAGCCTGTGGCCTGATGGTTGTCTCAGCTGTCACTTAATTTTACCAGCTCCCACTGTCATCATAGCTGTGAGTGTAGACATACAATACACTGCGCACATACTCTCTCCTTATGAGCAATCAAGCGCCGTGCCCTTGTGTGCGACCTCATCATCCTTTACAACCGTGCTATTGGCTCTTTGATTAGCTCATCACGATATAGACCCACCTAATTTTCAGGTTTCCTTGTCTCACCATATGGTACTCGGGTTCAGGTGCTCTTGACGCGACATTTCATTGTCTTTCTATAATATTGTCCTTGTGGATAAAAGATTGACCATATGGTACTGGTTTATCTGAAAAATATATATTTGATGAATGAATTTGTTCTGTTTACGCGATACCGGGCCAAACTTACTACACATAAAACGAATACAACATTTTTTTCTCCCTCTTGGCATATTATGCATTTACAAAGTTCATGTCTAGCTTGCTAAATAAGATGAGATAAAACATGACAAACAGCCAAATTCTAATGTAATTGTTTGTCAGCCATCTTCCACAATTTCATGTCTGACCCTCGACAACATACACCTTCTTTTAACCTCTCTTTAATTGCCTTCAATCCCTTGAAGACCATGCGATACAGTAGGTTATTTATATAGGACGAGTGAGTGAGCGCCCTGGGTTCATGGGTAATGGCAGCCTTGTGGCATGGAGTGATGGATGGTTATAGCCAATTAGATTGGCTTAGGGCAGATTTATGACCTCCTCCACCACACCACGTCCACTTTTTAGTTAAAAAATCCATGCTTAGGGAGCGTCTTTAGTCTAGAATCAAGAATTTGTTAAATTCACTTCAGCCCCAAAGTTTTATTGTCGTGTTGGAGTAGCGTTGAAATACAACATTCAATAGTGACTTTCAGACTATATCCTAACTCAAGGCAATCGGTGTGTGTCAGGATGAAGTTCTACTTATCTCCCCCCATTTCTTTCACCTTTACTTCCTAGTATGAGCTGCTTTACACACATAGAGACTGGCTTTTGAGGTATACCCGAAAATATGTGTCAGCATTCTTCAAAAGTTACAAGACACTTTTTTGGCATAATTCCTCTGTTAATGGTATAAACTTGTCTCGCAAAAATTCTTGGTATTTGATTTAGGAGTGTATTCCCTCCAGAAATGTTCTAGGTTGCAGTAAAAAAAACATCCCCAAATTCTGATTTTACTTTTGGTTTATAACTGCACATTAATTAGCTTTGATAAAGCATGAACAAAGACTTAATTCTTAATGAATAAATAGTTTATTTAGTGCTTATTGAGTGCTTCAGGCTTAATAACTACTTAATTAAGGGGTTAAGTAAGTAGTTACTAATCCCAAATTATTCTTTATAAACTAATTGTTGATTACAAATTAAGTCTTTGTTCATGCCATATGAAAGCTAATTAATGTGCAGTTATTCTAAAGTATGTTACCTCTTCACCACTTTACAATATTGTCACAAATACAGTATTGTAAGTGCTGATTATTCATTCATCCCACACTCTGGGTTGGTCGGGTGCTTAATTAGCCCCAGCGGCCCCGGTGTAGATTGAAGCGAGGTCGACAATCTGTGCCATCAGCCCTCTGACCACCAGCCCCCCTCTCATACTACAATCACACTTCGGGTGGCTCGAGATCTCGCGAGATTGAAATGCCTCAAGTTTGTGCGAGTACCAACAGAGTAATCTTGCAAGAATAGTTTAATACATTGTTTTTACAGTGGACCTACTGAAGAGTGAAATAATCTTCATTGAAGAATATTATTGAAGAGCATATCTGGTTCTTTATTGTCTTATAATCCCATATTTCCTTTGTAATACAGAACATTTACCAAAGAAAGCAGCTTATTAGGCCTGCTTTTTCTTAATTTGTTTAACAAGTTAAACAATTTAAATTTTATGTTATTTAAAAAAATATATATATACTATGAAAATCTCATCTCGTTCTGTTCTCAGCTCATGAACCTAATCTCATGACCTGTCTTGTCTCGTCAAAATTCGAGACAAGACAAGACTCACCCCTGACTCACACGGGATGAAAATGTCTTGCCCAAGAACCCAACGACAGAATGCACTATATATTAAATGGTGCTCCGTCAGAATGTCAGAACTCAAATGTCAGACTACCATCCAACCACCATTTCAAAGTCGTCCTGTGGAGGTGGCCTTATCTTTCTAAACAATATTTAATTCATTGTTCTGTAAGCTTTATTAAATGACCACAACATCACGGATAGATAGCGGACACCTAAGAGATAAGGAGAGGCAGCTTCTGTGGTAGAGGATAATGACTGCAGTATTTGGGGTCGTGATTTTCCATAAAGTCAAATGAATTAGTAGACACCTCCAGGAAATGACATGTGTTTGTATGTCCAATGGTGCGTCACGCTTGTCCCTTCTGGGGGCTGTTGATTGAGGTCAAGGTCATGGTTGTGATCCGTGCCAGACATGAGCAACAGTGTGTTCTATTGTGGCAGGCTGAACGTGTGTGCGCCAGTGTTGCCAGCTTTTGTTTCTACAAAGTGGGGACATATTTCTCCCTGCCTCCTCACAGAAGAGTTGGTAGGTTGCCATAAACCTGCTTTATTGACCATGACTATTCTGTGATTACAATCTCATTCTGTTGATTGCTATTTCAAGCCAGTGAATTGGAAAGTCAGAGACAATTACTTGTTTTTGTGCTATGAAAACCCTGATTGATAGCCTTCTATAGGTCTGCTGAATAATTTATAATAATCCCTAGATGATTTACACATCACCGATCTAGTTGAGAGTGTTCAGGAACACCTTTGGACAGAGGTCATTCTTCCACACCTATATTGCTGTGATCCCTTTAAAAAATAAATAAATAAAAGCATAGTTAATGACATTTGGCAGAAGCTACTCTTAAGGTAACAGAGTGAACTGTGTGGGTACAGTAGTGTCTATGGTTGTCTGATCTTGTTATAAATGTTATTGCTTTCTGTCCTGTTGCAGAACAATAAGTTGCTTCAAAGTCAAGCCTGATTACAGTATAGAAACAAAATCATATTTACTTTAGCAGCCTAGTCAGAGCTACAAACTTAATTTCAAATACAGTGATTATATAGTGCATCTAAAACTCTTTTGTGGAGATTTTTTTTTTTTAAACGTGGCCTACTTTGCCCATGCGCTCCAATCTTTCGCGAAGGGAGATTCTGAGAAGCCCTTTCGCCTAACACTTTCTGTGTCTGTGCTCTGATTGGTTGATTTATTGTCCATCTAAATGCAAAGGAGCTCGTGCACTAACGCTGACTTCATTGCGCGCGAGCTCGGCAGAACGCTCTGATCCAGCTGGCGCGTGCTGCTGCCCGCTGCCCGCGTGCCCTCGCGTCTCCATCTGCGCACCTTCACACCGTCACTCACGTCCAACCTCCGAGCCCAGCCGCCTGGAGCTGTACCTGGAGCTGTACCTGGAGCTGCGGGCAGCGGTGATCCAAACACGGGCTGATGAGGACAGAGCGGCCCGCCGCCACCGGGAACTGTTCCACGTAGACCTCACAGAAGCTGCACGGAGGCTCTGAAGCTGCAGGAGCTGTCGCAGAGGACTCAGGTGGAGAGGGACGAGGGACGGAGACCCGGCTGCTGTGACTTTGGGGATTGCTCCTGCAAATATCGGGATTAAAGAGGACACTTTGCTTCTCTGGACCCTCTAAACCCACTGCACTGTGTGGAATAGCGTTTCACCGAGGATAACCTTTGAAGAAATAACCTAGACTATTTTTGTTTGACGACATTTTATGCTTCGCCATTTCTTTAATAGTAGCTAACGTTTGGATCAAAATAGTTTTGGACAGTCAAAGACTAAAGCCCGCGTCAATGCAATCGCTCTATTTGGTGTAACATCTCATTTTCCTGCCAGGGGCATCCTCTGCGTCGCGTCTGCCCTCCTGGGGAGCGAGGTGGCTTTTGTGGGGTAAATAAGGACGCTTTTCGGAGGGCAGCGTCCCCCGCCTCTGCCTTACATAAATGTTTGCGTGCCGTTAGTCGACCCCCCTCCCCTCTCCCCCCTCCCCTCTCTCTCTCTCTCTCTCTCTCTCTCTCTCTCTCTCTCTCTCTCCCTCTCTCCCCGAGGTTGAGTCTCACGCACACAGACGGCTCGTACACACACACTGACACGCACCGGACAGCACACACCGCTAAGAGACAGACCTCTTCCTCCCTGACCAGCCCACCCTCACTATCCTCACTATCCTCACACACCCACAATCTGATGTGTCCCCGGCGCGGAGCTGGACGGGACACACAAGCGGCTGTAGCATCCTCCTCCTCATCTCTACCCTCCTCCTCTTCCTCGCTATCACCATGTCCTCATCCTCGCGCAAGATCTCCTCGGAGTCCTTCAGCAGCTCGGTGGGCTCAGACTGTGGGCTCGAAAGCCCCGGGGGAGACCTCGGGGGAGATGGTGGTCTGGAGCCCGCGGAGGAGCCCCGAGGATGCCCCTTTTCGTCTTTTCCTTCTGCCCAGAGATCGGCGTTGTGGAACGGACGCAGCCCCGTGGAGAGGTCTGTGTGCCCGGGGGGCGAGGAGCAGCAGGGGCCGAGTGTACCCCACAAGCGAGCGACCAGGAGGAGACGGGTCAACCTGGACTCGCTCGGGGAGAGTTTGAGACGGCTCACCTCACCCACGGTAAGAGGCGCATCACCAGAGCTAAAATATTGCCCCATAGGGAAGAATTAGGCCGGTCTGATCATAACTTATGAAATGACCATCACCCAGAACCAACAGCAGGGACAGACCATCTGTAAAAAACAAGCAAATTAGACCTGCAACTAAAACGGGTTAAAGAACCTAATCAGTTCAATATACCCTGTAAAGAAATGAGTGTTGTGTTCAAGAGTTGTAAAGTAAAAGTTTATTTACCTCAGTACAAACCTGACCAGACATGAACACTCAACACACTGGAGCACGGACCATTTCAAACCTGGCCATGCTTCCTCAGAGACTGAAACAAGGCAAAGGCTGGAGGCTTTATTTGCCATGTCAACAAGGATGAGGCTGGAGCTGTCCTTAGTACAATGTGATGGGTTTTGTTTGGTTTCACTGGGTGTTTGGCGCTGCCTTTCTTTCTCACGAGGTCAAGAAGGACTATAAAACAGCATTTGTGTATGTTTGAGTCATTCTCCATGTCAGCTCTTGCTCTCTGTGTCACACCTGCACCACATGCTGTAATAAAGCCACTTGGAGCAGGACACCGCTATGATAAATTGCATGTGATTACAACATTTGAGGTTACAAATTAATGCTAATGATCGCTGTTACATTTGGTCAGCATTAAGTAATGAAAAACGGGAGCAATTAATATTGATCGTAGGGATGTAGCTAGATATGAAAACAAAAATGGAGATTGGATTAAAGGATATCACCTGAACGCTTTCCACAAAGTTGCATAAGATTAAAAGGATTAAAACTGCTACCCAAGCTGATGATCAGAAGTGAGAGTTGTGCATTGATGTCACTAGCTGAGGATGTTTTTGCAGTTCCAGACACAATTAAGCTGATGGGGAGAATAGTGGATTAAAAAAACACAAAAACGACTATGTTTTAGTGCACATCTGTTACGTATGCATTTATCACCGAATAGAAATGGGAAAATCGCACATTAATTTAGCATGAGAGCTATGTCGACTCTCTTTTCTCACTAATTTTGTGCAATTTGAACCCAAAATAGCATGATCAAATACTGTCATGTATTCCTTTGATATTTTAGGACAGTAGTGGATTCTGAATACCACTAAAGAAAGAGTAACTGCACCGGAATGCAGTTATTCAAAAAAAGTGTTGTCAATACATATTTTAAGTACATGTATTTACTCTTTTTCCAACACTGCACATCCAGTAAGTGCAACTATTATAGATCTACACACGTGTTTCCCTTCAAAGTGAAATAGCCTGAGTTATCAAATCTGAAAAACGTTTTGAACAAATTACTGCATTCTAGATGGAAAACGATGTACTTAATTACAACTTCTTTTACATCATCTATAAAATCATGTTTTGTTTTTTTTTAATTCATGGTCAAGGGCAAGTGCAGCATCCTCAGCTTGCTTCAGAAGGTCTATAGTAGCACGATAGCACTCAATAGCATTCATTCAGTGCTTACTTCATCTTTAACAATATTTTAGACATAAGACATTATTCTTTTTTGGGGGGTATTTAGAATAATAAAGCTGTACTAGTATACTTTGGTCATCATTTTAAACTTCATTCAATATTGATCTTAAACGGCTTAGCAATAGCAACCTCCTGCTTATTTATGGTGACATTTACCTTAACAAGCAGCAATTTGTTATGCGTTTGTTATGTGATTTTTTATTTTTTTTTTTCAACCTTACATGTAAATCCAGACCAGTGGGCAGAGATAGGGGGTAGGTGAAAACAGAAATCCTCAAACGCAGGACAACACAAGATTACTCAAACATGCACTAATCAATTTAAGTACAACTTTGAGTCAGTAACCTAATAATGAACCAGAAGCTTTAGCTAGTTTCAACATAATCTCCATATTATCTGTAGCAGCGTATCAGAGCATGTTAGCTGTACACACAACAGTCAAGCACCTGTGGCTGCTGGTCACCTCTGTGCTGCTCGTGTTTCAGACTGAGAGTGTGTGCGGCACCGGAGCGAAAACAGAGACCGCTGCCTTTAGCCCGACTAACCCATACGCTTTAACATGTGGCTGACAGTGTGCGTTTGTGTGCTGTGTGTTTTGTGTTTTGGGGTGGAAATGGCCGTCCACGCTCTCACCCGTGACGCTCATCAAAGCTCCGGGTGCTGCCAACAAATCAGAGCTGTGCATGAGGCCGTTGTAGAAGTTATTTTGACGCTTAAACATAAACAAGTATAAAGAAATGAAGAGCTGCTGATAAACTGTAAGGCATTATTCAGGTTTTATAAGTTACAGATTCTTTTTCTGCATTGCTCATTACTTTCTGCGCCATTCCCTTTATCATTCCCAGTTTGTCCTCAGTGTACTGGATTAGTCTTTGGCAGACTAATAAAGAGTGAATGGAGAGACTAGTGGAACTTTAAGCAAAATGAGGCTAAAAAGTAATTTCATAATCAAGATGAATATATTTTTAATTTAATTTTACAAAAGCAATAAATACATGTGTTAACTTGGCTACAGTTTATAACAAATCAGTGGGTCTTGCTACAGATTTAAAATGTCTTCATATTGGTTTTGGCAAAAATTGGTGAGGGACGAAGCAAGACAAATATCAGATATCGAAATCGGCTGAAAAAAAGAATTCCAAAAATCCATATCGGACCATCTCTAACCAAGAGTCCACCACCTGCTTGTCTCAATGGACAGGTTATTGCTTATTACCTCTCCACAAATCCGGCCTGTGACTTGGCCTTCTGGGGTCACCAGTTTGTCTCTATGGAGAGCAGTTATAAGAACAAGCAGCTCCACCAGAAAATGTCCATAGTGCACCTTTTAAAACTAACGTACTTGGTGTGTATCAGGTCATGAGCACCGGGCGTTAAACTCAGCATGCTAAATTATCAACCCCGTGAGAGACTTGCAAAAATAAAAATACATTATGATGACATAACAAATTCCTTTTATACTGTTCTGTATATACGTTTCTATCCTGTGTTTATGTGCAGCAGTTATGTAAGCAATCACAGGGATTTTAATACACTTTTTACTTACAGCTCTGCAATGTAACAAAGGATGCATCCGCACTTTCCCAATCACTGCACAAACACAAGAAAAATCACTGTTCTCCATAATCCAATTCTTTCAGCCTCCAACCTGAAAGAATCCTGCGCCTTGATTACACGGAGAGAGATGTTTTTGTATTTGTCAGCGCTCTGACAGATGAGGCTCGCTACACGCAATATCAGGAAGGGTCTCATCTGGAGTTTGAGCTCTCCTTAATGATACGAATAATGAGAGAATGTAGCAATTCTTTTCCTTATGATCTGTTTGTGACATCGCATAGTTTTTCTTATCCTTTTCATTGTGTTTTTTATGGATTTGGACAGTATGCACAGAAAAGCATTTCATAAATTAAATGACAATAAGCCTTACATTATTGTTTTGAATTTACTTTCTTTAAAGGTGCACCGTGTAACATTTTGGGTAGAGGGTCACCTGCTTCTCTCCATGTTTCATTGTTGATTCTCTAACCTTCCGTTGGTAAAATCCATAATTTTGATAAGCCCTTTAAGCGTCTGCTGTTGTAATTTTGGGCTTTGAGCAATAAAAACACCCATAATGAAAGGAACAAGTTTAACGCCATACTGTGGAACATTCCAGGCAAAGCTACAACAAATGGCCACCAGGGAAGAGCAAGTTTTATCTTGAAACATTTTCCGAAAACATATAAATATACATTAAATCCTCCGATATGAACTAAACATATCAAATCACACATAAAATCTGCTGCACGTCGCCCACAACCAAAAACCTTTAATCTGTCACAAACTAATACAAAGGGCCTTGTGCTACTGCAATATCTGGCTTTGGGATGAGCGCTGATTGGCTGTGCATTGGTGGTCTGCTACATTTAAACAGCAGTCCTAAAGCTACGCATGCATTTGCCGCATGTGAGCACTAGTGATGTGCTAAGGGTTTGTGAGAGCTAACTCTTTAGATAAATTTAAATACCCACTTCCTTCTTTCACCGTTTGAAAATCACGACGCGTCAACTTTAATTGAAGAAAGTCTGCCTTCCTGTCGTTAAGCATTCATCGCATCATTTCAAGAATCCCGTCCTTAGCACCACTCCTCGTAAATATAAATCTGGAGATGGAAACCGGAGGAAGAACAGACAAGGACATATTCTATTAAAACCAACATTTGTCTATTTGCATGAGGGAATCAGTCATCCAGAAACGCCATGTACAAGTCAGATGAGTTTGACTAAGCAACAAGAAAGAGGGAGAGAGAGCGACAGAGCAAGACAAATGTGACGAGCTCTCCTTTCACAGTAAGGACAAACAACAAAACAATGGAGGAGACAAATACTATAAATGAAAAATTGCATTCACTTGAAAAAATACAATCCCCAAATGAAATAAAAATGAACACGAATGACCTATTCATTGTCGCTTTAGTGCAAATAACATGCAATGTGAGTTGTGTGTACAGTAAACATGCCAGCCACGCTAACAAAGCACACTAATGATGGTGATGTATTTGTGTTGACCAGCGTTTGCACATGTGTTCTAGTGTGTGAGCCTGATAACAGTATGCTCTGTTTAGTTCGGCCTTCTGCTGTAGCCTTGTGCGTGGTAAATGAGTGGCAAAATCAAGGACATCTCCATGAGAAAAGGGTTACACAATGTGGGAAAAAAGAATACGCAGTTTGATTTCCAACTTGAACAATAGCCATGTGAGTTCAGTGATGGGAAGTAACTCAATACATGTATTGAAAATATATATTCTGGTTGACTCTTGCATTTGGTGTTCAGAATAGTTACTCAGAAGAATACATGGTGGTACTTGATTAAATTATAGCTTCAAATTGCACCAGACTGAAAAAATAAATTGCTGTAGTGACTGGTGAGTGTGTACTTCTCAAATCAGTGATAAAAGAAAATGCATAACAGGTGGTCCAACAAATTTGAAGCTGCTTTAATCCTATGCTACGTTTTGTGTTTACTTTAATATAATATTGGTGTAATCCCTCATTCGTCTACGAGTGAGCCATCATAGAAAAGGTTTCAAAAAATCACTTCCATCTGAAAGTTTAATAAATTGCAACTCAAAATGTAAGCAAGACAGTAAGGTTATTTACTTGTTAAATTGAGTAAAACATATCAATTTAGCGGGGACATACAGTCCTGATCAAAAGTTTAAGACCTGTTGAGTGAATGGCAAAAGTCACATTTTGCAAGGTTGAATCTTAACAAGGTTCCAAGTAGAGCATTTATGAGCAACAAGAATTGGGAGTGAGACAAAAAAATGTTTTAGTAAACATTCTACTGAAAACCACAAATAAACTGAAAGTTTGGACCGCATGCCTTTAAAAGCCCAAATCTGTGCAATAATGCAGATTCAGTGTAATTTTCTGTCAGGTATTCACACTGTCATGACGTTCTGATGGCAAAGGCAAAAAAAAGTTCTCTTTTTGAACGTGGTCGGGTTGTTGAGCTGCATAAGCAGAGCCTCTCACAACGTGCCATCCCTGCTGAGGTGGGACGCAGTAAGACAGTTGTTTTGAATTTCTTTAAAAATCCTGAAGGTTATGGAACAAAAAAGTCTTTCTTTTGGATCATCCTGTCTGTTCCCCTGATCTGTATCCAAGTGAGAACCTTTGGGAATGGATGGAAATGTTCTGTTTCTATCAAGCCGTTTCAGGTCAATATTGTTCATCAGTAAGTTTACAATGAGCAAAATGTAAAATAATGATCTATTTACATTGTACTTTAATGCCTCCCCTCTTTAATTAAAAAGGGCCCACTGAAAGTAAAGAAAAATAGAAATAAATTTGGTCTAAAATAATATCACGACTTAGCCTCCTCAACAGGCCAATTTGTCACAACACATTTTGATCTATCCTTTGAATTAGAGGTGGCAGAAATATAAAATAAAAGATAATATTGAGAGATATTGCAAAAGAAAAACAACAATATCAAGTATACTGTAGTACAAGTATACTATACAAAAAAAATCACTAAAAGTAAATATTTTTGTACTTTTGTATTTCATTTTACTGTCCAGTCACTTTTTGTCAATACTGCCCACCAAACCAACAGGAACTAGACCATACTGATGTTGCCCTTTATGTATTTCTGACCCTTTGTCCGTCATTTTGAGCGTTGTCTGTCAGTCTGAGTGTTGGTAGCGGATGTGGTCCTGCACTGACCTGTCCAGCTGGCACACAGTGCTGCAGTATTGTTGTCCTGTCGTGCACTTGGCCGCCCTCTTAGGCTTAGGCAAAAAGACATAAACACACTTGCGCACTGGTTTACCGGCAAACTCACTTTAACTGTAGAAGGTTCTAGTTAAATTTAAGGGGGGCATGTGTTGCAAGATCAGCTTTTATGAGCTTTTAACCTTGTTACAACAGTGTTTCCTCATCGTTAGTTTACTCAAAGTTGTATTTTGATTGATTCATCCATGTTGTAATCTTGTTTTGTCCTGCAACAGAGGCTGGAGTGCTCTGAACATTCCTGTTTTCACCTACCCCTTATCCCCCCACTTCCCTTTACTTGGTTGCAATTATTTGAAAAATTAAGCTTCAGAGTGACACATGTAGGGTTCTAAAATGTCACGTAGCCACATTTTCCATGATTCAGTAAGATAGGTGTAAACAACAACTGGGTAAAACTAGGTAAAAGCTATTGACAATTTTAGCCTCCAAAGTAAGAATGCCAGAAAACACTGATACAATTTTTATTTTGTAAATGTCCAGACACAGACTGTTCAGGAGGCTCTTCAGCGGACTCTACACTTCTACAGGCAGCAGGAAATCAGGTGAGCTCTCATGATGTCTACCTGCCGTTTCCCTGCTATCGATCTACTGCATCTTTTGTCAACCTACTGACTCCTTACTTGTCTACCTGGCTGGTTGTGCACCTGCTTTCTACCCGATGTCTACCTTGCTTCCTATCTGTTATCATCCAGCCATTTCCTGACTGTCTTCTGGCTGTCTACCTGCTGTCTATATACTGTCTCCAGTCTGTCTGTGGCATTCCCATCTCTCCTTTTCCTTTTCACTGTCTGCCTTTCACACATGTCACACGCACACACCTGCTCAGTCCCCGTCGCTCTCTGTCTCCTCATTTCTCACTTCTTTTTCTGCTCTCTTGCAGTATTGTTTGATTAATATCTATGATGTATGTTTCAGTGTTTATAGAAACTTTCCTTTCAGTTTTAAAGTTTAACCTTTATTAATGACCACTGTTGTGTTGTGTTTCTATTCTAGGTGTCAGGGTATTGAGGAAAAGAGAAGAGACAGAAAAGAGGAAAAGTGCCCATTTCTAGAAAACTCTGGTTCAGAAGAGGATGTTCTACAAATCCTGCAGTATATGGCCACCATAATGGGTAAGGCTTCTCTTTTACTTTTGGCCAAATGTGTGGCCTCTCTTATGCACATGTCAATGAAAACAGTATCCTCCTTTTAGGACTGAGAACTGAAAGCTTAGGAACAATAGAGTGCTCAATATGCATTTACCATGTTTGAACACATTTCTGCACATCCAAATCAATTGTATAGCAGGGTGCTATTAATAACATTCCCCTGAGTGCAGACCTTTGGAAAAGCTACTATAGCCTCTCCTGAAGATGAAGAGCACAGTGCAGTGGTAAACTGGTGCGCATGCATGCTGACACACATGCTGACACACATGTAGCCTACATCTGTTTGCGCACACATAAAGTGGTGCTGCTTACACAGCCTGTGCTGTAGTCACTGTGAGCCTGTCTCTGCAGCCCAAGAAAAACACATACGTGTTGGGTTTGTGAGTCACTCAGTACATCTTTGTTCTATCATCAAGAATCTTCTCTTACCTTTTCTCCCTCTTGTCCTCCTCTGCATCCTCCTCTGCAGTGCTGTTCACTATGCAGACAGGAGCTGTAGTCGGCCGTTAATTAACTTTACTCTGACCTTCACTAATGTCCTGTTCGTCTTGTTACAAAGGTCCACTTGCTGTTGCTAGGTCTTTGCACAAAATGTCATTGAACATGTCTTTTGTACATATTAAACATATTGTACATGTTGAGGGCTCTCTGGCATAACACTTTTTTTTTTTTTCTTGACACCTTCTCCAGATTCTTCTGGAGACCTCCCAGGTGTTCCCTGACCAGATTGGTCTGTAATTTCTACTGCCTGGGTGTCCAGTGCATCTTTACCTATGTGTTTTACCTCCTTTAAATAAGTGTTACTGGAAAGGCTCCACGTCACACTGACTGCAACAGATTCATGGTTACCCCTTAATTGCTGATCATGGAGCTTTCATGTGGGTGTTAGAGTGAGAGACAAATAGATTTAATAAAGTGAAGATGTGAAGATGTGATGTTGGCTTCATATGAAGCTATCACTGTTAGCGTTGAGCATGTTGCATAATGATATTAACCTCAAACTTTCTGTTGATTTTACAAGTAAAAGAATGCTGTGTTTCCTTTTCCTCAGGAGTGCCATTCTGTGAGCTTCGAGAGCACTTTGGAGAGGAGTTTTTTGGCCTGTGTTTTGAAGAAAATGAGCGAGTGCTCCGTGCTTTGGGAGGAAACCTTCAAGACTTTTTCAATGGCTTTGATGCCATTTTGGAACACATTCGCACCTCCACAGGGCGCCGTGCCTCATCTGAGAGCCCGTCCTTCCAGTGCAAGGATCCACATGAGGAGGAGAAAGGACGGAAAAAACTGCACAAAGTGTCAGAAGAGGAACGAGTTAGCAGAGGAAAAGTGCTGCTTCTTCATTGTTTAAACCCGGCACCTGTTGTGGGCCTGGTCATGCCAGGGCTCATCAAAGCTGTCGCCAGGCGGATCTATCATTCAGAGGTAGATGTGGAGGAGGTTCCTCCTCTGACCCCTCTGCCCACAGAGGATTTGGAGCAGACTGATGGAGACTCCAGAAGCCCCACTCCCACAGCCTCCCCTACAGCCTCCCCCTCTTCGTCCCCCTCCCCGCCCTCAGCCTTCCCCACCTCCAGTCCCACAGTCTGCCTGTCCTTCCAAATCCAGGAAACACGCTCTCTGTCCCTCACCTCAGTTTCAAATGCAGCCTCCGGGAGCTCCAAAAGACCTCCTCTGTCTCTGTCCAACAACCCCAGCGACCTGCGCATCGGCCTGGCCACGTTCTGCCGTGCCTTTCCTTTCCATCTGGTTCTGGGACCTGGCATGGAGCTGTTGCAGCTCGGAGAGGGACTTCGAAAGCAGGCACGCATCGAGCCTCACCGGGTCCTGGCTTTCAGGGACTGTTTTGAGATTGTTTCACCCAAAATGGAGCCTTCTTTCAAGGGAATACTCTTAAGGCTTGCATCTCCGTTTACCATACGCACCAGACCTGACATCGCACAGGCTGGAACTAAGGAGAAGGTAGGTGTGACTCTCACTTACTTCCAGGCTGTTGGGTGATAATAGTTCATAGTTAACTTCTAAGTCCAGTACACAGTCCTGTTTAGTTTGCATCACAAGTCTGCTGGGATGAGACTGGCCTTAAAGTCTATATAATAGGTTCTCAGGTTTTTCTAATTATGACTTAGTATGGTGGGAGAGCACTTGTGATAAATATTTATCACAGTTTTACATCCATGAAGTGGCAATCTGTGAAGAAATGTTGAAAAGTACGTTTAATATGACAGGAAGTAGTGATGAGTTCTAAAATGGAATCACTCCATCAAAAACGATGTGCCATTGAAAGTAAAGACAGTTAACACTCAATTCAAGGTGTTATCAGGTATTATTATTTATCAAATCATGACTATTGTGTAATTTATATGGATTTAAATGGTTGCAAGGTAACAGTTGTGGCATTTACCTCTACCTGTGTCATATTTGTGCGCATGACCAACCAGGAAGTACAATTATAAACCTTACGAAAACTGTCAAACTGGGGACGAATAGGCAAAAGTAAAACAGTAAAATCTTAAATATAATCACATTTACTACGTTTTAGTGAAATCTGTACCCTACACTGTCTTACAGACATTAAATAATGTGAAGTATCCTGCAGTTGCACACATGTTCTCATACAGTCAAATGTGTGGCACCTGAAGAGAGAAGACTAGCTCAGGGCACAGAGATACAGGGAAGGCCTGACATTTTCACTGAAAGGGCAGCACGGCGAGGCGACAGGCCAAGGTAAAGAGGGCACACATGTGTTTGAATGTCTGTCTTCTTCTCCCAGGGATATGGCCTGTGCTGCGGCATGCACAGACCTCCGCTAAAGGTCAAAGCACACATGGCTCTTTCAGCGTACAGTGGGAAGTGTACACAGCGCCTTTCAACTCTTGCATCATCTGAGCATCATGTCTCACTCTGTCTCTCCACAAAGGAAGCTGCTGCTAATTTGACAGGCTTTTATTTAAACAGCCCATCGAGGTGTAGACTTCACATGTAATAAAGTCAAACAGCTTGCTCTTTGTTTGAAACCAAGCAACTGTCACAACCAGGTTTTATGGCAAGATTTTACCACAAATCGTTAAGATCTATGTAGACTTCACGTTGCAATCCAATCCTAGAGACAGAAAACAGAGAAGAGCGAAAGAGCTTATATATAAAACGTCACTGTCATTTTCCATGTTTTCAATGTGTAAAAGCAACAATGCATTGTACAGCGACTTAGGCAACAAATGGATTATTTTAGTAGTCAACGGGTTTGTAGACTGTAGTAATTCATCTTACGTAACATTTCTGATGGGGAGTCTGCCAGGCCTACCTACTTGTCTCTGATGATGTTATTGCTTTGTTAGTGTGCCATTGAGCGTATCTATCTTGAATTTATTTGATTACATGTTTTTATTGCTGAAAAATACCATGTAAAAGTTGCATTCTTACTGTTAGCAGGGTCACCTCTTCACAGATCTGACCTGGAACTTTGGCCTGGTGGCGCCAACTGCTTGTCATGGAGATAGATAGACAAATTAGGTAGTTTTCACACTGCCACTAGTTATGTCGACATATACGGAATAGCTTTCGCTCCGGGAGCTGTACAGTTGTCCCAGTGTGAACATGGCAGTTCCAGTTGGGAGGGCTCTGAGAGTGCTTAAAAAGGTTTCTGTCGCATTCTGGTTCAAGGCGTATGTGGTGTGAAAGTGACGACCTCGGGACAACCTTAACATTGCCGCGCAGTCTGTAGTGAGTGCAAAAGCGCTTGAAATCTGATCGAAAAAAGCTCTTGGATCACGTATTTTTGCATGATTGGAGCTGCAGAGCTGCCGTTTGCAACTTGTAACTGATGATGCAAAATAGATCTTTTTTTTTTTTTATCAGCTGATTAAAAAAGCTTGAAGCCCGTCGTCATGGAGATAAGTACAGATTTCAGCTGATCACTTCTCAGGTTGCTCATGGTGCTGCATTAGGGCTGAATGATGAGTGGTGCATGTGAGCAGGATCGCCCAAAAGTGAAGTAAACAGAACTAAATGTAGTGCACACTGGGGCCGCTCCACAAAAAAACAGCAAAGTTTAGCAGAGTATCTTGTATCAGAGTAAAAATGTACCCAGCAAACATATGTAGACTGAAGACGTCATCACATATAGGCCAAACTTCAGTCACGTTAAACCTATTTGAATGATTGTAGTAAAGGATCTATGCAATGAGACAAATTATTTATTTAATTTATCAAAACTGAACCAAACTACTAAACACAACAGCACTTTCTCCTTTATCTTTGTGATGAATAATTTGCGTGTGATTTTTCATATGTAGCACTGGTTTGGCGCTGAAGTCCACAACAGATGTCCCTGTAGGGGACAATAAAGTTTATCTTATCTTAGTAATTATTTCATCACAAATTATTACTCATGTTATTTAGATCTTTTATATGTCATACAACTTCTCTTCCCAGCACGTGTTCCAGCATTTGTCGGTGTCTGTATTAGGGCTGCAACGATTAATGAACTAATCAAAAGTAGTCGACTAGAAAACAGAATCGTAATCATATGGGCACACTGGATTTAACTTGTTAGTTCTGTTTACTTAACTTTAGGGTCGGTCCTGTTCATACGCAACGCTCTTCATTCACCACAAACACAACACTTATCTCCATGACAACGGCTTCAAATGAAAAGAGCTGTGTTTTGTTTACTGGTGCTGTACGCAGTGATCTTTTCTGTCACCTGTGGCCGCATCAGTCGTAAAGATGATGCGCGCTTTGGCGACAGAGAAAAACTTTTCTGGATGCCACACAGAGCTTTGCCTGCTGTGCAGAGGCAGGAGTATCTCACTGATATAAAGTTGATCCAATTTTCTTCCTCAGATACAAGATGCACACAGCAGCTCTGCTGTGCCCATCATGCCCATCAAATATAAGCAATGTTGTTGCTCTCATCGTGGATATGCAAGGGGAAAGTAGGTGGGCCAGTGGTCGACTGCTTTCACACTGTTTTCACCTCACACCAGATTGCACGAGGTGGAGCCTAGGCCACAGTTTTAAGCGCACTTGGAGCCATTTAATGGTCCAAACGCAAACGCACTGCTCACGAAGTGAAAGCTTTTATACGTCAACTTAACTATCGGTAGTGTGAAAACCACTAAAACAAGCTAAAAAGACCTTTTTATAACAAAGATAGTGACATTACTCGTCAAAACATTTATTGATTTTCATCAATAATACATTTTATCCATAAATATTCTTGACATAGAAGCAGTCACCATATTTCAACCTATATTTCGTTTGACTAGTTGACTAATTGAATAGAAATATTGCTGACTAGTACACTACTAAAATAATGATTAGATGCAGCCCGAGCCTAGCCCTAGTCTGTACATTCTTGACATCAGTTGCATATTTAATTCATTTATTGATCAGTCACACTTTGATTAGTTGTTGCCCCTCTAACCAGCGCCTTGATATTTGATCAATAGCCTGTCCTACACTTCAATTTAAAATGATTATATATTTAGTTAGTGTTTAAAACAGACTTGATGTCACTTTTCCTCCATTTGTCTATAAATGCACACTGTGTTTGTGAGATGCTGGCACCTAAGCGACATAGTAGCATGCGACTGCGGCCGAGCTGTGTGGACCTCACTCATTGACTCCTTGCTGCTTGTTCATGCAAACGGGAGTATGTTGACATGCCACGGTCGCACAAAGGACCATCCATTAGCGTCCCTTCCACCTCACACCATCCCTCTCTCGATTACCTGGTCCAATTGTTCACGTCCAGTGCTCTACTGGCCCCTCAAGTGTTTGTCACGCTCTCCCCTTCCCCCACCCAGATCTGCTGGAAGTAACGGTTCTGTTCAGTCAAGTTCAATAAGCATTCAAATATGTGATGTTGCACCAGGCTGCAAGAGTGGATTGTAATTGCAATTTGAGTGGTTGCAATTAGAGCCCTGCAAAGACAGCAATTATTTAAGCAATGCAATCTCCTCGTAACACAAAAATATAGCAGCAATATATCAATATATAATTCTGTGTAAAACACAGTTGCTACTTTTGGCCTGTTCTGATTGTTCTACTCAGCAGTGCTAAATGTTAATGCTGCGGGATGAGTTTACAATGTGTACCGTGAACTGACTAATGATCTCTTAACATCCATGTATGTATGTATGGGAACAATGCATATTAATGAAGATTTAAACATACGCAGACCCCAGGTTGATGTTACGGGAAGAAAAACATGTACACAAACAATTTACACAGATAATGTACAGCTGGACAACACAGGTGAACACTGGCAGTGACTAAAGTATCATGTTAGTACATCAAATTAGCAATAACATATAACACATGTGAGTCAGAGAGTGACAAAAGACTTGAAAAAAAAAACACAATGCACCGATTCCTATTACAGTGATTCCTATTGCACTGATTCCTATTGCACTGATCCACATTGCACTGATTCCTGTTTGCACTGATTCCTGTTTGCCTTGATCCACACTGCACTGATTCACATTTAATTTTAAAGGATACATATTCTGCTAGAGACACTTTTTTCAGCATTTAATCATGTTCTAACAATGTTCCGTCATCAAAAACATACCTGAAGTTGAATCCAGTTGCATTCACGCTGTTTTGAGGAATGTTCATTAGAAAATCCTTTCTGATTTTGTACGTCACTTCTCAGACTTCATACGTCACTTATCCGAGAATCCTTTGCTGTTTTAAGTTCTTAAATCATCACCAGACTCATTCTGAGCATTTCTGCCGTCTAAACACAATAACTGCGAATGCTTGGCTAAATCGTCGTGTATCTTAAACACGCTAACATAAGTAAATTGTGTAAGGTGCCATCTGCTGGCTGGATGCACTATAAGGCCACAATAAACTTTTTGTTGTTTCAAAACATGAGAATGCAAATTTAATGTTTAAAGACTAATAACAATATGAAAAATGCACAATAAATTTCCTTTAAGGTGCTTGGGTAGGTAAAATGAGTGTCCATATCGCAATCTAATGAAATTATCAGTCTGATCAGAAAAAATTGGCAACCAGATTGTCTATTTTCAAAGTCGTTCAGTTCTACATTCAGTGTTTTTCACCCTCTCAAACCTGTTGTATAATGCGCAATCTTGATCTGAATTGCGCTGTGTGGCAGGGAGAGGCAGGCAGAAGGACTGAAGAGTGAGCTCAACGTACAACTAGGCCAACGCCATGGCCTCCAGGGATGTGTGTCGCTGTGTCCCATTCTATATTATTATGTCACACGTGTCCATTGTGTGTACGTGCGAGTCAAAGATGCAGGGGAAGGAAGGAGGCAAAGAAATGTGTACATGTGTAAGCTGCCTTAGCAAGATTATGTACTTAAAATAATGCGCCATTGTTCAAAAAGAAAAGGTGATACTTGCATAAAATTCTGAAAAAATATCATGTAATTACTGAAATATTAACCATGCAATATTCAAATCTCAGAGTTTTGATTTTTTTAATATATATGATATTGTGAGGAGGCTAATTGTATGCAACTTTTTCCTCTAAATGTGTCTTTTAGTCATTATACTTTCAAATTGTATTCAAAAATATTTCAAAGGATTAAATAACAGTGAATTCCTCGTTCAGGCTTTATTGATATGAAGCAAAGGATCATGGTCTAGTGTCCTTTGCTTTTCTAGCATGCTGCTGCAACATTACAATGCATTGAAAATCACTGAAGATTTGAAACGACTGTATCTTTTGAATAAAACGTGATGGATTTCCCAGCCGTATGGAAGGCTTTAATTCAAACAGTCCACAATGACATTTTGAAATATAACACACACATTCTATGGTTATTCGTACGTCTTTATTAAAGTGAACTGAGTTTTACGGCGATACAACCGCGATGTGATTAAAAATGTGATAAAGAACCAGTTCATTTCAAACAGTTTCACTTACGTAAGGCCTTTTGAGCATCCTGATTATTCACCGCAATGAGTTTAAGTGCTTTTCACAACTTTTAGACATCAGACTAAAGTGAATCATCATGGTAAAGTTACCAAACATTAATATGCTAACAGCGTATATCTTGCTTTTGGAGAATAACATGCTATGGTTAGATGCAGACAGCACACAGAGGTCTCATTTTGACAATAATACCTGTTTTTACAATATATTTGTACAGGGGCAAGACAGATTTTACTTTAATACATGAAAACATCTGGTGCAGCCCCTTTAATTATTCTGTTAATGCATTAATTACAGTTTTGTGAATAAGCAAAATACATAGATCTACATCAACTTGATACAAAATGCAGCTTTAGACCAGGGTGCTTCACATCCCTTGCATCCATACATCTGTCGCACACTCGCTCCTCTCCTCCACACTGGCCACATTGGGTCTGACAGCGACATTTGTACAAGCGGATCTGGAGTATGTGTTGAACTTTGTCTGTGGCTTTCCTGATTTCACAGTCTCCATGGCGACGGCTGTTAGTATGGCAGGCAGGCAGGTAGGCCCTCCCACTCGGCAGACACTACCTCAGCAAACAGCAGCTCTGCACCCTGACTGACATCCATACGCACACAAACACGTCCGACAAGACTGCGGGCTATAATTAAGCTTTCCCAAAGTTTTAGGAGGTTTTTTTTTTTGAAGCTCACACAAGGGAATGCAGACTCTGGAATAATATTCTCAATTAATTTGCATTCCTCTGCCAATCATTCGTCCAAATTACATCCATTTTGTTGCAGATGCGCCGGTACGCTTGCTTTAGACGCTCTACTATGTGCATATTTGATTACCGTCTATCCGTTTTCCATATGCTGGGGTTGAGAGATGGACAGTTGCGTTCCTTTAGAGACATATTGGGCGTTTTAGTGCAAAGATGAATAGTGTGTGTCTGCTTGTGTGGATGCAGACTATGTATTATGCAGACCTAGGAGAGCCTTGTGCTATAAATAAAACAGGGCTGCAGTGTGCTCACTAGCGGAATAATCTATCTGACATTATGGAGGAAGAGAGAAGGAAGGAGAGAAGGAGGGATGAAGAAGAGCAAGGCGTTTGGTATTTAAGGAAAGGTATAGAATCGGTTGTATAGAGTAGGTTGCATTCACGTGAGATCTAGGGCTGCAACTGACGATTGTTTTGGTCATCGATTAGTCTAGCGGTTATTGTTTCGATTAATCAATTAGCTGTTTTGAACGTGAAGTGCCCAATTTTTATTAAATTTGACCCCAATGAAACTAAAATGACACCTTTGGGACATCCTGTTGTAGTATATTTACAGGTTTTTGACACAGTTCCGAGTCCACTTCTTTTTAGCGATTCTGGGCTTCTTTTCTGGAGAGTTGCTTGCAAATTTTGAGAGTTGTGGGTTTTTGGGCTTGCTTCTTAGCAGCACTTTCATGTCAAAAAGAGAGCACATTTTTTGCCTTTTTTCAATTCCGTTTTATGTTAATAGATGGAACGATAACTGAAATACAGACGCTGAACTAGTTGCTTATTTTTTGTATTATTTTTATGGATCTTTGTCGCTTGCAGCTCTCTGAAAATGGCATTTGATTAGAAACACGGAGTTATCGCATTTTCGTTCCCATTTTGATGTAATTCCCAATCTTTCTGAGTGATAAACGTCTTTTCAGAGCACATGGCATGTTTTGAAGTCTGTGTATGGCCCAGATTATTCGATTACTAAATTAGTTGACGATTATCTCAATAATCGATTAGTTGCGATTAATCGATTAACTTTTTTCAACCCTAGTGACATCAAAACATTCTCGTATAGTGTAACAATGAACTGGAGATTCTATGGTGGAATTTGATGTTTGACTGTCAGATTGCAGATTTTTTGACCTAGTTTATGGTTCATATTTTCGTAATTACGGAGCATATCCATGAAAAACAAAAACTGGCACAAAGCTGAAAGTTAGTTAATATAAATAAATGTTTTTGTTGTTCTTCTGGTAGTGGTGCCATTATTCAACTCCAAAGATATGATTGTTGTCATTTGAAAGGAGCCATCACTTTAACATGGTTGGTTTGTGGAGCCAAACTCGAACAAAGAATCTCCCATGAAGTTACATACGCCACTGGCCACAATCTGAAATTATTACATCAACAAATTCTGTGGTCAACATTAGCTGCGGGTGTGTTGTTAATTGGAGGCACTGCTCTGTCAGAAGCTCTGTTACTCAAGTTATACTTTGTCTCTCTTAAATAACAGCATGAAGTCACAACCTCGCATCACACGTCACACTCACCCTTTTTGTTGAAAATCAAACCACTAAACAGGACCATGGAAACTCGTATTGATGACAGGCTCCTGAAAATGTGTTGCTTAAATCCATTTTGTATTGTTTTTCTTGAGATGTCAAGCTGTGTGCTAATGTGTGCATTGTGTCACCATGGCAACGATGGGACAGTCCATATCAATACATGCCGTTTCCCCTCAGTACGACGCCACTGAAAGTATCAATAGACGTTATACTTATGATATCACAACAATTACAGTTTTAGTCTGTGAGTAATGACATTTTCTCCTGTAAAAAAAAAAAAATGAAAGAGAAAATGAAGAGAAACAAGAACATATGCTATGCTATTCAAACTTAGTGATCACACACGGTTGAACTGATTACCTTTTCTCTCCTTAAATAAGATGTTTGTTGAGGAATTTATTAAGTTGTTGTGGGCGAGATGAGGTGTCCTTTATCTCCCCAATAACAATGAAAAAAAATGACTTTCAGTTTCCATTTTACTGTATAAAGTTAATTGCGCAAAACAATAGCTCAATGGACAAAAATTTGAGGAAAAAAGCAAAGAAACACATTTTATCATTAGCCCTCAGTCAGAATGCTGAAGCCCGGAGCATTTTTTTGTAGGAAAATGATGTCATTGTATAATCTCTGTTGGGGGTGAAAGTGCAGTGTCAGACCCAGTGTCCATCCTCAGGTATTGAGTTGTATAGTTACGTAAACATGCATGCATTTTCTAAGAGTATGACATTTTGAATTGGAACATCTACGGTACTTGGTTGTAGTCGTACTGTGACCTATGAGGATTTACCCGGTGACATTAGTGTGATTATGTATTTCTCGTATTACAGTAATAACTAGGCCACCAGTTTATCCAAATGGTTTTTTGAGTAAAGCCATCTTTTTAGGGAATTAAGTACATATACGCTTGGTATGGGAGAAATGTTGTAACATTTTATTTTGTAATGCTGTTGCCCAAATTGATGTGTTTTGACATTTTATTTAAAAAAAGGCAATTTGAAACAGTATTTTCCACGCTATTGATTTACACTAAAACCTGTTCGCCATTTGGCCTTCATGAATAGATTTGTCATGAAGTGAAATTAAAATGATCAACGTTTTTTTTGACAAATTGATCTTTTTCATGTTTTGAGAATGTTTTAAGAAAGCTTTCACATAATCTTGTTGATATTGAACTAATTGCAAATCAATTAAGGCAGTAGTCCTTTAATCGTTAAATGGTATCTTAGTTGACCAAGATTTTTATTAGTCGACTAATCATTTTACTTATACTAAATTATTGCCAAATTATTTATATTGCAGAGACAAGACGATTTTGTTGTCTTAACATATAAATACACTGCTCTCAGTACTTTTCTGTATAAATAGTTGTTTTTGCACAAACTCCTCTACAGTTTTTTTCTTTTGAGTGCAGTTTGGTTTAGATACATGGAAATACTATGACAGGTTGGACGACTCACTTGACTAAAATGCAGTTAAGATAAATATTTTTCACTGTTTGCTAAAATGCTGTTCAAATTTTATCCCAATTAAGCAATTTTTCAGGTTTATAATTTCACTTCCTGGTTGTGAATGATGACATCACACTAGGAAATTAGAAAGTACATTGGGCAAAAACTGATCTAATGTTAGAGATTTTTTTAATTTGACAAATAAAAATACACATGAACGCCTTTATTTTGTTGAATTAATGTTTAAAGGGTCAAAAAAGTTGTTTCTTTTACGTAAATTATGCATAACCTTGTCTCCCTAGTGTGATGTCATCAGTTTGTTTACTTCCTGTAATTTTCAACATGTTTTTTCCATTTTTCTCCACAAACAGCCACTTGATTGATGTGAAACTATAATTTATATTTACAACAGGTATTAATACACCAAATAAAGTTAAAATTAGAAAATGTTAAAAACCTGTCATACGCACTTTAAGTCTAGGTTTAAGTTTAAGACTAATCGGTCGATAGGGCTGGTCTTTAGTCGACCAAGGATTTCTTTAGTCGACTACAGCCCTAGTATCACTCTGGTCTTGGTCTTTTCTAGTTCAGTTGATTATTTCCATGCCTTCATTTTGTTTTGGAGTTTTTCCTCATCCCAGTGGAAATTCAAAAGGATGTTGTCTACAGCCTGGTTGCTTATCTTCCCATTTCCATACAGTCCTCTGAGAGAATCACTTTTGTAATACATAGCCATAACGTTTCATCAACACAACCTGAAGCAACAGTTTCCTATCTCCGCTCTCCATATTCAAATATTGGCCTTTGAGCCTAACTCTAATTAATCTTGTATCTTTTGGTTGACAGGTAATGGAGTTGAAAGGTCAGATGATCCATGTCCCGGAGTCCTGCTCGCTGATGTTTTTGGGCTCACCTCGTGTCGATAAGCTGGAGGAGCTGATGGGCCGTGGTCTGCATCTTTCGGATATCCCCATTCACGACGCCACCAGAGACGTGATCCTGGTGGGAGAGCAGGCCAAAGCACAGGACGGCCTGAAAAAGAGGATGGATAAGTTAAAGGTGCAGCACAAGTGAACGTAAACTGGTGGCTGGACCTACAGTATTAATTATAATCAATAATATTATGTCGTCAAGAACTAGTTTTAGGGTTGGAGCTTGGGCATCTCACTTTAGACAACCCCTTACTAAATAATAAACCTTCCAAACCCATTATAATCCATCACAAATTGACTGAAAGCTAAAAATATAGTACCCTGACAAATTTACAAGTGAACTGAATATTGCACTGTAACTTTACAAAGAGTTTGATGCACAGAGTTGAGCAGTTTGATGGCGACAGCAGGAATGATTTTCTGTCTCTCAGTGGAGCAGTGCGGCAGTAACAGTCGACAGCTGAACGAGCTCTTGCAGCTGACCAGCACTTTGTGGTGGGAGGGAAAGTCCAGAATAGCTTCTCTATAAACGACAGTCAAAGATTGCACAACAATGCCCAGGCTGGACATGCTGGCTTGATCTTATTGAATATATTTAAACAGTAGAACACTGTATGGGCAGGAAAAGAGAGTTTGTAGTAATTGAAATAGTATATTCTGGGGAAAATTATGAAAATTTCCCCTACATTTTAGCTACAGATTATCAGTACCATTGGCACTGGATTTAAAATATCAGCACCCTTCACGAAAAACCCCATATCAATGCATCTCTCGTACTTAGCTGGAGGTTTTAGCCTCTTGTATATGTTGTAGTTTATGGAGGAAACCGGAGCACTCAAAAGAAACCCACCCCGTCTCAAGGAGAATGTTTAAACTCACAGAACCTTGGCACTATTTTCGTTCACTTGAAAGTTTTAACTTTGACAAATCCTCACATCAACCGACACAACCTTGCCAATATGACCAAAATAAGTACATGCCGATGATAAATAACCCTAATAAATCAAACGTCTACACACTTGCACGCCCCAGCAGTTTTAATTTGCCGCACAACTCCGTTAAGTAGTGTTCCAGTCGAACAGCGCATCAAATAGACAAAGTAAAACTAAGTTAATCCTCTTTCTTGCTTCTCTTTCTGAATTCTGCATTGACAGGCTACACTGGAGCGGACACACCAAGCTCTGGAGGAGGAGAAGAGGAGGACCGTGGACCTCCTCTATTCAATATTTCCGGGCGACGTGGCACAGAAGTTGTGGCAAGGTCAACATGTTCCGGCGCGGAAGTTTGACGACGTCACCATGCTGTTCTCCGACATCGTGGGTTTCACGGCCGTGTGCGCCCAGTGTACACCTATGCAGGTCATCTCTATGCTGAACGAGCTCTACACGCGCTTCGACTACCAGTGCGGCGTGCTGGACGTGTATAAGGTTGGTGGTTTGAGCCCCGCTGCCAGATAAGTCGTTGTTGTGTCCTTGGGCAAGACACTGCGTGGTTATTGTTTGTTGTATTGAAGATGTGATTGCTGCAGAATGGAAAGCACGTTACAGTAAGCTCTAATTATAAACATCACAATATATAAATTCATTATTATCAAATTGTGCCAGAAGCAAACCCAGGTAGAAGTTTCTTACTTAAAATGAATATTAGCTTTTGTTCAAGAAAAAAAGGAAGTGATCCCTTTGAGCACAGAACTTAAAGGCGCTCTATGTAACTTTTTCTGGTGGTTTGAAGGTTCCACATTAAATTTATTTAGTTCCCTTTCAATGCTAGAAAATATCTTGTAACCTGCTTGTTTGTTTCCATGGAGATTGATTTGCAATTTAAGCATTACTATCGAACATTTCAAGCAAAGAATTAACATCTGCTTTGAGACAAGCAGGTGGCAGTCAGACCTTCCACCAGAAAAGTGGCATCGTGTACCTTTAACATAATGAATGAGAATGTTAATATTACAATATTTATCATAAGGTACATGATCGAAAACCCTGATACTAATCAATACTAAAGCTTGTACTTAAACAGGATAAAATTTGACTTTCTGGGAATAGTTTAAGAATAGTCCTGATCTATATCTCATTAGTATAAGACCACATGGTAACGTTAAAGAATGGACTATTATTTGAGTGTTTTATTATCATTTATTACCACTGTGCAATCAAACTCGGTATTGAGTGTTTTCCTTATTATCAAAATCCAGTAATTTTAGCATCGTGACACTATTATGCAACACATTTGACATGATCATTATTTTGATGATTCAAATTTGTGTAAGTCGTGGTTTAACACAGAAATAAAATTGTTAAAATGTATTTGGTTCTTAAAAAATAGAGAGCTGTGCGAAAATATCATGTGCAATATAGTGATTATCATAAGTATTGCAAATTGGTTGTTTTATACTGAAATCGTTAAAGACCCTGTGATTCCCAGCCCTGAAAGAACAGGGTATCAGCAGGTCTTAGAAAGTCTTAAAAGTCCATAAATAAATCTAGGTCAAAGTAAGGCCTTTAAATATTATTTAAAGTCTTAACACAAGGGTTAGGGTAACACAATTTTATAAGTCTTATTATTTCCAAATAATGTCTCATATTTTAAAATAGCCTCAAAGTGCCACGTGAGGTTACAGACAGATGCACAGAGCTACTCACAGCAGCGAGTCTCTTCGGCTCCAGCACAAAGCCGCGTCGTCTGAAATGGGGAAATGCAAAGTTGCCTATTCTTGGCAAGAGATTGACAAATTCAAATGCTGATCTAATACAAATTATTTTCTTTAGATTAAAATGATTTTATTTACATGAAAAGGATTTATATGAGACAACAGCAAAAAGGAGACACTCTTTACCTGTACTTTTCTGTATAAATAATTGTTTTTGCATACTTTTGTATTGTCTTTTTTTGCCGTTTGCATTGGACACATGGAGAGAATTTCTTTTATCGACTACAGCCCTAGTTTGAACAGTCGTGTTTTGCACATTCACTTTTTGTTGAAATTGTAAACACTAAGACCACACAGTTAAATATACTATTGATACTGTATACTATGTATTTAATGTTTCAAAATATATATATATCTATAGTTTCTAAAATATGTAATCTTTTCCTAAATATGGGGTGCTTGGTTCCAAATATTGCTGGATGTGTTGCGATAAGATCTTAAAAATTTCCATAAAGGTCTTAAAAAGGTTAAAATTTAAACTTTGGGAGCCCTGCATATACCTTGAAGAAACACAAATTTGAACACTTTTCCTGAAATTTAAAATATGATATCATTAAGCTACTCTTACAACCGTTCTCAAGTGATTGAAACTGGATAAATGACTACTCACTTCTGTTTACAAATTCTGATTATTGCATTTATCTTAAGTTATTCTTGACTAAAGATGTATATATATATATATTTTATTCATGTATTATTGTCATTCTTACCTGCTCAGTGCCACAAAACACCAAACCCATAAAACTGCAGTTGTCTTTTTCCTCTGAGGCGACATGTTTCTCACGCGTGCTTCTTCTCCGTGTCCATGTGCGCTCGGGTTGGAGGAATAGTCAGTGATTAATGTCCGCTCTGTAGCAGCTTAACAACCATGTGCGATTATTGGCCATCTGACACAGTGCCACTCAGACAGGGCCTCAGATGCTTTTAAATTCTTCCTTATCAGCTCCACCTACTGCATACAGTAAATTGTACATCTCTGCGGTGTTATTTGTCAGCGTAAACAACATGGGGAAAAGCATGGCGAGGTTTATGTGAATAGGCAAAGAGAGTGTGTAGAGGAGACACAGAGGATCGTCCATATGTTGCTATTGTCATGGTTACTGTCTGAATGACTTTCCTGCTGCAAAGTCGCAATGGAAACCGCTTGTCTCCTCGTTTTCACTCCTCACAGCAGCATGTTTTCATTTCTGCATCTCTTCCAATTAAAGCTCTTGTGTGCTTTGTGACATGTGCAGCCCATAATTCAAAAGAACTTCAATTCAGAATAGTTATCGTGAGTGGTTATGTCTTTTTTGGTCATGTTTTTTCTTTCTTTCTTTCATTGTGTGAGAAATTATTTGTGAAAGTTTTTGTTTTTTTTTACAATTCACAATTTTCTTACTAGAAGAGAAAAATCCACAAAAAAATCTAAACCTAACTCTTCAACCAAGAAAGGAAGCTGTCTGTATTTACATTAGTGCTGTCATGATTCTAAAATTTCAAACTTCTAATAATTCTCAATACTGATTTTGATTCCACAAGGATAATTGCAAATGCTCATTTTTAGGTCAAGATGTTAGACAGTAGACCGACATTTTCAACACCAAATAATAGTACTTTCTTTACTAAACGTTTTGTTCTTATACTAGTTCACATAATTGTATTTATTTATTTCTTTATTAAACTTTTTTTAACCAGGGAAGAACCAATTTAGATCGAAACCTCTTTTTCAAGGTTGACCTGGGGCAAAGTGAAAAAAAAAAAACAGCAACACAAAGTTAAAAAAAACATATTTACATCTTAAGAGAAATTTAAGAAATTGAATGGATTTTCAACATTGCGTGAAAACACCTAACTGAGACCAGTTCATGCAGTCTCCACTCTGATTGGAGGGAATTCCAGGCTGTGGGAGCAGCATAAGAAAAAGCACTCTTTCCCCAGTCAGTTTTTACTCGTGGAACAGACAAACTAAACACTAAACATATCACGTGTGCGCAGGGTGTAATGACCCTCCGCTCACAGCACAAGGGCACACAGGTAAGAAGGTGCACATTTACACTTTATACACTAAAAACATCCAGTGTGTGAACTTTGGCACAGAGATTATCATCACATAATGCTCAAGATCGTTATAAAACTGTCCACTACAGTTAAAATGTTGTCCTGTGAAAGGGATTTTTTTAGTACTCAAATTAATATTTAGTTTCGATACTAGTTTTAGTATTGATTAGTATCTGATTTTCGATACTTTTGACAACCCTGATTTATCTATTATGTCTATCCATATATCTATCCTTGTTTATAGCTCTCAACCTTGTGTGTAACATTCCTTGTAATCACATGAATTAAATTTCTGGCGCACGCTCTCGATTTAGAACATCTTTTTTCATTCGTAAAGTGAAGCAGGAGTGGACCTCCAACACTAGTCGATCCCAGCGACGCTTACAGCTCTTTCTACTTCTACTTGATAATTAGATAATCAGATTTCAGAAGATGCTGATACTCTATGGGTAAAATGTTTTTGTTTTTATTAACTCATTTACAAGAATAAAGTTGTGTACCTTACCTTTAAACGTAATAAAAACACTACTTAAACTTGCAAATTATCATTCTTATTATATTACTCTTTGCAGTGTATAATATCAATAATGCACTGCTTTCCATGTTTTTAACTTAAACAAGACTTCTTCTAGATTCTATAGCTATCAAAACTAAAACAGACCAACAAAAACATCCAGAGAACAAAGCTTTGAGTTAGTCCGAAAGGTTGTCTGTCTCATTCAAAAGCTTAGTGACGTTAACTACATTTTCACTATGTTTTCGTTGAATTGTGTTGCAGATCGAGACCATAGGAGACGCTTACTGTGTGGCAGGAGGGCTCCATAAGAAAGTGGACAGTCACGCTAAGCCCATCGCTCAAATGGCTCTGAAGATGATGGAGCTTTCAGAGGAAGTACTCACACCGGATGGACGGCCTATCAAGGTGAGCGACTTGTACTTATCCAGGTAAATGTGGCCATGAATAGATTTTAAAGTGCACATTTCGCTAAAACGTACTGGACATGATTCAATTTAAGACTGTACGAAATATACTACTTATTGTTGCTCAATTTAACAGTTTTGGTGAAGTTTATAAAGTTACTGCCTGGTTGGACATTAGCAGCAGATGTGACACAGGTAGAGATAATTCCTTAACTAATAAAGGGCCAAAATCCCTTTAAATTACACAAAAGCTATGATTTCAGAAATAATAATACCTGGAAACACATTAATTTTGTTAAATTATTGTTTAAACTGTCAGAAAAATGTGTTATTTGCGTTTAAATTTGAGCGATTCTGTTCCGTTTATTTTTCATTTTTCTTCACAAACTGCAGCTTCACTGAATATAATTACATAATATAAAAAAACAAAACAAATAAATACTAAATAATACCACAGATACTATCCTACCAAACTTAGTCATAATAAGAAAAACATAAGAACCGGTCATATACACTTTAAATAGAGAAACTTGCCAGTTTTATTGCAGTCCTCTGAAGTTAAGCAGTTCTTAGACACCACAGGGACCTGAATAAATTAAAGTCCAATTGTTACTTTTTATGATAATTTTCCACACTCTCAATATCCTCCACTCTGGAGAGAGTACGACACCAACAGACAGCTCTTTGTTCTAGTTTAGAAATTGATCATTGCTGCAGTTTTTATTCAAATTGTTACGGAACTTTCCAGCCACTAAGGACAACTCCAGCTCAGTCTTGTGTCTCCAGGTCCTGTGCTGATGGTAAATAAACTGTTATTCCTGGTACTACCTTATACTTTCCGATCACTTGAACCATACATGTGTAAAAACTGCATTCAGATATAATTCTGTCCCATCTTGCTTGCGTTTCCCTCTTGAAAGTCCACTTAAATAACCTCAACGGTAAAAGCAATGTTGACCAGATTCACAGCCAATGTTTGATGGGAACTGTTTACATCAGTGTTTTCTTTAATAATTTAATTGTGTCCGAATTGAAATAGCTGCAGGATAACAAACTGGACACTGTTCCATGCACTGCTGCTCCCAACATTTGTCTCAAAATAGAAAAAGCCTTGCCAAGCATTTTTGGCACAGTCTCCCGCTCCTCCATTTTCTCTCTCCAGGCTCGCTGTTCTTTTTTACTTCGCTCACTCGTCCGTTTGCCTTCACTTCCAACTTTGTTTCACTGTGTTGCAGCATGTTGCACTTCTCCCTCCTCCCCTCGGTTTAGAATTAAGGAGTGCTACAGATCCAGCATGATCAACGCGTTTTACCAAGTGCACTCATCTCCAGCCAGTTGCTCTGTTATGCAAACTAGCACGAGGGCTCTGTAGCGCAATGAGCGAGCGAGAAGAGGAGCTTTGAGAGGCCGACAAGAAGAGCATAATGAGGAGGGAGATAAAAAAAAACAAAAAAATTAAGAATTGTGTTCATAAAAATGGTGAATTTAGTATGTGGTTATTTACAATGAATTTAGTGTACCTTTTCTCGTGTAAAACTATTTACAACAGGTAGTGATATGAAAAAAATAATAATAATTGAAAAAAAAAAAACTATATATACACACATGTAAGGTGTCAAGAAGATGTAACCAATCACAGTGAAGTGTGATCGTTCAGAGGAAGAGTGTAGCTTTAGTTACCTGTTATAGTCAAAGTTATTGTTGTTTGTTATTGTCTACATATGAGTGGGCGATGTTGACAAATATTAATATCTTAATATTGTTTAGGAGAAGCTTGATAAAGTTATTCAGAATGTAACGTTTCAGCCAAAAAAACAGACTAAAACAAAAGCATGTTTTTTGTCATTGTGGATGGTTTTATTGTACTAAAAATTAAAAACAAAACATTTGTACTTACTGTAACTGGGCTTGCATCTCCACAAACCTGACTCGTACTTAGCCTGAACACGCCTCCACCTGTTTCCATGGAAATTAATATTCCATAGTAGAGCTCAAAACTTATCTATCTGCATAGTGAATTTTCAGAAAAGTGATTTTATTTTAACTTAAAAGTTACATACATCAGAAATGTGCTAAAAATGTGCCTGTCAATTAGGGCTGCAACTAATGTTTATTTTTGCGAGTATTTGTTGATTTGCACATTGAGACTTTTAATATACATTATCAGCCAAATGAAGGTTGAAATATGGTGACTGAAGCCTTCTTTACAGAGAATCTTTAAACTAAAATCAGAAATAGTTTTTTTATTTTTATGACAATTTGATGTAATAATGCCACTGCCTCTAGTCTTCATTTGGAGTCTTTATTGTCCAAATATCTTTTACGATGAGCAAAACATGACTACAACTACTTTTTATAGTTGACTAGTCATGATTAGTCAACTCATTTTTGCAGTCCTACTGTAGATGTCTTTGTTGAAGTTCAAGTATCTAACAAAATGTACCTTAAAATAACCAAAGGGCAGAAAAATCCCATGCCCTTGTTTGGGTCGATTCCCATTTTTAGCAAATTTAAATATAGATATTGGAATTTTGCGTATCTCTAAACCAACAATTCCTGTACTATCCATTTTTTTGATAAATCTTCCACCTCTAGCTCTACAAATAATGCAGAACTAGAAGCAGCACAAAGTGACCCCTTGTGGCTGGAGTCGTCTTTACACTTCCAGCTTGTTACCCTGACTGTGATGGGCTTGTCGCGACTCCACGCCGTTTTCCGATTGGACCAGCGACTTTGCCATGTGCCGTGATTGCTGACTCATATGGAACAAGGAGGCTGCGCAGGTTTGAACGTCTGGCTTTTTTCAGAAAATCAAGAGGCAGCGAGCGAGCGAGTGGGCAGTGCTGGATGCACATTTGTTTATACGAGTGTGAACCAATGCTATCTGTCGTAGGAACAGACATACAAGTGTACAAGCCATCTGCGAGTTTAAAAATAGGTCACGCCGGTTCACCCACGTCCGGCCTTTTCTCTCCCGTCCTCGCGTCTTATCCAGGCTCGGGACTGTCAAGGTTTCTGCATCTAATTATAGGTTTATTTTTGCTCGGCTCTTTCCATTGTCCTTCCCTCTGTCTTTCTGTCCGCGTTCGTTCTGCCTCACTACCCGATTGCCTGTTGTTGCCATGGCGACTGTGCACTGTGCTGGCATGCTCACAGTGGCGTTGGTTGCTGGGGCGACGGGATGCTCCAACAGACCATTAAAAACCTGCTAGCCCTCTTTGGTGTGTGTGTGTGTTTTTTTTTGTCCTATATTTGAGGTGGCTGGTCAATAATCTGTGAAAAAGAGTGACTGTCTTTGGAATATACGCTTGAGCATGAAAGTGTGACATGGGCTGTGTAAAGAATTGTAAGATTAATCACAATGGATGGTTTGAATGGTAGCAAATCACCAATCTAATATAATGTCCTCTACAAGTAACACAATCCCATTTTATTATGTTCTGAAACATATTTAATGCTTGTATTTCGTTAGTAGTTCATAAATCAGCCTTCTCTTAAATGTTATGTGTGTTTATAGTGTACACTACATCAGAAAAATCACAATTAGACATTTTCCAACAAGCGTCCAAATGTAGTAGCTATTGGCTCTGTAACAATTCTAAACATGTTTTCTTTTCTTTCTTTTTTTAAATGATTTTTTACATAAAGGTGCTCCATTTAACTTTTTTAGTGGAGGGTCTGCCATGGAGATGTTGACTCTTTGCCTAGAATGTAATAATGGTTTTAAACTTAACTTTAAACCCTGTCAGAGCTGCCCCTGGACAGAGTCACAGTCTGTGCGCAGCAGTGGACAGTGGGCTGTAGGGAGTCTGAAACACCACAGGCTTCACAAACTTATCAGGATTGAACTCATGTCTCTTTTAAGGCGCATGTATCCTGAGACTATGATGAAACTATTGTAAGTACACGTCAGATAAAATACTTTGATTGCACCTCATTGCAATGAATGTCTTTGTACAATAAAGACAAAAAGTATCCATGATCTTTACACTTTACATGCAGCTTGTGCTCCCTTGTTTAAGCATCGATTGTGGGACTTTACATATGACACAGCTGGTTGTCTCCTCCTCCTGAAAAGTGACTTGTACAGCGTTTTAATTTTAATGTGTGTTGTGCATGTGTGTTTCTCCTCAGCTGAGAATAGGCATCCACACTGGCTCGGTGCTGGCAGGAGTGGTCGGGGTCAAAATGCCACGTTACTGTCTCTTTGGCAACAACGTGACTCTGGCGAGCAAATTTGAATCCGGGAGCCAGCCTAGATGTATCAACGTTAGCCCCACAACGTACCTGTAAGTAGCTGGTACCTGTAACACACGCCGTACTTGTGAAAAATACTAATACAAGCTTCTCTTATTCACAGGTTGCTAAAAGACGACCGCTCTTTCTCTTTTACGCCTCGTTCGCGACTGGAGCTCCCAGACAATTTCCCAAAAGAGATCCCAGGGACGTGTTACTTCCTGGAGGCGGGGACATCTCACAGCCACGCCTCCTTAACCAGCTCACGCTCTGCCCCCCCAGCAGCCATGAGGAAAGTGTCGTACAGCATCGGGACCATGTTTCTAAGAGAGACTAGTTTGTAAGAGTCGCACCCACACAAGAAGACTGAGGTGCAGCATCTGAACCTGTAGACGATGATGGACTATGCAGCTTACAGGACTGGACTTTTCAATACAAAACCTGGAGATACAACAAAATATACTAGAAACAGTCTTTGTGTCTCATCTAATGCATAATACACATCTTATTACAGAATCTATGGATAACAACATTCATAATGCAGTCTAAAACTTTCTCCTGAGCCCACATGGACCATAACAGTCCTTTGCCATCATTCTGGTCCATCGCAGAGACTAACGTGGACAGACATTGTTTATACAGTTTTGTTTGAATTAGACATTCAGTTGAAGAAATAGAACCAATACATGTTGATTCGAGTAAACAGTACTCAAAGATGTTCGCTGTGTATCATGGCTCGCTGTACTGAGGACATCACACTCTGGATCGTCTGCTACATCTGTCTCTTCAGTGTATCTTAGTTACGTTATGTGTTTTTACAGCACACAGAAACAAGGGGATATAGTGTGTACTGTATGGAAAAGTCTTATCTGGACTCACGGCAAACGTATGGTACAAAGCTCATCTCAGCCTGTTGCATTTAGCTCACATCAAATCTACAGCCATTTGACAGCAGGACGTACATTTAGAGCAGAAGTGATCCCCACTCAGTGCCTTTACTGCTCCTGTCAGGACAAAAGACAAGATGGATCTTTTCTAATATTGGAGTGTGTCTGCACAGGTAATATCACACATCTTAATAGTTGGCGCCTTAACCTACTGAGCTCACAGGAGCTGCTCCTCAAAGCAGATCTCTGCTGCATGTAAACATGCTCCAATATCTGACTGAAGATTCATCTGACTTTGTCCAGATCAGACAATAAGAGACATGACTTTGTGCAAGCCCGTGTGTGTTGGAGGTTTGCAGGTTTCACTCTTAAACACACACAGCTCATTTACTGTTGATCTGTCCTGTGCAAATGCAACATTTGTGGCACATACTTTTTAGGCCCTCAGTATAAATACATTAAACATGACAGGGTAGCTCAGGAAGTGTTTGGGAAGTGTAAGTAGTCTAATAAGAAGGGGAAAGGGCAAAGTTTATGAGAATTTTATTTGGCTGTAGAGAAATGTATATTTTTAAATACAGATTACAAAACATTTACCAAATTGTTTTCTAACATATTGGAAAATGTGATGGACTGCTCTTTCTGTATCAAACTAACAAGATTCATAATAGAATTATAACAGAATGGATGAATGCAACAGCAGACAACACCTTTGTGTGAAAATGTGCGAGTGGCCAAAGCATCCTCTGTTGCTGCACTAACTGCTTAGACATGAAGCATTGTCAGTCTAACACCAGCATCTAAAGTCATGTGCCATAGTGAGGCTTTAGGGAAGCAGAGAGGAGACCTGACTGTGAACTGGGACAAACAAGGACTCTGTAGAATCTGTGAGGACGCACTCAACATAAAACCTGAAGCACTTGCATACCTTCAGCTCCTCATTATTTAGTGACAGTAATATTTATTTCCCAAATGAATTCTCCTATGCATCAACTTCAGAAACCACTCTGACAGAGATCTACACACCAAATTACAGCATAGTGCTTCAAGTATCAGACACAGTATTTTATGGACATATCTGTAAACTCAGTCAAGTAGGACTTTCAGTTAAATGTGCTGTTCAAAGTTACAGTTACTGTAGGAAATTACTGTATTTGCTACTTTCTCATCTTGGTTGTGACGTTCCAAATAGGTGCAACTTGTGAGACCAAAAACATGAATGTTTTTGCTGTGAATATTCAGAGAACCAGAATCTGCAACACAACACTTTAGCTGCAATACAGCTCACTCGTGGTACACATGTACTGTATGTATTAATACTATACAGCTCCAGTACTTTCAATACATTGAACTCTTGTTTTCTGGGTAGAACAATTGTGAATGATGTCATATTATTTCCAAAGAACAAACAATTGAAATTAGTACTTTTCCTATTTACCTTAACATGGTGTCAACCTATGCAAGGTTTCAGCTATATTTTAAAATACAAATATTTTTGGTCAAGTTTAATTTTATGTTTCCTAACACACATCTCTCTGTTACTTCAACACATTATCTACGATGCACTGATGTAGCGAAACTGTTTTCTTTTTTCGTTCTTACTACAGAGGACCTAACACAAATCAAACATGGCATGAGTCACTCACGTATTTTTACTAGAACTAGAAGTGTTGAAAGGTAAGTTTTGCAGGTACTGGTTCTCTACAAATGTTGTGAGTGATGAACATCTGTAATTCAGTGACATATTGACATGACAAACTAGTGGCAATACTTGTGCTCCTGTGTGTGTGCTGAGAGAACAGTGTCTAAAGATCAGCTCTGGACCTCTGCAGTGTCCACTTGGACTGTGCCAAATACATCCACGAGGCGTTCAGTGACACCCCGAACTCTACTGACGAATGAGATATATTTATTATACTCAAAATGAAATCTATAAGAAGAAATATTTAGAGATATTTTAATTCATTGACTTTTTCACATTTTCCACATTTTCTTTTTCTACTGTTGTCAGATGTGCCATCAACAAATTATTCCAAGCAATTGCATTTTTAACTGTACTACTTAACTCTTTTTCCATGTTTTAGAGCTAAATCCTCAGTTGTCATTGTGGAGACCATGATATTTGTGGGGCATTGTTTTAATACTGTCATGTTGCCAAACTCTATTTAACAGTTTCTGACTCAAATACCTAACACATGGCTCTCAGTAGATGATGAGAAATAACTTTGTGGCTCTTGTTTATACTGATTTCAACAGCAGAGACAAACGTAAGGAGTTGATAAATGTCCCTGGTCCACAAACAAAGATATGCATATTTTTATTTTATGATTTTACTTGATTTATTTTCGAAAGACCACAGAACAGTAGCTTCCATGATGCTTGACCACCAGCATTAAGTTAAAAAACGATAAAGGACTAAGAGATTATCCCTCTGAGAGTTGAGTTTGAAACGCAATGTCGTCAGGACCTTGGTCTCGTAGCATTAGAACATTTTAGGACATTCTGACCTGTGCTTGACTCTGTTGTTGATATCACTTTTGGATTTGCCAACTTTGAGACTGCTGTTGTTTCTGAAGGACAAAAATGGCACATCTTCTGTCATATAATGTAAATAAAACACCAAGTATCTTTAATAAATGACTGTGTCCTGCCTAGTCAATTCTTAAATAAACAAGCGGAGGAATAATTATGGAAAATTGTGGACTCAAGTTCAGTTTGTTGATCTTCGAGTGGAAAAAGGCAGTTTGTAAAGCGTGCATACTGTTGTGTTCTTGGGCATGACACTTCACCGCTTAGACCGTTTAAAGTGCTATCTCATCAGAACAAAATTCCAGAAAGGAAGCAACTGGACGCAAAATGGAGCAGATCAGTACGCACTTTCAATAATTAACTGACATCAGATCTAACTGCTATGGATGTTAAGGTGAGACACTACAGGTGAATAGGAAAAAAATAAATCAATTTGAAACTTCTCCTGTAGATGTAAGAAAAAAAAATATTACATTACATTACATTATAAGTATTTCATCAAATTAAAGGCAAGGAAATAAGGCATTTTGTGTGTAAAAATTGACAAAAATATGTATATTTGGGATATATAAACCTACCAAATTGGACAGAACCAGGTTTACATTTCTTGGTTCATTTTGTACACAGATTAGTTAACAAAAATTACAGAGGGGATTTTGGATTTCTTATTTAGTTTTTGACTAAACTAGATTGGACTGAAAAATGTCCTAAAACTTCAAATTTTGCCTCATTTTTTTTTACCTTAAAACTTTAATTAATAAATTTTAGACTTAGATTTTGAAAAATCCCCCAGTATGTTTTGTCAAAATCTTGTTGAGTCCCAGATTGTACAGTTTGTTGTGTGGGAGCTACTTTAAGTGATGATCCTTATGTGCCAAGGGGAGAAAAATGCATTTTAAGAGAACGGTTACAAGTTACAATGTCCCAGAGAAATCTATGGATGAAGTGGATTCAATGAAAGTATAAAACATATTTAAGAGCAGATTGGACAAGTTTGTTTTTTCCACATGAAAGCTGATATGGTGAGAGTAAACTGACCAGAAATCAAAAAAATTTACTAAAGTTTTACCTGTAGTGTCTCGCCGTAAATAAACAACAATTTTTTTAATTCCCAGGCTGGAAATGTTGGTTAGTTTTCTTTTCTATTACAAAAGATGAAAAAAAAAAAAAAGAAAAACACTATTTCCAAGCATTAAAATTGTATTTGTGGTAAAGTAACTTAATATATCTGTAGATAAAATTAAAAACTATTGTTAGTAGTTATTTGTCCAGTAAAATCTAAAATTCTGGATTTTTCTTTCATCAAAATTTCTAAATGTTTGTCAAAATATCATATTAAAAAATAATTTTAAAAAGACAATAAAAAACAATAAATGGCTTCAAACCAGCCTCTGATATCACTCATGTGTCGGAGTGGTTTTCATTTGATTTTACATTTTTTTTGTGATAGTCTGAGGTTAATCCCACTTTCCCCAATGACATCCAAATATGTTCCACTTCACTTCTTCCTCCTGATAACAGAATTTTGAATATTTTTGTTTACAAACTTATAAATGGTCTAATTATATCTGTGTGTGGTCAGTATTCATGACATTTAAAGGTTTGGTGATGTCATCTGGACTTTTTGCTTTGTGGGGACCAAAAACTCAGGTCGTCGTGTGATAAATCCACCAGTACATCCACAATATGACGAGAATTTAAACTATAAAACAATTTAGGAGTTAGGTTAAGGGTTAAGCAGCAGTTATGGTTAAGATCAAGACATAAATCATAATGGAGTGTGTGCTGAATTGATTGTTAGCGGTTGGAGAGGTCGCAGGTGCAAATGTCGCTTACAAAAGCATCTTATCACCACTGCATGAATTAATTCTGCAACATTAAGTGCTTTGCGTATTTTGAAAGGTGTTAAATCCATTCAAAGCATTAAGTCCAAGTCATGTCAGGCCCATGATGAAAAGAAAGCTAATGCAAGTTCACCTTTAATCATTAGCACCAGCGGAACAGGCACATTGAACTCTTTACTCAATCAGTCTTAAGCTAATCCTCATTATCTCGATTTTGTTGACTTATTTGTGTAAACTCCCCCTTCAGGCTGCAGCTTTGGGACTCCGTAGACCTTTTGTAAGACAGAAAAAGCCACAAAAACCCTTTAAGATTTGACCTTTACAATAATTTTGCCATTTTCTCACACTCTTTTTCAGCCCTCCCTGTGTTTCCTTCCTTGCATTTTTCTATTACCCACCCATACAATATATATGCAAATACGCTCCCCATTACACTAATTGGCTGTGAAAGGTTTGAATATTTCACGTGGACGGTGCTCCCGGTATGTGCGGACAGCCAGATTACGAGGGCCCGGCGTGACAACACAAGGGGCCAACGCGCACGAGCCATGAATGAGTGAGTAAAGGTCGAGTAATTTACACAGTGTGCCTGTCATATTAGCCAAATGAAGCGGCCCTGAGTTACGGCGCCACTGACACTATCAACAGTCGGAGCAGGAGTTATGGGGCGAGTGTGTATCCAGATGAATCACGCGGTCATTATTCATGGAGACTCTCTGATCTCTGCTGTGAGGAGAGCGGAGAACACGGGCACCGAGGAGAGCACTGCTATATGTCTCTGTTTGAAGTAACTGTACAATATTAAAGGTGCACCGTAGAACTTTTTTGTTGAATGGACCGATTGTTGCCACCAGTTGCTCACAGTTCAGAACAGAACATTCCCAACGGCCTTGAAAACTTGAAGTCAGGTTTTCATGTTTGTCTAATTATAACTTAGTTTAGTGGGAGGGCACCTGTGGAAAATATTTATCGTAGTTTTGCATCAGTAGAGATGCAGTTTGTGAGGAAATTTTTAATAATAAAAGTTCAAAGTTACAGGAAGTAGAGCTGAGTTGAATGATGTCATCAAAAAGTGACGTGCCACTGAAAATACAAGATTAATTTAGACATAACTGACACGTTTTTCTGACAGTTTCAACCACCATTCAACAAAATAAAGGTCTTATCAAGTATTATTTATTGTAAATTCCTAACTATTGTGCAATTTATATGGATTTTGGCCCTTGTTTACTGTATGGTTGCTAAGTAACTGTTGTAGAACTACCTCTATCTATGTCATATTTGCTGCTCATGTACAACCAGGAAGTAATATTATAAACTTCACAAAAACTGTCAAACTGATGACCAATGAGCAAAATGTTTAGTAAAATCTTAAATATAATCATGTTCACCTCATTTTAGGCAAATGTGTAATCTAACCTGTCATATAGACTTTAAGCCTCTCCTAAAGAAAAGCAGTCTTGATTCTTCAGTACTGAACAATTACCATCCCATCTCAAATCTGCCATTTTTGGGCAAAATCCTTGAAACAGTTGTTCACCAACAGCTAACAGCGAACTAACTTTCTAATAATGAACAACTCAGTATTTCCCAGTCAGGTTTTAGACCTCATCACAGCACTGATCAAAGTGAAGAATCAGTCTTAATACTGTTTGTTAGATCTGAGTACTGCTTTTGATGAAGGGATCCTCTTACTGAGACTAGAGGACCGGGTGGGCATCAGTCTAAATGGGTTCAAGTCTATGTAGGGGACAGGAAGTACTTTGTTGAAATTGACAACTATGTAGCCATGACTTGTGGGGTGCCCCAGGGATCAATCCTGGGACCTCTTCACGTTTTATCACAACAATGCAGACGACATTCACAGACAGATGGTGAATGTGGAGCAGTGAATTCACTCCGTCCAAGAGAACAGGGTGTGGATGCAAAACAACTTTCTCTGGCTAAACTCAAACAAGAATGAAGTCATTGTCTTTGGTCAACAGAAACCAAGAGAAATTGTTGACAGTCACCTCTAAAACCTACAAATCAAGTTAAAAATATTGTACTTATAATGGACTCAGACTTTAACTTTAACAGCCACATCTTAACCATAACGTCAGCAGCTTTTTACCATTTCAGAAATCATTTGTCTCACTGTAACGTCCATGCTCACTGACCTCTCCGAATAAGCTGCATGACAGTCTGACCATGGCCTACCATCAAAGCACATCTCTGACATGTTAGTGTCATTTGAACAATCTCTGTCTTCCTGAAGATGTGAGACACGCCTCCCCTCTGACAATGTCCAAATATAGGCTCAAAACAGTTCTGTTTAGCTGCGCATGTAACGGTTTTTATCTACACTCTTTTCAGGCTAATGTTTTTATTGTTGTCGAATTACTTTGTGTACAAATTGTGCTATATACAACTAAACTTGCCTTGCTGTGCCTGGGGGGTAGTGAAATGTCTTCCATGGGGCCCAGTTTGCAAGTTTAATAAAACTGTAGAACAAAATTAGGCACTGGCATCAAAAGTATCAAGAGCAAAAATAGATATCCACATTTACACAAATCCTGACACAGTTTGACAAACCCAAACCATATTTTCCATCAAAATCCAACTGCTCACTCACTCTGTCCTGTTCAAAGGTTAAAAAACATTCTGTACATCAGGCTGATCATATATTGAATTGTAGCCAAAGATAAGGTGTCTCGATGCAGTCACTTGCTGTACATAAATATTCATGACACGACTGGGCTTTAAACACGTTCACCAGATGAAGATATATGCAGGAAACATGGGCCTTCATCTTGTTCAGTGTCCTTTTTAGGTATTAGCCTGTCAGAGTGTGAGGCGGAGGGGTGTGTCCGGACACGCCCCTCACACATGAACCCTGACCTCTCTCTTTGTCATCCATTGTTTCTGCGATGTACTATTCACTAACGCTAGATCATTCCTGGTGTTTGTAATGGCCACAGTTGTAATGTGAAATGTATTTAGATGCTCAAGCAAGGTCCCTTAAATTTACTCCGAAATGTTGACCATAAATGTTAAGTATTTTTCTAATTATACTGTATGTTTTATGTCCAATGGATTCAGCAATTGTTTTGTAGATCATCTTTAAACCACATGATTCACTTAATATATATATATAATTATTATATATTATATATATATATATATATATATATATATATATATATATATATATATTATATTCAAATGAAAATAAAAGGTGACTTAATATGTTTAGGTCAGCATTTCATTCTTCATAAATATTTCTTGCTTGTTTGATTATAATTTAGATGTAATTTTGTGTTTATTTCACATTTTGAATTTCACTACGGTATGTTGAACTTAAAATACGGTGGTATTTAATATATTAACAAAAATTCTATTGCGACAAAGTGGGTTTTCTTTGTCCCTTTATTTACCGTTTCATTTCATTTATTTGATAATTTACTATCTTTTGTCATATACAACTCTACAGCCAAACTTAAACCCGTTTAGTTTTAATTATCACCCAACACAGAGTTCCTTTTTAATATGCTTTATTTTTACATGCTTTCATTCATTCACCATACTTAACTGACTCACCACATGGTCTGGTCAAAGAGGAGGATAAATCATTTGTTTTCTTTTCAGTTTGACCAGTTTACGTTGTAATTCATTAAGTTCATTCTACAACCGAAGTCTTATCTTTTAATAAATCTTGTCTGGGACAAGACTTTGCACATGTCTGCCTCCTACTTCTTTGGGCCAGCTTCCCCACATCTATTATGATTTATTTTACTCGCTAACATAATATAAGCAAATTGATAGAAAAAATTCTATAGTGAAATTGTTACAGTGCATACATTTTTGGTGTTAGACACTTTTGATCTCCCTGTCCAAGTTAAAGGGGCTGTACCTGATTTTTACTGTTTTGTAATGTGAAAAATAGAACTAGTTCATGTACCAGATTTTTGCATATAATAAAGTAAAAATCTGTGTTGCCCAAGTATAGCATCTATTTGGGTGAAAATGAGACCACAACGCTTTCTCTTCATCTAATCATAGAATGTTTTATTCTACGAGAAGCAAGAAGTGCATCGTTAGCATGCTAATGTTTGTTAGCTTTACCAGGGACGGCAGGGACTCATGAAAAGTGCTTATAAACTCATTGCAGTGAATATCTAGGATGCTGGGACTGCATTAGTTAATTTAGTGACTGTGACACGTGACTGATGTAAAGACTTTGAAATTAACTAGTTCTGTTTCTGTTTCTGTTTCAAAACAGTAAAAATCAGGTATAGCCCCTTTACAGAGGCCTATGCAGTCTGACTACAGGGAGAAATGGTTTCTTTTTGAAATAGCTCACAGCCAGGCCAGTTAGGAACAGAAATATGGCAACTTGAGCGCTTTTTTGTCTCTGGGTTTTTGGGCGTTTTTCTTTGACAGACTAATGACAGAGGATGTTATTTGACAATTATACATTTAGTTATTTCCTGTGAACATTGGTTAATAAGTTTCTATTGACCAATTATTGTTTCATTGTTGGATTTTCTAACCTTCTGTTGATAAAATCAGCAATTATTTTAAACCCTGCGAAGCGACTGCTGTTGGGATTTTGGACTCAACAAAAATAAGCAGAAATTGATCTGTTTTTTGCACTTTTATTACCAAATACTTGCAACTGCACAATTTTCCGATACTCAAAAAATGTTGTCTTTAAATTTGCATATTACAGATTTGTTCAGAGAGTGAGACATCCACCACTTGTCCCAAACAAGCCTTAATCCGCATATCCTGCCTGCCCCGCTTCTGTATTCTCCAGCAGAGTGGAAAAGACATGAGGATTAGTGTTTATCCATGCAAATTAATAGATCATGCTGGTGATGTTGCAAGGCAGTGAGAGTCTGGTGCCCTTTGAGATTATGCACAAAAAATATATAACGTTACATGGCACTGCAAGTATTTTCAAAGTGGAGAATTAAAGTTGATTTTCACAGTCGTCTCTGAGGCAGACTGTGATAAATCCCGATAAAGCTCAGAGATCAGGATGGTAATGTCAGCAGGACAGCGGGATTACAAGTGCACTATTGATGTCCATTGCAAAAGAAAAATAGTAATGATACAAGCAGAAATCAAGCAAAACGGTAAAGTGACAATCTTCAACCTACAATGTCCTCATATCAGTCCTAGAGGGTTGGTGAATGAGAAAAACTTGTTGGAGAATAGAGAAATTGTGACAGTTTGTGATGAGAAAGTTCCATTTATGCTCATAACCAGAGTTTTTAAGTTTTTTTTAAATTTATCTCTAAAATGTATATATTTTCAATGTGTGTGCATGGATTTAATTGGGATTCAGTTTTAATAAAAACGTCTGTACCCAGTGGCGAACCTAGGAATTTGGGGGCCCAAGGCAAAATTAAGTCAAGGCCCCTCCTCTTCAAGTGTGTTTATATAACTTTTCTGTTGAGTCTTTTGCATTGTTCTTGAAAGGAAGCTTTTGGTTTTTGTTGTTTTTGTTTTGTTTTTTAACATGTTGTGGACAGGTCCTTAATTTTGTGTTGGTAAATGAACTGTTGTGGGGCCCCTTCAGGTCGGGGGCCCAAGGCAATTGTGGCCTGTTGCCCAATGGTAAGTCTGCCACTGTCTGCACCCGTATTTCCTGAAATGTTTCACAATATGGCATTAAACTAGTCTGTCTTGCATTTCTTCAATTGCAGTTGTTTTTATTGCGAAATAATACCTAGAAAAACATGCATTCTTACTGTAAGTGGGCTTGCCTCTCCACAGATCTGACTTGTAACTTGCGCTGGTTGTGTCACCTGCTTTTTTCCATGGAGATAGATATGTTAATGCCATACTGCGGGACTTATTAACATTATTCCACCCTAACCACTTTTGCTACGGATCCGCACTTCCGCTGTATTGACACTTCTTCAAATATCGAATGACAGAAACGTCTTGCTGCTATAAAGTAGGATGATTTGTGCAAAAAAAACCAACAACAAACAATGCACCGATTCTCTGGGCGGCCTAAAAACAGCTTTGTAGTCTGTGTAGAACTTATTTGCTGTTGAGCTCTGCTGCCCTGTGTAAATTAATACAACCAGAAGGAAGATTATAATGGATAGCGACGCCTGCGGCAACTTCCGGAATAAGATGAATAGGGAAAGCAATAACATCTACATATAGAGACAAGCAGGTGGTGAAAAGTTACATAGTTCAAATGGGAAGGAATAGATGCAAGAGATTATAGCCACATTCCCATTTCCAAGTATTTCAACATATTATTTCACATTATTCAGTTCAGTTTGGCTGGTTTTGAATATCTTTAATTGTGTTTTCTGCCAGTAAAACAGCTCAAAAGGTATGAGAGCAGAGCTGACTCTCTGGAGGGTAATAGCTCCATCTCTGCCTTTGTGTCATTGGAAAAGCATTAGAAACTGCCTCAATGATGAGCAATTGTTTTTCAGAGCCTGTGCTATTTTAACGTTGTTTGTTTGTATGTTGCAATGCTTCATCTTGGCCAGGTCTCACTTGGAAAAGAGGTTTTTAATCTCAGTGGTCTCTTAGTTCAATTAAGGTCAAAGTGCGTATGACAGGTTTTTATGGTTCTCTAACTTTGACTTTATTTGGTGTATTAATACCTGTTGTACATACACATTCTAGTTTTACACCAATCAAGCAGCTATTTGTAGAGAAAAGTTGAAAAAGATGTTGAAAGTTGCAGGAAGTAATCAGATTGATGACATCACACTGGGGAAACAAAGGTTATGCATAATTTACACAAAAGAAACAACTTTTTTCATCCTTTAAACATTGACTCAACAAAATAAAGGTGTTTGCATGTATTTTTATTTGTAAAATAAAACAATCTGCCACATTAGATGAGATGATTGGCCCAGTGTACAGTGCGGTTGCTAGGTAATTTCCTAGTGTGATGTCATCATTTAAAACCAGGAAGTAAAAAAAAACAACAACAAAAAAAAAACGCTATATATGATAAGATTAGTGAAGTATTTTAACTAAATTTGAAATATAATTATCTTAACTGCATTTTTGTCAAATGAGTAGGCCAATCTGTCATGGGCACTTTAAATAAAAATAATACTGAATTGAGCAAAGGACACTTCCCCTTGTGTATGAATGTGTTTGAGTGAGTGAGTGACTGGTGAGTGGGGAGTATATATATATATATATATATATATATATATATATATATATATATATATATATATATAAAAATTCCCTGCTCACCCTCATGGTGGTCACATCCATCTCTGAGCTCGGGTCCTCTACCAGAGGCCAGGGAGCTTGAGGGTTCGGCGCAGTATCTTAGCTGTTGGCACTGCGCTCTTCTGGACTGAGATGTCTGATGTTCCTCCAGGGATCTGTTGTAACCACTCCTCCAGTTTGGGGGTCACTGCCCCAAGTGCTCCGATCACCACGGGCACCACCTTGGCCTTCACCTTCCAGGCCTTCTCCAGCTCTTCTCTGAGCCCTTGGTATTTCTCCAGTTTCTCATGTTCCTTTCTCCTGATGTTGCCATCACTTGGTATCGCCACATCAACCACAACGGCCTTCCTCTGCTCTTTATCCACCACCACGATGTCTGGTTGGTTTGCCATTACCATTCTGTCAGTCTGTATCTGGAAGTCCCACAGGATCTTCGCTCGGTCATTCTCTACCACCTTTGGAGGTGTTTCCCACTTTGACCTTGGGGTTTCCAGCCCGTACTCCGCACAGATGTTTCTGTACACTATACCAGCCACTTGGTTGTGGCGTTCCATGTATGCTTTCCCTGCCAGCATCTTACACCCTGCAGTTATGTGTTGGACTGTCTCAGGAGCTTCTTTGCACAGCCTACACCGTGGGTCTTGTCTGGTGTGGTAGATCTGGGCCTCTATCGCTCTGGTGCTCAGGGCCTGTTCCTGTGCAGCCATGATGAGTGCCTCTGTGCTGTCCTTTAGTCCGGCCCGCTCTAGCCACTGGTAGGATTTCTTGATATCAGCCACCTCAGTTATATTCCGGTGGTACATCCCATGTAGGGGCTTGTCCTCCCATGATGGTCCCTCCTCCGGCACCTCACCTTCTGTTCCCCATTGCCTGAGACATTCACTGAGCACATCATCATCTGGGGCCTTATCCTTGATGTACTTGTGGATCTTGGATGTTTCATCCTGGATAGTGGCTCTCACGCTCACTAGTCCACGGCCTCCTTCCCTACGGCTAGTGTACAGTCTCAGGGTGCTGGATTTGGGATGGAACCCTCCATGCATGGTCAGGAGCTTTCGTGTCTTAACGTCTGTGGTCTGTATCTCTTCCTTTGGCCATCTTATTATGCCTGCAGGGTATCTGATCACTGGCAGGGCGTAGCTGTTTATCGCCCGGGACTTGTTCTTGCCATTGAGCTGGCTTCTTAGGACTTGCCTTACTCGCTGGAGGTATTTGGCAGTTGCTGCTTTCCTCGTTGCCCCTTCGAGGTTGCCATTTGCCTGTGGTATTCCAAGGTATTTGTACCCATCCTCAATGTCTGCTATTGTTCCCTCTGGGAGTGAGACCCCTTCTGTGTGGACTACCTTCCCTCTCTTTGTTACCATCCGACTGCACTTTTCCAGCCCGAATGACATCCCGATATCAGTGCTGTAGATCCTGGTCGTGTGGATCAGTGAGTCGATGTCTCGCTCACTCTTAGCATACAGCTTGATGTCATCCATGTAGAGGAGGTGACTGACGGTGGCCCCATTCCTGAGTCGGTATCCATAGCCAGTCTTGTTGATTATCTGGCTGAGGGGGTTCAGACCTATACAGAACAGCAGTGGGGACAGTGCATCTCCTTGGTATATGCCACATCTGGTGGTCACTTGTGCAAGTGGCTTGCCATTGGCCTCCAGGGTGGTCTTCCACAGCTTCATTGAGCTTGCTATGAAGGCCCTTAGTGTCCTATTGATATTGTACATCTCCAAGCACTCAGTGATCCATGTGTGTGGCATTGAGTCGTAGGCTTTCTTGTAATCAATCCAGGCAGTGCACAGGTTGGTGTGTCGGGCTTTGCAGTCTTGGGCGACTGTTCTGTCAACCAGGAGTTGGTGTTTGGCTCCTCTGGTGTCTTTGCCTATGCCCTTCTGTGCTTTGCTCATGTATTGGTCCATGTGCCCACTTATCTTAGCCACGAGGATGCCTGACATGAGCTTCCATGTTGTGGAGAGACAGGTTATTGGCCGATAGTTGGATGGGACTGTACCCTTGGAGGGATCCTTCATGATCAGAATCATACGCCCTTCGGTTAGCCACTCAGGGTGAGTCCCGGCCCTCAGCAGCTGGTTCATTTGTGCTGCTAGGCGTTCATGGAGAGCAGTGAGTTTCTTTAGCCAGTATGCGTGGATCATGTCTGGGCCGAGGGCTGTCCAGTTTTTCATGCCTGAGACTCTTTCTTGGATATCTGCCACTGTGATGGTGACTGGATTCTGTTCTGGGAGGTTGCTGTGGTCCTCTCTCAGAGCCACGAGCCACTTTGCATCGCTGTTGTGTGATGCCTCCTTTTCCCAGATACTCTTCCAGTATCCCTCAGTTTCCAGCCTTGGTGGGTCTGCTCTGTTGTTATTACCCTGCCATTGAGAGTACACTTTCGCAGGTTGAGTTTAGCCTGTTTATTCGTCTGGCTTCATTATCTTTCGTGTATCTCTTTAGGCGGCTGGCCAAGGCTTGGAGCCTTTGCTTGGCAGTTTCGAGTGCTTCAGGTATGGGCATCTGGCTGTACTTCTTAGGTACTTGCTTTTTCATTGCACCTCTCTCAGCCTCAGTCAGCTGACTCACTTCTCTCCGCGCCATCTTGATTTTAGCCTCTAACCGTCTTTTCCATGGTGGGTATTGTCTCTCATGGCTCCCATGGTTGCTCTTATAGCCAAGCATTTCTAGGATCACTGATGCTGAAGTGTATATCAGCTCATTGGTTTCAGTGATAGTCATGGTAGGGATCGCTCTCAATGCTGCATTCACATCCTCTAGGAAACTTTCTGATGGTACTTCACTCAGCCGTTGTAATCGACGTCGGGGTTGCCTTGACTTCATTCTCGCCACAATCCTATCTTTCAGGTCAGTCGCTGCCTCGCTCAGCGTTATCACGGTTGTTGGGGCTTTGTACCCAATATCTGGTAGGGGAGTTGATGTTATCTCCCCTCTGACCCCCAGGGAACGAACGGTACAATGGGCAATTACCATCATCCAGTGTGGGTCCTTAGGCAAGACCCTTAACGCTACTGCCTACCTCATACAATGATGAGTGACAATGAAACGCATGAGATGCCGGCTCAGACGTCGCCCGGCCAAACAAGGTCTGCGTCAGGTGCAGGGGAACCAGTGCACCTTGATGACAAATGGGCTACTGGAACAAGGCACAGATGGGCGAGATGCGAGAACAAGGCTCTGTTGGAATGCTACTACTCAAGTAACCCTAGTCAGAGGGGTTACATGCAAAGGATGTGGGATACCAACTCCTGGTTGACAGAACAGTCGCCCAAGACTGCAAAGCCCGACACACCAACCTGTGCACTGCCTGGATTGATTACAAGAAAGCCTACGACTCAATGCCACACACATGGATCACTGAGTGCTTGGAGATGTACAATATCAATAGGACGCTAAGGGCCTTCATAGCAAGCTCAATGAAGCTGTGGAAGACCACCCTGGAGGCCAATGGCAAGCCACTTGCACAAGTGACCATCAGATGTGGCATATACCCACTGCTGTTCTGTATAGGTCTGAACCCCCTCAGCCAGATAATCAACAAGACTGGCTATGGATACCGACTCAGGAATGGGGCCACCGTCAGTCACCTCCTCTACATGGATGACATCAAGCTGTATGCTAAGAGTGAGCGAGACATCGACTCACTGATCCACACGACCAGGATCTACAGCACTGATATCGGGATGTCATTCGGGCTGGAAAAGTGCAGTCGGATGGTAACAAAGAGAGGGAAGGTAGTCCACACAGAAGGGGTCTCACTCCCAGAGGGAACAATAGCAGACATTGAGGATGGGTACAAATACCTTGGAATACCACAGGCAAATGGCAACCTCGAAGGGGCAACGAGGAAAGCAGCAACTGCCAAATACCTCCAGCGAGCAAGGCAAGTCCTAAGAAGCCAGCTCAATGGCAAGAACAAGTCCCGGGCGATAAACAGCTACGCCCTGCCAGTGATCAGATACCCTGCAGGCATAATAAGATGGCCAAAGGAAGAGATACAGACCACAGACGTTAAGACACGAAAGCTCCTGACCATGCATGGAGGGTTCCATCCCAAATCCAGCACCCTGAGACTGTACACTAGCCGTAGGGAAGGAGGCCGTGGACTAGTGAGCGTGAGAGCCACTATCCAGGATGAAACATCCAAGATCCACAAGTACATCAAGGATAAGGCCCCAGATGATGATGTGCTCAGTGAATGTCTCAGGCAATGGGGAACAGAAGGTGAGGTGCCGGAGGAGGGACCATCATGGGAGGACAAGCCCCTACATGGGATGTACCACCCGGAACATAACTGAAGTGGCTGATATCAAGAAATCCTACCAGTGGCTAGAGCGGGCCGGACTAAAGGACAGCACAGAGGCACTCATCATGGCTGCACAGGAACAGGCCCTGAGCACCAGAGCGATAGAGGCCCAGATCTACCACACCAGACAAGACCCACGGTGTAGGCTGTGCAAAGAAGCTCCTGAGACAGTCCAACACATAACTGCAGGGTGTAAGATGCTGGCAGGGAAAGCATACATGGAACGCCACAACCAAGTGGCTGGTATAGTGTACAGAAACATCTGTGCGGAGTACGGACTGGAAACCCCAAGGTCAAAGTGGGAAACACCTCCAAAGGTGGTAGAGAATGACCGAGCGAAGATCCTGTGGGACTTCCAGATACAGACTGACAGAATGGTAATGGCAAACCAACCAGACATCGTGGTGGTGGATAAAGAGCAGAGGAAGGCCGTTGTGGTTGATGTGGCGATACCAAGTGATGGCAACATCAGGAGAAAGGAACATGAGAAACTGGAGAAATACCAAGGGCTCAGAGAAGAGCTGGAGAAGGCCTGGAAGGTGAAGGCAAAGGTGGTGCCCGTGGTGATCGGAGCACTTGGGGCAGTGACCCCCAAACTGGAGGAGTGGTTACAACAGATCCCTGGAGGAACATCAGACATCTCAGTCCAGAAGAGCGCAGTGCTAGGAACAGCTAAGATACTGCGCCAACCCTCAAGCTCCCTGGCCTCTGGTAGAGGACCCGAGCTCAGAGATGGATGTGACCACCCATGGAGGGTGAGCAGGAATTTTTATATATATATATATATATATATATATATATATATATATATATATATATATATATATATATATATATATATATATATATATATATATATATATATATATGTGCAGATTGACATACTTTTATGTCTTTGTACCCCAGGAATCTATGGCTACAGACAACAACACCAAGTCCCGGATGTAAACCAATAATGCACTAAATTGTGAGGTGACATTGAGCATCAAGAAAAATATAACAAATGTGTTTATTACTGTATTATGTGTTGTCTGTTATAACGTTGTATTATATCTTCTATTATTATAAATACAGTCATTGTGGTCATCAAACTGCATCAGAATGGAGCATATAACAAAACCTCAAAGCCACTGACGTAGTTAAAAGCTGCCCTGGCACTTCATGAAGAGCTTTTATTTGGCACCTGCTGTTTTTATCTGATTTGGACCGTGCCATCAAAGGACTGTTGTTGCTTTGAGCGCCCTGGAATCAAGTTTCATTATTTAGGCCAGTTGGAAGAAAAAAAAAAAAGCCTCGTCATTTCAGATGTATGACACTTCAAAACAATCTGCTCGGATACAGCTGAACCAGCAGATTTCAGAACACGTCGACTGCCTATTTATAGTTGTGGAAAGAGTTCTGAAAATGTATACTTAAGTAAAAGTACAGTTACATGACAAAGAATGAAAATCAAATTAAACCCAAGATACCATTTAGCAAGATAATCAAAATGAGGCTGAGTGCAGATGAACCAGTTGAGAAAGCATCATCAAAGAAACAACAGGAAAGGTCAAAGAATGTACAAATACAAGTAGTGCTGCCAAATCTGTGGTCCAAACTGGGGTAACTAATTTTCCCACAGCAAACTGGAAGTACGTATTTAAATGTTCTAAATGTACTTCCTGGCTCTCACAAACCCTTTAGCACATATTCACGTGAATCCATTATAGGCTTTAGAACGGCTCAGAGTGCCACATTCAGCTCTAATATCTGTTTTTTTGAGACATAAAATACTTAGATACAAGATGCAGAAAGTGTGCAACAGTCATTTGTTAAAAAAAAACAAAAAAAAAAAAAACAAGTTGGGTACTGCGGCTTTAGTAACATTTCAGTTCAGTCTTTTATTCAAAACTTGATTAACTGAAGAGTTTGAAGCTAAGTTAAGGTGAGACACTGCAGGTGAATAGGAATAAAATCTCTTGTAATTTTTTCACATGTATGTAAGAAAAAATATATAACAAGTTTTTCATCATGTCATGTTTTCATAAGGCATTTTATGTGTTAAATTGCCAAAAAAAATACACAGAACCAGGTTTAAATTTCTTGGTTCATTTTGTTCACATATTAGTTTCAAACATTTTTGATACCTTATTTGGTTTGGACCGAAAATTGTCCTAAAAATTTAAATTTCACCTCGTTTTTTGACTTAAACTTCAATAAATCAGTTTTAGTTTAGTTTTAGTTTTTAATTTATGGATGAAGTGGATTCAATGGAAGAATAAAACATTTTTAGAAGCAGATTGGACATGTTTGTTGTTTCCACATGAAGGCCAATATGCTGAGCCAAAAAAAAAAAAAAAAAGAGTTTTACCTGTAGTGTCTCACCGTTTTTTTTTCCGTTTACAGCTCTTTTAAACTGCAGTCTGTATATTTTCTGAGCTCTATCAGTGTAGGGCTGTTAGTCCATGAAGAAAGAGCGGAGACAACAGTTAGACAGCTGTTCTTTCGGACAAAATGAACTGCAGTAACTCCTATCATTTTCAACAATTATTGTCAATTACAAGCAAAGGCAGTGGCGGCCTGACCGCTAGGCAACAGGGCACGATTGCCTTGGGGCCCAAACCCGATAAGACCCAAAGATCCCATTCCCCCTGAAACAGTTTCAAGAAAAAGTCTTCTAATTCTGGATTGTGTTCTAATTCTGCCCAACCCTCAAATAAAGCTAAATTGTAAAAAAAAGTTTATAAAATTACAAATTACAAATCATGTATTTCAATCCACTGTAACATGTTAAAATGCAAAAGTGGAAATAAGTTTAGATTTCTTGAGTATTCTTCTTAAATTTGAAGCTTTTGCACATATGAATTTGAATTTTCTAATACCACCCCTTATTTTTTAACCTGTCCAGGCCCCACACAGGACATAAAAAACAAAAACAAAACAGCTTCCTTTCAATAATAATTCAAAATCCACGACCAAAAACCTACGAATAATCCCATTTGAAGAAGAGGGGCCTGTTTTTAATCTTGCCTTGGGCCCTCAGATTCCTAGGTCCGCCACTGAGAACAAGTACGTTGTGAAATCTACTCCAAAAAACGTACAATTACCCAAAACGTCTACTCAGTGACAGTAATGTGAGTATTTGTAATTGGTTTCTTTCCACCCCTGTCTAGTTAACACTTCACGGTCTGTAATCATGTAACAAACCTCTTTGAAGGAGCAGAACCAGGACAAAATGTACCTAACTGCATTGTGCGTGTTGAGAGTAACAAATTCAAGAATGCGCTCACGGTTGCCTCCCACTTCCTGAGTCGACCTGTAACTGTATTAGCGCCTGGTCATTACAGACTCATTTAGACCAATCAGACATCACGGTAATCCAATCACTCTGCATAAATTATGAGAGAAATCCATTATGGCCGCAAACAAGCTGCTCATTATAGGAGTAGGATTCACCACCTGCTGCGACTCTGTGTCCCGATGGGAAAATAAGAAAACTCTCCGAGACTCAACCCAGAAAAACTTTCAATTCTTAAACTGTATGTGGTGCGTCGACATTTTACACTGGATGTTTTAAAGAATCTGATGCTTGTTGTAATTCTTTTGCTTTAAATGTTCCAAAGTATGAAATTAAACTTGTCTAATTCCATAAAAACAAGTAAGTGGAGCTCTACCGGGCCAAGTTACAGGTCAGATCTGTGGAGAAGTGTGGAAATGTTCAATTAAATGCAAAATAGATCACTTTAGTGTCATACTGTGCAACATACATCCAAGGAGACGGGTGGACAAGAAAAGTGCACTTATGAGTGAACCAAACTTAGGCGACAGTGGTTCATGTGGTGGTTGGTTGAATTACAGGAGGTTTGGTAGTTCAATTCCAGCTTGGAACGAGGGCATTTCCAAGATGTATGTGTGTGTGTGTGTGTTTTTGTTTTGTTTTTTACAGAGGATCCAATTTACTTTTATTTCAGAGAGCAGTACTTGCATTTTCTACTAAAAAACATTTTTTAACTGGACTGAAAAGTAAAAAGTACTTTCATTTTTAGAAGGAAAACTGAAATGGATTTGACTCCAATTCCAACTTTGAGCAACAACAACAAAAAAAAAAAAAAAAAAAAATATATATATATATATGCATATAATTCACCAGACAAAAAAAAAGAAATAGATTGGAACAGCTCCTGTTGACCAAACAATTTTTCACTCCATTTAATGCTTTAACAGTTCTCAAAATGTGTCTGAAATACTTTAACTTTTTACTCTTTATGTAGATTTTCTTTCTTCTTTTTTTTTGCAGAAGTACTTCAAGACTTTTACTTAAATAGATTTTTACTTGAGTAATTGATTTACTTTAACAACAAAACTGAGCACTTTTTCTATCATCACAAAGTAGGAGCCCATACAGTCACTTCTCTTTGAAAAATACAGTATTTTGTTTGAAGTAAAAGTATTTGAGTAAAGGTTTGTTTACTCTTCCCACTGCGAGATATTCTATAGTGACAAACTATCAACAGCACTTAAGTCTTTGAACTGCTAAACCTCACTATCACATATTATTTGTTTGTGTCTATTCTTTGGAAATCCCAGAATCTAGGCCTTTATGGGTCTGTTTGTCTGATTACAACATCAAATCATATTTTAAATATATTTTACATCTAAAATGATACTCAGTACTCAAGAATTAGCTTCTCCAAATTTTTGGGAAATGATTTGAGCCACTTCTTTTGAGAATGAGAGATCCTTTAATTGTCCCACAATGGGGAAATTCCAGAAGAAGCAGCCGTTTCCAGCGCCTTTTTACTTCTTCTTGGGTAATACTATTTTAAAGTATAATGTTGCTCTCACTTAAGTACATATTAAGTATATATTTTGAGCACTCGACTCATCTCTGCTGCTGGAACAGACTACCAGCCACAACAGTGTCCAAAGGACCAGCATAATAATACTCTAATGTAATGATGCAGTGAGATGCAGCGCCGTTAATCTCTCGGACACGACAGAGGAACAATTCTGATTTAAATATTTAAAATCTGTTCATATACATTTATTTAAAATTATCTATTTGGAGATAGGCTTCTTGGATTTGAACTAAGGCAGGAAATACCCGCCATGTGTCTCTGTAAACATTTCCTCTGTGGGTTGAAACAAGGCTACAGCAGGCTGTTTTTGTCCTATCACCATTTGCCTATATTTGGAAAGCAAACAGTAACATTTGAGATACACACTGCTAAAATTAAAGTATTACATTGCTTATCTGAGTGCTCCTAATGTGATCCGTTATGGACCAAAAGGAATGCATCTTCAGACGTTAAAATATAGTTTTGTACGTCCAAGCATAAGCATACATTTATTTAAACGGGAGATAACACAGAATAGATTTGGATGTAAGCTGCAGTGGAGAGAATGAAACATTACAACAAAGATAAATGAGGCTCCGTAATGTGCCCGCAAGAGCCTCCACTTATCAGTTTTGGTGGTGACATATTACCACAAGTTTTGGCGCTGCAGCACTTAGATAGACATGGAAGACTGATAAGTAAGTTTAAGAACAAGTTGAAAGTGCAAATAAAACACCTGAGCAGCACTGAACTTGAACACTGAAGCCTAGTCACAGGTCAGATCTGTGGAGAGGGCATCCCACTCTCAGTAAGAATGCATGTTTTTCAAGGTATCTGTTGCAATTCGAACTGAAACTAAATGAATGCTATAAAGTGCCTATGACAGCTTGAACTGCTCATGTTCCTAAAATAAAGTAGAGATTATTATGTTTTTCGCCCCAAAAAATAAATATACACAGTTTTATCCCAATATATAGACTTTTTTTAGGTTAACATTTTTACTTCCTGGTTATAAATCATGACATCACACTAGGAAATTCTACAATTCTTATCTAGCAACCCTGTCATACACTGGGCCAAAACTCCTCTAATACCACAGAAATTACTCTTTGACAAATGAAAATACATGAGAGCAGCTTTATTTTCTTGAATTAATGTTTAAAGGATCAGAAAAAATGTGTTTCAAGTGAGTAAAGGTTTTGAAAGGAGTCTCTCTAGTGTGTTAGTTTATGTTTTAGAATTTTCAACATATTTTCCCACAAACTAGCACTGGTGATTGGTGTAAAACTACCATTTAAATTTACAAGTATCATCCCATCTAATGAAATTGAAATCTTAAAAATCTGTCTTCACACACTAAAAAAGACCATTGAAAAAAAAAAAAAAAACATCTCCATGGAGACAAGCAAGCATACTCCCACGAGAAAAAGTTAGATAGTGCTTCTTTAATCAAAATAGCAAGTGCATGTCTGAACTAAAAGTGCAAATCTAAAACGTGAGTCTGAAGTGGAAATGAAAAAGTGTCTACTGTTTATTATTTATAAGTGTAATTGCAAGAGTCGACGCACAACTTCTGCAAACAACCCAGTCATTTTTTATCTCATAAGCTGCGGTTGTTTCACTGATTTACACTTTTAGAATCCTCCGACTTGCACCACTTTTTCTCATAAATTGCTGCCTGCAATACAAACAATAAGAAAGATTAACTGCATAATGAAATTCCTGCAAAGTGCCACAAGTTTGAGTGGAGTTTAACTGTATAAACATTCCCCCGGCCTGTCTGACCTTTGACCTTGTGTACTTATGAACTTCTGCACCGTGGCTCTTCTTCCCTCCTCAGCTGGAACAACATTCAACAGCACATCCAGCACTGTGTGAGAACGGACAGACGTGCACTTCACCACATCAGAACAAACCAGAGCAGCCACTTCCACCAAGACCAAACACCACAGGCAAAACTCTCAACATAGGCTTTCACGTATCCAATCCGCTCAGATCAGTAAGAAATCCAAAATTACATAAATAGTTTGTAATGGATATGTGTACAAAAGATATTTAAACCTGGTTCTGTCAATTTTTCATATTTAAATGACCCAAATATGTGCAATTTTTGCTGTTTTTACACATAAAATGCCTTATTTCTGAATGAAAACGTTACATGATGAAAAACTTTTAATAATTTTTTCCTTAAATTTATGAGTAAACTACTGAATCAAATTGATTTCTTTAAATTTAAGATTTTTTCCCTATTCACCAGCAGTGTCTCACCTTAAAAATGTTTCACAAAATGGCATAAAACTTGAAAATATACACAGAGACAAGCAATTCATTTTTTCCCCCAATTTTTTTTAACCCCTGTAATGGATTGAACAAAATAAATATTTATCAAAGATTTCAATGGAACAAGACAAAAACAGTGGGACATTACACCGACAGCTTAAAGGGCTGATGACCCTAAAACGTCTGACTAAAACAAGCCCCGATTCAATTTGAACTCTTTGGAGTGCAAACAAATGACTATAGGCTCTTGACGAGGATGACACACTGTAGTTTTGGCCTCTGATGTCTGATTTACTCTAATTATAAGAGGTCACAATCAAAGGAAAATCTGATTATAAATCCAGCCTGGATTTTCCTGGATAAATATCAATCAGAGTAAAGCTGCTGTCTGAAAGAACGGGCTGAATGTCACTATTGAGCATTTGTTGGGGTGACAATTTTCAAAGCTGACTTATGATAAAGTAAAAATAAAAGCCAATTCAAATGTTGTGAATGTTAGGTTTAGTTTTTACTTATTTGTTGGTTTGGAGAAGAAAACCTGATGTTTAATTTGACTGAAAATAAGAGGATTGCAGCTTTCCCTTTATGTACCATACGCCGGAGATTGATAATTCCCTTTTACCAGAACGTTAGGAGAAGTGTTCCCACAGCTGATTAACGAGACAGTTGCAGACACATAAACACAGAAACTATCCCACTTGTCGACCACCACCGCATCCACACTCACCCTCCCAAACATCCTCACCCTCGCAGCGCTGTCCATCATTCTCTCTTTCCACATTTTCAGTGTTTTGCAGAATTGGGCCAGTCCTGTACATATCACTCTGAACAGTTAAAGTGTGTATGGCAGGTTTTTATGATTTTCTATTTGGACTTTATTTGCTGTATTAATACCTGTTGTAAATATAAAATATAGTTTTACACCAAACAAGTAGCCGTTTGTGGAGAAAAATATGTTGAAAATTACAGGAAGTAAACTAATTGATGACGTCACACGAGGGAGACAAAGGTTATGCATAACTTACACACAAAAAAACTACTTTTTTGACCCTTTAAGCATCAAGTCAACAAAATAAAGGCCTTCACATGTAATTCTGTTTGTCAAATAAAAAATTTGTGAAATTAGAAGAGTATTCACAGTATTCGGCCCCGCCCACTTTTGCCTCTTTTTGCCACACATACGCACTTCTGTTGTAAACGCACTTCTGGTTTGACGAGAACTCTGTTAAAGCTAATGGCGAATCAGGGAAAGGTCTCGCTGCTAAAATGTTATATAAAGTAGATTTGATTTATATAAAGTAGATTGACTTTTGTAAAATGTTTGCAACGACAAGTCAGCAATGCACCGATTTCCTGGGCGGTCTGAAAACGGCTTTTTTGTTTTCTGTTGAGCTCGTCTGCCCCGTTTAAACTAATACAACGGAAACAAGACGGCGGCGCCCACGACAACTTCCGGAATAAGGTGAATACAGGATGGTCGTTTGGTAATTTTCTTGTGTGATGTCATCATTTACAACCAGGAAGTGAAATTAAAAACCTAAAATATTGCTAAACTGGGATACAATTTGCAACGTATTTTAGCAAACGTTGAAATATTTATCTTAACTGCATTTTAGTCAAATGAGTAGTCCAACCTGTCATAGGCACTTTAAGGCCATGCCCCTTGTCCCCAGCAGACACAGCCTGAGTGACTTGGGCAGGTCACGTGGTAACCAACCCTGCATGTAGTCCTCTTTACCTGTACTGGAAAAAAGAATCCCATAGAACATGTATCAAAGTACCTGTGACATTTTGTAATTGAAAGATACAATTATTCATTATTATCAAAGACTAACTCAATGTTAACGGACACATTCTGCTACAGTGACCATGTTCTAACAATGTTCTGTCATCAAAAACATACCTGAAGTAGCATTCAGTGGCATTCACGCTGTTTTGAGGAATATTTATCAGAAAATCCTCCCTTCTCCAAGTGTCAAACACACGTCCTGAAGAACACTGTTGATCCGGGACGTATTTTCACTAAACTCGCTCTGAGCATTTCTGCCGCCTAAACACGATAATTGCTACTGCTAACCCGCATCATAAGTTTGCGCTGAAAAGAAGTTAACTAGATTGTATATTTCGCTGGTGCCATCTGCTGGCTGGATGCACTCAGTAAGTGTCATTTCATAGTGACTGAGAACACAGATCATAGAATGAATAAGAAACTTTTTTTTTTGTTTTGTTTTAAAACATGAGATGGCAAATTTAAGTTACTCAAAAGCATGTTTAAAGGCAGCAATATGAAAAATGCATAATATTTTTCCTTTAAAGCTGGAGTACCTAATTTTCTCACAGCAAACCGGAAGTATTTAAATGTGTCCAACTATTTCCCGTCGCTCACAAACTCGCTGGCACATTAGTAATATCCACAAGCATCAATTTTCAGGCATGAGCACGGCTTTAGAACAGCTTTTTCAAACAGCAACGAGAATCTCCTGTGATCGCCCCAAGCATAGCCAATCAGAGAGCTGCTTTAAGCTCTTAACTCCAGGTCACAAAATACTCACAGCACTTTTGTCACATTGCGCTGCTTTTGCTATTTTTTGGACGGAAAAAATATGCAGATTTATAAACAAAAAAAGTCAGGTACTCCAGCTTTAATGTGTAGCCTAAAATGCTTTTATTTGACACTTCTGGCTTATGTAATGACGTTGGTACCATAAATAGCATTAAGCACTCATGGGTAATTTATTTTTAGGCATCTGTGGCTATTGTTAATCTATTTTGTTGTTGTTAAACTGACTCGCACAGTCTGCCGTTGTAAGTTGAAGAGTCGAGCAGAAGAAACTCTCGCCGGCTGAAGAGTGACATGGAGAGACTACCCAGTTGTTTTCTGTCAAAGGCTCTTATATCTGCTCTGCTGCACCTTCTGGGAGTCAAGAGGCTCCATTGTGAGGTGAAATCCGCTTGAAGTGATTCAGGGAAGACAACCAGACAGCCAGACAGCAGACGGCAGGCAGGAGGCTCGGAAACAGTACTCCTGTCCACAGCATACGCCGCAATTGTTCTGAAAAGAAACAGTGGGGAATAGGAAGAACACAACAGCCACTGCACCGTTTAAACAAGCTCCAAAACACTGGATTCAGCAGCAGGGTTATCCGTTTATTTAAAGGCTAAATCATTAATTTGAGTGTGTCATTATGAGTTGGGTTTCACACTCAGGGAAACAAAATTTTAATCTACTGACTTCAATATTTCACAGCATTGTTAATGATGCATCATTTTGCCAACTGGTAATTATCAAAAGAATGTGTAGTAACACTATAATAACTACACTTATTCCTGCCTTAATAAAGCATGAACAAAGACTTAAGATGAGACACTACAGGCCAATTTTTTCAATTTGTTTTATTGTGTTTGTTTTATTATTTCATTTAATCCACTTCATCCATAGATTTCTATTGGACATTGTAACTTGAAAGGCCATTTTCTTAAAATGCATTTTTCTCCCCTTGAAACATAAGGATCATCACTTAAAGTCGCTCCTACGCACAACAAACTGTACAATCTTGGACTCAACAAGAGTTTGACTTAACGTACTGAAGGATTTTTTGATATCTAATTCTAAAATTGATTTATTGAAGCTTAAAGTAAAAAAAAATTAAGCGAAATGTGAATTTTTAGGACATTTTTCAGTCGAATCTATTTTACTTAAAAACTAAATAAGAAATTCAAAATCACCCCCTGTACATTTTTTGTAACTAATATGTGAAAAAATGAACCAAGAAATTTAAGCCTGGCTTTGTCCATTTTTCAAATTTACATGTCCCAAATATGTGTATTTTTGGCCATTTTACTCATAAAATGTTTTAATTCTACATGAAAACATGACACGATGAAAAACTTGTAATATATTTCTTGTCTTACATTTATGTGAGTAAACTACAGGAGATGTTTCAAATTGATATCTTTAAATTTAAGATTTTTTTCCTATTCACCTGCAGCGTCTCACCTTAAATCATAGTGAACACATAGTTTATTAAGAATGATTCAGGATTAACTACTTGATTAAGGCTATGGTTAAGGTTGGAGTGTCAGTTAAATAGATACAAAGCTTGAATCCTTCTTAATAAACTATGAATTAAGTCTTTGTTATCCTTTTACTTTACATGAATAAGTGTAGTTATGATGAAGTGTTACCGAATGTGTTGACAAATATTTCTAGTTTATGAAATGTTGTTGTCACTGGCACAAGAGTTTTTTATTTTCAAGTAAAACATTTACCCAACCCAACATGACATTTTACCACCAGCCTTGATTGTTCCTGCATAAATAAATGAATATCGGTGCGTTCCTGCTTTCTGACTCGGTCTTACCCAAGAGTGAGGTTTATTTTTGGGGGAGGCTCGATGTTTTGTCTCCCCCAGGATCCTGCGCCTGTCAAAACACCCCCTCTGTCTGTGAGACTGGAGCAGCCTGACCCGGGCCTGCATTTGTATATTTTGTTGGGACTCAGCAAATATTTCAAGAGTTAATTTGCAAAAGCACATGTGGAAGCCTTACCATTTTACTCTTTGTCTTGTAGTGTTTTCAAAAGCTCAATCTGTTTAAATGCAATAAAAATGTATTCCATCCTTCAAATATATTGTTTTGTAGGTGAGACGCTGCAGGTGAAGGAAAAAAATCTGAAGTTTAAAGAAATCAATTCATACTCATATAAATACTCATATAAATGTGAGGGGGAAAATGTAATACATGTTTTTCATCATGTAATATCTTCATGTGGAAATCGTCGATGTAAACCCTCGTTTGTCCAGGTGTGGTCCATCGTAGAAAGGGTTTCAGGGGTTGTCATCCGGACGCTGTTTGAAGATCGAGACGTTTCGACTTTTATCCAAAAGCTCTCTGATTGACAATGACTTTTGGATAAAAGTCGAAACGTCTCGATCTTCAAACAGCGTCCAGATGACAACCCCTGAAACCCTTTCTACGATTCATGTGGAAATGTGTAAAAACGCCCAAAATTGCACATATTTGGGACTATTAAATCTGAAAAATTGCTGTGGTTTAAATTGTTTGGTTCGTCTTGTACACATATTAGTTACAAAAAAAGTTTTTTTTTGTATATCCTAATTCGTTTTTGAATGAACTAGATTTGACAAAAAAAAATTTGCCCCCCCCCCAAAATCAAATTTTGGCTTTTTTTTTTTTTTCTTTTACTTAAAACTTTGATAAATCAGGTTCCTTCTGTATGTTTTTAATTAAAATCTTATTAAGTAGAAGATTGTAAAAATTAGTGTCTGTTTTTTTTTTTTTTTTTCACTTCATGAAATTGTTATAGTATTTTTAATTTTTTATATTCTGTATTTTTATTTTTTATAAATGTAGAATTATTAGCTAACTATTATATGGGCTGTTTTCATCCGTTGTCCTGCGTTCACTCTCACAAACTCACTCTCATTCTCACTCCTACTGTACGTATGTTTTGTATGTTTGTATGTTGTATGTTTGTATGTTGTATGTTTTTAATGGTAGAAGAAACTGGAGCAGACTGTGAGTTGAACCCAGGACCTTCTTGTAATTAAGCAAGTGCTAACCACTGCGCTACCACACCACTTTAACATCTCATTAAGATTTATCATCTCATTCCACACAGTCTTCTCTTCTAGTTTTGTTGTCTGGATATATCAATCAAACTGTTCTGTAACATATTGTGCTTTTATTGCGTTTGATATTTATTGGAGCTGGAGCAACTGAATAATTTCCTTTGAGGTCAATCAAGCATTCTTCTTCTAATAAAGACAATGTACAAATGGCATTCACATCAATCACCAACATCATTTCACAAACAGAGTGATCTCGAGCAGGCCCGGCGAGTTTCCATCGGACCTGTGCACGAGGCGTCTTAAACGCTGAGCATGTGCCGTGAGGAGGGAAAAGAAAAGCAGGAGCGAGGAGGAGGCAGAGGGTCAGACTCGTGTCACACAGGCGTCCCTCCGAGAGATCCATTTTTAGTCCACACAGGTTTGGTGTAGAGACAGGGCTGCAAAAATAGAACAATGTGGGAAGAAGACGGGAGCGCGCAGAGCATCAGCCGAGCGCAGAAACCATCGAGTCTGAAAGTGCTCTGTTGAGTCAAATTACACATCTGGAACACGGCAGGGTTTTAAGTTTCGTTTAATCGTCCCCGTCTGATAGTCTGTCTGCTCTGTTCGGCGGCACGTCTTGACCCGTAATCAGAATAGACTCGTTCTGTGTTCAGTTGTGGGTCTGACATTTAAAGAGGACATATTATTCAACATCGATTTTAATGAGCTTTTAACCTTATTACAGCGCTGTTTCCTCATCATTAGTTTCCTCAAAGTTGTATTTGGATTGATTCGCGTGTGTTTGAATCCTGCACCGTCCTGCAACTGAGTCTCGAGTGTTCAGAAAGTGACTGTTTCCACCTACCCCCCGTCCCCGCCCACATTTCTGTAATTAGTTGTGGTTATATGTTTTAAAAAGTAGAAGTAAATGACAAACTTCTGCTTGGGACGATGAAATAAAACTAAAAACGTTCTGAAGTAACAGTTGTTTTAGATCAATATTTTCATTTATAATAAACAAAATGTAAAACGAAGATCTACTTACATTATATTTCAGCACTGTTTAATTGTACACGTTGTAGAGAAGAATTGATGGGGTTACTTTATTAATATAAATGTATTAATTAATTGCTTATGTTCCCACCGTATTGCTTTTTGACATAATAATGATAAGTGCATCATTTTTTTAGATAAACTTTTATAGCTACTCACAAATAAATTGTTATTACAGCCAGGAAACCAGAAAATGCACATGTAACTTCTGATAAAAATTTTTAGTAAAGCATTTAAATCAAACTAAAACTATCGGGGAATCAGCTCAAAACTTTATATCATACAACACCACTATCATGTGTTTTGACTGTCCTTTTATTCATAAATATTGGATGCAATTTGATTTTAAAACTATATATTCAGGAATTAAAACACCAACAATGGAAATGATTGATGGATACCTGAGGAGCGTACTTTTGGCTGCAGGAAAAAAGAGCAATAACAAGAAAATGGATGATAGAGATGAAACTGACTGTCGAAATGGACTGAACTAACTTTGGACATTTACAAAAGGAAATAATGACTTTTATTTGAAAATGGAGAAATCTGTCGTACACTGGGACAGATACATAATGGAACAAATGCAGAAAAAACAGACTTTTTGGGACAACTCTAAACTCTCTTTTAGTCTTTTTTCTTTTTCTTTTTCTTTTTGTTTTGTTCTGTTTCTTTTATGTTTTTGAGATATTAAAAAGTAAACAATCACAACTGAACCTGAACCTGTTAAATAAAGATAACCGTTTGTGCTTATCGCTGGTTTTAGTCGAATGACCCTGGCAACCCAAAGTGAGGCGCTCATTCTGCTTTCTGACCAGACTATCAGCTTGAGAACCAAAACACAATCAACATATGGCGAACACAATTAATATCAAATGTTTTTCTAACTGTGAATAAATCAACGTTACAATTGCTATCGTGTTTGATTTGAACGTGTTTACTCAAGACACGGGCTTATGAGCTGTTCCAGAATAATCCCATATAGGCTCGGTGTAGAAAGCTGATTGAAAAGGCGTTTATTTTCTGGTTGAATGAAGCCGAATTGGACGAGCGTCTGAACCCGGGCCGTGGCGGTGAGACCTGGAGGACTTTGTTGTGTCTGGTTGGCTGGAGGCTGCTGGTTAACATATTCAGCCTTTCCTCTGTGATGGACATATTACTGGCTGCTCCTCTGAAGGGGAGCCGTTCCACTTTGATGTCACTGGCAGAGCGGAGTCAAAGGGGAGACACCAGCCTCATCACGACCGCAGCTGAATCTGTTTCTACAGTCTGGGCTTTGAGCTCGCTGACTGTTGAAATATGGAATGAGTCAGACAGGCCGATGCAGAGTCTATATATGCAAAAGTACCAGGGGTGATTCTATACTTTCTGCTCTAGGAGTGTTCTAAAAAGATCCTTAATAAAGCAAAGTGTTTTCAATGTCACCAGGCAGTTGTGCGTGGATTTTCTTCATTTTAGCTCTATTTTGACAAGTTACGTTCACATTTTAGATTGCGTGTTGTTGTTTTGTTTGTTTTTTTTGTACCATGTCATCCATCAAACAAATTATAAGTCATTCCTTGCTTTTAAAGAGTACATTTTCTAGTGGTGTTTGTCTCCATGGATATGTTTAGAGCTGCACTTAACGATTATTTTGGTAATCGATTAGTCTGGTGATTATTGTTTTGATTAACTGATTAGTTGTTTAGAACGTGAAGAGCCTGTGAATGAGATTTTTTTATTAAATTTGACCCCAATGAAACTAAAATGACACCTTTAGGACATCCTGTTGTAGAATATTCTGAGTCCACTTCTTTAAGGGCTTATTTTCTGGAAAGTTTCTTGCAAATTTTGAGAGTTGTGGGTTTTTGGGCTTGCTTCTTAGCAGCACTTTCACATAAAAAAGCATATTTTTGGTCTTTTCCCAGTTCTACTTTATGTTAATAGATGGAACGATGACTGAAATACAGACGCTGAACTAGTTGCTTATTGCTTTGTCGCTTGCAGCTCTTACAGCTCTTACAGCTCTTGCAGCAGTTATTTGCGTTTTCTTTCCCATTTTTATGTAATTCCCGATCTTTCTGAGTGATAAAACCTCCTCTCTGAGCACATGTTTTGAAGTCTGTGTATGGCCCAGATAATGATTATTCGATTACTAAATTAGTTGCGATTAATCGATTAACTTGTTTCAACCCTAGATATGTTATTGCTTTGCCTGGAATGTTCCAAAGTAGTGCATTCAACTTATCTGTCTAGTTAGTCTCTCATTATGGGTGTTTTCATTGCTCAAAAATACTGACAACACTTTATAATAAGTACATTCTTGATTTTAAATCAGTGTGCTCGTGCAGCGGTTCCCAACCTTTTTTCCCATACCCCTTTTTCAGTTACATATTTGGGCTTTTTACTGTTTCATTTCCAATAATAATTACTTTGTTAATCTAACTCTAATGCTTTGGGTCCCCCTGCAATTTAACAGGCACAAAAACAACAACTGCAAAGTCTGAGGAACCAGACAGTGACACAGACATTATTTACATCTCTTTTTTCTAATTCATTCAGTGCATTAGATAACAGTCTATGAAAATGTTTGGTGACTGATGAGCCTCGGCACTTTTTCCAACAAAAAAAAGTGTGCAGCTGCTGTAAAAAAGGTTGAACTGAACAACACTTTTAATACACTACACTTTTAATAGCCTGAAAAAAGCATGTACAAAGATTTATTTAATTACAAACAAAAAAAAAACATTTGAGAATATTTCAAGCTCAGTAACTACGTAATACCCTCACCAGTGACCCTAACCCCATCATGAAGAAGACGTTTGAATCATTCTCACTTGTTCAGCTTGAGGAAAGCTTCATTAAGGCTAATTAAGGTGAAGTTATAAAAAAGTGATGACAAATTACCTTTAAAAACATTCTTACTGTGAATGGGCTCACCTCGCCACAGATTTGACTTGAGACTTGGCCTGATGGTGTCACTTTCTTGTCTCCGTGGCGACAGATGAGTTTGAAAAGTTTGAATGTCAGTCCAAAATGCTCCATCTATGGGTTTCAGAGTGACAAAAGTAAGTAAAAGTAAACAAACAAGGAAAATTTGCACCGTTGCATGGCGGTGAAAATAACGACATTGGACTAGACTAGACTGGAACGCAGACAATCGCAATGTCTTAGAGTTCATGTCTCTTCTTTCAACCTACTTCAAATGTTCTATGACACAGCAAAATAGACTATCTTTTGAATCGGGAAATGTGCTCAAAAGGTCCTACAAACAGGAAACTCATCAACAGACTTCGGTAAACTATAGTATTGGTCAATTATGTCATGAAAACGATACTTTCTCTCTCGGTCTCTCTGCCCTAAGCCTTTTTCCAATTTCTGAATAATGTGCTCCTTGTTGTCATTACCAATGGATCCCTCTGTCTCTCCAAACTTGTCTCCGCTATTGTCATTGTCTCTGCACAATCAATGCAGCCAGACTGTGTGCCTGTGTCTAATCCTTGTATTATTATCCATCACAACATTAGTCTGAATTTGGTTATGTCACAGCGCTTGGCCGGCTGAATAAATGAGCAGATTTGTGAGTAATCTGGTTTCAGTGCAGGCACCCGCTGATCGACGCAGTTATTTATAGTCCCATTTGCATCACACAGGTCATTACTGTAATTAACCATAAGCTGCTCCAATTTATGTTTTATGCTAATTAGAAATCAAACCGTGAATACTGATTAAGTGACCACATTATTCAAGCGTAAAAGTGGCTTTGTGTTGGATTGCATTGTGATTGTGCAAAGTGCTCCAACGTTATTGTCTGTCACACTGTGTTAAGGTAAAAATAAGAGATATATTGAAATTATCATAATGTTTGTTTGTCTGCTTAAGACAACTGTTCAAAGGCAATTTTTCAGTCGCATTCAGTCACCGGATGCGATGTAGAACCAGTGTGCATGTCTCAGAGATAAAAGCGTGGCTCAGTGATTCGGGCGTCCACCCGTCAACCTGGTGCTCGCTGTTGTTGTTGTGCAAGACATTTGGTGGCACAGACTTTGGTTCTGCCTTGGTTCTGTCAGTCCACCCTGGGCAGCTATGACTACAGCATCCATGGGTTTCAAAATGACCAGAAATTAGGACTATTGCCATAAACAATTTAAACTAAAATATTATCTATATCCATTGAATGAAACAAAAAAAGTCCTCAAAATGTTGCATACAATATGGACAATGGAACCCAATGTGAATACGTCACATTTTGAGGACTTAAAATATTTTTTAATTGTGAATTGCTTTGGCAACAGTCAATTGTTCATCATTCTCAAACCCATGGAACTTGCATTGCAGCAACAGCAAAGAACAAACATTAATAACACGTTCAGTTGGTAAAGTCCAATAAATCATCAATAGGCCAACCTTAAATTTAAAAAGTGGGAAAAATATGTAACAGATTCAGTCACAGAAACAGGTGCATTGACTTCCTGTTCAAAACTGCTGAACTGATAAGCCCCGCCTCTTCATAGTGACCTTTCACCGTAGAAAGCAGTGGATTGTCATTAACATGTTTTTATTTATTTTTTAAATGGCTACATGACATTTTAGATCCCTACATGTGTCACTGGGGTTATGGGGCTAGAAATATTCTGAGCAGTCGAGTCTCAGTTGCAGGACAACACAGGATTACTCAGACATTCATGGATCAATCCAAATGAAACTTTGAGTAAACTAATGATGAAGAAACACTGGTGCAACAAGGTTAAAAGCTCATTAAAGTCGATTTTGCATAATGTGTCCTCTTTAAAATCTAAACGCTACATTGTCTTTATGAACAGTGTGTGAAAAAGATTGAAGAGTAAATTACAGCAGAAGTAAACTAGCTATAAGTTAAAATATGTTGCTATGCTAAAATATTTGATGATTTCATTGCATAATTTGCAGGTCAAGCTTCTGTCGTGCAGACTGCGTAGCTCCATCTTCTGTCCAACTTTTGGACGGTCCAGTTTTCCTCCAGTGGACCCAAACTGTGGAACGCTCCTCTCTCTGACCTAAAATTGCAAACTGAGCCAAACATCTTTAATAATCGTCTGAAATCAGGGCAGAGCTGCACACATGATAATCCTGAGTAAAATTTGTGTTATTATTAATATTGTATTTGCTAATTTGTATAGTTTTTATTAGAATTTCTCTAAAAAGCCTCATGGACAGGTGTTAAAATGAGCGTTTTTGCTATGACACTTGAAACAATGCATCTGGTTTGTTCAGTGTAATTGCTATGTCCACATCAAATAAATAAATATAGTTCCTCATCCTCAACAACACAATGATCCACGGCAGAACAGACAGACAAGACAGCTGCCCTTAAAAACACATACACATTCAACAAGCTCCACCGCTGTGGCTTCTTTGCCCTATTTCCATATGTAAGTGGGCCACGTCCATGCAGCCAGCTGTGCTAATGTGCGACTGTGTGTGTTCTCAGCCATCTGCACAAACACAGGCCTGAGCCGGAGCATCAGTCACCAGGTCAAAGCTCAGGGCTCCATCTACCAAGAAACCTGGATCATCCACTGCACTCAGCCCTGTAGGCTCGAGGTAAAGAGTAGAACTGCTGCTGTCACATGTGATTATCTGTTTCCATCTAGAGGTGGGCAATGTATTGAAGTTTAGATAATATTGTGAAAGCTTTTTCTAAGATATCCAAAATGTGATTGAGTCACCAGCGACACTGTAGAAAGCGGTAGACAATGAATGAATGGTTATGAATGAATGAGTATATTGTTTATAGTAAACACTCAACACTACTTAATACTCATATAAAATACTCAAATACTTCAAAAAGTGCTGATGGAAAAAAAAGTTATGTTGTAAACTTCCAAATAATGGCAAAAGGTGATATTTCTGTGTATTTATCTGAATATTATTGGAACGTGTGTTTTGTGTTTTTGAGAAATAAAAAATAACTGCAATTAAATAGATGCAATATACAAAGGTTTAAAGCTGAGGTACCGTTTTCTTTTAATTAAATCTGTAATTTTTATGTTTCGTATAAACCCAGAAATAGGCGTTGAAAGCAACGCTCTGATTGGCTATATTTGGAGTGGATGCAGGAGTTTCACTTTGCTGTTTGTTAAAAGCTGCTCATGTCTGAAAATAAATGCTTGTGGATATTACCATTGTGCAAAAGGGTCTGTGAGAACTAGACACTAGTTAGACACATTTAAATACCTACTTCTGATTGTGCTGTGTGGAAATTAAATACCAGTGTTTTAATACCTACTGTGGAACACCCCAGATAAAGTGATCTCCATGGAGACAATCAGGCAAGCCTTCCACCAGGAAAGTTACATGGAAGTTTACTAGGAATATTTTCAACAAAAAAGTGCCAAAAAAAAAGGTTGTAAGACACTTATATATAAAGCACCTTTAAAGTCAACATTTCTTTTTTGTCAAATTATGTATACCCAATACATATGTTGAATATTCTAATTTGTTCTGGCTGATAGTGCTACCATTTCAGTTAAAGTCAGGCGTTGGATAAATAAATAGCCTATGAAGCAGAGCAGGTGAGAGGGGAACAGAAGGGGTTAAGTGTGGGCCAGGAGCCAGTCACGCTACAATGGTTTAGTTGGCCTTACAGCCCACTGCTTGTACTCGGACCGTTTTTGGAATCCGGAGTTGTCTCACCAGTCCATATGAGTCACTGACAGTCTTTTAACTGGCATGAGTGTACGGGAAAAAAGGCTCAAGAACAATCAAAAACTGGAGGGCACGAATTTGATGACATCGAGTGGTTGTAAAGTAAATTTACACTTGAAATCAAGCACAGATCTGGCACCACATGAGAAAATATTTGGCCTCATGAGTTCCACCAGTCTATAATGGGACGATAACAGGTCTAAAATATAGCTCCAACATTACTAGAATAGTTCTGAACAAGGACTAACCCAAAGGAGGATCAAACTTTGGATAAAACTGACTCCAGGTAAACACAAGAAACGCAGCAATATCCGTAAAATACCATCCATCCATGCGAAAACTTGGCATGAGCACCGTGAAATTACCCTTTTTTTAGCTTCAAACCGAACATCCTTTCCACACAGAAGCTGTCAAATCATCTCCACCGGTTTAAGCAACTCTATTCTGAAGACTCAGGCATTGCATAAGAAAACTATATTTTGATTCTCCAAAGCGATGATGTGAAACTCAGGGGAGCAGAAGGTGAAAAAAAATGAATAATTGGAACTGGAAATCTATGGAATAAACTTCAAGCTGTCAATACATTTGCCCTTCAGGCTGATCTGATTGATGGCTGTACTTGGAAACACTTCATTACAGTTTATAGATGTGAGACAGGGCCGCACTAAATCGATTCACCTTTAGGCACCGCCACACACGCAACCAGCTGCGTCGCCATGGAAACCAGCCCGCACCTGTGACCGTGTATAAATGTTTTACCGAGAACACCTGGCCTAAGGAGTGCAAAAAAAACAAAAACGCAAAGATGCAACTAGTTTCTACTTCATTCTGTTACATTAAGAGTCAACCGGTCGTCAAATCAACAAAACGTACATCTTCTGCACAAATAAAACTGCAGATATGAGACGCTGTGATGCTTTTATACGTTTGTTAATAAGAAAAATCAAGCCTGAATGCATCTGATAAATTGATAAAGAGTGTGAGCGAGCAGCAAGGCAGGGGTCATGTGTGTTATTGAGCACAGAGGGGTCAGCTGTGGGGTTTGTAGCGTGAGGTCCAGACAGTTCAAACAATTATTCACCAGTCAATGGAACCATAGATTTTCCTCATCAAGTGGCGGTATGAAGGGAGGGAACAGGTCTTGTTTTTGAGTACTGCCCTGAATCAATGTACTGTATATAAATCTATTCATAAAGCCATGCTAAGCCACACTGGAGCTCTCTGTATATTCCATGTCAGGACAATTCAAAGACATCTTCCTGAGGGCCAAATTCTTCAGAGGGTCGTGGCACAGTTTGGAGTCGCACAAAAAATTCCCCATCACTAGATCTGTTTCAATTCTGATAATATAACAACTACTATATTACATTTTTTGTGAGAAATAGTAAGTAAACAGACTTTACCAACATTTATCTCCAAAATTGCAAATCCAGGACTGAACCAGGATTAAATTAAGACTAGACTAGTACCAACTTTGCTCTGAACCAGGACTATCCCAGAATATACAAAATAACTAAATCAGGGCTAAAGCAGAATTAAACAAGGTCTAAACCAGGACTAAACCACATATTTCATTGTTTTTGACAATGGGTCGCGAGCCGGATCAGAGCATTTGGAGGGCCTGTTCTATATCGAAAACTGTATAATATATAATATGTCCAATCATGGCAATCATTATTAAAAACAAAACAAAAAAACAACAATACTTGGAAGTTACTTAGGGTCATATTCGTTCAGCCCACACGTTTGACTATAATTCCCATTCACAAAAACCAGCAATGTTCAGTATTGATATTTTCTTTTTGCATGGTTGTAATATTTAATACCAATCTAAAACTCCCATTATACTTCATTTCATACAAAATGTATGCAGAGCTGATATATTTAGAGCCAAACCTCCAGGTAGCGGTTGCGTAAGAACAAAAGTTGTCGTGTGGTGCAAAGTTTCTCTGTGAGTCCCCTGAGAGGGAGCTGTGATGCGGGCTTTGTCTGAGCAGGAGTGGAGCTGAATGAGAAGCAGTCTCCTTGTCAGAGTATTTTTGGACACTGGCACTTGTGAAAGGTGAGTTAGTGTGGTGTGCAAGGCGCTGTGTCTGAGGCTTGTCAGTGCACATCTCTCTGTCTCTGCGGACCGTTGGCCTTGGTGCTGAAGCTCTCCCAGTAGGAGGGGTCCTCCTCTGTCAGGGGCGAGGCTGGGCCAATCAGGTCAGAGAATGTCAGCAGGGTGAAGGGGCAGGGAGAGGGCAGGGGCGCAGGTGAAGGCTGAAACACAACAATGAGAATACTTGAAGCTGTGCAGAATGAGTTTGCTTTGAGATTTTGGTTTAAGGTGAATAGTGACAACTCATCAACCATAAGACCTGGCAGACTGTTAATTCATTAATTCATGTTCTTTTATACGCCAAAAAGAAAGGTATCCCTTTCTTACCGATGAGCCTGCACCAAGTGCCACAGCAACATGATGGTCCTCATCGAGGAGACTCTCCTGTAAAACACATAAGAAAATGTCACTAAACTGTGCAACAGAGTCAGTCTCCCAAGTGTCTGTTCACTCTCCTTTCACCCTCTAAAACAGCAGCATCACCGGTGCAAAGTGAACAGCAGGTGGCATCAGCTGTTCAACAGCAGCGATAAGGCTCATGTCCATCTGACCCTCTCGCACAGAGCACCGAGACCCGTGCTCAGAATGTCTTTCAGTGAAATTGATTCAGTCCAGGTCTGTATGACCCCTGGGCTTCAGTAATAACGACTGCATGAGAAACAAAACAAGAATGGTGTGGCATACAGCTTACCTTTTACTGTTTAACTGTATCTTCTAAAAGTCTTAAACATGTAAATCATTCTAAATTAAGTATAGCTTTTCCCACCACTACAATTTGAACTCTACCCCTTAAACAGTGTTTAAAATATCAACACATACAGTAAATTATTTCCTCTAAAATTGGACAGTGAAGTAAGTGAGTCCATAAAAAGGTTATATGTGCAGTTGGTGTGAAATCATGGACACTACAGTAGTCCCAGGAGAACTGTATAAAGGATGACCAGCCTCTTGTGAATCCCCTTGTTCTCTGACAGGAGGATGTGCAGAAAGATAATCTATATGAAAAGATCAAAGGCAGGAGTGGAGCTGAGAAGATGACAGTGGAGAAGAGCATGGAAATGGAAAGGAAGAGAGTGGTGGCTTATTCCTGTGCTTTGACAGAGAGCCGCACACCTCTAATGGAGGGCCACTTCAGGGTCCCATCACAATCTCCTGGGAGGATGTCTCCCAATGACCACCTTTGCTTTTTCAAGGGCCAGTCTCTGGGAGTGTGCCAAACCCGGGCCCGGCACAAGTTACTTTGAACCAAGATGCTCATTTCCTGAAAAGGCTTTCTGAATGGAATAGTCATGAATGTTGCTAAAACCTTGTTCTGTGATTGTTAAGACTCCCACTGTGACGTATGGGGATTTCAAGGAAACACAACACAAAATGATGTCCTTTCACAATTGTGTACAGTTACTGTCTTTGAACAGTAGAAAGTTGATATAGAAAGTTTTAAATTTGACAACACCAACATATTTAGTGTACAGAATTGAATGGTCACTTGTTACTTTTAGTTTTAGTGTGACGAAGCCCATTTTGAAGTGATCCATTTGACCGTTCTCATTTTTTGTTTTCCTCTTATCCAGAGAGAGGGCAAGACACAGACTTCCTGCCCCCAGAGACCAGTCCCTCCTGGAGATTAATGCATTGTTCCCAGGCTTCCAGGAGACTTAGTCCTTCATGCATGTCCTCTTGGTAGAACTTCCCAACTTCGACAGAAAGACATTCAGAAGTCAGGCTATTATTATTACTATTACCGTATTCAGTGTTTTATGTTGCACTTCACCGCCGAAGCGTCCCATCCTATTATAAAACCTTTTTTATTCTGAAACTCCCTCCTTGCTTGCTCATTATAGAGAACATACATTTACAATTGACCAATAAAGACTCACCTCAAACACCCAGTCGTCCTGCTCCTCCTCGTCCAGGTGCATGGTTGTGTGGCGCTCTGGCCGGCCCTGTGTGAGCGGTTCAGGCGAGAGGTGAAACTCCACCCGCTGCAGGTTGAATCCAAGCCCTGTGCCGATGGCTTTAATGAAACTTTCCTTGAGGGCCTTTTTGTGGAACAGCAGACAAAATATATAATTAGACCTAGATACAGATAGGAATAGAGGAGGACAAGCTAAAAATACACAATGCAAAAAAGAGTGATTATTTGAAAGTAGAACAGATGGGAATTGACACAAAACATGTTGGACAGTGGGCACACAAAGAGGATTAGTGTTTGTGTGTGCGAGAGGATGCGGCGTCCGTGTGTGTGTGCGACTGGCTAAAACTGACTCAGCCAATGGACAACAATAACAGTATTACAAGCCTAATCACTATGGCAACCGTTGCGTTCTGCCATTAGTCAACGGCGCAATGATGAGATCAGAGCGTGACGTCTCCGAGCCACAGTCTCAGTGTCGCTGCGTCTTTACTTGGCAACGGCATAACGACCGCTCTAAAGAAATTGCCGTAAACAAACGCGTTTAAGTCATGTCATTCTACGGAGATTTGCTTTTTTTTTCCCCCTCTTAGGCGACCACATGCAGGGCACAGCCGAGCGGCCGTGCAAAGTGACTACAGGCTACTGCGGTCGCCATGGTTACCCAGTGCCGGTAGAACACGGCGAGCTGCTGGTGTTCGGAGCCGGCTGATTGGATGACGCTCCACTCGTACGGGGTAAACTGACGAGTCATGATGCGGAAAAATTCGGGCACGGAGCTGCTGCCTGCAAACACCACAAAAAAACGGCAAATGCAAAGAGGAAATGAATAAAGTGTCTGTCAGAAAAGATGTTAAAAATAGTCCACTCTAGATGTTATGCAGTTAAAATAAGATTAAAAGCAGCAGAGTTTTGTTAGCTCTTTAAAGAATCATCTATTGGCCTAGATTTAGAACATCTCTCACACAGAAAAATACAAAACAATCCTGACACTTGCACTACATAGCAGGCTTTCTTGTTCTATTACGTAAGGCAAGACTGACATCTGGTGGACAAAAGTGATGCTGCAGAGTTTGTAATATGGTTGAAATTTCTACAATTATTACCAGGCATGACTGTCTTCATTATATCAATGCCAACCTGCCTCCCCTGCTCTGCTGCGAGCACTGCATAGTCTCCCTGATGGGACAGGTTAAAGCTCCAGGTGAGGGAGGCCGGGCCATCCTGGACACAAAAATCAAAGCAAAACCTTAATAATGACATATAATTGCACCAAAATGAAAACGTGTTGTACATTTATCAAATCACAACGGCTGCAATTATTTAGATAACAGAATGTTCTCTGCAAAGAACTGTGGTCTAAATATCTACAAACATGTTCTGAAATTCATGGGATTCTTGTATTAGTTCATTAATAAAGAAATTAGTGTTAATAAAGAAAAAAAATACACAAAAACAAATTAATGTCAGATTGGGATCCGAATTGGATCGAATAGTAATTTACAAACTAGGGCTGGTCGATATGGCAAAAAATTATTATCACGATTTTCTTGGGGCCTGGTCATGATTTCGATTTTATCACGATTCATCTTCACTTTGCATTTTTTTATTGTCTATCATAGAGCTGCGTTATTTAGGAAGAATTTCTAAAATCAAATTTACCTTGCAATTGTGATAAGATTTGCGATTTACGTTTTAATAATTCTGTTCACATTTTAGACACAATTGTCTCTTTTAGTTGCGTTTTTGTCACGTTCAGTTGTGTTTGTCACATTTAAACGCGTCTTTGTCACTTTTAGCCGCGTCTTTGTCGTTTTATTCCAGTTTTAGTGCATTTTTTGTGCAGTTTGTACAAATCCAAACTACAGTGTTAGCAGTTTTTATTCAAATTAAAGCAAGACATTTTGTTTGTGGCAGAAATCATCGCACTTCAAAAATCGCATCTTTTATAATTGCGATTTTGTGTCGATTTGGTTTAATTGTGCAGCTCGGACCTTTAAGAGATAAATAAAGTCATCTGCTCAGAAGCTTCAGAGGCTAAACAACAGGAGAAAAAGTGTGTTTGAAAAGACAGCTGCATTAAAAAGACAAACAGTGAATCACGGTACGACGAGCCCTATTACAAACTATAAAATATTGCATCAGGAGCCAAAAAAAACAATGTTGTGTGACTCGTGATGCATCGTGACCCGGGGCTGAGAAATGCATCTTAAATGAATGGGATTGCAGCAAGTGAATTGAGGTGTACATTTTATCGGACACAAAGATCTGAGATTCCCATCACCATTCTAAACATTTATCAAATAACTAATGACAATTATGTGCTTTTTTGTTTTATGAATGACCTTTAAATAGAGGTACACAACAAATTAATTGTTTAAACTGTATCAAATGACAATAACAATACAAATGGGAAACATCTCCGCAACACTGCTACAAACTGATGATCTCTGCCTTTGCCTTTTCACCTGCCATGTCTAGGGGTCTAAGGGTCTAAGGGGTTTACATTTTTAGCACATTCAAAGTTCTCCTTCAAGCTGTATTCTTGCAGAGGAAGGTTGCATTGTCCTCCTAAACATTGTTGTTAGTGTAAGAAACCCTAATTTAACCGCACTTCACACTAATGAATGAGTTTTACTTTAATTGCAATTTATTCACAGTAAATAAGTCTGAGTAACCAATGAGCATCAATACTGAATAAAAGTTGACTCAAAACTTAACCCTAGTATCTCAAGTAAACGTTATTTTGTTATTATTAGTTATTGTGTAGTTGTCTTGAATGAACGAGAAGATAAGTTACCTGCACTGGAATTGCCAGGTAGGGCTTTCCTCTTGTAGAGCGATCCAGTGTGAAGTGGGACCAGGGTAAACTCATCTTCTCACTCACAAATCTCCTCAGCAGTAACCTGCCCGCCTGAGCAGCACACAGCAGCTGAGCACAGCATCACTCAACACAGCTTGATATCAGTAACTTAGTGAATTCATGCTTACCATAGCGGATTTAGCATCTTTGGTGAATACAAACTGGCCGATCCTCTCCTTCTCTTCGGGCTGGATGCACCGAGCAGCAAAAAGCCACTCTGACCTGGTCGGTGTCCAGGAGCCACAGCGGAAAGCCCACCGGACAGAGCCCATCATCTCTTCAGGGTCTCCTCCTCTCATGCTGGTGCAGCTGAACTCCACAACAACCCGCTCAGACAAGTCTTGCATAAACAAACACTCATGCTTTACGGTAACAGTTAACGCCGAGCTTCGCCAGCACACTCAAAATGACCTGTGAACGTTCACAGAAGTGTGCGTTTACGCCACTTGTGATATTTTACTTGTGATTGAAGTTAACAGTAGGAGCGCACGCACCCGGAAGAGCACGACACGACGCGCTGCCGTCACCCGTGGGCGCGGTGGAGGATTGACCAATGGGAGCGATCCTAGTAGTGCGACACTCGCGACGCCTTCACTTGCTCAAAGAACGGTGGAATAACACAAACATCATATACGACAATGTTAGAACAGAAAAAAGACGAAGGAAAGAACTAGAATGATATTAAAAACCTTATGATAATGTTTTACTTTAGCCTGTTAACTGTTAAATAATATACTTTGACTATTCTAATATTTATTTGTACTGTTACACTGAAATATTTGAATAAAAATAATCAAAAGCAAATATCACATAGTATCTTTTAAGGCAGCATTAAAATTGCCTTGCTACTACGATGTTTTGATTGCGGTAAACCTACGATGAGTAAGGTGAGTAGTTTTACGAATATGGTCACGTTTTTCTCTTTCCATTTCATTCATTTCTATTAAAGCATGCACAATGATTACGCGAATACATCAGCAATCGGTACATATGTAAATGTTTTGTATAAAATGTCGATTTCTTGTGGAAAATAATGGAAATGCACGAAGGAGAATAGCGTCTTAAATTCGGTGCTGGCAATGAAATGATTCCATCCCATCGCTATTGATACACTGTATTCATCCTCGATTACTAAAGACATTTAAATGAACATAGCAGTATTTTTCTCTGATTCATTTCGCATTAAAAGTCAAATGGTTGATATTGTGTGACACTTCTAATAACGAAATGTAATGCTATTGTTTTTTTCTCCACAGATCAATCTGCCTTTCCACCTGTGCCTGTGTCACATCTGCCTACACTAGCCCATTGGCCTTACACCTGTTTTTGTCACAATTTTGAACACATTGCTACTCAAAAGCAGTAGTTTATCAGGCCTACATGGACTTTGAGCTGTTTTACAGTGAGCAACAAACGCAAACGTACCTCAAAATCCACCTGTGACCTGTGAGCACCATTTCCTCCCACCTGATTCTGGTGTTTGGCACTGGGTTTTTGCTGCCAAGCTGGATTTCCTGCAAGTGAAGCATCTTAAAAGGAAGAGGAAAAGTAACTACAGTGTGAGAGAGACACAGACTCTCATCAGAGAAATCCACAAGAGGAGTAATGTCCTGTTCTCCCGACAGCAGGTTGAATTTTACACCCTTTTCTAGTTGTAATCATGCACCGAAGAGAGAGACGTAATGTCTTTTTGTATCTCTGTGTCTCAAAAGAATACAGCCATCAATGAGTTGAAGAGACAAGCATGGGAGGAAGTGGCCCGAGGTGTCAACTCACTTGGTGAAGGAGAGCTACGTACTGCAGCTGAAGTGAGTTGATTATAGATGTATAATTACATTGCTGATTCCCAGTGGGCACATTCATCACACAAGTTCTTATTCTGAAATCTGCTTCCAACATCAATTGTCGACGTAAATGAGTATCTGCAGATTACAGCTCGCAAATACTCTTGGAGATTTCAGTTTTTTTTTTTTCAGATTATTGTTTTTAAATTCAACTTGTTTCTATTATTTTTTTGATTCCCAGGTAAAGCGACGTTATCTGGACTGGCGTTCCCTGATGAAGAGGAAGCAGCTCCAGGCCGAACTCTCCCTCTCCTCCTCCTCTTCCTCCTCGCTCGCCCTGAAGTCGGAGTATGAGCCGTCCTCTCCAGAGGCGGCGTCGCTCACCTCGTCCTGGGACCAGCTGTTGGACCTCTCAGCACTGCCCAAAGACAGCCACTGTGACTGGCCTGAGCTCAGCCTGGGCGACCAAGGCAGCCAGCCTATGATGAACCCTTTGGGTATTAAGATGGAAGAGGATGTCTGCGAATACAGGGTGAGGAGTGTTTTATAAATATACAACTCCTGATTAAACTTAAAGACTAAATTAAATGACTTGTAAACCATGCTAAACTGTATCTGTTTTGATCAATTCAAGCTCTTTTCATTAAACAAATAGGCTTTATTGATGCAAGCAGAGGCTAATATGTGAAAATCACTTTAATTAATGTCTGAAGGGCCAGTGTTAGATACATAATACTGATTATGCCACAGCATTATGGAAAGTGCCATTTTTATTCAGTCTTTTGATTAAGCACGGCTAAATTGATGTTATTGTCTTTTAATTGATAACTTAAGCATCCAGTCAATTTAAGCTGTAAAATTATATTTATATTTACCCAGTGTATTTCAAGATTGTTTCATTTGATAGACAAAGAGAACCACCAGTATTTTTATTACCATGTTTATTTATCTTATTTTTATTGCATGCGCCTATTTCATTCATTCCTGTCCTAAACTGTGTGTTGCAACAGTGGAATTTCCCCATTGTGGGACAAATAAAGGATCTCTTATCTTAAATTTAGATAGGCATGTATTTAGGCATACTGTATTAACAACTGGCTTTAGATGAAAGTCAATATAAAGTATAAAGTGCACACTCTTATTTACAGTAGGTGGCTGACTGGGAATAAATAGTAAAAATGGCAAATAAATTGAAGCTTACAGTAGATTAAAGCTGGGAGCAGAGATGTAGTTATTGAGTTCTGCACTCGAACTCGTTTTTTCAAGTCACTTCCAGGACTTGTGACTCAAGTCAAACATAATAACTGATGACTTGGGACTGAACTCAGACGTGAGTTTGTGAGGACGGTGACTCGTGATTCGACTTAAGGTTCAGGCCAGAGTACTCGGAGTTGGACTTGTGGAGCTGTCAAGTCCTGCCCAGCTCTGCCTGCTTCAAAAACATGTTTCTAAACGATAATAGGGATTAGTCTCGGACACAAACCTTATTTTAATGACTTGGCCTTGACTCGACAACAACCCTGGCTGGTAGACTAAAACTAAAGATGGTCCAGTTTTCCGCTTCAAAATGTTTTTGTGGCTCTCAAGCATAGTAGACAGTGAGGGTTTTATGTCTATCAAAACTGTCATTTCCCTTTGAACCAGTAGATGGAGTTCTGACCCACTGCACAACTTAAACTGTACTTTGCAAAAAGGCAGCTGGAAAAATAACATGTTACTGTTGTTGTCAGGAAATATTAATCAATGCTAAATCAAAGTGGGTCATAAAAATATTTTGATCAATTAATGTAAATTGTTTTATGTATTCAAATACAACCAGAGAACCATACATTTTAGTTATGTTATGGTACATTTTCAGTAACATTCCAGCGTCTTCAACACTGAAACAAACACACAGTTTTATTTATGTCTCCAGCTGGACTGCGATGGAGAAGTGGGAGATGGAGAGATAGATGATGACGACATCCCCTCCCTCCTCAGTGACATCGAGTCCCGTGGAGAGGGCCATGCTCCTGAAATCTACTCCAATGGCGACCAGGGCATCCTCAGTTCATCCAAGGGCCCCGCCTCCACCACTACCCGCGACGTCACTCTCAACAGCCTGTTGGGGTACGCCCTGCCCGGGAACACCCTGAACGACGGCATGGGGCCTGGTGGAATCCTGGTGGCGGTGGAGAAGCAGAGATTGGAGGTTGAAAAACAGCGTCTTGCTATTGAATCCGAGAGGCTCGTGGTGGAGAGGGAGCGGCTCGCGGTGGAGAAGGAGCGCCTCCGTCAAAACGAAACAGAACGAGAGCGAATGCAGCTGGAGAAAGAGAGGCTACAGGTGGAGAGGGAGCGACTCAGACTGTTGCTCATCAACCAATCTGAGCACGTCGACTCGTCCTTCAACCTGCCGCCGCAACAGGGCCCGCCCACGTCCTCCACATCCTCCAATCCGGACGGGTCGATCGGGGATGGGGAGGGGAAAGAGAGCAAAGGCTGGCTGTCATTAGTGGATCTGGAGGCAGAGAGGATGAGGCTGGATCAGGAGAGGCTTCAGCTGGAAAAGGAGAGACTGCAGTTCTTTAAGTTTGAGTCGGGCCGACTGCAGATTGAGAGAGAGCGCCTCCATGTGGAGAAGGAGAGAATGCAGCTGCATATAGACCACCAGAGCCACTGACACAGCGGCTCAATAAAATGAAGGAAAAAAGCCCATTCTTGTCAGTATTTGAATTTGATGCCAGAGATGGAAATTGCAACATGTGCAAACAAAGTTCATTGGCTGAGGTAGATCATTTATCCATGGTGCATTTGATTTACGGACAGACAATATTGTATTGTTGACTGCATGTTTTGAGACGTGTTTTTAAATGGATTGATGCCTTTGGTATCCTTTATCTAATTTAATTAATGTTTGTTCTGCGTTCTTTCTCTGCCAACGTAAGAGGTTTATTTTAATCATTTTAGTTGTATTATATTTGTAAAGAGTTTACTCTAAATGGCCTCTCTTTTGGAGGAATGCTGTGCACTCACAAAGAGGCTAACATAGAGGGTTTAATATGATCATATCACAGAGAATTTGTTAATATATAAAAACATTTCTATAATACTATGGTTCTAAACCAACACCAAGAACAGAACACAACTTTTGTAAAGGTGGCTAAATGATATTATCCATTAATCAAATATTATATTTAACAGATGATTTAGCAGCACTCACGCATTTTGTATCACTGATATGGCTCAATTTACACTTTGTGTATCTAGCAATGTTTCATCTGTTACATCAGCCCAGTTCCAAATGCATTTATATTTTGTCAATTACACTATATGAAAGCACACCCCTTTGAGTGTTTAAAAGTATTTTGAGGTTATATACTTTATTGAGAGAAAAATAATGTGCTCTTTATGCCTTTGTGTCAAGTGTTTACATGAGTGGTCCAGTCTATAGATGTTCTATTGTCGGAGTGAAAAGAATATGATACAATGCTTTATGATGATGATATGACAGTGAGCATGCCAGAAAAGTCAAGTACAAAAGTGGATGATTATTATGAACTGATGTATGCACTTTTAATATTGTTTTGTGTCATTTTTTGCCTCTGTATTTTTTAAATTGATTTCTCAGTTTGTTTGTTTTTTTTTTGTAGCTATATGATCAAGTGTAACTAATGTCGCAATTATCATTTATTGTCTGTCATTTTGTATCGTTTCAGGTTTGTAAATAAAGTTATGTGGCTCTTTTATTTTGGGGCATAATGATTGTGTTTTTGTTTTAATTTCCCCCTGCTGCAGATCTATCATTTAATGGAAAGAGTGTTGAAAATCGCTTTGAGAGCGTAGCACTTACGGCATGCAGGCTCATCGAACTTCATAAAAACACAATTTGAAGTGATGTAACACCGTGACATGTGAGATTATGATATTTCGTATACTTCAGCGTATAAAACCATAAAGACAATTTACAATAGGAGTGCACTCTTTATTCTTATTTGAAGCGTCGCGTCACTTGTGATCCTCTGCTCTGTCACATCATTCGTGTAATGTGGCAATCAGCTCATAAACATAAGTTTGTTTTTCTGCCTGAAAGTTATTTGGCTGTCTGTCAGAGAGAAAAGGCATCATCTGTGACAGTTCATAAAGTTATAATATAATGATATAATAAAGGAAGAGATGCAGTTTTTTGCAGACTTAAGTAATATAAATGTTGCTATGAGGCTCGATTAAAGGTGCACTGCAAAAATGTATATCTATCCTTACTTAAAATGTCTTAAATTCCAAATTTTAATCTGGATTTGAGGAGCTGTGACTAGATGAGATTTAGCTTTTTTTGGCATAGAATATTTCACATAGAATAGAATAGCAAATAGAATTGCATATCATAGAATATGCTTTTTTCAAGGCCTTTCTGATTTATTATAAGAAAATTAAGCTTAAAGTTAAATTGCCAATGGGGTAAGGACATTTTTCTCAACCCATTGGTAAATAATTGGACTTGAAGCAAGAAGAAATGTATTGAAACAAGTCTGAAACATTTTTAAACAAGTAATCTAGGTCCATCCTTCAAATAGATCTTAAGTGGTCAAAACGTCTGAAATTAAGATTAATATACTCAAATCAAAACAATTTAACTAATCTGAAAATTAATTTATTGCTATGGGAGCAAAACAATTTAGCGAAAGACCATTATTAATTGCAAAACCTTGTCTCCGAATACACTCCATTATTCTTTACTCCAATCAACCGTCTTATGTCATTCCATCCTTTTCCATCCTTTTGAACTTGAAAATGTACTTAAAGAGTCAAAAGTAAATGTATTTCACACATATTTTGAGAACTGTAAAGGATTGTGTGGTGATTTTGAAAGTGAATTGTGCTGATCTTTGGTCATCAGTAGCAATTTCAATCGATTTCCTAATTTTTTTTAGTGGATTTTACGTGTGTATTTTGTTTGCTCAAAGTCAGCACTTGAAATCAAAACCTTTAGGTAAAACGCATCCACCACTGTGCTTTTCCTTTGGGTATTGCGATATTACATTCAAAAAGACCCCTGTTGTTGAGAGTTGAAAGTTTTTGTTGGGTGGGATATGAAAAATAAGAAAAAGCGGCGTAGAAAAACACAAAGGCAGATGGAGGACTAACCCAGAGCAGAGGAGATGAATGGAGCCACTGAAAATAGAAGATAAACTGCCTTTACTCAGCAGCTCTGACAAAATAAGCAGACTGAAGGTGAATGCTCCCGTGACATCATTTGCACAAGAAGCTGTCAGGTTAAAATGGGTGCCAGGGTTGCCTCAGAATTGTCAGAAATGAGAAATCCCTGTCAGTAATAACCCAAAGAGTCTGTGTTTGTAGGAGAATATGAGCGCGTGAGAGAGGAAATAATGGCAAATGCGTGTCATGTGATGCTCAGCCTTAGGAGCGTTAGGTCTCGGTGGACCGGAGACAGCAGCTCAGATGATCAGATCACAGAGGGGAGCTTTAACTCTGTTAGCGCTGGTTAAGATCAAGTGATGATTTGTCCCAGTTTATGTGAACGCATCTGCAAAAGGGATGACATCAAATGAAGAGCGAGTCTAGTTGATCTAAAAGGCAGATCTGTCCTGTTCTGTTAGCACCATGTTTTCAGTGTAAGGGTCAAATGAATCTGTTTGTATTTTCTACACATTTAAAGATTGTTATTCCAGAAATATCAGCTGTTTCTTGCATGAAGTGATAATATGCGTGCACAGAGCCCCGTATCCACTAGGGGGCCTTAAAGCTGAGGTACCCAACATTTTTTTGGAAATTAATACATTTTGAGTTTTCCACAGTATCTTGTAAGAGCAGAACTTACTGTTTGCATCTAATAATAAAATATATTATGTTTAAGTAAGAGTTGAAAGCAGCTCTCTGATGGGCTGTGCTTGGGTGGTCCACTCCAGTTTTACTTCTCAGTTGTGCACGAGTCCGAAAATAAAGGCTTATGAATATTCACGCTGGGCCACAGAGTTTGTGAGAGATGAGTTACAAAGATTTAGAAACTTGAAACGTGAAAATGAGGTACCCCAGCTTTACCAATTGGTATTCTGGCGTCCCACTGGCGGCACGCTAGATTTAGTTATTCCTTTTTATCCACCATCTGATATAAGGAAACTAAAAAGCTGCTGGACATGTTCAATATGAAAAGAAAGCTGTAACCCACTTATTTTCAGTCAAATCAAACATTCTGGGATGAATTGAATTGAATGAAAATTAAAAAATTACACTAAAATTATGGATTCTGCCTGGACTTTAAAAAAAACTTTATTACAGGTCTCTAAAACAATTTTTTTTGTTAAATTAGCTTCAGCTTTGAAAGAGGAATTGTCAAAACCCAACAAAAGCCAAAAGTAGTGTCAATCAGGCAAAATCTAAAGACACCAGCTTCACTTCTTCATATATTTCACAAAGAAAATGTAGGCAGACTTTAAAGTCTGATATTCCTCTTTGTAGAGCTTGTTTCCAAGTGGAATCAGAGTAAATCAGACTCCAGAGGCCAAAACTACAGAGTCTCAGCTTCACAAAGAGTCCAGACAATAGTTTGTGTCCAAAGGGTTCAGAAATGAGGCTCATTTTAGCCAGACGTTTTAGGAACAACAGGTCCGAGCGGCATTTAACAACGAAATGCGTAGAAATGAGTTATTTTGCAAATGTCTGCTCTGAAGAATGCACACACATTTCTAATTACTAATCTGTTCATGTTTAAGTTTATCATAATGTATCCAGTAAATGGCTTTAAGGTGCACTTTGAAGTTTCTGATGCAGAGTCCACTACCTGCTGGTCTTCTTGGAAATGTTATTGCTTTGCTTCTAGGACATTCAACTGATTATCTCCAAAGAAACAAGCAGATGACTGATCTGTGGAGAGGCACACGAAGCATGTATGTTTATTTTTAGCTTTATAAGAACATTTGTTATTGAATAGATAAACGCAAGACAGATTCAGTGTCATCTGTGGAAATTACCAACAAAGAAATAACATCTCCATGGAGACAAGCAGGACCCCAAAGTCTTCAAGTTTGCGTCACGATAAATAACCACACAGAAAAAAAAGTTTCGTTGATGTTTTTACTAGAAAAACCAAACCAAATGGAAATAAATCAAGAAACAAAGTAAGAAAAGAAATAAACCAGACAGAGTGTGTGACAGCGACTGCATTTTCTGTGCTGGAGGTGCCAACAAAAAACGATTGGACTGGAACCAGCATTACCATGATTTTCTCCTTCAACAAAAACGAGCGGCTTTTTTTTTTTCTTTGTCAAATGTGATGGAGTATAAAACTGTATAGCAAACGTTATATTGCATTACAGGGCTCGTTGTTGATGCGAAGGGAGACAGAAACGAAACACAATGAAGATGGAGAGGTAACCGAGGACACAAGCAGCATCCTCTTTTTCCGTATGTGCCAAAATTCCAAAAAAGCATATAAAAAATATTCAATTCTACCAAAGAATGTAACCGGGGGACGTTTTTCTGAGGTCTCCATTGCCTGGGTGCATGGTTTATCCAATAGTATGACACAAAAATTCCACTTTGGTTTGACCTCTTGAGTGGATTTCAATCTTGGACAGAAAACCCACAGCACGGCGATATCAAATGCAGTACAAATATATCGCCTTAGCGCTGTATCCAAGAGGTGCAGTTAGTCACAGTGGCCCGTCCGCTCTGTGGATTTAGAGTGAGAAAGTAACAGTGAAACTCAACTAAATGTGCCTAAATGTGTCGACCCTGTTTAGAACTATGCAACAAGGTGTGTGTTTTAATGTGTGTCCGTGTGAGTGATGGACATTCAGTGACGATACGGGGTTATTATGGAGGCAAAATATGTGGATCAAGATTGTGTGTTGTAAATTTGTTTGGAAAGCCTGAAGGAAAGGGCCATTCGATGCTTTGTATGTCATTTTAATGGTTAGTACTAGATAATATATAAGACTTGCAAGCACAAAAACATTAATTAATTTTGATCTTGAACCAAAATGGTGCCTTTTGAAATGTTGGCGTAAGGATGGTACTATCGCACAGTAGGGAAAAATCTTCTAGTTCATGTATGAATTCACCAATAAGGATGTATCCAAGAAATGTGACCCAAGCATTGTTGAGTTCTCTAATGACTTAAAGCTGGGCTTCATGACTTTATTTTATGAGTGTATGAGTTCACGTTTTGTGTTTCCCCAAAGACTATATTGGAAAAGTAGCTCTTTATGACAAAAATGAGTCTGTTGCACGTCTGCAAGTAATAATAAAGTATTTTATTTCTTGTTAAGCTGGAAGTAAGACCTGAAAGCTGCGCCCTCATTGGCTGCGCTTGGGTGGGCCACTGCAGTTTCAGAATCTGAATAAAAAATAAAAAAGTCACTAAATGAATGCATGTGTAAAGTCATTATGTGCTGAGCTAGAAATGGGTGACATTTCCAGTCATATTCCCCTGCTTTAAGTAACAATGCATTGTAAACTGAAAGATTGATATTGATATGATAGATTGATATGACTTGAACGATAGCAAACTCATACTTTATAAAATGAGCATTATATTTCCTGATGTGTGTGTCTTTCTTTTGTCCTCAGTTTAGACTTTCAGGTTGTGGACACAATAGAATGTATGTCTCGTGTTGGCACAAATGTTTTTGCTTCAATAATAACCCCATAGTGATGAGCGGGACACACAGACCATGGTGGATACTAAAGTTATCAAAAAACAGCCATAAAACAGAATGTATGCCATGGCCTCTGACAATCAGTGAGCAATGTTTTCTATAGCTCTCTATAGACGTATAGATATATATTCATTTGTATTATAGATATAATATGTAGATTTATAAAAAAAGGATTCAATCTTAATTACAAGTGGCATTTTATTTTATACTCATTATTGCAATGATTTGTTATCTAAGATGATTAAAAAAGACATGTGTTTTGCTACGCAGGTATTTACAACAGTTTAAAAAGCAAGCTTTCATTATATATCTCAAATGAGCGTCGCCATCACCGCCCCAAATCCAGAAAAACTATTCAGAGGTCAAGTGCAGGCGGTAGAGACGAGTGGTTCTCAAATTTTCTGACCAACTACATTGTCTATAAGTGAGCAAAGAGCAATGCAATATTTTGAAACTGGCTACGTTCACACCACATGGAAAACTGGCCCAAATCGGAAAAATATATATATTCACATACACACACTTCTGCCACGGTGATTTGCTACAAACAAGGCCGAAATCTGACGTCAGGGAAACAGAAGAGACGGGGGTTTGTGTGTTTGAGCCTTGATATGTAGAGCTGGCCAGCCATCCAAACCATTGAACTATTTACTTTTGTTATAAGTGAGATAAAGCACCAACTGGCCACTTATATGCACAACTGCTCCAGAACTGACTGGCCCAGAATTGGATATTTTGAAACTGGCAAAAGAAAAAAAAGACTGTTGGTTTGAGAGTGACGAGATAAGCCTATCAACTTCCCGAATAAGTAATGGGCTCTGTGCACAACGGCGCACCTATAGCTCACTGTGTCAAGAAGCTAATGCTAACGTTTATTAAAATGTCAAATATAAAATAAACAACAATTTTTTCCCATTTTATTAGTTTACATGGGGCAGGCGAGCTCAATAGAAAGTAGGTTTTCAGGCTGTCCAGGAAATCGGTGCATTGCTGACTTGTTGCACGTGTACCTTAAAGTCTATATGTTCTAATTTTTCTCTAATACTGACTTATTTTGGTGGGAGGGCGCCTGTGTTAAATATTTATCATAGTTGACATCTGTGACGTAGCAGTTTGTGAAGAAATTTTGAAAAATAAAAGTTTAAAATGGCAGGAAGTAGTGCTGAGTTCTAAAATGGAATCCCTCTGTGATGTCATCAAAAAGCGACATAATAAATAGACACTTAACACTTAACTTAAACATCTTTCTGACAGTTTTAACGGTCATTCAACAAAATAAAGGTGTTATCAGGTATTATAATTTGTCAAATCATAACTATTGTGTAATTTATATGGATTTTGTTCCTTGTTTTCAAAATGGTTGCTAGGTAACAGTTGTAGAATTCGCTACCAATGTCATATTTTCTGCTCATAACCAACCAGGAAGTACAACTATAAACTTTAGGAAAATAGTCAAACTGGGGACAAACAGAAAAAATGCTTAGTCAAATCTTAAATCTAATCATACACTACATTTTAGTGAGATGTGTAATCTAACCTGTCATATAGACTTTAAACATTTTACACAAATAAATCTACTTTACATACCGTTTTAGCTGCAACAGGAGTGCAGATCTGTGGCAAAAAGAGGCCAAAGTGGGACGGGCCGAATAAGGTGAATAGACTGTCCGATTGCTTTTATGTTTTAAAAAATTGTTTTATTTATTTTTCTAGCATTGAGCGTTAGCATTGAGCGTTAGCATTAAGCCACAAACACTTCATCTACCACAACTCGCTGTTCTCTGCCTGATCTTATTATATTTATTCATTTTAGACTCACTTAGCAAAAAACCCACGGAGACAGAATCAGACAGGAAGTACTGACGCTAACACTGAGCTAGCTTGGTGCTATTGTGCACAGAGCCCGGTTAAACAAATCAATAAAGCAATACAATAAGACCACTTCTGATGCTGGTGTGAACATAGCTGAACTAAACTTAATTCAAATTGCGTTATAATTTCATCTAAAACTGAGAAGCACAAGGTTAGGTTGCCATTTGAGATCTGCATGTGTCTTATTCCATTAGTGAACGTAGAATAACTCTATTGTTTCGATGTTGTTATTTACTACAAAGTGTATTTTCTGTATATACCCGGGGTTGACTGAGGTTTCTCCTGTTTTGTATTGGCTGATGACCCCACTGGTTGTGAGAAATCATTTTTATAATCGTAATAATAATATTTGCAATACGAAAGCATTATTTTTTTTCCATTGAAGAGTCCACTGTAAAGTATAGCGGCTTTCACACAGTCCAAGCTTACAGTATTCTGGTCTTCTATAATGGTTGATTTACCTGGCTCTGTTTCAGTCCTCACAGGCAATTCATATATTCGATGAAGACAACCGTGAAAATGGCGAAAACAATATTTGTCGTAGTAAGGCGCTGTCAAAAGTTGGAACGGGGCAAGAACTATCTCTTTTTTTAACAACGTAGCTTTGACTTTCTTGCGATCACAGTTTGTTTCATGTAGAAGTTTCTGTGCTGCTGGCGTGTGTCACTCTTCTTCCCGGAAGTAAAAATACTGCAGGCAAGCGTGAGAAAATTCCGTAAAGTTCTTTTTTTTTCCCCAGCTCCATTTTGTTTTTCCAAAGAAGTCAATGGCAGCAGGAGGAGTGAGATGACGGTGTGCGGTGTGTGTTGGAGATATGCTAAAAATACAGCTCTGGATGTAAATACAAAAGACCACTGCAAGTATAGATCTGCCATTAAACTCTTTGTAAACCATTCAAGACCAAGGTTAAGTGAGTAGTACGACGAAATTAAACATAACGCACGACAACACACTTGTAAAGGTGCAAATACAAGAAACAGCGACTTCAAAAGTGAAACCAAATGTTCACAAAGATTCAAAGAAAGAAAGAAAAATCATCTGACAAACTTAAACGTAATCAAAAATAAAAAAACAGTTGCGCCATCAGGAAGTGAGTAGTCGCTAGCTCAATGTTAGTGCCTTCTGAATTTCATTAGCGTTGCGTTCAAAAGTTATGCTAATTCAATTTTGAGATAGCAGATAATAGCATCTTGAAACATGGGACGGATTATAAAAAATCTATTAAATTTTCAAAATTAATAATTTAAAAATAATAAAAAAAAAAAAAAAAAAAAAACAGTGGTGGAAGAAGTACTCAAAAGTAAAAGTAGGCTACAGACACAGGAGCCAACATATCACTCAAGTAAAAGTAAAAAAATACATAAAAGTACATAATAAAAATATGTATATACTTAAGGAAAAAAAGTAAAAAGTAAAGTGAGAAATGTTAAAGTATATGCTAAATGCTAATGCTAAAACTACATAGCCATAACCAAACCATAAGAAAAGTACTTTTAGAGTTGGAAGTTTAGATATCTGGTTTCAAAAGTAATAAAGTAAAAAATAAAAATGTATTTAATGTAAACATAACTTAAGTAAAGTACAGATACTGTCAATTTTTGTGTGTATCAATGGGAATAAGATGGCAAAAAAAAAGCATTATTCACACTTTTGGTGTGTTTTTCACTGTGTAATGGAACTCTGGGATTATTTTGAAGGTCAGTGGAAAGTTTTGCAGTTGTGTGGGTGGGATATAAAAAGAGTGAAACTTAACTGTTCCTCTTTTCCTTAACTTACTATGACTAACAACTTTACTTGATAAATCAATATGTAAAAAATAAACAAATAAAAATAAAGAAGGTTGGTTTGTTTAAGACAGGATTGCAATTTAGTTGTAATTACATAAATGTTTTGTTTTTTGTATTAGTTTAGTTTATTGTAAATAAATAAATAAATAAATAAATAAATAAATAGAATAAAAATAATAAAGCTCAAAGTGCGGAGTAAAACTTTAAAAACAACCTTGTGAACAAACAATGGACAAGTTACAAAAACTAAAAGTGCAAAGACATGTTTTGACACTGTAAAATAAGCAAACTAAAAACGGTAAAGTTGATTAAAAAAAGAAAGAAAAGAAAAGTAAAATACATTATCCCTTAGTCCTGGTCTGAACTGATGAAAACTATAAACAAAACTTGATTCAGAAATGGTTGGCTGTCATAAAATAAGGCAAATGTTCAGACATATTGCACCTTTAAAACCCGCTCTTTTTGCACTGGTCTCCTGTTGTTTCCCATCCAGAGTTCGTACGTCCCTCTATAATATGTTGGCGTGTGTGTGGTGTGTGAAGTTAAGGCACGGCAGGTGTTTTTGGTTTTCAGGGCAGTCCGGAGGAGACCACAGCGAGGCCGGGGTGTCGCAGGGAGCCGTGCACAGCTTTGGGACAGTCCGGAGTCAGGACGCGCCCGTTCTCCCCCACACTCCCCGTGATGGACAGACGCGCCTTGTTTCGCATGGCTTCGGTGAACGTCAGCTGGAAATGAAAGGTAAGACAGGAGAGATAAGAGGAGGCGGGTGGTGAGGAGGCGGGGAGGCGTTTACAGGACGGCGCAGGAGCTAAACTGACTTGAATTCAGAATATGTGACTTGAACAGAGGTGCCATTAAAACAAAAACATTATTCTTTGTCAAGCTGTATATTCAAAAACCAAATCTATTTTAGTGCAATAAAAATCCTTTTAAGCAGAAAACGGTTTCAAAAAGAAAATAATGGTTTAAAATATCTGTTTTTGCAATTTGTTTTGACTACTTTTATGGTTTATTTTAACAGAACAATTGAGTGTGTAATGGGGAGAAGAATGTAGAGCAAACTTCTTCTGGTGGTACGTGGACACCTCTTCAATTGTGGTGTTTTCTTCATTTTGACTATATTTTATTCTCATTTTTTGTTCTTCTTTTAGTAAATTTCAAGTTTAAACTACTGGCAATGGTGTATTCTTACTTAAGACTGGATTATCCCTCATTTAGACCTGAAATAGTCCCGTTATAGGCCCAATTTAGATTTGGTGGTACTCAGAAAGACAAATCTTTTCTTTGGTGGTACTTGGGCTAAAAAGTTTGAGAACAACTAGTGTAGAAGACATTCAGCAAATTGTTAATGGAGTCAGGACATTGAGCTCATGGTGCTAAGGCTTATCCAGAGCCTCATTATGTGCTGCACCTTAGACCAGTTCACATTCTGGCCGCATTTCATTATTTTTTAGTAAAATGTTCTGATCAAAACAAAAACAAACTAATTCAAGTCTAGGACCAGTCTAGACCTGCAATAATAAATAAATGTGATCTTAACTGCAAACCACTCAAATCAAACTAAATATTCTGAACTCAAGTTTAGTTTAACTCATGTAGATTTCTTACAATTTGCACAGAAACTAAACAAAGCAAACGAGAACAGGAAGCATGCAAGTCGTTACACATGCACATGCAGGTGACACGGCATAAAGTGTTAGAACTATAGTCTGCTTTTGATTCAATTCGAATTGTTTTCATCGCACGGACACTGCTATATTTGGTAGATTATAAATGTGGTTATTCAGCCTCACTGCCATATTTTTAGTTTATTTCAGCTCAGACATAACACCAATTTTAACAAAAACATTCTAGCTTAAAGCCAGACCCGTATTTTGTTGCAAATCATACGCCAAAAGATTGCAACTGCAATGATCAGAGCAATAAATGGATTTTACCACCTTTTACAAACTTAAAGCATTACTGGTATTCCTAAAGTGTCTTGAAGAACAGATTATTAGATATTTAAGTGATCTTCAAATACTGACACATACCAAAAAGACATACAGTACAGCTTGGGTCTTAAAAATGTACTGTCAGTCTTTGTCAATGAAGCAGACAATTAATTAATCTTGTGCCTTCTATGATTAGTAGTTTTGATTGACAGTATTAAACGGTATTACTACCTGAAGGCACTTTCAAGTCCATCGACTAAATGTGGTAACAATTTACACTATGCACCTTTTAGTTAAATCCCACTCATTATGACGCTCTCTAACTGCAGGCATTTCAAAGTTAAAGAGCCACAGGAGGACACACAAAGACATGCACACACACAGTCTATCTGAGGTTGGAGACATCTGCATTTCAGAGGTGACCATGCCATTCCGGGGTTCGGTAATTTGGACATTTAAGGTTGAGGATTTGACCAAGGACGGGATTTGGAAAGTGGAGAAATTTGGAAGAACACGAAGGAGAAAAAGCAGGAGTGATTTGTCAAATTTATAGAGAGGGAGTTACGGACTATATACTGCTCAGAGAAGGACTTTCGATGGATGAGAATAATGGAAAATCGGGTACATTTCATTCCATTGTGTGTAAATTATAGGTTCCGTCTTAAATTATCAAACGTAAGTAGGCCAATAAAAATGAGCAAGAACTGGCATTTTTTATAATACCTTCAATTAATGAGACCAAATCCGTGCATTCTTTCTCAAATAACTGTGCTTTTTTATGGCAAGAGTGTTTTTCAAAGGAGAGTCAGCATGGGTGCAGAACTCTATTGACTCTATTCTCTTTGAGAGACTTTCACTTGAAACAAACTCAACTGTGAGAGGCTTTTAGCTCCTCTCACTCCAAATTATACTCTATAGTAAAACTACATTACCATTTCATTGAGTTCTTTGCGCTAGATACTGGCTAAAATACTAGGGTGTTATTACAGTGGACAGTGATTTTGGCCTGGATCAGTCCACTTGGGGCAAATGTGTAAATATATTATAAATGTAATCACTTTTGGAATGGAAGGTTTTGGAATGCTTTTGTCTGTAATCAACAGTTGTATAACTGCGGGAATAGAGGGTTAGCTAAGTATTTGTACATCTGCTTACTCATTTTGAGCTTTGTGTGATACTGTATTTGTGAAAAGAAAAAAAAAAGTTAGTTTGACTATCCATGGAGCTCACCAGTGTCGACCACATCGAAGTTTGCCATGATTCTGGAAGTACATTTCTCAATTGAATTTAGCCATAATCTTATAGTTTAAAAGCACAACAGAGGCTAACAAAAATTCAGCGAAAGGTTTTTATAACTTGCTTTCAGGGACAAAGGACAAAAATAATGTCATGTTTTAGAGCTAAAAATAAAAAGTTTTTAGACAGAACAATATAAATTTGCCACAGCCTTGGAAGACACCAGAGTAACTTAGCTTTGTCTCCATCTACTGGCTGCAGAAATAATTACACAACTTTAAAAAACAGATTGCTTGTTATGCTAGCCCTGTCATCGAGCACTTACGCAGTTATAATAATTAGACGGCATTTAATACTTTTTTTTTTCAATATTCAGACATTCGGAGATATTCAAAGACTCAGAGATATTCAAGAATTAATTTTTCTCATTACAAACTACTCTAACAAACTTTATAAACCAAAAGGACGTATAAGACAATGTGTTATTTTCTATTGTAATTGGTTTCCTATTTTTACCACGGGCTAAATTTGTTGATCATTATTCTGATAGTAAGTGGAGCGATTATATTTCTAAACCTGATACCTCCTTGTCGCAACCAGCTGTTGCTAGGACGCTGAGTAACAATGGTTGGCGTTGGAAACAAGTTGGACAGAATGTTTGCACCTACAGTATTTATTCGATGTGTAAACTTGAATACAGGCCAGTCCCCATCAAGAGGACATATAAGATTACTCTAATAGTTTGGTGATGTTGTTGTATAGTATTTTTCCAGCTGTGCAGCCATGCTCTTTCCAGCCAATGTATCCAACAATGCAGGTGTATAAGTCAGCCATGAAGCATCACCATCTTCACAACCACTACCATGATCATGTGCGGGCAAGGACGATGGAGCCAAAGCTGCAAACGGAACCGGCCAATTCCAGAAGACACATTTCCGACTCTAACCGTCAAATGAACTCAAACAAATGGTCGTCTGCGTTGGCTCCGCTGTGCTTGCCCGCTCTGTTCGCTTGCACATGAAAACCTGCACCACCACCATGAGCGACACCACCACGATCCCACCTACTTTTACAAATACAGTCACAGCCTCTAAATCCTACCCCTATATCTTGACCCCCTCGGAGCCGTACACGTTGTAGCCCTCCCTATAAGTGGCTAGGTTCTGGGTGCTGGGGGAGGGGCTGGGGCAGTGGGGGGGGCTAAGGTCCACCTTCATGCGCTTGGCTTCGGCCCGAGACTTGTAGCAGAACTCGACCAGGGCAACCAGCATAGCCAGGCCCAGGCCGCCCACCAGGATGTAGAAGACGCCCGCCACGTTGGACAGGCTCAGGGCTTGGGACGACTTGTCCTGGAGGTCATGGGGCAAAGGGGGACAGAGGGGGGTAAAAGTAGGGGATGTAGAAGACAGAGGAGAGGACATAGTTACACACAGCTTAACCACAATCAGTATCAAATCACTTAGACTAGACTACGCACTGAAATGAAATCTAGTATATTTAGCTCATTGTACTTTAATTATCTGCATTCTAAGACATGCAAACATAATATTATTAATTAGAAATAGTAAACTTTCACACGATTAACAGCAACGTCTAGCATAAACATAATTAATAGCTAAAACAGACATTTACATCACACTTTGAGATCGAGAGTTCAAATATTGTATAGAAATAGCGTAAATGCAATGAAGAGGGTGTCAGGGTTGGATTGAGTAATTTTCAGTAAGGCAGAGGTGGTCAGTAGCTAAATAAATTTACTTAAAGGTGCTGTACCTGATTTTTACTGTTTTGAAATGTGAAAAATAGAATCAGTTCATGTACCCCAATTTTTTTTTTTTTTTTTTTTTTGCATGTAATACAGTAAAATCTGTGTTGCCCCAGTACAGATATGTTGCAAAAGCATCTATTCCGGTGAAAATGAGACCACAGCACTTTGTCTGCATCTAGTTATAGAACACTTTATTCTACGAGAAGCAGGAAGTGTGCCGTAAGCATGCTAATGTTTTTTAGCTTGGTTTGTTAGCTGGGCGCAGAAATGTGTGAAAAGCGCGTATAAACTCATTAGAGTCATTAGGTAAGTGAGCGATACATGTGACAGATGTAAACTTTAAAACAAACTAGTTCTGTTTTTCATGTTTCAAAACAGTTAAAAATCAGGTACAGCCCCTTTAAGTGCAATTTTTGAGGCTATGGATGTTACTGAGTCATATTTTAATTGAGTACTCATTACTTTGACTCCACATTTAAAAGGCAAATAATATACTTTATACTCCACTAAATCACTAAAAAAGGCTTTAACAAGAGAGTTTGCCTCTGTTTTGGGAAATGTTAAAAATACCGGCTAATTGAATTTGATTTTTTAAAATGCATCTATTACAAGCAAATATATTCAGCATAATTTGTATTGATTTTTCAGGCTGGACTGAACAGGATCAGACTAAAATACTATTGGCATCTTGTCTTAAGAATTAACCTGTATTTTATTATATCTGAAGCAGTAAAGTTATGATTCACAACGCTTAATTTAAAATCCGTTTTATATTTAAGTAACTTCTACAGTGAATACTTCAGTACTTTAATTTAAGATGATAATGATTTCACTGAGCTACTTTTACTTGTATTGGAGTAATCAGGTGTATCTGTATTTTTACTCAAATAATGAAATGCAGTACTTTGACCACCTCTGCTGCAGTAAGGCAGTCTAACTTAAATGGGAGGCTATTTTCTTGAATGCAATAAGTATCAATGAGTTTGTAAAGATGGCCTTCAAAATAAAAGCATGAAGTGAGGACTGGCTGATGGATTCACGTTGCTTAGTTCCATTATATGTGGTTTTGTGAAGATGGGATTGCCTCAGATTGCTACAGAAACTGGAGTAATGTATGAAATCAAAGGATATCAGAAAGAAATTTGCAGTTGTGTTGTGAAAATTTGTACTTTTAGAAGCTTGTGTCAGAAGGTGTGTCACTCCCCAATCTTGATCAGATGTTACATGGGTAGTTTGGAAAAAGTTAATACAATTCTTTCAAATTGTAGCCTTTGGCTTTAGAAGTGTAAAGCATATTTTGAATGACGCTCTTTAGGATACCAAAATACCATCATGTTTGCACAATAGAAACATATCACATTCTGACAGAAATGTACCACATGTACACTAAAATAAACAGTGCAGTGTCCATATCAAAATATAACATAGATCGATTTTTAGGGGCAAAATGTTATATTACACATTTAAGTCAACATTTAATATCTTAGATAAAAACTTGAGAAGTTCATTAATAGTCAAGCTTGTTTGTGTGACTAAATTTGAAACAGTGACATTAGAATTATGACATTTAAGTTAAAGCATAATCAACTTAAAAGAATTTTGACCTAAATTGCAACTATACTGTTTGTTAGCAAAATACAATACAATTCTGTCACTGGACAAACATTTCAATAGTGAATATGTTCACTCATCCAAGTCGCTTTTTCAGTTCCTCTGACAGTGATCTGGTAAGTCCTTGCCCTACACATCTGTCTTAAGGAGGCGGTAACTACACTAAAACAGACACAAGCACGTTGTTTACAGTAAAGAGTATCGGTTACGTTAATAGAATTAAGATATTAACTGTTTGCATAATCAATCCGGCTCCTAAAGGGTTATCTAACTCCTATTAGCATACTCCGATTAGCCCTATTGTTTTCTTTTGTCTTAGGTTTGAGGATGGTGTTGTAAATGGGTGGCAGATTGTACCTTACACTCCCATTTATTGTTGGTGCATGAACAAAGAGTGCTGATGAAATTTCGACCCATGTAGACGACTGATCCAGACGGGGGCGTGTGAGGGTGTCCCGCTCAGATATATGTGAGTACAGTAGTTGCAGTAATCTGGAGCGTTTTGGGGAATGGGCGTTTCACAGTGGGCCGCAGCCGCATGGCACTGACCTTACTTCCAGAGTCCTTGGGTCCACACTCTCCCTTGTCATACCACCATTTGTTTTTCAGTTTGTCTAAGACGCCTGCTTCGCTCAGTTTCAATACTGCAAGGTTTACTGGGGTTCTTCGCGTGTAAAAATAACATAAATAACATCATAGGACATGTTATTTTATGTTATTAGAGTATATCACATTTGTTGCATTGCATAGTTGTAAACATTCGGTGACCTAGCGTGGGTCCCACTGAGTACATGTGTGTAGGCTCGTGTCGTGGAGGGGCTTGGGGGGGAGCGAGGAGCTATACAGGCCGAGCTACAGACATATGAGTGGGATCCAGCTTTGTCACTGCAGGTAGCGCACCCATGCTGCCCGGGAAGATGACCTGTAACGGGCCGTGCAGGAGGGGGCGAGACAGGACTGTTAGCGTCGGGGCTAGCGCTGTGTAAACTCAGGGGAGAGCCAGACTGAAAAAACGGGATCAGAAAATCAATAGATGTCTAGCTGGGTGATAGTTGAGTGGTTAAACCGTGGTTCGCTCCTGTGGTCCGGGTGACCTTTCCTGAATGTCATTCCCAGCATCCTTCAAGCCTTTCTCTCTCATCTTTGCCATGACCTTACTAAAGTATGCACTAAAGAAAAATGCAGGAAAATATATAACTGAGAAATGAATAAACTGTTCAGTAGATACGAAGGTTTGGTTATAAAAAACGCTGTGCATTTATTAATTATTCATTGTGCTATCATTAGCTCGGGTTAAACTTAAAAAGCAAGTTTTGTCCAGTAGAGAATAGGAATGTCATATTTTGGTTAATCGATAATCATGATTATTCAAGTCAATAAATTTGTAAGAACTAAACAATAATAATTGTAAGAATCGTAGACATCGATTACAGTCAGTAATTTCAGTTCAATCTATACTGCAAAAAAAATACATGTTAAGTATATTTATGTTTTTATGTGCCAAAATCATGACTTTATCATACAGAAAGTTTAATTTCAATAAGCTAGAGAGGAAAGGTTTGGTCAAAGTTCCAACAATTGTGAATAACTGTTAAAAAAAACATATGATATCCCGATTAGTGAATTTAGAATGTGTTTTTGGACTAACAGTTTTAGATGTCAGGTAAGCATTTTGGTCTCTTCCCAGAGCTGCCACTAGAGGGCGAATATTCCTATCTTATAAAACAGCTCACTGAGACACCTGCTTTTCCATGGCAGCGAGACAACTGGCATTTTTGAACGCAGTTTTCTGAAAAAGATCGTCAAGCTTCATTGCGTGCAAGGACTCACTTTATGAAAATGCTGATGAGTCAATTATCACTTTTGAAGCAATCAAAACAAGCACAAGGGCTGTATCGTTGTCACTGTTGGTCTATACCTTCAGACTCAAAGGCACAGACCACTGACAGAAGATGCAACTTTGTGCTCATTTCGTAGATTCGAGGCGTCACTCTTCCCCCTCCGTGCTTTTACAGCCTTCTGTCCACATTTGCAGCCGGGCAGATGCGCGCGCTACTCTTCCCCCGGGACAGGCAGCGTTCGCGGGCCACACAGGCCGGTGAGCTGCCCCCTGTCCCGCTGGTGGTAGTTGGGTGGGCAGTTAGAGAGGGCTAACCTTGGAATCCCCTCCCCCGCTGCCACATTCTCCTTTGTCATACCACCACTTGTTTTTCAATTTGTCCAACAGGCCCTGCTCGTTGAGCTTTAGCACGGCCAGGTTGACCGCGTTTCTTTAGGTGGGAAAACAAAAACAAAAAAGGAGGAACAGATAAGTTTGGTCAGAGCAGAGGAGTGTGAGGGGGGCTGACAGACAGGATGAACCACAGGCAGGAGAGAGGCACACCACGACAGAGGAGGGGACGATCAGATGGGACGAGGGTTAGAGGGGGGAACGAGATCTCGGACAACTCTGTCTCTCTCGTTTTCTGTCATGATCACCTTGTGCTTTGGGTTCTTTCCGCTGCAGTAATAATAGACAAACAACAGCGCGGAAAAAGACAAACTCACCGACTTTCAAACAAAGCGTCGAGCCATTCAACAGCGATAAAGATAAAATAGCTATACCTGGGCTAAAACATGAAATTAACGTCTTATAACTCAAGGGTCGGCGGTTCAATCTCATCCTAAACCAAGATTCGTGCAGCCTTTGTGTCTTTGAGTAATTGTTGACGAAGACTGGCATTCATGTTTCTGTCAGTCAAACGCAGAAGATGAAGCACTAAACCACCGAAGTGATCGAATAATGCAATGTTGAGTTTGAAAGGAGCCAGGTAGGTGTAAATCCATTGTGGCACTATTGTTAAAACTCTCTAACTTGTTAAACTGAATGTCGTATTCATGGGTTTATAGGTGGTATCTTGAGGACTTTTACGAAAGATTTAATATTTTTGATTTGTGCTGGATTTTCATCACTCTGCAAACCATGGATAGACATTTCCTCTTGTCTACAGATCACATAATCAACGCAGAATTTCAAGAGTAAAATGAAACTATAATGCATGTTTCTATTACTCTAATACCAACGACACTGGCCAAGTTTGGGTGCTTTAACCATAAAACACAGTCCGTTTGGAGAATAAACAGTGAATAGTCCAGTTTTCCCACACAGACAGAAGCCCAGTCAGATGTCTTCACTGACCTGTTCCCCGACCTGACCGGACGTACGCGCACTGGTCCTGTTGTGTGTGTGTCTGGTGTACACAGTGTTAACCAGCTCCCCACAGCCTTCTGTTGGTGCCCTGCTCTCCCCCCGCTGCTCTTTTATTTGTCACCGTGTGCATGTGTGTGAGTGCGGGTGTGTATGTGCGCCCGTATGGTGCGTGTGAGGGTCTGGTCTCCTGCAGTGTTCTTGCTCACATCCCTGAAGCGACTGACCTCCAAACAGAATCTGGGGACAAAAGGCTAAACATCAGGCATTCATGCTGCTGCTGCATATGCATAAGCTTTTCATCCCAGATTTTATAACAAGGCAGTGAGTCACTCGCATGATTTGGCAAGACTTTTCATAATTATAATAGTCATACAGCCGCAAGGGGACCTGCTTGGACTTATTATCCAACTTTATTATTATCCAACTCAAGAGGATGTTTAACTTTAAAATAGAAAACTGATTAGAAGCCACCCCTAAGTCTCCAGCAAACTAAAATAAAATAAAACATTGTGCATGGTGAGTCAGTCATCCAAGCTAATCTCGTATTATTTAAATTCACATATCTAGAGATAGAGCTGAAGTGTTTTTCCCTCTTATGGCATCCTTTTTCTCCTCATGTGGCAGGATTTGAGCAGTTGTTTGTTGTAGGTTTTCCATGTTGACTCCATATACATGTTCAAATACTTAGTTGGCATTAAATGTGTCATGCAAAATACCAGCAGATGTTGCTAAGACTGCAACTGCTGCTGCATTGACAGTTGAAGTACTTATATTAGTTATGTGCTTTGCCGGTGGTGCAGTGGTTTAGGGCGTTGCAGACGTTTGACTGCTACCACCGCGGCGTTATGGGTTTGATTCCAGCCCTCAATCATTTGTCAAAAGTCCCTCAAAAGGCCTGAAAAATGTGCATAAAAATAGTGATAGTTAATATCGGATTACTGTGGTGACGAATACTAAAGGGGGCTAGCGTTTGAGCTGAGTGAGATATGCTAAAAACAAAAACTGTAAACGAGGCATTCATGTTCAATGTTATAATCTCAGATGGAGGGCAGGGGAATATATAACTCTATGAGAGATTGGTTAGACAAATTTGCCACATCAACTTATCATATCTTATGTCTTAAAGTCGTCTTTGGGGTGGTTGATGAACTGTCTGGGGCTATTCTTAAAAAAAAAAAAATCCCTTTTGTTTATTTATGCTGACAGAGTAGACATACAAACTTCGTTTTGTTTCATGTGGATAGTCCCTGTAATTACAAAAATATGAACTAAAAACCAGGTCAACAAATCAGCAATCTGACAGCTAAACAGCAATTCTGTCTCCAGCTCAATAGGAATGTTGAGATGTCACAACCTACAACGTATGCAAACGAAACAAAACACAATTTCAAGTATGTTTTTGTGACAGATACAAATATTATAGCACAATTTAAAAGGAATACATTATGCTATTGTGACTAATTTGAGATTTTTACCATGTTCTAACAATGTTCCATCATCAAAAAGCTGAAAAATAGCTGGAGTTGCAATTAGCTTCACGAATCCTGCTTAGAAAATCCTCTCCCCTCTGATGTCATAAACACTCCCTGAACTCCCTCAGTGACGTTTTTCTGATAACTGATGTCACTTATCCGAGAACCTTCGGCTGTTTTAAGTCCTTAAATCCTCGCCAGACTCATTCTGAGCCTTTCTGCCGTCCAAACACGATCACTGCAGTTGCTTGGCTACATTAACTTCTGCCGTCCCTTGAGTAATAACACATTTTTACTGACTTGCGTAAGTGCTGTGCAGCCTGTAGATGGCACCTAAACCCAGTTAGTGTTGAAAAAAAAGATCTAAAACATGAGATGCCAAACTTACGGCACTCAAGAGGATGTTTAATGGCTAATAACAGTATAAAAGATGCATAACATTTTTCGTTTAATGTATAAAACGTCTGTCACATAAAGGCCTTTCAAACAATAAAAGGGCCATGTGTAGTTCTGCACTCCCGTTCCCTCTCTGCCTGATCCCTGAGACGACTTGCACATGTTCCAAAGGCTCCTCGTGCTGATCCTCTGCCTGTCACTCACCCCCTGTTCAAACTCCATCTCTGGACGGCTTCCATATGTTGGCTGTTTTCTCTCCGTTGTGCTCTCCACTGTGTCTACAGCACTGCGCGGCGGGAGCTCAATGCTTTTGTCAGCTGATTCCCCGCGTGTTGCAAGCTTTCCGCAGCTACCTGTAAAAGACCGGGCGCTTTCTCTCCTGCTCCGTCTGTTCCTTTTGTGAGATGCTCTAATCAGCCGGGGCAATCTCTGCTCAAAGGTCAGTACAGTGGCCGGTTGCCTGTTTGTTAATCTGGGCCTTTGTCTGTGCACCTGCCTTATCTGCTCGAGTCTAATGCAGCGCCGCACAAAGGTGGACCACAGAGGTGCGAAGTTCACCCAAAGCGGGGAATAAAGAGTGCACATTAGGGAGCTTTACCAAGACTATTTCATATACAGAAGGTCTACGCACATTAATGCTGTATTTTGATGCAGTCCTGTTATCGGAAAGTGGGGATTTCAAATGCCACGGTGGTGCAGTAGTTAAGACTCTCTTTAAAGCAAGGAGATTCTGGGTTTGATCACCGTATTTGGCCTTTCTGTGGAGTTTTCTCTCTACATTTTCTCGCTCTGGGTTGTTAGATCTCTTGCTCTAACCATGACAGATAAAAAACATTTTAGACTAAAAAGCAGGCGTGGGTAGAGTAGCTACAAACTGAACAAAATAATATTGCTCAAGTAAGTAGTGGTCCAGGAAATCACTCAAGTAAAAGTTAAAAAGTATTTGGGGAAATGACTCCTCAAGTAAGCGTAATTGTAAGGGTAATTTTCTGGACTCAATATCTGATTAATGATTTGAGGTTAATGAAATTGGAAGCACAAAACATTAAATTATGCTAAAAATCTGGTATTTTCAAAGGATAGGCCATAAAAATGAGAAAAACTAAATCATATGTGATGGAGAGGTGCACAAAACACAACTGTTCCAATCATTTCATAGTCAACATAAAGCTTTTGTCACTTGTAGACTTATTCACAGTGGGAAGAGGAATCAAAACTTTGACTAAAGCAAGATACACCCTTCAATTATATGCGTCAAGTAGAAGTAAAAGTATTGTATCTGCAAACAGCTCAGAGAAGTTAAAATCTTTGTAAGTACTACCTCTGCTAAGAACACAGTATTCTGAGAGGGAAATGTGGATCTGCTCCACACTGAAGGCGAGGCTGGATAAGTATCTCGATCAAGGACAGAACAATAGTATTCACCCGATGGCGCTGAGATCAAATCGCCAGCCTGTGGGTCAATGGATCTGATCACTCTTCCAACTTTTGAAATGCCAGAAACAGGATTCGAACCGCCAACCTTCCAATCAACTCAAAACAAACTCACCAAACACTAGAAAAGAAAAAAGACAAGCCTTTAACCCCCACAACCGCATCTAATTCGATCCCCAAATCCTACTTCAGTTAAGTATCTATATCCTGCACTCTTGTCCCTAAAACGTCTCTCAAATAAACCAGCTGACAAACAAGGATCATAATCTCCCCAAATCACTGGAAAGTCGCCGCAAAACGATGAGTCACTTACACTTCTCTTTCATTGTCCCCAACTGTGCTGTTTTGTCGGACTTAATTATAAAAGCCCCCCTCTTTTCTCCTGTCAAGATAATTAAGAGATTTCGAGAGAGACAGTTTTCTCCGGGATCTCATCTAGTCACCATGACAAATCTCATTAACTAAAGAGGTGCAGATGAAAACAGTCCAAACATGAGCCACGGTAATAACAGTTAAATATCAATAATCATTTTACAAACACTTCAGGACGGCAACATTTACTCGAAATCATCTCAGCATTCGTTCAAGTACGTAAACATCAGCAGATCATCTCGTGATTGTAGCGCGCGGAAGAGGCAGCATCACCTGACGTGCACACCGCGGGCCACGCGTGCATACCTGGTCCATGGGCTGTTCCGCTGGAGGGGAGGGAGAAGCCAGAGACAACCGTGGATAGTCCCGGTAATGTCGCAGTAAAGTGGGGAGTGCTGGGGGGAAGGAGCTATCCATAACTCGCTGTCTGTGGCTTTTCTCTCAGTAACAGAAAAGCCGGCGTTTGAAAAGCAAGTGGATTTTGGTCTGGGGAGAGCGGGGATGTCTGCACCGTACACAGGGGAATATTACAGGACAGGATGGTTGTATATGTTTGAAATTTTACCAGAAAGATGGAGGGATAGAGGAGAAGTAAAGAAAGCCCTGTTGCCTTCGTGCTGAAATGAGATATCCGAGCTAAGGTGTGGAGTCAGACCAAAACTGGTGAATCTATGCTACGAATGAAACGATAATAATAATAAGAAATAAGAACAATTGTGCTAATTAAAACAAACTATTAAATCCTAACTATACTCTAAAAATTTAATCATTCCAACCAAAAGAAAAGAAAAAATACTGACCTAAAAGAACTTTATATTCAATGTAATATATGTACTTTTGAAATGCTTTGCCGAAAAGTGTTAGACTTGCAAGTTCTGTAAACTTATTTAAATCTCAGGAAATGTACTACTATAGAATATTTTTTATGGATTAATTAGGTACTTGTATTTTATTACTCGTCTTTTATTTCTCTTCGGTTGCTTGTAAATGTTTATAGTATTTTATTAATTTCTCTGTCATTTTCAATTATTATTTTTTTTAACTTAAAAGTACTGATAATAATGATCATTGCTGTACAGAGTGCTGTACAAATAAATGTTATTATATTATATTTAGTGAGAGGTGAAAGAACATCCTATACTTTCAAGCAACATCCCCAGTTATTTGTAGTAAGCATGATAAAAAATTCTTGTGAGTAAAGTTAAAAAATGAATACTCAAAACTAATCAATACTATCAACACTTGATCAATAATAATATTAGTTTGCAAGTAGGTTTGTAAATTATGTAAACAAGCAACACATTTGAAACGGTATCCACTTTGAACTTGATCTTTACTAAAAGTTATAAAAGCTCAAACCGTAAAATAAAGCTGTATTGTTTTTCCGTATTCTATAGTAATTAGTAGCAAAAAATAGTAAATTTTGTCGATACTAAAAGGGCCAGGAGTTTTTATGTTCATCTTATAGTTATATAAGAGTATCATGGCAACTCTCATCACTAGTTTGTTCTAACAGGGAAAACATACCATACTGTGACCCCAAGACCACAGGGTTACCAGTTTAGCAGCGACAAAAGCAACAGGGCACCTTCTCTTCCTATTCCCCCATCTTGTTTGACTATCATACTGCTAAGTTTTTCTAAGATTATGTCGTGTTAGTCCCCCCTTTGGCCAGGCCCCTCTGCTTCCTGGTCCTCTGTCAATTCCCCGTTTGTGGCCGTGAATACAGTGGCATCAGCCGGTGGTACTGGCCCTTCCTCGCGCTCAGAATCTCATCATCATCATTGTTGCCATAGTAACTGATGCTTTTACAGGATGGCCGTGACTGGAGACAGAGGACAGATGGACACGTTACCTGCGTGGTGTCCCTGTGGAGAAATACATAGAGTGAGAGTGCTCAGACAGTACACAGAGTGAAGGCAGTGATGATTGGAGCAGACAGGAAGTACATCCCAATGGGCCTGCCATTCCTCCACATGCTTTAAGTCTATTGTTGCACACACTGCTGCTAAGACAGAAGTTTGCAGTTTTATTTTTTTGTTAAAATTACAATGGGCTAATTTTTCCATTCACAATTTTCTTCGGAATTTTTGTCTTTTTATCATAGCTTTTGATTAACAATTTCCGACAGTGCTCATTATCATTATTCTTAAAATATATTTCTACAAAATGCCTTGTAGAAGAAGAAATAAAAGTGGATTTCAGTTTCAGATTACAAAGAAAGTATAACAACTTACTGCTGACTTAAATAAAATAATATAGCTCAAGTAGAAGCAAAAAGTCGTGAAAGTAATTATTACTCAAGTCAGAGTAAAAAAGCATTTGGAGACACTACCACTACAAGTACTGAGTAAGAGTTTAAATGTGTATTTAAAATCTGATTGTGTTCAACTCATGTTGGTCACATAACGACTTTTCACTCACAGTGGGAAGAGTAACAAAAACATTGGGTCTGAACTACTTTATTTATGTATCTCAAGTAAATGTAACTCAGTAAATGTAACTTAAGTAAATGTAACTATATTAAATGTAACTATATTAAATGTAACTCAATTAAATATAACTCAAGTAAATGTAACTCAGTAAAATGTAACTTAAGTAAATGTAACTATATTAAATGTAACTCAATTAAATGTAACTCAAGTAAATATAACTCAAGTAAATGTAACTCAGTAAAATGTAACTCAAGTAAATGTAACTCAATTAAATGCAATCCAATTAACTGTAACTCAATTAAATGTAACTCAAATAAATGTAACTTAAGTCAATGTAACTTAAGTAAATGTAACTTAAGTAAATGTAACTCAATAAAATGTAACTCAATTAAATGTAACTCAGTTAAATGTAACTCAAATAAATGTAACTTAAGTAAATGTAACTTAAGTAAATGTAACTTAAGTAAATGTAACTCAATAAAATGTAACTCAATTAAATGTAACTCAGTTAAATGTAACTCAAGTAAATGTAATTTAAGTAAATGTAAATCAAGTAAATGTAACTCAATTAAATGTAACTCAGTTAAATGTAATTTAAGTAAATGTAACTCAAGTAAATGTAACTCAAATAATGTGACTAATTGAGTTTAGTCTGCTCCTACTTTACAGTGTAAATATTTATGCTAAACGTTCTGTCCTAGAAAGATTTAAAAAAAAATCCATTAACTGTATCTAAACATTGAATACAAAGTACAGTCTTGTTACTATCCCTGTTTATCTTGCATAGTTTTTCATTATTATTATTTACTTTTGCATGTACTTGCAACGCAAACTGATTATTTGTTTACAGCATAGCAACCTATTAAAGAAACACTTCTACTTAAGAGGGTGCAACAAGAGGAGAATTAGGATGTACCGACTGGTGAATAAATGAATATGAACGCCACAACGACAAAAGACAAAGGTGGAATGGCACTAACAGGCCCCTATCCATAAAACACAGAGATGGTAAGAAGACATAAGCAAGACGCCACAGAAATGAGGACACACACGTATACTTCTCTGTCACTGACACTGCTGCTTGGTGAGACCACGAGTTTCCAAATGTTTAATGACTTTAGAGCGCTGTCGATATCGCAGTAATTCGAAATACTTGTTTTGACCACGTCCCACAAAGCAGCAGTGACAGGCGGGTTAGAGTGTTGCAGAGAAAGGCACAGCAGGGTAGGTGAAATATCGCGACAAAAGCACAGCGCCGTTAGTGGCCACTGTTTCCAATTGTCACAGTATTCCACCCACCTTAACTGTGAGCCTTTGGGAGTGGCGATGCCGTAGCCCTTGGAGTCCAGGTTCCCGCCGACTTTCATGGTGTCGCAGGGCTTCCTCTGCTCCGTGTACTCGTTCATGGTGGACTCCAGCAGAAAGGCGTACTTGCCCTTGGACTTGCGCACCCTGGCCACGCCCTCCGCTGTGGTCTTGGTGAACACGGTGGGCTCGGCGGACTTCATGTACGACCACATCTTCTCGTACACGGCGATTTTGGACCGCTGGAAGAATAAAAAGAAAAAGAAAAAAAGTTGAAAGGATTTGTTGGTGTTGGTGGGTAAGAAAAATTCACACAGTGCACCCCTAGGGAAAAAGGACATTAACATTTGATGAAAAACAAACAAACAAACAAATGTGAGATTTGAAATGTCACACTAGGACGATCTGTTAACTAAATAAAGTAAAAGATTTTGTTTTGAGGACATTTCTTTTCATCCAAAATAAAATATATTTAAAATCAAAGTTAGGGTTACATAAAAGAAAGTCACACAACAAAGGAACATAAAACCATATTTTTTAGATTCTCAAGTGGATTGTGGTGCAACGAGTTACAATCTGTTGAAAATATTCATGCATAAAATCAAAAGGGTTGAATTTGAGTTGCCTTTAAAAGTGTTAAAACAAACAAACAAACAAAAAAAAAACATTTGCAGTTGTTTGCACTTATGATTATGCACAGAAGGATAGGCAGGCATGTAAGTTGATCCAGCTATTAGTGGTATTCTGCAAAAGGATGATGTCAACCCCTCAAAAGCCAGTTTTTTTTCCTATTGATTACATGGTTTTCGCAGCATAGACATTATAAAAGTAATTGTACGAATGTTGAATGTGATCTCGTCTGTTAGATACTACTCTAGAACTGGCTGCACTAAACCTGGACTAGATTAGGACCAAAAATCAGGACTAAAATGGTCTCAATTTAGGACAAAATAATGATGACAAATGGCTAAAATGATGTGAATTAATCCACAAGAGTACAATTTCAACAAGGTGTAATACTGTGGTGTTTCCTCTATGACATATGTGTGTTTTTTATTTATTTTCTGACCCAAAGGCTTTACTGGACAGGACAGTTGTATAGTGTGAAATGGGGAAAGAGGGTAGTGACATTTAGCAAACACTACACCACCAGCAAGCAAAAAACAATGTGTGTTGTTACTTGTTTACCTTCTTTTCTCTCAGAAATGCACTATACAACGTGAATAATGAAGTAATGCATCAGCAACATTTCAAATTTCCATCACTGTATCTCACTATCATTTGGTTTCACACGCGTCCAGAGCAAGAATGGGCAATGGACAATAGCCAGGCAGTTGAACGTCTTGCGGAAATTTGGTGGCGGCCATTTTCAAACCATATAAAATGCATTATTGAAACAGACCACACCAGTTAAACCAGGTAAATCAGAGCTAAAGCTGGATAAACTACAAGTCTCTATTGTCATTTCACCAAACCAGAACTTCAAAAGACTCCAAAAACTCAGAAAAGGCTTATTTACCCACAGCACTACCTGTAATTCGATAATCACTAATAAAAGTTATTATCATAAAAAAGTAATACAGAAAATTGTCTACTAACTGTCACTGTAAAAAATGCCCTTTCCCCAAATGCATTACCCACACTATTATGCTCATCAATAACATTTATGATTATATAATGACATAAATATTCAAATGCTGTCTGCAGATCCAATAATAGCTTTCAGCAGATGTTGGGGTAACATGACATATGATTGTGCTCTCCTGACACCCAGATGTCCCCAGAAATGTGTACACGCTGACAAAAAGTGTGCTCCTTTCAACAAATATGTCTTATAAGCCTCCTGACATATCGCCTGTTTGTTTTCCAATGCACTTTCACCCCTGAGAGGATTGGCATATTGTTTAACTACGGTTCAATTAATCAAGTCAACAATGCGCACAAAGAAGAAATTAATTATAAATGTATTGTGTTCCTTGTTTACCAGAGCCTTAGTATTTCTATAACATGTCAAAGTGCAAACTACTAACAAGGAAATACTTGTTGCTTGTTGAGAAATGTGGTTGACAAATGGCTCATGACTATCATGTGTTTTGGTACCTAATGTTAATAAATACTGGACTGAGATTAAAACCACTAGTTTTATTTGCTAACAACTTGGCTAATATGTGAACAACGATATCTGTCTTTTTTAAAGGGTCATGGGGCCCTCAGATGTCATGCATAATTGTATTTAATCTCTCAAGAACTCAACCGCAATGCATTTTATCAAAACAAAAATAGATTAAAAGCGTAAAACTGTAACAGAGAGAAAAAAAAAAAAACATCGTATGCTTTTGAGGGCTCTTTCCTGCTCTGGGCCCCAAGAAACCAGTACACCCCAGTCTGGCGACCACAGGGACTGAAACAACAAGGACTGGATTGAAAAAACTTACAAAATGCAAACATTGAGCTTTACTTTAACCACAAAATCTCATTTTTGAAAAGAATTCTGTTGGAAAAATGTATCAAGGTAATTTAAAACATCATGTTCAAGTGCACACACTGAAATAATTGTTGGAGAAACTGGCTCCTAAATAACACAGCACTGTCATGTGTTGTGGGACTGCATTAGTCATGAATATTGGACTGAGATGAATGAGGCACTGCAGCCTGACTTCAATATCGACATTCCATTTGACTTTAAAACTGTGTGTCTAGGACTTAAAACACTTGATGGATACCTGTGGAGTGTACCCAAAACTGATTGAGCTGATGACAAGAACGAAGCTGACTGTCAAGTAGTGGACTTAAATATATTTAGAAAATTGAAAGAAATTGACTTAAAGCTGAACTTGAAAATGGAAAAATAGACAGATTATAATGTAACTGACTTTTGTTTTTGTTTTTTGGACTGCTCTATCACTTATAGATTTTGTCTCTGGTTTTGTTCTGTTTGAGTTCAGTTTTATAAGACATATAAAAATCAGTAAATCAACAAATCTCTATGCTGTAAGCGAAGACCTTTGCACACGTTTACAGCCCCAATCCCCTCTCATAATGTGGGACAAATGGCCGAGGTCTCCATCCCGATAAAGTCCTTGAAGAAAATTACACACGTGATTGAGAGCCTTTGTCTTCCATCTTCCATTTCTAATACCTGGCATATAACGACATTTACAAGCACATTTAAAAGGTATCCCGATGGCCCAATGACAGGCCGGCCATCCATCTCACTTTAAATGAGTTTATGACGAGCGGAGCGGCGGCTGCGCTGGTGCGGGTTACTGGGCTCGTATGAACCCACTCACCTGGAGTAATCTATGGAGGAGATCAGAATGGAGGAGAGCACTTTCGGTCTCATGTTTTTGCTCTGTTATGTGTTTTGGGAGCAGTGGAGAGTGGAAATAACAAGCAGACAAGTCAAACTGTGGCCCGAGCGCTGCATCATCTCTCATTGTGTGCGTATGTAAGAGCCTGTGTAGAAGTGGAGCCGGTGCGTGACGGACACCTATCCCATAATGATACAGCTGCCATCCAAGAAGCCCCGCCCCCCTCTGTCTGCTCCGCCGCTGACAATGGGACAGCGCATCCAAATTGGGAGGTTTAAGATCGTATTTGATAACGTTAGACAAGTACAATGGCAAAATAATAGTCATAGGTTTCAGTTTCAGCTGTTTAGGCAGCATAATGAGTACCTTTCACTCAGAGATATTGGCGCAGAATCTTCTTTTTAAGAGCTGCCGCAGGTCAAAAATCTTGTCTGTGGGTTTGGCCAGAACAATTTTCCATGTGTGTATGTATCTATCTTAGAAAAAACAAAGCCATCTGTAGAGCTTCTATTTGAGTGAGAGCGAGGATGGGCAGGTCTGTCACCAGAGGAGTGCTACTTTCATAAATAGTAGGAAATACAACTGCGCCGAATGTTCCACAGGTATTTTGACGTATTTTCAGGCGCTCTTGTGTTCTTATGAGTTTGGCTGCTGAAGCCTGTTAACCATGATCACTTTACTAGCCAGTGCTGCCCAAAGTTACGTCCAATTGAATTTTTCACACACTTATATATAAAATTATGATATTTATCTGATTTATCTGCGCTCCTCACCAGTAACATGTAAAAGATCATGTTTGGGGGTCACTCGATTCTTACCAAAAGCACACAACATCAAAAATTTCAACTTAAAAATAGTTCACCTTCAGCCCAGATGCCAGTTTTACACACTAATTATTATCTAAAATAAACCTCAAAATGTTTACACACTCGACAGTGACTTTATATATTATACATTTTATGTTTTTGTGCTTTTTTACCATTCAAAAGATATGATATTTTTTTAATATTTTGCTCTGAACTGTTAACAGCTATGGCAACAGTGATAATTTTCTCTCTGAAATCCATGGATATACACAAAAAATCCATAATGCCTCTCTCATTTGCTCTTTAACAATGGTGTTATTATGGAACAAAAAGTACTTATTAAAGCAACAGGCATTGACTCCAATCAGAATCCGGTATTGGTTCCACAATCAGTTGAAGATTGGGCCAATAATTTAATGCAACATTTATTGATTGATTACAGTGCTGATCAGTGGTGGTTGAAGGAACTCCCAAGTGCAGATTGAAAGCCACATTCCCATTAGTTAACCCAAGGGCAGCTGCGGCTACAGGGGGTTATGAATATCAAGGAGCGAATGAATAACAAATAACACATGAGATTGTTAAGTGACTTTGAGCCTTTGCAAGAGCGCCGAGATTAACAAATTATTATTACCATTCACACCAAATCCCCTTCACTTTTGTACTGAAAGAATGATGACATCTATTTGCAATAAAGTAGAAATGACACGGAAAATTGAAACAAGCGCCAACGATCTAATGCACACCGCGACTCTCCCTGTGGCATTTTGAGCGCATTCCTCTCTCCGCACATATGTCCACTTTAGATAATTACATGCATGCTCACATAGAACATAAGTGTCAGCGTAGGACTAAAAAACGCACAGAGATTGGCGTGAACACACAGATAATTAATGGCGCTGGCGAATCCCCTTTAGCTCGGGGAGAGTAAATTGCTTTTTCACCCTCCACAGATTTCAGTGGGCTCGTTATGTTGATGATGCCAGTGCAGCTCACACAGGCACAAACTGTCGGCTCTTCCTCCCCTTCCTCACCTTCAACCCCCAGCACACATCTGGAAGCGAATGGAAAGAATATTCACGGAGAATTTATATGCAAAAAAAAAAAAAAAAAAAAGCGATAATACGTAGGTTTGTTTTGGATTGTGTTGTTTGTCTTCAGTTCCCAAAGCGTTTAACAGCAATTTAAGCACGGGTGAGTGGGTCAACGGGTGAAGGCCTTATAAATTGGACCGCACTGATTTAATTATCTGGTAAAATTTTTTATTGCAGAGGGTCATTATTGCTGTTGTGGAATGTTAAAAACTGTTTTTGTTGCCACTTTTGTACCATTAGCTAACTAGCAGATCAGTGGTAAATGTAAGGGACACTTTTTCACACTAATATTCTCATAAACCATTTCAGTGAGACACTTATATTGTGTGATTTGTGGTTTAGAGAATCCCTTTGCTGAGAATTCACAATGAATACTATCAGAAGCTACAGTATTACTTTTTGTCCTCCAGTTCCCTTGCAGGTAATAAAAGTCCTAAAACCCACCGTATGTCATGTTTTGTCACTTTATAATTTAGGCTTTAATACTGAGACAGTTTGTCAAACTGTGGTACGTGTGAATCTTTGGACACCTCTTGAGGTCTAGTGTTTTCTTCATTTAGAGTACATTTTATTCACATTTTTGATCTTCCTTGATGTTAAAAATCCTATGCTGTATTATAAGAGCTGGTTTAGACCAATTTTAGTACCTGGAAAGCCAAATATTTGGTTGTACTTGGCATAAAAATGTACTTGTGCTTAAAGTCATTATATGGTTTATCAATGCAATATCAATATTTGTTCTATGGGGCATTGATGGTTGGAGAGTACACTCTTGAATAATACAACACATTTATTTTACTGTGGCTAATATTATTCCAAAATTAATTTAAAGCTGTATCTGTTTTTTACCGTTTTAAAATGTGAAAAACAAAACAACTTCCTTTTAAACTCATTACAGCAGTCAGATGTATCACTCACTTACCTAATGCAGTCCAAGCATCCGAAATATTCACTGCGATGAGTTTATGAGCGCTTTTTACCTGTCTTTGAGCCCAGAGCAGTAAAGCTAATGAACTTTAGCATGCTAAGGGTGCACTTCCTACTTCTCGTCGAAAACGCTCTATAAATAGATTGAAAGAAAAGCTCTGTGGTCGCATTTTCACCCGAACAGATGCTTTTACAATATATCTGTGCTGGGGAAAAAGAGATGCAATGCAAAAATAGTCAGGTAAAAGTTCTGTTTTTCATGTTTTAGAAGAGCAAAAGTCAGCTACAGTGCCTTTAAGGTGCACTATGTAACTTTTATGGTGAAGCATCTGTTTTTTATATCTGGAATGTATGGCATTAAACTGATCTATCTTGCGTTTATTCTTTTTCTGGTGTTTCTATCACATAGAAACACCCTGAAAAACAGCAGGGTTGCCTTTCCACAGACCTGATTTGTAACCTGACCAAGTAGCATCGACTGCCATGGAAAGTGATAAGTTCATTGCCATATTGTGGAATATTTTCAGACAAACAATAACATCTCACATTCCAACACCAAAAGTAATATAATGTATGTGTATTGAAAAACAGGTAAAAATAATTCAATCTTGTATTACCTTACAAAGTTAAACTGCATCTTAAGCAATTTGAGTGCTGAAATTATTAGAATGAACAAAATATGAAATTATCTATCTATATACTGTATGTTGTTTAATATACCCGCCCAAAAAATGACTACAAAACACATCTGACGCCGCGTAATGAGAGGAGAATCTTTACCCTGAAGAACTCCTTGGTGGACCCCGAGTCCAGTGTCCCGTAGGCGATCTCCGTCTGCTTGGCCAGGTCCTCGGCGCTCTCTATGGGTGACACCATCCTCTCTACGGTGAGGAAGGCGGCCAGGTTAGCCGTGTAAGACGAGATGATGATCAGAGTGAAGAACCACCACACGCCACCAACTATCCGACCCGATAGCGATCTGCGAAGACAACACAGAAAAGCAGTTTTAACTCTGCCGCTGAAACAACCGGGATTGCAAATAAAAGCTAAGTGAACATTAAAGGCCAAACAAAACAGGATCTAATCTAGGGCTTCCTCAAACGCTCTCATCCCGGCTTTTGTCTTTCCGTGTGTGTTTACCCGGCTTATCTGGCAATTGTGGCAGAAGTGGCAAGTCATTAGGTGCGGCAGAAAAGACCAAAGTGAACGTGTTGGAAGTAAAAGGGAAGAGGAGAGATAGCAGTGTCTGTAAAAGGCCTTGAAATGTGAATGGGCTCAATGGGGGAAGAAAAACAGCCTTCAGAAAGACTGTTTCGGAGCAGCTGTGCGTGGCAGTCCATGTGGAAAAGACATTATGAAATGCAAAATGGCAAAAATAGGGTTTAATATTTTAATGCAAATGCTCAGTTGTTCAGAGCATCATTCCACTTTAATTATAACTTGGTGAAAACAGGGATATGTAAGTAAATACCCATTTGATCACCACCAAAGAAGCTTGAGAACCAAATAAACAAAACAAAACAAAAAAACTTTAAAAGAGCACTTATCCACTTTCGCTGTATGGCATGAATACTTTTCCACATTCCACAGGTATCCATCTATCGCTTCCACTGAAGGAGATGAGGCGATAAAGACAGACTGCAGCGCCTCATTGATCTCACTTATGGATGTCTATAGACGCTTAAAATCCCGGAAAAGAGGCGAGACAAAATGACCATGACATATTTTCAACAATTTAATGACATCAGATCTAATACTTATGGTAATGATAACAAAAATAAACCAGGGAAGAAATGTCAATTAGTTATATTATAAAATTTTGAAAACAATATCATTCTGTAGCCTGAAAATTAAAACTTTTCTGTAAATATGTGTTCTGTAAAACCTAAAACTCACAATTTTGCCTTGATCAAACATAAAAGTCTATCACAATCTCCTCTTAAATAAACTAATAATGTAAAATACAATACAAATCCAGGCTCTGATTGTACTATTACATGTATCTGAGTGGTTTTCATTTGCCATGCAGTTTTCTTTTTCATATTTTGTTTTATTTTTAAGTTATTCCCGGTTATTCAATTGAAATCACATTATATTCCACTTCACTTTTGCCCCCAGTTCATCTCAATTCCAGATTGTAAAATGTACTATTAAATGATCAATATATTTAAATTTATGAAGCTGCGCCAATGCAATAAGACAAGAAAATAATTTACAACCCTAATCCGAAAAGATGGTCTAATAGTACTTCATATAATATAATCAGCTGACTATATTTCTTGGCTTTGGCTTATGGGCTGTTAGTCAATTATTTATGATTGTTTATGGTGAACCAATGGAGCAAGAAAGAAGCATTGATTTGAGCACAGCAGGGCGTTGCTTTAACTAAACACTCCACGCGGGAGGCCAAACTTACTGTATTGATCAGAAATGCACAACCCGCCCTTTGTGGTCTGATCTGTTCACAATATACCAAAGTCTAAATTCCCACAGTGCTGTGCTTCATGTGTCAACAACACCAGGTTATGACAATGCTTTGAATGTTGCCGGATGTAGAATTATCCCAGAGGATGTTTTTGTGGAGAAACATGTTTACAATCTGGTATGAGAGCTAACATTAGTCCCTGGAGCAAAGTATTCAGACAGTGAGTGAGTATATTGATCGAGGAGCCTATTTATGGTTTGTGAAACAGCACGGGAGAATATTGGCAAGTATGACTTACATGTGTCTATAGCCATGCTTTGGCTACACGTGGTCCCCCAGACAGGTTCACTTTGGGGCGCCTGCTTACATTTTTGTGCTGAGATCCAAGCTCACAGGGGTCCCAAACTTTTCGGGCCAGGACCCCCAAAATAACAATGCAACTGATTTGAGACCCAGAGACCCACCCAAATTAAATAGACATTGGTAATAATTCCAAATTGTAAATAGGGGTGTTTATGGTTAACCGATTAGCCGACTAACTGTGACTAATAGCTTAACCGAGTGAAGACTTCTTGCCCTGCTAACTGCCTTATTTATTATGTTGTAAAACTCTTTTGTGCCACCAGAGGTACCTGCACAAGCTAAGGTAAGCGGCTAAAGGCAGCAACTTTATGTGACTCTTAAAAAAATAGTGCTCGATTCATTATCTCTACAACAGTGCGTCAAAACAGCGTTTATAAGGGCTTTCATTCTGCTTTTCATGTGCTTTCAAAGACCTGTTGCGCAGTTAAAAAACCTACAACAAAAAAGTGTTGCATTAATGCTAGTGGTTAACCGATTGTTGCCCACGAAGCCTCCTACGATCGGTTTAAGAAAACATGGAAAATGTGCATCCCTAGTTGTAAACCATTTAAAATGAGGTTTAATTGTATTTATTTTAGTAGTTTATTGCAGGACCCATCGTACCCAAATTCACAGAAATATTCACCATTTTCAATTATAAAACAGATTAAATGCAGTGTCATTGAAGTCATTTTGCAACCCCAAACTCATGCTTTGTGACCCCCCGATGGGCCCCGACCCCCACTTTGGGAACCACAGTTCAATGTGAGCAGCTGACGCCACCCATTCATAAATCATGTTTTTTCATAAATAAAATCTTAATCGTTCCTGAATTGTGCTTTTTCTACATAAGACCGATCTCCGTGATTCACAAAAAGATGTTTATTCAAAGTTTGTGTCACTGTCAGAAGGTTGACAGTCGCAGTCTGCATACAATAAAATAGTATAATTGGCAACACTGTGTGTGTCACAGAGTTGACAAGACGCAACTTCCGGTTTATTGTCAGCTTTTTCTACTTTTTTCTTTTAATTCTCTGAGCATTCCCGTTAGGGGTCGCGGGTGACTGGAGCCTATCCCAGTGACTTTGGGCCTTAGGCGGGGTACACCCTGGACAGTGGCCAACTCGTCGCAGGACTGACACAGAGAGACAGAGACAAGGACAGACAACCATTCACTCTCACATTCATTCACTAGGGACAATTTAGAGTTGTCAATTAACCTACACAGTCATGTCTTTGGACGGTGGGAGGAGCCGGAGAACCCGGAGAGAACCCACGATAACATGGGGAGGACATGCAGACTCCACCCAGAGAGATCGTGTGATGTTTTGGGTGGTTCGGAATTCGAAACCACGATGTTGGGGTGGTCTGGGATTCGAACCCACGATCTCCTTATTGAGAGGCAGAAGCTCTAGCCGCTCTGCCACCGTGCACCCAATTCTCTGAGCATTTTCATCTTTATAAAATATGTTGGGTTTTGATAATGTTAGATGTATTATGCACTAGAAAATTTACATATTTGGTCTTAATACGAGTGCCGTGCTTCGTAAATAGGAGGCTTTAGCAGATGCTAAAGCATTGATCGGCTCTACAAGTAAAGTTACCGTCACCTGAAATTTGTCCTGATTTTGTCTTTATATCGTCTTTTTATCATTTAATTCTCACCTGAATCTGCGTTCTCTCTTATGGAAACACAGCTTCACACGGGCTCACAACTCTAAATCCTTAAAGTACAACGTATGCCATAGCAATTAACAGAATATTCTCCTGTATCTTTTATGGGGTAAAGTGCTCAAAATGGCACCTTTAAACAGAACGCCGAGCCCAGTGAATATATCGAAAAAGACGGCAGTTCTACAAATCCATTTCATGTTTTCCAACCACGAGAAGCAAGCATATGGGATAAACAATATGTCTCCATATAGTTTTTGGATTTGGACGCTCAATGTGGGAGGCAAATGACACATTTTAACCAAATAACCGTCTGTTCAAGAAAAATGTGTCTAACATAAATGCGTCTACTTCACAAACTCCTGCTGTTTCTAAGCCCCTAAAATTGATTATGTTATATTTTTCAGCCTTATTTTCTCTTTGCTATTATTAAAACACAAAATATAAGCTACAATGAGACAATTTGTTTTTGTTCGCTATGTGGAGACGGTCCAGATCAATAAAAGAGTTTAAAAGTACACTGTGAAAAGAAGCTATTAAGGAGGAGATGCCTGCACTTGCGGTCACATACACAGCACAATGAAGATATTATGGGGCTATTCTTCTATTAAATTTAGAAAGTGCATTTGGCGATTGAAAGAAATCTTGCAATTGTGAGTCCTCCAAATAAAATATAAACTTGGTGGGTTGAAATGCTGGTGCTTTATTCAGAGACTGTCAAATATTACCTCACTATTTTATCATGTTGGCGCGTATTCTTTACATCTTTCAAGAGGACACACATCTTTTCTCATGAATCTTACATTAATCAAAACCTCTAGCTTGAAACAAACATTTTCTTTGGGTCTAATTGCATCAATACATTTGTAATCTCAGTTTTGTCAAGAACGCCTCGTGTTGTTTTTTTCTGCCGTCAAAACAAATGCTCTGAGCCTTCATTACACCAGCACAACAGCTTAATCATAACAGAGCCATTTGACGCCAGCTCGGCTCGACGCTGCACCGCGAGCGAGGGAATCCAAATGAAGACGGAACACCTTCAATGGTCCACTGGAGAGCCGGATAGAGCCGGAGAGGACGCGGTGATTAACAACATGTCTGCCGCGTGATGCATGTCCTTGGTGTTTAGTTTGCGCTTACATGTGTTCATCTGATAGAGGTGAGTGCGGCCTGGGAATCCGGATTTGGTTTGGCTGGATACTTACACCGTTTAGGACAGAAAAACGTTTCATAGAGTGCTTTGATTGTCGACTAGTTGCCGGAGAACGCTTGAGCTGACTGACTCATACGTGGGTTTATTGGAATTGTTTACGATTTTTGAGCGTCCGGTGAAAACTTTTGAGAAAGAAAAAGAAAGCAGAACAATTACCATGACCAAATTTAAAGAATCAAACACAGTGGCATGAGATGGACAATATTTTTTGCTCTGAGGTGGAAGTGCAGATCAGTAGGATATCAGAGTATTTACAACACTATAATAATCAAAGCGATATTATGACATCAGTGTTGGACCGTCTTATAGGAATGAAACCTCTAAATATGCCATGACATTTTTTTTGGGTTGTAACCATAGACCGTACATATCAGTGGACTATGGGATTGTGACGTCACCCATAGCGTTTGGCTCCAGCCAAATGAAGCCCATCGTGGCTAGCAGTTATAGCGGCTAAAGTGGAGCCAGACTCCATAGTTGGAAATCCGAGTGCGTATCGTGGCAACCACACGGACTAATCAGGAGCGAGGTTGTTAACGGTTTCCGCCCCTCGGCGCACCAGTGTCCCAATAGAAAGTGAATAGCAGCTCGGCTTTATGGAGCCAGGAGCGCCTCCATAGCTGCTTCCTATTTGGAACGCGGCGGCTAGCATGCTAACGCGGTCTACTGATATGTACATTTACTCATAAAGGAACAATAGACCATGGTCAGTCCACTATCCATGTACTGTGTATTCAAGGTTGTCGATAAATAAAATACCAATCGATACCAGAACAATTGATGTTTTTCAGACGACAACACTGCATTCAGAATTTTAGCAGAGCGTGGGAAAGTTGTTTGAGTGTCAATAGTGAGTAATGAAAGTCGCCCTATTGGAGCTCAAAGCGCAACAAAATGTGAAATAGCTACTACAGACTAATGACAACTGTTACATGCAATAACTATGCTAAAAATTTACTTTGTACCGGATATCTAAAAAAAGAAAATCAAGTAGAAAACCAGATATACAACTAGAGCACTGTAGGCTACATTTCTCACTGATACAGACTTTGGGGTCACACACCTTTCTCTCCTTGAACAAGATGTTTCTGAGTTTGCTTGTTGAGGAGTAAGTTGAAGTGTTCTTTATCTCCCCCTAACATTAGAAAAAGAGTTAACTATATAAGACCGTACAGTGTAAAGTTAATTTGTTTGAAAGCTACTGAAGCTACACATTTTAGCAGTTGTGTTGTCCATAGTGCTGCCACTCACTTCTGCGCAGTCGGAATCCTGAGCAGCACTTTTGAACAAAAACGTTGTCAGTGCATAAGCTTTATTTAAAAAAAACAACAAAAAACTAAAACTAAATGAGCCACTAAAACACAACGCTGAATATAGCAAGTCCTACAATGGAAATGTTCCATTGTGCGTGTGACTAATATATAACTTTTCCGACTTTTCTAACCAATCCCCAAAATACGGCAATTCTAAACCCACGTTTGTCCTTGGTTACTGTTAGCGACCACCATTGTATCCTAAAATTGAATACCTTTCCATCATGCGTGGTAGAATGGACTGTTTTCACGACTGTCTCCGTGGGTGAGCATTTGGAGCGATGTCCTTGGTTTTTGTATGTGACATGTCTGGATGCTTTGGTATGCAACAGGCAAGCCATTGTACACCTAGCCATGTATCATCTATGATAGCTAACAGATTGCCTTCCCAATCCAGCATGTGAAAGATTAATGGTGCACCGTTTCGCCTTTCCTCCCCTCCAACACACACGCACACACACACACCACACACACACCATACACACAAAGCTTTCATTCAGAACATGTGATTTTCTTCACCAATAAGCAGCCATTTTTAGAAACGTGCGACTGTATTGAATTTTAGACTTTGTTCGAGATTATTGGTTGATGACGTGTTCCATACCGCCCCAGGACTCAAACAATCAGGCAACGATACTCAGAAATGTATCTTGCTGTAGTGGCCGATCATCAATATTTTGTTCCATCGTCTGGAGGCCGGGGTGCAGGGCCGCAGGGACACCCACACTTCCCTCATCTCAGACACTTCCTCCAGCTCCTCCAGGGGAATCCCGCAGAACACTTTGCCTGTCAATGTCACGCTCATCCTTCCCTCACTCATGCACAAGACGCAGAAATACTTGAACTCCTCCACATGGGGCAAGACCACCCCACTCACATGGAGAGGGCACGTTTTAATAACCCACTCAGCTGCACACCATCCCAGCGCATGTTGCAGGACCTGATTTGATGAAGCCATCAGGGCAACATAATCTGCAAACAGATCCTGTGGTCCCCAGCTTAGAGAAAGTATTAGCTTGATATGTCAGGAATATTTCTGGTACTGATATAATGTTATCGCTGATATTTGATGGCACCTGTACTGTATAAGTCAATTGTCTAAGAGAAGATCTAACAATCCAAAGGTAAATGCTGTAATGAGCAGAAAGCATTACATTTTCAAAAACAAAACTGAAATACACTAAAATGATTTTTGAATAATAATAATAAAACAACATTTTTGAATAATAATAAAAAAACAAAAATCTGATTCAGACATACAATATTAAATTGCCTGGCACTAAATAAAGTATCATGGCTCTATCAGCCAAACATTGATTGACAATGGTTGACTATAAAGTCGCAGTCTGCTTACAATAAAATAGTATAATTGGCAACATTCCATGTTTATTTTCCAGGTGAGAAAACTTTGTAGATCTAAAAAGGAACCAACAAAATCCAAATTTCCTCAAAGGCACAAACTGTAAATGAGGCAAAAGAAATCCAACAGCGCCCAGTGGTGATTTTATAAGTGAAATAAACAGCTTTACAGCCTGCTCCAACAGACAGGCTCAGTCTCCAGAGCTCCATCCCCCTTTCATGACAACTCTACCTGGGGTGAATACTTGATTTATACATCTGTTTAAGGTCTGCTGTGCCCTAACAGCCAAAATGCTTAAGCTACACAAACAACATAAGCCTCAAGCAGGCTTTGTGAAAAATGAAGAATTTATGGGCATTATTATTAATTAACAATATCTACTTCCAATAAGAGTTTGGACATTCTTAGTGGAAAGGGTTATTGGTTAATATAACAACTTGGAACTCATCATTTCAAGTGGGAAATAACCGACTTCCCTGTTGCCTGGAATGCAGCATTTCACACTTTCTTTTTCAAATAAAAACACATTGGGAACCATTCTATTTGTAGTTTTAAACTTATTGGTCAGACCTAAAAACTTGAATGAGTGGATTCTAGTCCAACCTTAATTGGAGCACGTTAGGTGCCCAACAGAGTAGTAAGAATAATTTAAAAAAAGGCCATGTGAGTATTTACTATTGTATTCCCCCCCAGACTGGGACAATTGAGTGACTGGTTCAGACAAGTCTTTATGCTGTGCTTTATATGAACCGTCTCGTATTGTGACCCTGTGTGTTCTGTTGTCTTTCAACATTTCTTTAAAAAAGCAATCATTGGGTTTTAGGTTCTGATTTAAGAGTTAAGCTTGAAACTGGATTAAAGTTGTGCCAATAGAAGTTGAGTGGCAAGTTTTAGAATTTATGCTGTGTGTAATTTAGACATTAGTGGCAAAGCAATTGAAAAAAATTATACTGTAATATTAACTGGCACTGCTGGACCTGGGCTTTTTCAGCAGCACTCTGAGTGCATTATACACTGCTTTAAGCTTTCTCATATTTACACCACAGGGTGCTGTACAATGGTGTACAGTGCATTCTGAACAGAGGTTTTTATATTGTCTGAACACATGTGAAATTTTTTGACCAGAATTTTGGTTTGGCCATACAGTATAAGACACTGCCAATTAATATCCTCATGTGACCCAAGTATTTTGTTTTGTTGCACACTCTTAATGTTTGGCTTATTGACTTGCATGAACTGATGAGAAATGTTACAATGATTTAAGCACTTAAGCCGCTTCTGATAAATGTTTGAATCAAGCGATCAAACTAAACCAAGTTTAAAAAAAAATCTATAGTTAAAAAAACAATAGAGAAAAACTCTAAATATGATGGATTTTCCGGGCAGGATGTTGATAATGGTTAGATAGGTGTCCTTTATGTGAGATTTGTTCACAAAGTTTACTCTTAAAAGATTGAAACTGAATTGTTTTGTGTGTGAAAAGTATTGCAAAGTGTCCAAAAGAGCTGCAACATTTACGATACATTTCAGAAAATGTGTCAAAGAGATTGAAAAAACCTTCATCTGTTGCAGTAACCAGTCAGGAGCAGCCGACCGAAGAGCAGTGCCAGGGACATCTGAGGTCAGCATAGAGCTGGATTATGTTTTGTGTTAATGAGGGGAATAGAGCGGTGTTTCTCAACCAGAGGTATGAGGACGCAAACACTTTTTGGGCGGGTACATGATGCATGATTTCACATTTTAAAAAATGTTTAAATTTAAATTAAATTTAAATGTTTTTGGGGTGATTTAGGACAACAATTTTAAAGTGACACTGTGTTCTATAGAGAGATACTTTTAACGTCTTACTGTGCAATATTACATCTAAAGGAACAACATTTCCATAGACACAAGGAGGCAAAGGCTCCTAAAAGACAAGTAAGTAAGGAAGATGAAAGAATGCTCGCTGGAAGGACACAAGTTTTATACATTTTTAGTGCGATAAAAATATTGAAACTAAAAACCTGCTTTTATTTTAATCTATTTTGTGGTTTTAAAAGGTACACGGTGAGGCTTTCAAGCGCAAAAATATTTTAGTAATCATTTCCCGGATCAATCACAATATTTTAGTTATAACTCACCGGCGGTACTTTTCTGTGACCCCAAAGTTCAGCACATCCTTTTCTCTCTCTTAAATCACGGCAACAGGCTGTGCTTTTACCTTGATGTTTCGGTCTGCTCCGTTACAAGTGTGAGCTAAACTAAATCTCCCGGCTGAAGGGAAGAGACCGAACAACACCTCCGAACAATGGATGAGCGGAGGAGAGGAGAAGAAAGCAGAGAAGGCAACACATCAAAGGAAATCAGATGAATAGATTAAAGATTAGGAGCAGCAGGCGCGATAATGAAAAGGGCTAATGAAATAAAATAATAAGGTGGATAATGAAAGTGAAGCAGAACCAATGGGACACACCCAGAGAGATAAGTCGCTCTTACTGCTGAGTCTGCCAAGCCCTTTTCACGGCAGATTTACATCTTTCTCAATTGATTTTTAAAACATGATGGATGATTTTGGACAGTTTTCTTAACAATGCCACAGTAAATGACAAAATTACAGTCAGCGTCAGCAATAACAGCAAAAATAAAATCATATCAGATTTTTCGAAACTTGACTATTTGGTGTAATTCGTTAATTATCCACTACAATAATTTAGAAGTGCACGTTCTGAATCAAAATAACTATGTTTACTCAAGTGAGTCGGCACAAAACAACAGCACATCTTAAGTACTCCAGGCCTCTTTAGAAGATTATAAAAACAAATGAGCCGAGATTAGAAAATGAGCATGAATGAGCTTGTGCGTGTGAAGAGAGAGAGCAAATAAGTGAATAGATGTTTGTTGTGTTAAGTAAACATTGTTCTTTTTTACTTTGTTTCTTGTGCATCTTTGAGTGCCCAAGAAAGCACTATATAAGTTGGATGTATTATTATGATTATTTGATTAGGATCAGGACTTGATGTTCTAAGTTTTATGGATAAAGTTGAGTTGGTCTCATGTCCTGCTTCACACGTTCCCACATCTTCCCAAAAATTGAATACATTTTGTACTACAATTTATTTGAAATGAAAGATTCCTGATTGTCACTCTCTTAGATGAAGGTCTAGCTGGCTCCCTTTGGCTCCCGGGAGGCTTTACCCCGGGCTCACACTACACGCAGTCCAGTTGCGGTGCAGTGACCGCAGCCTTTCCGTAGCTTTAAAAGTGTGAGAGAAGCTCAGATTGGATGGTGCTGGCGGAGGTGCTGCGGTGCTCTGGATCCTTTCCATTGGATTGAATATTCAGAATCAGAATCAGAATCAGAAACGGTTTATTGCCATTGCCAGTGATCAAAAATTCACAAACATAGGAACTTGCTTCGGCGTAAGGTGCAACATAAAACAATGAATAAAATATATAAAAAAGGCATGCATAAAATTAAGAATAAAATAGACTAAGATAGACTAAGACTATATTCACCAGACTGCCGCAGCCTGCCACCTGCCTTTTCAGTGAAGTTGTCAAAATGAGTGAAGACAAAGAGTAAGTCCTACGAGAATGAGGGACAAGGATTCGGCGGTTTTTCAAAATCAAACCAATGTTTTCACTCTACAACTTTTACCATCTCTGTGCATGTAAACATTACATCATAACCAGTGATACGGGGGTCATAAAGTGTGCTGCCCCTCATCAGATCTGTTATTCAAGACCATGCACAACGAGACATTGATCTAGGAGGTTCAAAACCACAGCATTATTCATAACACCTTATATCTTTTTTATAAGGATAACATCAAAAAGGAAAAGGTTTGGGATGAAACAGGAGAAGTTATTGGAGCGGATGGTGAGTTAATGTACTGAACCACTGTGAACTTGTGGACTTGCATTGTCGGCAGTCACAGCAACAGTGCGCCGCTCTTTGTGTGAGTGGCGCACTACAACCAGACCGCTCCAACACAGCAACCATAGTTGGACTGAATGCTGTGTGAGCCCGGCGTTAGGGTGAGATGATCAGATAAGAGACAATGTAGACTCAGCTGAAAACAGGACAGCAAGAAGCAGATGTTAATAGAAAATAATAATCTCACCAAACGCTGTATTGATCTTGTGATAAACCACTGTATTTCCACTGATGTTAATTTATATGTTGAGTCGACATGCGTAGCAAAACAAAGCTAGCTCATGTTAGCATCTGCTGTGTCCTGTTTATCGACGTACGGTACTGGCGTCAAGGCCAAAAATATTGCAGAAAGAAGAAATGAATGCAGAAACAGCTGACGATTAACCGTAAGTAGTTTCTTGATTACTCTAGCTTTAACCACATCCTACCGCGCCACAAACACGGAATTAATAACTGAATTTGTGTCAAGCTGAGATTGGCGTAATGGCTAAGAAGTATCACTCGGGAACAATTAAGGTTTTATTTATTAAGAAAACATTTGGCAAACTGGACTGGTGGGCCAGGGTTAGTCAAAACGTGGCTATGGAGCACCTTTAACACAAAAAATTGACAATACTAATAAACACCACTCTTATTGACCTGTAGGTAGTTGGATTGTATCGGTGACCTTGAGGCCTATGGTTAGTACTTAGTGAAATACAGTGCTCTGTTAGTTAGTCATGCCATTACAACGATCTGTTGCTGCCATTAACTATTCAACACACCCTCAGCCTTTTACACTGTACTTACACACGACACACCACACATAAACACATACAAACACTCACAAACACACACACACACACACAATGGAGCAGAGCTGTAATTCTAGACCTTTATTGACCGGGACACATCCAATTCCTCCGAGATGCTGGCTCCTGATCAGTTTACCGCTCCTCGTTTTTATTTTCCCGCCTTATGTCTTGTTGTGAATTTATTGCCACCTTTAAAAAATAAAAAAAATCCACCTCTCCAGTCTCTCCTAACCGTTAAATACGGCAGCGGCCGGGCATAAAAGCAATGTTGTGGAATCTGTCGTCTCAAGGTCACCGCAAAGTGCACTCATGTCCGGCCATTAGCTGCTGCTTGATTGGAGTGAGGATGAAAACGTGAAAAGGGTGCATAGGGAGGTATGTGCCAAGAGTCTGTGCCGTGCATAGCTATAGGGAGCTGCCACAGAGTCAACAATGGTTACACATCTTTACTGCTTTATCCTGTATATAAAGAGTGTTGTCGTGGTAGTTTCAAGTGTAGAATCCTCCATTATTCTTGCATGTCTTTAATATTGACCAGAACGAGAGACACAATGAAGAAACTCACTGCAATCATTTGTTTTATTCACTCAGTAGCTTCATCTCAGTTCCGTTGAGTACGTCTAGAAGGCCAATTGGTTGGATTCACCTTCTAGAATTTACTGTTTTTGAAAGAAATATCCACAATAGAGGTTATGCAGATGACACAACTTTCTGAATTTTAAAAGCGAGCGGCAAAAACGCATGAAAGTCATTGGTGAGTGATGAAATTTTCTCATGTAAGAGCTCAAAACACAACAAAGAATGTGAAAGACTTGCTACAGTCTAATGACAAATATCAAAGTCTACAGCTTTTAAATATTAAGTTTGTATCTAACATATGAAAAAGAAAATCAAGAAAACCAGATAAACAACAGGAACATTGCACTCTACGATCTCATTTATCACCGAAACAGACTTTGGGATTAAACACAGTTGAACGCATTACCTTTCTTTCCTTAAATAAGATGTTTCTGTGGAAATGAATTGCTGTGGACAGTTGTCCACAGTTAGAGCAACAGAGAAAGTACTTTCAGATGGTATGTTGCCGTATAAAGTTTATTTGAGCAAAACCAAAGCTCCATGGACAAACAATAGGTCAAAAAAAGCAAACACTTTTCATCAGTTGTGCTGCTAAAATGTTGTCAGTCAGTCTGAATGTTGAAGAGCATTTTTCAAATTAGACAATGTGTGCATAACCTTTGTAGAAATCCGCAAATGTTGAACTGTATCATTATTTGTTTAGGAATTGGCTCGACAAACCTACAATATCAACCTTGTGTCTCAAAGTCCTTTCAACTGACAACAATTGCATCTTTGGAGTTGAACAATGGCACCACTTTCTGAAGGTATTGTGAAAAAATAATTTCCTTTTTGCTAACTGCTGACAGAGAAGACGTTGAACTTTTTACCAGTTTTTGTTTCCTGTGGATAGGCTTTTTGATTACAGAGATATGAACCATAAACCAGGCCAACAAATCTATAATCTGACAGTTTCCCGCTCATTGTTAAACTATAAGGATTCCAGAATGTTGTGATGTCACGTGAACCCAACATATTCAGACAAAACTTTATAACGAGACAATTACAGAAACTCATACCGAAGCCTTTTAAGTAGATCGTATTTGGATGAATGTTGTGTGAAGGGGTAGGTTAGGTCATGGCACAGAATCCCCCCGACATGTCTTGGCACTGAGATTGCTTCTGGGTCCAACAATTTGCCGAATGTCTCTCTCTATCACACTGGCTCTGTCCTAATAAAACCTGCTGTCCAGTAACAAACGAACCCTCCAAAACGCAGCGTCACATAACGGAGAGACGAGGAGAGGGGGACGGGGAAGGAGAAAATCATGATTGGCCCGTGGATGAAGATAAAGGACGGCAGATAAATGGATAGATAGCTGCTTTCCTGTTGATAGGCAGAGTAAGCGAGCGGAGGAGGGAGCTGTGTGCTCACTGTGTCTCAGACTGCAGAGATGACTGCAGCAGAGGAGCCCGGACCCAAACTGAATACCAATGGAGCCTCTCTCTGCCAGCTCAATACACAATACACAAGGCGCGCTGTCCGACGCACACGCGCATACACGGAATATCAATGCAGACGGCGGGCCTGCTTAATGTGGTGGACGGGCCGACCAAAAATGCACTACGAAAGGTTACGAGTCAGACTGGCTGAAACGTATAGAACATATGGACCAATTCAGCAAAAACGCACATCTCTAATAGATTAACTTTAAAGTGGACATATCATGCTTTTATTTTCACCTTTTGAACATTTAAAACATTTACCTGGGGTCTAAATAAACTATACCTGCAATCTACAGTCTGAATTCCTCCTAATTTTCTTTCTACATGCCTCTCTTTTACCCCTTTTGTAAGGAGCGCTTTTGAGCGCCTTGTTTTGGCACTGTCTCTTTAAATGCAAATGAGTTAGTTCGCACCCCACCCCCTCCCATGCGCATTGCAGGCATACTCCGCCCCGTTCAGCCATTGTTGTAGTCCCAAACACAGTCCGTCTGTCGGATCCAAAACTTCTCCAAAGTTAGAAAAAAACATAATGACAATCGAAAAATGGAAACAAGCAAAGAAATCAACATCCAGCCTTACATGTACGAGCCAGAGTCTGACACAGACCAAGAGGAAATCGAAGAAGACGATCCTCCGCAGCAAAGACTTCAAATGGCTGCATCTCAATGGTTTGTTTACTACTATGTAATTCGCTATGCGCTCCGTTAGCTTAACTGTGTGTGACAGATATTAGCAGGTTGTCTAATGGACCCTCACTTTACCATCTTACTACAACAACAGTCCGGGGAAAAAGGCTACTGTCAAGTCAGTCAGCGTAGTTACTTTGCTGCGGGCTACGCTTGCTGCACGCTAATGCTAGCGACATGCTAACGTCAGCTACAAGCAGTCTGATGTGAGTTCTGCCTAATGAAAACCTCAAAAATAAATGTATTATATGTATATATAAAGACATGTGCCCTAAGCAGCTGGAAAACAGCCGAGTAAAAGATGGGCAGCCACAGGTGTAATGCTAATCCCTCACAAATGGCCAGAACACAGGTAAAGAATGACTGGATAAAAATAGGTCTAATAAACAGTGTTTCAGCGTTTCTTGACTTACCGCTCCACTATATCGTCATCTCCATAGACCGAAGGAACTGACCCTTCGATCAAATGCAATCTTTGAGCAAATCCCTCGTTGTACTGGCGGAGGTTACTGAAGCACTCCTCTTTGAAGTGCTTAGCGCACACAAATGGAACTTTCCCCACTGTCTGTGGTACATTACCACGAAAAATAAAACGTAACCAGCTGATCTCAGTTGTTCGGATGCAGGCGGTCGGTGTAATGAGTTGTGCTGGTAACACAACCAAGAACAGAGCATTTTAACTTGTCCACTCGCACCTTTGACATCTTTGCGCTTGGACTACAAAATCGCTACGAGGAAAATAAAGATGGCGGTCTCTGCCGGAAGCTCTTGACCTTGTTTAGTAGTTCCGCTGTGACGTGATAGATAAAAATACGTAACAGATAATGCGGACATTCGAACGAACTGAGAAATATGTTGCAAAATGTATATAAATATATCTCTGCAGCAACTTAAGTGATTAATTTCAACTTTTAGCCACTACCAGACACCCACAGTACACAATAAAAGGTATCTAAGGGCCAAAAAAGTAGATTTTGCATGATATGTCCCCTTTAAGATGGTTTGTCTGATTGTATCCATCGTCAACCTGGAGGAGATTCATGCCTGTGAATATTAACACGGGGCCAAAGGGTTTGCGAGAGCGTGGAACAAGCTGGATAGATTTGATTTCCTCCTCTTCCTTTTGCGGTTTGAAAATCAGGCATTGTAGCTTAGAAGGTGCACTGTGTAACTTTTCAGGTGCAGATCTCCAGGTAGAAGAGCAAGTGGATACGAAGGTTACACAAAATACTTGCTCTGGGACAAAAAACTGCAACAAGTGAGTTTGAAAAGTGTATGTTTATAATTCTCTCATTCAATGCCCGGCCAAAAAAAATGTCACCATCGGGATTCAACTAAGCAAAGCGGTACAAGCCTTCTTCCTATTGGATAATTGCTGCGTGGGTGACTGTCTTTCAGCTGCAACACGGTATTTAAACCCAACTGATGCAGTTAAAGGCTTCTCTTCTATAACAACCATGTGGAAAGAAAAGTCCTGTGGTTGTTGAAAATCTGTTGCTATGTTTGAGAAGGGCCAAATAATTGACGTCAAGCAGAGAAGATTGCAGAAACTGCTAAAATTGGCTTAAAAACTGCCCAATGCATTACTTCTAACTGGAAGGATAGTGAGGAATCATCGTGTTTGAGGAAGAACTGTGGTCGGAAAAAAATCCTGACTGTGATTGCAAAATTCTAAAATTAAGAAGAAAAACAACTGCACAAATCACTGCTGTTTCATAGAGCAAGGAAGAACTCAAGGGATTGGGAATGAATAGCTGTGCGGCCAAATGAAAACCACTAATCAGTAAAGCTAACTACAAAAATGGGCTTAAAATTGCCTGAGAGCGAAAAAGACTGGACTCTGGAGCAATGAAGGAAGGTGACGTGGTCTGATGAGTCCAGGTTTTCTGTTCCAGATCTTAACCCCATTGAGATATAAATAAAAATCTCCCTTTCACACTTTTCCCAATGGTAAAGGTCAACCTCAATACGTAGATGGAACATGAGTACAGTAAGAAGCTCCTGGGTTTGACTCCTGTGCGGGTGAGGCCTTTCTCTGTGGAGTTTGCATGTTCTCCACGTGTAACGGGAGCCCATGCTGAGGGTCCCTTCATCTCAGTGGAGCTACTTAAATAAATAGATCACAAATTCAAAAGGCACAACATGGAACAAGCCCTAGACGTTTGTGGACCAGACGGATGATGCAACACAGCACTTTTCATCTAGCACTTTTAAGGTAGAAAGGGCTTTCACAGTAGATTGAATGTGAACAGAGGCAACATCCTTAAATGCAGGTTATCTATTCATTCATTCATTCATTCATTTTCTACCGCTTATTCCCGTTAGGGGTCGCGGGTGACTGGAGCCTATCCCAGTGACTTTGGGCCTTAGGCGGGGTACACCCTGGACAGTGGCCAACTCGTCGCAGGGCTAGGTTATCTAGACATACGTTAATGGTAGCAATAGTTTTACACAAACAAATGAATTTTATGTGTTTGCACAAGGTCGGCTGGCTAAAAACATTACATTTAGAACGCGGCTCGAGGGTGTTTTTGTGAGAGAAAGCTCTGAGTCAGCCTACCCTTTTGTCATCTAACCTTTTCAATGGAAAAATACACAGCCTTTAAGAAAACTATGTTTAAAAGTAAATCCTAATATGGTATGCTGAATGTTATGTTGATTTATTACTATACATGAGTTGATATGAGGTATATTAACCTTGTAAATATATTGTCATTTACACTGTATGGTTGATTTACTGCCATACTCATAAACAACTTTCCCCAAAAAGAACAAAGCCTCACACACCGCTTCAATTTCTCAGCCAAGTGAAGCCAAAAATCAATTCGAGCTGACCAAGCATAGTCACTTTGTTTTGAAACTGTGCAAGCAACTGTATATTTGAGGTGATAAACACACAACAAAGTTAGAACTTGTCAAAAGCTTGAGGCAGCGTTTGGGGAGGTGGAAGTCTGGACATCTGCGCAGATTGCTTCGTGCCATTGTGCCCCGAACAAGAAAACACTACGAGTTTGATAAAATGATGTTATCGTTTCATTCATTACATCAGTCCAGGTGATTAAGCTGTTCATGGGTTTCAGCTTCCTGTTTGGAGGGGCCATTTTCAGGACATTTCAAAAGATACAATATTTAGATTTGATTTGTTTAATGCTATGGCAACGGTGCTGAAACCCACGAAAAAGTTGCAACATCAGCCATTTCATGTGATACACTCGCTAGTACTGCCATCTTGAGGACTGGAGCCACAAGGCTGTTTGCTTGCAGCACTCTGGGTTCGACAACAAGCCTCAAAAGAAATTATTATTGTTCTATAACATCCCCAAAGACCCTGTTTGTCACCAGCAATTAGCCACATCCAGAGGAACAAGCGGACACAAAGAAATCACTCCAGACTATGCAGTGAGTGAGGCAGAAGCTGGCTAGTTTACACATTAAAACTACCATGTTAATCTTGAATGCTTTGGGAGCTTGTCTGCATGGAGAGCGGTCGTGGATGAGGTAGCTTAGAAGTAAATGTTTACAAAAGTTAGTTGTTGCTTTAAAGTAGTATCAGATACTTGTCAGGCTTGAAGAATCACAGCTGTTCATTTTCAGTGAGATGCACAATTTCTGATGACAATCTAACAGCGGATATAGGCTACAACATACAGTGATGCCCTCAAAATGGCCAAAATCAAGGCCAGTGACTGAAGTCAATGAGATAATATCAATAAATAAAAATCCACTGTTGAACCTTATCTTTTTTGAGGGATTGGGTCAATGCATTTGCCATATTAATCCTGTGAATTTAAAACAACACTGTACCTTGTGACTGAATAATGATTTTTCAATCCCCTCCATCACTTACACATACACACTTTATAAGCAGTGGACACAATGACAGAATGCACTGTTTGGAGCTGTTTCAGTGTTACAAATGCACAGCTTCCTGTTTTGAAGACTCTAATCCATTTAAAAGAAATACAATTTAGTTCTCATTTGCTACGATTCTAAAACACACGGCTACACTGTTACTCACTTTGTACATGTTACAATTTCATTTATGGGTAAGTCAGACAGACAGACAGTGATAGAGTGACAGAGCTCCCCCTGCAGGTCTCTTGTGAACGTACACTCGCAGTAAAATGACGGTAAAAGCTTTTTTTCTTTTTTTTTTCCCTTCCTTTTTATTGAAATTTGGAAGTTTAAATTTAATGTCACCAAATATAAAAAAAAAAGAGAGCCATGGTTTCTCAGGAGAGTTGTCTTTGCGTCAGCGTCAGGAAAGTTGCAATGCTGGTTTTCCGCTCAGAGACAGCAGGGGGAGACAGCGTGGGCTTCAAACACCCGAAAATACATTTACAACCACCACACGGACTTATAAAGACGTTTAATAAGGTAAAATGATACTTAGTTCTACTTTAAAAGCCCTACACAGTCCTACAATTTGAACCCGGCACCTTCTCACTATGACGCCTCTAACCACTTTACCAACAAAAACAGCTAACCATTCTCACTTCCACTGCCTCGCTCTTTGCTCAGTGACATGAAAAGCTGAGTGCGTTCCGTGCCGCTGATTACGTAGCAGTCTTCTCTGATGCCGCACAACCCCTTCTCCAGATGTGTGTGCAAAATGGCACCTGTCTGCGCGGCCCGAATCATCGCGTCGCTCTGAGACTTGTTAGCTCCATAATTAAGACTCTGTGGAGGTGACCTGCTCAGGAAAATCTGTCAGAGAGAGACAGAGAGACACGGGGAAATTCTAATGTTGTTTTTATACTTGTGTTTTAAATATAAGCCTACCATCTCCCTGAACTCAACAACAAGGGATTAGCAAGTAAATATGTTCTATCGCTGCTATTTTTCACTCTTGCTTGTTGTTGTCAGAGAAAGACTTGTTGCAGCCATCTGGTCCAGCCAATGTTGGATTCAGGACCAATATGTGGGGACAGTATGTTCAAAGTGTTTCTAGTCATACACCACAGAGACAGTTTAAAGAAAAACACCATGCGAAATTAACTTTTTTGAGGTTTTAACCATATTATATAAACATTACTGGAGTTGCATTGAATCCTGTTTACGAGGTCGTCTTCTCTGTGCACTCAGAAACACTTCATTTGAATTTCCCACGAATGGTTGCGTGACAGGTTCATAGTTCAGGACATAGTTCATTCCTACTGCTGACAGAACCTTACCTCATTGGAAACTAAGGCGTGGTTTGCAAAGTGTGTTTTCCAAAATGTCGACATTATAGTAACAAAATGTGAAATACTTATCTCAAGGTGACCAAAAATCCAATTAAAGCCGCGAGTATGCCTAATATGTACACTTTAAAGGTCATGTTTTATTACATTGCATGGTTTAAGCTATAATTTTCGACAGCCTCTTGGTATTTCTTGTAGTTTATCTTTAAAGTGCATAGAAGGTCATGCTGGCCCCAGTTGTAATGACGTTTAGCAAGTGCCAAAGTTGTTTTGCTGCGTCACTGAGCCATTACATGATCAAAAGAACAAGTCTGATGCATGCATTTTAAAAACAGGAGGAGCTTTGTGGATTGCGATGTGCTGAGAAAGGCAAGCGGTTTTTAACTCTTGACAGGGAAATGACAAGACAAAAGTCCAGATAAAGCTAAAAAGAAAAGACTTTTAATTTGTTAATCACTACACATAATTGCTGTGGGCCTGTTTTGCATTAAACTGGCACCATTTCTGATTTTACAATGTCAGTTAACAAGTAGGGGTGCACGGTGGCAGAGCGGCCAGAGCTTCTGCCTCTCAATAAGGAGTGGGTTCGAATCCCGGACCACCCTAACATCACATGATCTCTCTGGGTGGAGTCTGCATGTCCTCCCCGTGTTACCGTGGGTTCTCTCCGGGTTCTCCGGCTTCCTCCCACCATCCAAAGACATGACTGTGTAGGTTAATTGACAACTTTAAATTGCCCATAGTGTATGAATGTGAGAGTGAATGGTTGTCTGTCCTTGTCTGTCTCTCTGTGTCAGCTGCGACGAGTTGGCCACTGTCCAGGGTGTACCCCGCCTAAGGCCCAAAGTCACTGGGATAGGCTCCAGTCACCCGCGACCCCTAACGGGAATAAGCGGTAGAAAATGAATGAATGAATGAGTTAACAAGTAAAACTATTTCAGAAAACCAAGAATAACCAACAATTGACTCACATTATGTAACTGCACTGTTTTAAATTGTGCCATACCAACTTTTATCGCAGTAAATCATTCCCTAGCATGGCCGCGGCAGAGGCTGTGTTCAGCTCTGAGACGTCACACAGAGCAAATATGACGGTGGCATCGCTCAAAGGAAATGAATGATCGGTAGATTACAGAAAATGCACTGAACGGGCTGAAAAATGATACAGTGTGAGCAAATGATATGAGATCACCCATTCCCAGTCCAGGACGCAACGTGGCAATTCGGAGAAAACTAGTCCAAAACAAACCACAGGCTCCACAAGTGCTGGAAATAGCAACCAATTATTTCAGTATTTTCGGTTAATATTTACTTCCGGACCATACTGTTGAAATGTTTATTATTGTGAGTCCTTTGTCTCTCTCCATCTAGAATCATGTCCTACATCCATAAATCTCCTCTTTGGTCTTTTTCCAAACCCATTGCCTGGCAGGTATAATCACAGCATGCTTCTACTCATACAGTCACAATAGCTCCTCTTTGCAGGTTCATCATAATATTCGGAATAACTGGGAAAGGTTGGTACAAAGCATTGGCAGCAGCAGCATTGGTCGTAAGCCATTGTTTTTGCAGTGATACATAATGAAACTGAGCATTTCTATTTCAATGAAAGTGTACTGAATAACACTAGGGCCTGAAAGGGGATGAAAACCAAATGTTTTTTTTTACTTAAATACAGTAGAAGCACTTTGAAAAATGCCACTCAACATCCCAACCGAGTGACAGAATTATGGGCAGCACAACTGATGTGTTTTGGCCACATGTTTTGTTGAGAAGCTATTGTTTTGCTCACTTTATACGGGAAAATGGAAACTGAAAGTAGTTTTCTGACTGTGCAGAGTATAGCTATACTTAAGGACACTTCAACCCACCTCACAACAATTCATTTGACTGACTGATTGACTGACAGTGTTTTAGTTGTTGTTTATCTTTCTATACTCTTAACTTTTTTTTACTATTTTTTTTAGATGTCAGCTAAAACCAAGTCCAGTTTACAGTTTTGTCACTCACTGATATGATTCATAATGTTGTGATGCCTTCTGTAAAACCTCTAAACATGATCTTATAACCGGGAGCTTCAATACAATCTCTACCTAGTGCATAATGGTGTTGCCTCCACCGGGGCAGCTGTGTCAGCCATAGTGGATTACCACAGCCAAGGACTGAGAGTCCAAAAAAGTACATTAAAGGTGTAACTTTTCTAGAGGAAGGTATGCGCCATGTTATTGATTTGAGTAGAATGTTTCACTGTATAGTATCAAAATTTGTCAGAAACTATGAACATATGTATGGCATACTAGATGAATGACTGGATGAGTGATCGCATTACTATACTTGTACTTGTACTTGTTGTATTCAAATACTGTATTTTATTGGGATATTTTTGACATTATCCTGACCAGGGACAGCAACTTTACTATAACTTGGCAAAACATCTTTCCTCTTTAGTGTAGGGCAATGTTTTATGTGCACTGTCCTTGATAAATTAATACAAAATAAATAAGAACTAAAACAAATGTTTCTGAACGTGTTTAGCATTATAAAAGTTATACATCTCCATGGAGACAAGCTGATGCCACCAGGCAAGGTTAGAGGTCTGATCTGTGGGGAGGTGAGGGCTCTCTCAGTAGGAATGCATGTTTTTCCAACAATTTAAGTGCAATCAAAAACATATTATAGAAAAAATGCAAGATGCCGTACCGCAGAACATTCAAGGCAAGCCATAAAATCTCCATGGAGACAAGCAGGTGGCGGACCTTCCACCTGTGCACCTTCAAACTCGGCTACAGTTTTGAGCGCTCTTGCTCTCTTGCAGGTGCAGAGGGAGGGATCCACGCTCGCTGGGGCAGAGCTGCTGTTCCTGTAATGTTCCTGTCTATGAACACTGTGGCAGCTTTAACAAACAAAGAGCGGACTGGAGCGTGACAGATCTGAGACGGAGCATCACTGCACACTCGCACTGACACACAAACGCACACACACACACACACACACACACACGGGCTGCTGTCAGGACTCACAACTCCACATAAATCTACTGGAGTTCTGCTAATTCTGCACAGATGAGAGGTGATCCGAGCCACGAGAGATGAGGTGATTATAGGTGCTATTTGTGCTGATGGAGACGTAGGTAGAATTAGCCCGCCCAGTGACTGTCTGCAAATCACAGAGGCATTAAAATGGGACGGACTGCTCTAATGAACTGTAAAAGGTGGAAGTTACACTATAGTTTCACTGTTAATAAGTTCATATTATTAAATGAGTAAGAAATGGCAATATGAATAACGAGAGAAATTTAGAATGGAAGGTTTTTAAATGGAATTAAATGAACTTACATCAAGAGTGACTTGTTGTGTAAACCAAGCTAAACAATGGCTGCTACTGTCAGGTGTTTTTAGCAGTGTTGGAGGCAGTTTGTACACATTTTCCAACATGAAGAAAAACTAACATAATTTGAGTGCTGAAATGATGACAACAAGTTTGCTAAAGGTGTAAGAATGAACTATGTGAATTAAAAACGATAAGAAATTATCGCAAAAAGAACTGATATACACTAATTTGAAGAGAAATGTCTTGTGAAATTCTCCAAGGTGTAAAGTATAGTCGTTGAATGATAGTCCAATTACTTTTAATTTTATGATCTCTTCACATTTTCTGCTATATAGGACCTGAATTTACAGGCACATTTTAGTGACTTCCCATCGCTTGCTTCTGGAAGTAATTTCCAATAGGGATTACAAAACTATATTAAAAGTTTGAAAGCTTTCGTGGGGCCAATCAGCATGTGATGAGCATAAAACCTTTAGTATGAGACACTGCAGGTGAAAAGGAAAGGCAAAGACTTAAAATTAAATAATCAATTTGAAACATCTCCTGTAGTTTACTCACATTAATGTAAGAAAAAAGTGTTTAATCATGTAATGTTTTCATATAGAAATACAACATTTTATGTGTAAAACAGCCAAAGTGTGTTCATTTTGTACAAATATTAATTGCAAAAAGGTTTACAGAGGGGATTTTGGATTTCATATTTACTTAAAATAATAAAACATCTTTAGGAGCAGATTGGAAAAGTTTGTTGTTTCCACATGAAATCCTATTGGTTGAGAGAGCAAACTGATGAAAAAAAACAAAAAACGTTTTGATAAACCAATAAGTTATGAACACATCTTGGAGTGCAGTTTTGTGTGTTTTTTGGACTCAAAACAAGCGTGTCCTGGACATTAGTACCACATGCTAACTGTGGAATATTCCAGGCAACAAAACAACATCTCCATGGAAATAAGGAAGTGACAGACCACCGCACTCCCACTACCAGAGAGACTGTAAAGCTCACATAGATTTGACAAAACATTCAAGGCTTTTCACAAAACAAATCATCCTACAAACACCACCATTTTGCACATAACATTTTGCCCCCTTTAAACCCTGTTATCTGTCATTGGTGCGTTGTATAATCTCAGTCTTTGAGAGGTATCTCTGTATGGGAAGTGACAAGGCCGGCTGATTTATATGACCGACACTGGCTCATGTTAAGTATCACATTATGGCTATGACAGCTGCACTGGAGCTTATGGACACGGCGAGCACAGGGCACTGTGCATGTGTATGGTGAGACTGCACACTGGGCGTTCGACTGCGTATGTGCCTCTGAATTGGTCTGTCAGTCAAAGCCAAGTGGGGAGGAGTGGGAGAGACGACAGGTGCGGGCGAGCGAGCGGAGGAGAGCGAGAGAGAGTGTGAAAGAGATGGATGGAAGGAGAGGGGAGAAGGGCAAAGGAGAAGAGTAGGAGGATGGAAGTAAAGTTTAGACGGCTAGTGAAAAACCTTCTCTCTCTAAATGCTAATGAAAATGTGGGAGACATGCTTTGCAGACAAGGTTTAAATTCTGATCAAAACAGGCAAAAAAAAAAAAAAAAACAGTCAGGAAAAAGTCAGGCCTTGAGCTTGCTGTTGCCAGAAAGTGCTTTTTCTCAGAAACGAAAAAGATGCAACCTCCCACAAAGCCAGACATTTAAACGTTACAGCAGTAAAATATGCAATGTGCTAATTCTCCTTCAGAGTGTGGAGCAATGTGTTCAAATCATGAATTGTGGAGGTGGTTGCTATTTTACACAATGTTAAAAATCACATTAATGTATTTCATTGAGTCAGTAATTTGAATTGGTGATCATAATGTGACGTGTGTTGAACTTGCCTTCCTGTTCAATGCACCTTTCCAGCGTTTGTAAACAATATGCTGCATTCCATTAGCCTGGTACCATTCCATGTTTTAGCCCTGATGCATTTTCACTGGGGGAGTTAGCGTTAGCCTCCAAACATCACAAACTATGAAAAGCCAGAGCTGTTTCGGCGACTGACAACCACTGGAGCACACATGAGTAACACCAGAGCCTCGTTAGAAAATATTACCACGGATAGCAATTAGTGCCAAAATTAGCATACATGCAAACAACCTCGTAATAAACGTTTCTGAAATCAACTGTTTAATGCACCAAAAACATAGCGTGCTGCAGAAGTTTGACAGGAAAATTAATGTTTAGTTTCATCAAGATGTTGAAGTGAATACATAAATAACAACCGCGTGTGTGTTGTCTACAAATAGCAAAATTGCTGCTACATTAAAATGAATTGTTAGAGTTTAAACACAAGAACCAGGCTGTGTGCACATCCTGGTTCATGCTTCATGCTGGGAGGGTCTATATGCAACTACCACACTGTATTATAAAAGATTTCCACACTGTTAAGGACCACGTTTGATGACCTATATACCTATACCTCTTACAACTGGGTCCATGCTTAAAGGGGACATATTATGTAAAATCATCTTTAATGGTTTTCCCTCATCGTCAGCTTATTCTGTGCTGTATTCATAGATGTTTGTGTAATCTGCAAGGTTAGAGAGCTCAGAAAATTCCTGTTTTCACCTACTCCTTATCCCCAATCACTGCTCTGTTCTTACTTGTGATTATTTGAAAAATTCAGACACTGAGTCATACATGCTTCTAAAATGTCAAGTAGTCATTTGTCAACAACAAAAACAAGTCAATTAAATTCCTCTGCTCGTGACAGCGCAATGCAAGTCTGAAAAGGTGGTGATTCTCAGTTCACGAAGTCAATAGAACCGGACGCTAATTTAGATCACTATTATTCACCTTATTCCGGAAGTTGCCGTACGCGCCGCCGTCTTGTTTCCGTTGTATTAGTTTACACGGAGCAGACGAACTCAACAGAAAATAAGTTCTACATGGACTAAAAAGCCGTTTTCAGACTGAGCAGGAAATTGGAGCGTTGTTGACTTGTTGTTTCTCATGTTCATTAAACATTTTATAAAAATCAACCTACTTTATGTAACATCTTAGCGGAGAGACTTTTCCCTCGTTCGTCATTAGCTTTAACGGAGTTCTCGTCAAACGGAAGTGCGTTTACAACAAAAGTGCTTATCTGTGGCAAAAAACGGCAAAAGTGGGCGGGGCAGAATAAGGTGAATACAACGAACGAAATGAAAAATACATCTACAAAAATAGCATAACATATCTTCTTTAAGCTCGTCTATTCCTGCACATAAACGTTCCTGCTCTCGCCGATGTCTGTTGTATGTCACCCACAAACGAGCGTCGGTATCAACAAGATAATCAGTCTTTATCTTTCAGTGGCCATGTAATTGATTTGAAGAATTTATCGCGTACAGTCCAGACCAGGAACAATTGAATGATGTCTCCATTTCCATCTATCTATTCATTCACTCCGTTACAAAAACCCATTTCTAGCAAACGCACTCTATAAACTTGTCTGTACTTCTCTCCTTCTAGCTGTTGTTTTGGTGAGAACCTCTCCACTGTTCATCTCTCCTCAGACTTGGTCCCTGAAGGTCCCCAAGATGATGTCTATGAATTTTTCACTAAACTGCATTCTCAGGTTATCAATAATAAAGTGCTATATTCTTATAAATATTCTAAAAATACAGCTGGACCCTTGCCTCTTCAGAGCGGCATTAAATTTTCATGCGCACCTCGCTAACTCGCTAAATCTTCCCACCTTGGCCGACATGATCACGACTGTAACCGACTTTGCACTTCTGTCGCTGAGCCTTTTGAGGAAGCGGTAAGCAGGAAACGTGGCGAAAGAGTTGATTCACATGAGCAACAACCTGAAAGAACAGCGACTATGTACACGCCGACACACACACACAAATCCAGGCGGACGTAGGCTTTTCATGGACGCTGGGCTCGGAGGTTCAAAAGGCTAAATCTTCCCGTAGCCCTGTCCGACACGCACCCGTAGACTTTATACGGCTGTATTTGGCAGACGGCAGGGGGGAGTAGCTCACCGAGGGGAGATGTCACAGCCCTGTTGCATGAAGGCGCCCAGGGAGAACCAGAGGGAGTTGAAGATGCCGAATTCATTGGGGGGTTGGTCGGTCGGGCCCTGCTCCGCCGCCCCCTCCTCGGGCTCCTCCGCATGCCACTCGTACGGGCTGAAGCGACTCACCTGAAGGAGGACGAAGAAGAAGCAAATCAGTGAAAAATACCTGTTTCTAGTCCTGCAACATCTGTCCTTGTACTACAGCAAAACTACTGCAGTCCATCCAAAATTGAAACAAGACACATTTTGAACTTGTTTCCATCCAATGCAACTGATAGACTCTTTAAAAGTTTGTAAACTAAGACACTCTAAATTCAGAATGGAGGGAAAAAAGTGGAACATTATGTGATTTCACTGGAGAAACTGGCGTAAACCTCAAAATAACAAAAAATTGGGATGGTTTTGGAAAATGAAAGCCAATCAAAAGTATGTAAGTGAAATCAGAGCCTGTTTTAAAGATGCTTACTATTGTATTTTATATTATTTGTTCATGTTATAGGGGATTAAGATAAACTGTTGGACACACTTTTGAAACTCTGGACAAATACAGACAGAAATGATGAACCCACAATAGTTTTTATTGTATCTACAACTATATCACACACTTTAACATAAATTATACTTTTTATGAAGCTCAAAGACAATTTTAAAACAAAAAAATAGCATGTTGTCAATCCTTTGTGACAGAAGAGGAAACTTGCTGACGTTTCTACCCTCGAAATTCTAATTTGTTGCTTTTCCCCTCACATAACGAATTAAAACCATCAGTATTTAGATCTGATGTGAGTGAATTATTGAAAATGAATTACAGTTTGCTTCATTTTGCCTCCATTCCGGAATTTTGATGAGACAGCGTTTTAAAGGGTCTATAGGTTTATATGAGATAAAACATACAGTAATTTACATATTGCTTGAGGGCCTAGAAATGAATAAATAAATAAATAAATAAATGGGAATCTCAATTGCAAATGTACAATCATGAACACAGTGTATTGGTTGACAGATCTTGACAACATTGTATTATTATAGTTATATAAACTATTCCACAAATAATGCATTTTTATACATTTATACATTCACAAAGTAGAGTGGGCTGTTTTAAGTCACACAGTGTTGATTTAAGTGGACAAGCCATATATTATTTGGGCCTTTTGTGGCATCTAAACATGGTTTTGGTCATCTTGGCATTTGCATTTTGTGTCTTAAAACACGCTCTGGAAAGCACACTCAAGCAAAGTCCTATTTTCAAGCTTGTAGAAATGTGCAGCAGTAGACTTTTAGGTTTCCAATCAAATATGTAACAATCTGGGGAAAAGCAAAACAGAAGGATTTCTGAGAGTTCAGAGAAAGAACACCTAAACCGGAGAAATGAATGCAGCGTAAATGAAGCAAAATAAAACTTCAAGTTTGTTTTTGATGACGCAATGTTGTAGATCCTTCCAGGGTTCACAAGCAGACGCCTTCATTCCGTAAGCTGGTGCTGTTCCATACCTAGCTGCAGTGCATTTCAGTGGGAGATTTAGCATTAGCCTCTATATATCACCAGCCAGAGCTCTTTTGGCCATTATCAATACAAATCTAGAATACACATTAACGACTATCTAGATTCAAATGTTTATATAACGAACAATTAGTACCAAAAACACTGCAGGTCACAAGAATTTGAAGAATGACATTTTAGTTTTATTTAATCATGTGTCAAATATATTAAACATAAAAAACAACCAAATGTCTGTGCTGTCTACATTTTGTTGCCTCATTAAAACAAACAGGATAGAATGTTTGTATCAGTACCTGGCTGTGTGCGCAGTTATTCTAAACACGCGATTTCTGCGATACTGAGATACGTTTACAAAGAACCACACCTCACAAACGTTTTTTTCTTCTTTCTTTCTTCTCATCCATTCTACTTTTCACCCAATCCCCTCCTTAGAAGCCCAAAGTGGCCTTCAAATATCACTTTGCAGAAAATCCCCTTCATCTTCTTGATACTTAATTCCTATTCACACTGTATTCTGAGGTTGTGGCCCTTGCTAGCGAAAACTCTTTTAACAAACTTCCCCTCTCACTCACCAGGAACAGCACCACACTGACTCCGATGTAGGCAAACACTATGCACATCCAGATCTCGTAGGCCAGCGGATCCAGGAACGAGAAGACCCCCGGTTTGGACTTCTGCGGCTTCTTTATCATTATGGAGATTCCCAGAGACATGAAGGGCTTGGAGAAGTCGATGACCTCCTCGCGCACCAACGTGATGGTCAGCGGGGCTACGGCTATCTCCGCTTTCTGCCAAAAAACACGAGAAACAGGAATGGAAGGTTAGAAATCATGTGTGATCATCTGTGGCTTTAGACAGGGTAAGAACCGGAGAGATAATTGAGCCATCAGGGGCTTGGATAGAGGAGGAGGATCAAGAAAAGTTTGGGTTTTAAACAATAAAGAAATGGGAATAAGGGGAAGGAGAGAAAAGAGAGAAGTGTGCCGCTTTAAAGAAGTAGATGAGACAGAGGAAAGCCCAGTAGCAGAACAGAGGAGTTATTCATATGTGGCCATAGAAGTCATGCTACTAGAATATAAATGAGTTAGCAACGCTCTAAAACTCACTCATTCACTACACTAGGAATACTATGACTTAAACTGATCAGGTGTTACACTGTTTAATGTCTGATTATGTCTATCACTCCCTTAAAGGGGACAAATTATGCTCTTTTTCTGGCAAGTAATAAAATCAATTATGTAGATTGTTTTCATGGTAAAACGCAATAATCTACAGCAATTTATTATTATTATTATTATTATGCTTATTATTATGCTTTTGGGAGGATGACCAGATATTGTGTGGATCACCTGAAGTGTATTTTTTACTATTACTATAGCACTAGTATGTAGGGTACAGTTGTACTTAAGGTAAAGAGTTTCAAAATTCATACATTACAAACAAAAAAATAATTAAGAAACAAATACAAAACCGACAAATAAAAATAAATAAATGCAAACTCCACCCACTTAAAGGCCCCACTCAATCAAACCAAGAACCTTCTTGCCGTGAGTCAGTATTGATAACCACCATGTCCTCATGCCACATGGGTGGTCTGCTTTCTGCCATAAATCTCAAATACAAATGCAGTTCAATACATTGAGACATTTAAGTAGGCCTACAGCTTCTTTAAAGGTGCCCTATGTCAAGGGTTCTTAACCTTTTTTACCTTGAGGCCCGACATTTTCCATCTAAAGTAACTCGAAGCCCAGTCTCATATTTAATGTATTATATTTTAGTGATTGTGCGGCCTTCAAGGAGGTGCTTGCGGCCCTACTTTGGGCCCCGGCCCTATGGTTGAGAATCACTGCCCTATGTCATTTTTGTGATCACTGATTCTATCTTTATTTTTACACAGATGGATAGCTTGATCGTCAGCCAAACAAGCATGGTCTGTTCGTATCAAAACAAATATGGCTGCTTACATAGAAAAAAGAAAGGACAAAACATCACAGGGATTGAAAAAAAATTGCGGATTTCTGCAGAATCACTGAGCGAAAAGTCTGCTAATCTGAGGTGAGAGAAGTTTTATTTTTTTCTAAATGATTCATGACCAATGAGCTGTTTCACAAGCATCACTGCAACAAACCTGAATGTACAGGACTCTTTGAGTTTGACTCAAAGCTACAGAGGGAGTGGAGACCAAACTCATTCTTTGTAAAGAATTGTATCCTAGTTCCTAAGAAAATACGACCCCTGTTTGCTGGAGATGTTATCGCTTTCTCTCAAACTGCAATAATTTTATACAGCATTTAATTCATTACTGGTGTTTTATTACTACAGAAAGTACAGTGTGCAGGGATGTTTCTCCACAGATCTGACCTGTAACTTGGCCTGGTGGATATACTGCAGATCATTCCACGCCAAGCAAGAACATACCGCCTACCAGAAAAGTTACAGAGTGCATCTTTAACTGCAGTCATAATGTTTTGGCTGATCAGCTCTTGTATCAACACACATTTTCACACCAACACTATCTGAACTCCGCAGCTCCAGCACATCCAATCATGAGTCTCACTACTACAAACAGAGACAATAGGGTTATGTAAATAGAATGGAAGCATAACGGACACAACTGAAAAGGACAAAGTGTGGATGGACTGTTTGGTGCAGTCTTGTGAGAGGACTGTCAATGTTTAGAACAAATCAGACTCCATTAGTCACTGGTGCCGTTCTGCCATGTCACCTTCCACCACCCACATCCAGGCCTAATTAATTCTGTCGCCGTTCCACTTCCACTCTTCCACACAGTGACGACTGACATTGTCTCGGGCATGTTGATAAAGTTTGCAGCCCAGACAGCCATGTCGAGTTTCCGAGTCCTCACACAGGCAGGAGACGTAATTAGATGGGGTTTTGCAAATAATTGAAAAAGTACATTCAGAAAGATGTGATGTTTGAAAATGTTTTGAAGTTCAGGGCATTAGGATGAGGAATGTTTTTTTTTAATAAGATCTCTTGTGGCATGCCAAAAGGTGGAACTTACAAGGCTAGTCACTGTGTTCCTCAAACTTAGCCACAAGGGAAAACTGCATGTACAATTCGAATTTCTGTGACACATTCCAAATAAAAAAAGTCTAGGTGGACCTTAACTTACTCCTACTGTAAAATGACAAAATATAAAACTCTTCCTTCCTGTATTTCACAATCACAATCCAAACCTATTCATTTATACAAAACCTTTTTTTCAATGTTTTTTCCTGTTACAGATACATTTTGTTTTCCACCATAAAAAGAGTGATGTAACGCTGTAGTTCATGTTTCGGGATGATAAGGGGAGAATCGCTTGGAAGTCCAAAGCGTAATAGCGCATTTCAACTAGAAAACCATGTATTTTACTTGGTTGTTTAAAACTGAAACACATTTAATAAAGTATCATGTCTAAATAATTCAACTGGTAGATGTTGGCTGAAATGGTTAGTCTCTGAAGGTAGCAAAAGTTCAAATATTCATATACTCTACTTTCCACTTCTAGTTGAAAAAATGCTCTTCTATTTAAGACAACAAAGCAACTAGCACACGAGTTGAAAGGCCATTACTTGCCGGTGCTAGTAAAATACACTACAATTTTCATTTTGACCCAACAGTTTGCTTATTGACCAAACTAAATGAGGCTGTGACTTTTGTAGTGCATCGGCATTGTCAAAAAAGCTGTTTGCATGCACTAAAAATGCATACATGTGAATATTTGCAATGCTTTATGAGATGGAGGATGAAGTTAGAGCGGCTGGTAATAGTGCTTTTTCAACAATCTACCTCCTACTTTTAAAGTTTTTTTGAAATAAGGAATTTTGATCTGATACTTCAATAGCTTTCCATGACATTGAGGCTATGCAATGAGTCACAAAATGTGTTTCTTTTTAGTTTTTGTCTGTGGAGCTATTATTTCACTCAAATTCCCTTTATACGATAAAATGGGAACTGAAAGTATTTTTTTCTGTTGTTGCGTTGACTGTGCAGAGCTTAGTTAGCTCATTTGCGTACGGCAGGGGGAGATAGGATGCTTCAACTGTCACACAAAAAATAATTTCCTTACCACACAGATTCAGAAACATGTTATAAGGAGAGACGGTTCAACTACAGGATTCTGTAGCTGCAGTGTTCCTGTTTATCTGGTTGCCTGCAACTGTTTACTTTTTTTTTTAACTTTTATTTTCAGATGTCAGGTACAAATTTAATATTTAGCAAAGTTGTGGACTTTTATATTTGTTGTTAGACTGTGGCAGCTCTTTCATATTATGTGTTTTGAGTTCTTACAGGAGAAATGTCATCACTCACTATTGACTCTCATGCAATTCTGCCACTCACTGCAAAATATCCGAAGGTTTGATGTCGTCTGCATAAACTCTTTTTAAAACCTTCTCCACGTTCCTTTACATATTTACATTCTGAAAACATTTGAGAGGGGAATATAACACCTCTGCACACATCAAAGCTGAAAAGGGTACTGTGATTATCTTGTTTATTTAAAAATAGCATTTGTATCATTTAAAAAGTCTCAATTCACGATTTCCCTTTTAAAGTAAAAAATATTCAGCATTTTTCATATTGTTATTAGCCTTTAAACATGCTCTTGAGTAGTTTAAATTTGCCATCTCATGTTCTGAAAAAGCCTTGTATGAAATGACACTAATTGCATCCAGCCAGTAGATGGCGCCAGCTCTATATACAAACTAGTAAAGCTATCCGTCAAAAAAAGCAATAAGGACGATTAGCAGTAGCAGTTATCATGTTTACATGGCTAAAATGCTCAGAACGATTTTAGCAATGATTTAAGGACTAAAAACAGCAGAAGATTCTCGGATAAGTGACATAGATGATCCGAAAATACATCCCGCATCGACGGTGTTCAGCAGGATGAGTGTTTGACGCTCGGAGGGGGGAGGATTTTCTAATGGATATTCCTCAAAACAGCGTGAATGTCACTGAATATTATATCCGGTATGTTTTTGACAGAACAGTATTAGAACATGCTTAAAAGCTCAAAAAAGTCACTGTAGCAAGTTAGACCATTACTTTTAACCCTTCAGTGCTCCACTCACCCCATACACGAGCTCTCCCACCATGCCGTTCCAGATCTTGGTCTCGGGGTCTCTGGCGCCGTACTTGCCGTCGGGGACTATGGAGATCTTGTACTTGATTCCGATGTGTTTGGCAATCTCCGAGGCCAGGTCCACGCAGTAGCCCTCGAACTGGTCGTTCCCCTCGTACAGCTCCCAGTTTTTCTTCAGCATCACGTACGGGCCCTCCTGCACAGGTAGCACACAGAACATACACACAACTGTTTGGACGGCACAGGCCAGTGGAAAATGGTGAGAAAGTAAGTCATGAAAACTAAAACAATTCATCTCAAAGGACACAATCAAATGGTATGACAATAAATGTAGGAGAGGACTACAAGACAGATTCTTGAGTTGAATTGGTACCGCTATTGATTTAGCAGTCAAGCTATGGTCTTTTTCTAAATTTTCTCTAAAAGACTGAATTTAGAATTTAATGTCATAGGCTCTTTGGTGTTTCTTGTTATTTTTGTCAACTTGTTTTGGGTGCCATAACATTTGGCTCTGTAAACTTGATTTCATTTCATTTTTCATAAATCTCTTTATTAGTTGTAAACAGAATGTAATACTGTTAAAAAAAAAGGGTGTAAATTAAAAGAGCACTGTTTAATATTGAGGAACTCAATATGCACGTAATTCCCTTCATCATAAAAGGTTTGAGAGGTAGTCATCATGACATGTTTTGAAAATCAAGACGTTTTGACTTTTCAATCTGGATTCTGGATTCTCAGATTGAAAATGACTAGGATGGAAGTCGAAATGTCATGAATTTTCCAAAAGTGTCCAGATGACTAACTGGACTCCTGGACGAATAAGGCATTACACCAACACAATTCCGTTAAACAAATACATGTCTTTTGAGTGAATTACACTAACCTTTTGGAACTATTTATTCAATACATAAATGTACCTTGTGTACTTATAAATACACATATTTGGATTTTCTGTTCTGGACCACAAAAGTATTTTTAAATGTCACACTAAACACTAAAGTCTGTAGTTCCAGGTCATGTGGCATCCAGCGGCCAATGGGATCAATTTTCCCCAAACCAGGACGTGTGTGCTCCAGTGAGTGGGCGGGATCATGGTCCTTGGCTGTCTGCTGTATCCAGGCCCCTCCTCCTGCAAGATAATGAGGGCCCACCCACAGGTGACCCTTCTGGAGTCATTTCTCCTCCCTGTGAACTGTGCCTTGGCCTGTACTGCCTAGTGGTGGTAGAGTATCTGCCTGTGGATCAGTAGATTGTAGGTTTAAACCTTAGAAACACATAATGCATTAACCATAGTTATCTTTAAAATACAATCAATGAAATGCATTTGCGCTATATAAAGTCTCTTTGCAGGAACACCTCATCCATATCGGGTAAAACAACAAACACGGCTGACATTTGAAGGCTGTGTTCTGTATTGTTTCTGATTTTTAGTGCCTTGTTGCATGGCCTTTGTGCGACTCCAGTGGGACATGTACCCGCCTCGCAGCAGCCGTTACTTTGACAGAACAGAAAAAACACAACCTGGATGAATGAAAAGTAAAGCTTTCACAAAGAAAATAGCTTTAAATTTGTGCCATTATCGAAGACAAAAGTGATGAGATGCGATTAGATGGTGTTCTGAAATGACAAGAAAGCATGAGTGTACTTTTCCACATGGATGAGGACAGCTGATGCAGATGTGTGACTGACAGTGCATCCATCACCAGAGCAGAGTCTGGGTACAGCGCCCGCGGCGGCGCTGCCTATGTAATCCCACTGAAATTAGTCCATTAAAACGCTATCAAAGCATTTTTAATCAAAGACCGATCAGGACTAATTAATCAAACCAGGCTTTCGGAGCATCCTCATTGACTCAGAGCGGGAAACAGTGAAATTAACATTACTAACGCACATTGAATTAATACAAAAAATTGCAATGCAAACAACGAAAGTACAAAACCATTAGACAGAGAGTTTTATAGAGCGTACAAGTCTGTTTCGTGAACAAAAGCCAGGCTGTAGGTTGATACATTCACTGTAAAGTTCTTTTCTTACCCTAAACAAATTCAATTCAAGTATTTGTTTACTCAGATTTAATATTTTTTATACATACTTTTAATATTGTGGATACCTTTTTATGGATAGGCCCTGCAGTCACTTTGAGACTGTTGAAATTCATGCATAGCATGTTTTAATCATCGAAAACTGCAGAATATGACCAAAATTAGCCATTTGTAAATGTTTTATTTTTGTTTTTCTTTTATAGACAAACTGAATGAAAAATACTGGGGTTTGTATCAGCAAAAGTAGAATGAAGAGTCCTTTGTTGCTAACTCTGCAGCTAAACTTAAATCTAGGTTTACCCTCCCAAAATGTTACCTCCAGTAGCGATAACAAATTTTAAGAAAATATAGAAGATAAACGATAATATAGAAAGTAATTTATGCCTCTGACACAAAACAAGTTAGCCCTAAAAATATATTCTAAATGCACAATATTGTAAAAAAAACAAAAAAACAAAACGCGAGCAGCAATAAATAAATAGCAGAATGAAACACTTTAGTACTTCAAACTTCAAAAGTCAAACAACAACCCACATCATAACACAGAAAATTGACAAAAAGTCCCCTATAATGGAAAGAAAAAGTACAGACAATAAATATTGACCTCCAAAAATGATAGTTGCTATGGTAATTATCGTGACAGGCCTATACTGCAGACTGTTGTGGTTAGTCAGGACAAAACAAGTTACAAAACACACTCTAAACATGTACAAATAAGTTAGAATGTCATTTTATTATACACTTTTTTTAATAACCATATTACACAGATTCCATCATTTTATTTAATGTGATAGTGAAGACCAACAAAGTGAATTAAAGGATAGAGAATGAATACTGAATTAATCTATATAAAAACAGACAGACGCAGTGATACCACCAATGTGTTTTACGAATAGACATTTTATTGGATGAGAATCATAAAGCAACAATTCATTTCGGTTATTCAGACACCTTCTTTGATACAAACCATAAAGAAACAACTGCCTCTGACTTTCCCAGACAGTTGTTTCTCTATCACGGTTCAACATTAAAGCGCGAGGAGTGGCTAAGTGGGCGGAGCTACATTGCACCATTTAAGTAAGTCTGCATTAAGAAAGCCTTACATTTCTTTGCAGCCCGGCTAGCATTGATCGACAGCACAAACGTTTCATTTTCAGACTTTTAACAGATCTCGACTTTGGAGCAAACAAATAAACAAAATGCTCGCCAAAACACTTCCAATAACGCGGCGGCCTATACATAACAGGAACGTTACAAACATTAACATTGTTTGAATTCGCGGTGCCGCTCCCATTGGCTAACAAAGCAGCGCAGCGAGCGGACAAATATAAACAGTGCCATTCGTTTGTGAACTCCTAATCAAGCATCGGAAGAGCGTTTGCCAAAAATAACACATTCACGCCCACGACAAGCGCACAAATGAGCCCAGCCGTTGCACTTCTATCGACATACCATCAGCGCCCGGTACAAGAACAGCAAAGAAAGGACTTTTGTGTACACTGTCAAGGAACACAAAGCCTCTGCTGCTAAAATGTCATTATGAAAGACATTAGCAGGCTCCGGGCTCTCTGCGAACCCACTGAGTCAGCATGAATCATAATGGTAATGAACAGCTAGAACACTTTTCAATTCCCCGCAATAGATCAACAGCCACGAGGCCCGCGCCACACTGACACACTCACCGACATGAGCATTCGGGACGGGAAATCAGGGGAATACGAGCTTTTGAGTAATGCAGCACCAGAGGACGATTAATGCGAAGCAAATCTGATCGGTATAATGTACTTTTTTCATTTTTAACAAGGCACATGACGATTCTTAAGTCGATAAATGAACAAAGTACAAATATAGTACCGTTTAGTAAAGGTTGATGGCATGCTCTGTCATATATTGATACAAATATGCCTTAACAAAACATGAACAAAGACTTATTTCACAATGCATTTATCATTTATTAAATGTGATTCAGGTTTAGTAACTACCTAATTAAGGTTAGGTTTAGGGTTATGGTTGGGAATTAAGGTTAAAGTATTAGTAAAGTGTTTACTAAGCCTGATTTATTCTTAAAAAATGATTATATATATCTATGAATTAAGTCTTTGTCTTTATTAAGGAGGGATAAGTGTTACCAATATATTTAACACAATTTGAACATAATCTTTATAACAAGGGCTTAGATCATCCTATTAATCACCAAAAACATAATGTAACAAGTAACAAAAATGTACCCAAGCAGAAGTACAAGTAAGAGTAATTGTAAGAGTAAGAGATGTGAACACATCAAACAAAGCACAAAATCTGGTGTTTTCAAAGAAAAGACACAGCAATGTGAAAAACTAAACCTGAATGAGCGGTGCAAGAAACACAAATGTTCACATTGTTCAATATTGTCACATAAAGCTTCTGAATTACTCGTAATTGAAACAGGAACCAAATGTTTCAGAGCACTGTTACATAAGGGATTGTCTCTGGAACATTTTTCAATTCCTTGTACATTTTTAGTTCCAGACCCCATTTCGTGCATGTTACAATATTAACTTTACTGGAAATATGTTTCATTCATTTTCTGACTAAGACAAACTGTTTAGATGTAAAAGAGAAATAAATCAAACACAAATCTTAATAAGCAAAGATTAACTAAAATTCTGAATAATTGTGTTTTATTGTTAATTCAGTTGTTTGCTTGAGCCTTTTCGAGCGTTACAGTTTTATTTGCAGGTTTACAGCTCATAAGGAGCAAGACGGATAAAACGACTTCTGTATCCCTAACTTAATTGAATATTTAAATGTTATACGTTCAGTCAGACCTATTTTCAGCCACTGTTGCTGTGTGAACACGACCAAGAGGGACCGGGGAGTTCCTCTGACTACACAGGGACTGGGGATGATAGGGACTCAATTATGTGCAAACGCCTGTTGTTAGACGTGGGAGAAGTGGTGTGTGAAGGTAAAGGTAGAGACAACAAAACAATGAAAGACTCTCATAAGTGTTTTGCTCCGGTAATAAATGTAAGTGTGCGGTCGTATTGTTCACGTTTGATGCTGTGTGTGAATGTTTTTGGGTCAGAGAGTGGACTTTGTGAGTTGTTCTTATAGTTAACTGGGTGTAATTGCTTGACTGCTGATGGAAACCAGCTTTTAAAGTCTGTATGGCTTTCTGAGGTTCTCGTGTTTGTCTAATTATGACTTAGTTTGGTGGGAGGGCACCTGTGGTAAATATTTATCATAGTTTTACATCCATGAAGTTGCAGTTTGTGAAGAAAATTTGATAAATAAAAGTTTGAAATTACAGGAAGTCACAGTAAAGTTACAGTTCAAACATGGCCTCTGTGATGTCATTAAAAAGTGACGTACAGTTGAAAATAAAGAGACAGTTAACACTCAACTGACACATCTTTCTGACAGTTTAAACAGTCAAAATAAAGATGTTATCAGGTGTTATTATTTGTCAATTGTCAATTATGGATTTTGGCCCTTGTTTACTGTATGGTTGCTAGGTAACAGTTGTGGAATCGCCTCTAACTATGTCATATTTGCTGCCCGTGTCCAACCAGGAAGTACAATTATAAACCTTACAAAAACTGGAAAAATGTGTTGTAAAATCTTAAATATGAACATGTTTGAGTGAAATGTGACGTCTAACCTGTCACTGAGACTTTCACGAGTTTAATGAGTCTTTTGTCCCTTCAAATAAAGACCGAACTAAATGTCAGTGAACGCCTTCGCAACGCAGACTTTCTAATACAAGATTATGACTCATTTTCGCTCAATTGACCTGTTTAATGTTATTTTATAGACAGCAGTGCTCAGAATCAATGCAGCGTGCGCTTTATTGCCGAAATACAGTTCCACCACAAACACCTACTCTTCTAGCAGTTCTCGCTCGCACTTCTCCAGACATTATCTTAGCTTTAATACATATAATTACTGCACATCGCCCACTCAAAAGAAAACATCCAAAATCCTGTGATAAAAAGTGATTATTTACACACTTGTGAGGTGGATGGGATCTGGAGGGCTCGTCTCGTCATTCATCTGTGTTAAACATCGCCTTATAAAGCCTGTAATTTCTCACCAGCAGCCAGTCACTTCAAAAGAGCGCCACTGTTCACCTGCCTCCTCCATCAAATTAACCACAGGCCTCTGAAGTGAGCAGGTCAGATGTTCTCTCATACTAATTAGCTGTACACCTCGCTGGAATACATATAGCGGCAGACAGGGCCGTGTGCTGCTCCGTGCGGGGCCGGGGGAAAGACCGTGTTTGGGGGGTTTCGTTTCTCAAAATCGATCGCCACATCTATAATAATGAACAAACGATGATTCCTTTTAAGGTGTTACGACTCTCGTATAGGTCATAGAAAAGGTCAGATGGACAATGTTTTCAATGGCCTGGGTAGCTGACCTTCGTGTGGAAGTCAAAATGTTTTGAATTTAAAATATCGTCTCAATAACAATCTATGAAACGTTTTCCAAGGCTTGCAAATATTAAAAAAGAGTCACAATTAATTTATTTTTGTTTTAGAGATCACTCCTGGACAAATAAGGGCAACATGCATTCTGTATATGATATGGCTATCATTTTTCTCTGAACAAGAATCATTTATTTAGTAGTTTATTTTTGAATAAAGAAAATATGTATAAATTACACTACAATAAATGAAGTAAAAATAATTGCATAATTCAACTCAATTTTGGAGTCTAAAGTGCTTAGATCAGGGAAGGTGCTTTAATTAAGAATAATATCTAGATTTGACTAGATTTTAAAGTATTTTCACCAGTCACTTGTAAATTGAATAAGTCTATTTTTCCTCATTTCAAGTGAAACAATGTATTATTATTATTAGAAGTAATAGGAAAGAAGTAGTGGGACACTATATTTTATAAGTTATTGGTATTTTAAATATCATTTAAACCTATGATAACTATTTTAATTATTTATTTGTTTGTAAATTTTCTGTTGCAAATTCGAACCACTGTACTTTATCTCTTGTCAACCTGGAAACAGGGGCCGAAAACAGCGCTCTGATTGGCTGTGCTTGGGTGGTCCACCCCAGCTGCACAACAGTCTGAAAAAAATATGCACAAGCCCAAAAGAGAGTCAGGAATGAGTTAGATAGATTTAAATACTTCCCCTTTAACGATTTAAACATCAGGTGCCCAGCTGTAAAGTAATCATGGTAATACACTTAAATAGAGCATTTGTATTTGTTTTACTTATTTAAGATTGCTGTTTTGACACTGAGCTCTTAGTGGTTGATTTTCCTATTTCAGTAAAAAAAATAAAATAATACAATACACGTAAGGAAGCCTCAAGGTCCCTTATCTGTTTGCCCCAGACACTTTGTCCCAGCATGAAAATAGTAATGCCAACAAAAAAATAAATAAAAAATGCAAGTACTTTTTTTATGTTGAACCGAGAGGAGAAGCAGGCGATCTCATTAGAAGTTCTTTGAGGTGGCTTTGTGAGTCAAACCAGGACATGGCAAGTGGAGAATGGATAGAGGGAAGAGAGGAGCGAGGAGATTAAGAAGGTGATAGGAAAATAAAGGTAGGACACAGGGGGAGCGAGATGAGATCAGAATACCAACAGCAGGGCGGCGATGGGGGGAAATGGAATGAGAGTCGGATGAAAAAAAAAGAAGAAAAGAAAAAACAGGATGAGCTAAAAGACAGGAGCGAGGGAGGAGGAAAGGAGCAGAGCAGCAGTTCGGCCAAATGGTGGCGGCTGATAAGACATAAAACGCTTCATGCCAGAGCCAAAACCCAGACTTAGAAGTAGAGGCCAGTTACATTTACTTTAGTAATCTTTAAAAGAACTCATACTTTGAAGAATATTTATAGCACGGTACTTTTAACTTGTATTTTGAAGCAGCGATACTCTTACTTGAGTAATAGTAGTTCTTTTCTTTGTGAGTAAATCTAGTGACAAAGGCTTGGCAATATTAAAGTGATGAGCATTTAGCATTTCTTGCACTTTAAAGTGACAGTACGTAACCTTCTGGAGGTGGCATGTCACCGGCTCGATGCCATGACAATAGACAGTTAAACCAAGAGTTATAAAATAGGCTCGAGAGATTGTGGGTTCAGCCATCTTGAGCACATTTCTATATAGAAAATAGAAAATAATGTAAAACGAGGGTGATAAAAGTTACAGATTTAAGTGTTTAGATAGGCATATGATGGTATATTTGTGGTTCTAATAATGCAGAGACTTCTAAGTGTGTCTAGCACTTTTTCATCGGAAATTATGAAAATGAATATTCAACCCAAAAACACTACAATGGTCAATATTTTACGCAGCTAATCTGTGTCTGTGTGTCAGTACACCATATGGACACAACTTTTGATCACTCTCCCATTTACTTCACAACCATTAGCATGAAAGAACAATCTAAACCTAAAAAAAAATGTCATTTCAACTTTTTTCTCATTTGTTCGGTAGAATATGGCTATTAGATAAAGTACAAATATGAAAAAGTCCAATTATTAAAGAGAAAATGTAATTAAAAAAAGTCTCTGTTAGTTTGTATGTGTTCTTTAGTAGAATTTTCCACCACAACATGGCTGCTGGAACTGGAATTTACTATGGGTTACCATGGCAACAATCTCTCTTTATTATAACTCATCGGTTAAAACCATTCTTTTGCACATTCTACTTGGAGACAGATATATTTTATGCCATACTGTGGAATATTACTGGAATAACATTTCCATGCACCAAGCAGAAAGAGTATCCTCCAAGCCAAGTACAAGTCAGGTTTGTGGAAATCACAGTAAGGACACATTTTTTAAAGTGCAATAAAAACAACCAAAGAGATTTTTAATTTTTTTTTAAAGTTACATACTGGGTCATCAATTCAGATATGATATAGATGTTCAAACTCACAATTAATCCTGTGAAACACCAAAGTTTGTGCACTATTTAGAAAACGTTATGTAAATTAAATGTTATATCCAGACACTTTATTGGAGCATTCGTTTCATATTTGCGACACTACTTTTCCAACTATTTGAGTCATATTATTTAGACTATTTGGTAGTTCTTATTCTTACAATTTCAAGCTACCCACCTCTGCATCTATGTTCCCAGTTAGAGGAACAGACACCCACTACAAAGTACACCGTCCTCCCCGCGATAAGTGCAGTATTTTAAAACCCCACTTTCCCATAACCAGCCAAGACATTTAATCAGAGCCCGTTCCGCTCCTTCGTCTGGCCAACAGAGCCGCGGCGCATGCAGACAATCAGTTAGTCACAGCCTGTTTCGGCCAGTCACTTCCCCCATTCACTCCATTTATTAATTAATTACGACAATTACAAAGATAATCATCGACTGAGCTGCACTTTAGGCCGGTGAGTCAGCGTGGTTAGCGCGCAGCTATGAGACCATGAAGCCCATCCAGAATCTGCCATCTGTTAAGTCGTACACAGAGTCAGATTGTCATACACTGAACCCTGACAGACAGAGTGTGGGTCATATGTTCTAATAACTCATCCAAAAGCACTGTTTAGCCAACGGAGTTCTATTTTCATTCTAAGGCTGCACAATCGCAATCGAACACAAATGTCAGCTTGAGTTTGCACGATTATCAGATTCCAAAGGCGGCATTTGTTTAGATGATAGATTGTTATTGGCAAAGGACAAAGTAATCTGTCTTTGTATTGAAAAGTCTCGGTGTACCCGTAGTTCAGACCTCTTCAAACTTGTTCTGATATTCATAGGATTCTTGGATTAGTTTATCAGTTCATCTTGCAGGCTTTTCTCAATGTTTATGTTCCTGAACTTGCAATCGCTTTATTGAGTTACATTAATTCGCCGTAAATTATATTTCGTAATCAGCAAGTTGTGTATTCCAATGTTTTGGGTTGTGAAATTGGGTTGTTTGTGAGCGACGCCACAAATCAATGGGTTCTAAAAAAAAAAAGATCTCTCCTGTGTGGGTGAATTTTGTCATGGCATTTTGAAAATTATTGTACAAATGCAACAAAAAAGTGCATTCACTTTTAGGCCAGTCGTCTTGCTTTACAAATATATGAACCACAAACCAGGTTGAAACAATAAACAGAATTGAATAACTCTGAAGAACGTTGTAATGTCACAACGAATGGTAGTTGTCCTAGACTTCAACTGCACAATAGTTCATGTTAGGATTCTATGTTCCCGTTCTGAGCTCCGAGTCAAAAAAAGACAGAAGCTAAAATTGAAGAGTAGCCCAGAGTGCAATTATTATGCTTTCTTTGTTGCACCTGAGCACTGAGGAAAATAAGGGGCTACTACATTCAGTGACAGCACTCTTCAAATACATGCATCGGGACAAAAATAACAGCAATTTTGTGTTTTCTGAAAAGGCTCGTACATAGATATAATAAGGATGAAAGCTTTTGCGCGCAACACATTCAAAATTGACTGAACACACGAAGCCGTAGCCCCTAAAGGCGGATTTGTTCAGGTCAAAAATAAAAAAAACATACCTTGTTGTTCATGCTGTTCACAGTTTAAGCAGAACTCAGTAAATAGTTTTGTCTTTGCTGTTCATTTGCCTCCACAGAGCTCCCACAACGTTTCTTTGCAAAGCGCTATTGTAATGCAGCCGATGTCAGTATGATTCCTCGGTTGGCGTTAGTTTCTTTTTCCTCTGTGCTTGTCTGAATAAATATTTCTGCGTTTTGGCTGCTCGGCCATGGCAAACGAGAAGAAATAAAGCCATCGTTTGCCTGTTGTGGCGGTCGCTTTCTCAAGACATTTGGTCTGTAAATGCTCATAATTGGCAAAGTGCTTATTTGTATTCACTTTAATGCAAATTGGACTGTGAAATGGATTCTCAAAGGTGCCTTGATTCCAAAATCCCTTTGCTTTTTATATTTTATATCTTGAAAATGTACAGTAAAGTGCTTTGAAAAGAGACTGATGCATTATGAGGGTTTAATGCCAGAGTCCTTGCTAAATTGCCAAATGAGCAGAGAATGATAAAGAAGATGTCTCTCCAAACCCAAACCCAAACCAGGGAAGTGAGGCTACCGTGGCATTTGGAAACAACCTGCAACTGTGTAAAAAGTAGGGATCTAACATTACCCAAATCTCTCGACACACGATGTTATCACGGTGTGCATTTCACAGTTCAATAATCAGGATCACATTTTGAAGCGGCCCACAGAATTGTAGATGTGCTTTTCTTTTAAATGCCTTGACAAGCCTTTGGTGTGAAGCGCTAGGCTTGTTTGAGATGAACAGAGGGCGTAGAACAGTCTCTGCCTCAAAACACACATCGTCTTGACGGAATACAGATCTCGCGTTCATTTGTTTTAATTGTTTAATAAAGAGAATTCACAGCCCGTGCCTGAAAAGCTCTCTGTTTCCTTCTCACGACACTGCTCTCTCCATAGATTTAATGGACATCTATTAGAAAACATGCTCTGCCATTACAGTCGCATTAAGGCTTTAATTCAGATCCATTTTGATCACTGCTATGAAGCCGAGGAGGAGGAGGCCGAGCGTGTTTCCGATCTGAACAGACCAGTCCCCCGTGCGTTCACCTCTGACAGACGCAGTTCCTTCAGATGAACTGCAGCTGGTCTCATTTGGATCTCATGAGCTTTTCTGACGTAATCGTGACATCAGCGTAAATCAGACTAAAAATGTCAACAGGCTGCACCGCGCTCAGATCAACACAGAGCCAATTTGAGCAAAACTGCGCAGAAGTAACTCATCTCAAACAAGCCTATTACTAATATACTCCAAAGATTAAAAGTCAAAGGATCTTGGGCTATGTAGTTCCCTCATTTAGATGTCGCTGCAGCAAAACAATGCATTTAATCAAATAAACGAATAGAATATTTCGGTTTTTGTAACATCCCTAGTTAAAAGTTACTGAGTTCTGCTTTAATTTAACACCTTAATTCAACTTCATGTTTGTCCACAGATGCAGAATGGTTACACAACATTTTATCATTCCAATTTGTAATAAATTAAAACACAAAACTCATAACAATGTGCAGAACAAAATGGGCATATCGAGTGAACATTACCCTTCATTTAGATGCAGCGCCTACGGTATCTCAAAAGAACTGTTGCAGGAAGGTCAGTATGACTCAGGAAAACTGCAGAATGACAAAGTGGAAAGTTTCCGTAAGCTGTGAGGAGGCGCATCTCATTGAATGCCACTTATACGTCCACACATGCTTATTTGGGTGTCCTCTGCGTGTCCCAAACCGCAGGTCCCCAAATTGTCCGATTCACAACAACATTTATGCTACACTCCATTGCGGATATTCTCAAAACACAGCGGTAGCAGACAGGAGCATAAGGGCTGAGCAATGAAGCGAACGCAGCTCAAACAGAACTGCTCTTTGTGGGTTTTTGGAGACAACTGTCTGTCAGTCTGTGTGTCTGGGTGGGGTCCCGTGGGCTGTGCCACTGAGGCGTTTGAGGCAGTCTGTTCCTGTAAGTCGTGTGCAGTCTTCAGTGTCGCAGCAGAGGCTTCCTCATCGTCGGCCGCTGTAAAAGGGAGGAGGTGGCTGAGCTAACATTAGCCAAGGTCTGCTGAGGTCACCATCCACAGAAACATATGCAGGGGAGGAGGGCGGGTGTCAGGGGGTCAAATAAGGCAAAGGAAAAAAGATGAGAGGATAGGGATGGTGAGGGAACGACGGTGAACTGACAAAAAGGAGCAGAGCTTTGTGAAGACATAAACTTATTTCCAACTTGAACTGTTTGCGCACAATATAGAAATAAGAGCAACAGCAGTACAATATGTGCACAACATGTTCACAGCCATGAAAGAAAATGCTACATAAATGATTGCACTAAACAGTACACAAAAGCACATCACAACCAAGGTTGGTTGGCTTCATTGCATTCTTCTCTTGATTCAGTTCTGGTTTAGACTCACAGTGGTCTGACTGGCTTGACAGACTTTGTTGTTCTTTCTAAATATGCAAACTATCACACAGAAGACAGAGAATGATCAGAGCTAAGTTTATGGAACCCCTGAGAGGCAAGCGAAAAAAAAAAAAAAAGTAATGATCAAAATATTAATTCTTCACCTCACTTGGTTCACCTGATTCAAAAAATAATAATATAAATAAAAGCTGATGCTCCAGGGTCAAAGTATTTTTCTTGTCCCTTAAATATTAAAATAAGGGGAAAAAGTTAGCTTTTTTATATTCAACCCCACTGACAGCGAGAAAAAAATACACTTTTTTTTATTGTTACATTTTTATTATTATAATATTCATCTGGCCTGACTGAATAAAAGTCTTTACCTGCTAGCTTAAACCAGAGGAAAAAATATTTTAAACTTATTTTTTTCACTTGCCTCTCAGAGCCTCCGTAGAAACTAGAGCTGCGTCCTATTTTATTTAAATTTATTTTGAAAGGAAAAGTAAATTTGGCTTGCCAGGCTACAAAATCTTACTTCTTCAACTACACTGGACAATGTGCTTTGAACAGCTATTTCAAATTAAACCCAATCATCCAGGCTTATTTTATCTGGCGGCTGAAATTAGACTTTTGAGCTGCTTTCACTTGCATCATTTCGCATGCTCAATTGAATTAGAGCGATTGCCTTTACAGGAAGAGGACAGCCACAACACAAAGAGTGCAGATGTGGAACCCGATGTAAGGACAGGAAAAGTACCAAGCCTGCCATTAGGCCTTTTATCCCTGTTTGTGGAGGAAAGTGGAGGGATAAGTGCGGCGTTCTGGTGTCTATGTGGAAGCCATGACAGCGGAGTCTGGGGTCACTCAGAATAGGGACGAGAGGTCGCGCTTACATTTGCCTACAAACGAGAAACGAGTGTAATCTTCCAGCTGGACAAGTGCCCCTTCTGCTCGTCCTTTATGAGCGGAACAATCGAACAGTTTCTTTTTAGGCTTGAAAATGGAGCAGAAATCCACTAATGACGTATTGAGCAAAATCTGGCACGTACAACAATCAACCGTAATATTTTGATCACTAAATACGCCTCTCCAAATGAAAGCTGTTTCATCAAGCCATCGTATTATGTGTTAATTATCAAACAGTCCTTTTATTAAGCTTGTTGAATCATAAAGTAGGTTTTAGTAGGTTTTAAAATTGCAGGGAGCTGTATTCCTTGTCTGTGTTGCTGCTTACATTTCATCTCATGACTTATTGGTGTATTTTTAGTAAAATGTATCCATGTATCTTTCCAAATCCAACCACACATTTGCATTTTGATTTAAAATTACGCTTTCATGATGTTTTGCCAGGATCGGACTACAGCAAAAAATATATACAGCCTAGAATAATATTAAAGAAGACATATTATGCTTTTGTCTGTGGATCATATAAAAATATCACCAAATAAGTAAACAGGAGTGGCTATGTATCGAGGGATCGGTGAAAACTGTCAGCGCAAAGGCGCCGTCATACTTTGCCTGGCCTTAATTCTAATCTCCATGTATCATTCAATACTGTCGATTAGTCTGGAGATGCCGCCACACTATTTGACTTCAGCGGGGCGGGACAAGCGTGTGTCGATCAGACGAACACCGGACGTGTTGACGGCAACGCGACAAGCAGCAGAGAGCTGGCAGTCGAAAATAACGTGTTTCTGTAAAGCTTCCTCTTGCTGTGATTTTAACGACACGCCCTGGTCTTTTAAAACAGAGGAAAGAGCAGCCCATGGATCCAGGAGCAGCCCTGAACGTTCCCTCTGTTGTGGACGCCATCTTGCTTGTTATTCCTGTTGTTCTTCCTCTCACGACTCGGTTAGCGCAAAATAGAGGAAGGTTTAGCGATCATGCCCATACCCACTTTCTTTCAAAACTTTAAGATATTGAAGTGGGAATGGTTGGTCAGGCTACTTGATAATAAGAGAATAAAGACGACTCAAACATGAATCACTATGACAACTCTGAGTGGCTAAACGAGAGGGAAAACAATTATAACATGGTTAAAAAGCTCTTAAAAGTTCATTTAGCATAATATGTCTGCTTTAAATTATGTTAACTGTGACAAAGCAGTGAGTGAAATGACTTCTCTATACCCAGGAGTTTTAAGTCACACATTTCTTAATCAGAATTGCTTTCCTGCTGCTCTGGGTAACTTGCATAACACTGTTGACAAAGCCACTGTAACCCAATTAGAGAAAACTGAAATAATGAAAGTGTGCATTACCATGATGGTGGTCACGACAACAGTGCGGTTCTCCATGGCTGAGCTGTCATTGGAGAGAGCATTCTCATTCTGCACCAGCACCAGCTTGTCGATGTCATTCCAGTAGCCAATCTAACAGAAACAGAGAAACACGCCATAAATGATTAGTTAGAATCAAGACACTAACCAAGTCTGACCACTTCACATCAAGCCGAGAGAGAGATGCGATACGAGTTCAGCGCAAATTTCCCATTGGCACTATAGGAGTTATTGAGAGATATTGAAGATGAGGTAAGAACTCTCAATAAACACGCATTGGTGCCAGAGGAACACTTGAAAAGATGGAACATAGTGTTTTTCCTGCAGCGGTTCATTCCTTTCAGCGCTGAGCAGAAATGGCAGTGCACGGACCCTCACCCCGGCCTTATCTTGTTCTACCGCAGGTGAAGAAACGATGGCTGGATTGGGTCCTTTTCTCCGCTGGAAAATTAAGTTTCTTTCTGTGGTTTAGTGAGAATATCTGATGCTATTCAAGGTCATGTTTGAGCTAAAAACAAACTTTGAGATGGAGAAAATTCAAACTTTTATGTGAAAGTTTGTCTTCTAGTCGTGAGTCATTTAATAAAAAGACGTGGAAACAAAACCTGGGATGATTCAGAGGCTTAGATGTGAATGTTTATACTGTAAAGGCAAAGGTGAGCTTAAATGTAATTAACAAAGATATATTTGAGTTTAGATGTAAACTCTTGCAACTTTTTATGTAGTTACTCATTAGTGTGTTGCTATCTAGTGATTTAACTAACTTTGCATTAGAAAAAAGCAGAATTCCAACACAATATATAAGTGCCCTAAACCAAGTCTTAAATGAGATAATTTTTCCTCATTTGTCCAGGTATGGTTGGAAAGGTTTCCGATAATTCCGGTTTACAATCGGTCATTGATCTTAAGTAGGGAGAAGAGATTCCTTCTTTGAACAGAAATGATGGACGAGGATATAATCTACCTCCTGTTTACAACACTCTCCTCAAGCCTTTATCAAATGAGAAATCGAGCCAGTCAAATGCTAATCATGTACTTAATAGTTAGAAGGCAGGACTAATCAGGTTCGGGACAGTATAAATGTCTACTTTCTCAGTCAAGTACCTTTAAATTGAAAAAGACTAACATCGAAACGTCTTGATGTCAAAAAACAGTGTCCAGATGACTACCTTTGAAACCTTTTCTACCCCAATCAGTAAAGTTTCAGTTACTCTTTTCATACAGGTCACATGCAGAGTAAAACATCACAATAATAATATCACTTTTAAGCCTTACCTTGCGTGGACCATTGCCCTTCAGTTCAAACACATCCATGGTGTAGTTGACCCGTCGACCATAATGATCGAACTGAATATTTCCAGTGAGGCCTTGAATCCGAACCTTGGTGAAAACAAAGCAATGCTATGAATTCCTGGACCAATTTTGGGTTTGTTTTCGTCTACAACGCTAACTAAACTGCGCACAAGCTGGCTCGTACCTGTTTGAGTGCCCGCTCCATGTCTATGCCCTGATTCCACGGAGCCGCCGGGTTTGCCAAACAGTCGCCAGCATTGCCTCGACGACTGATGTCAATCTTCTGCCGCCGTAGCGTCCGGAAAGCCTCGGCCATCACGAGGACGCCGTCGTAGGTTAGGGACGAAGTGTACTGGAAGAGAAGGGTTGGAGAAACAAGGTTAGCGTTGCGTTTTGGTGACATAGTGTGTGTTGTGTTGAATTTCGGCCATAATTCAGAGCCTTCATACTTATTTAAATGTTTATGTGAAGCTATGAAGTATGAGCTTTGATCTGTTGGTTCAGTTTTGATCGTTATCTTGCAAATTACATTACATTACGTTTTTAAATTGTGCACACGGCAACACATAGACCACTGATATACAAGCTGTGATTTGATGACAGCAATAGACACAAGGCGAGAAATAAACGCATCCAGTCCAAACCGGTTTATTTATGTAGTACATTTTATAAACTGAAACGTTTCCAAAGTGCTGCACAGAAGGAAAAAATCATAAAAAACAACTAATTACACATGCATAACTGTAACTTAACATATTCAATGGAGCAACTTTGGAAATATCTACAGCAAATTGACGTATTGATTTCATATACATGTAAGAACAGCCAAAGGATCAATTGACCAAGTATTTTAAATAAAGTCCATATTGAGTGAGAGTTCACCAAGTTTCATCCACAATGAGAGAATGAGAGTAAAATTATGCACCTTTTTATGGCACAAAAAGTCTTGACTAAGCTTGACAAGAATGCAGGAAGACCCCGTGTGATCTAACGCGGTGAAAAGTGCTGAGGTATGCAAGCAGACAAGCTTAATCTATGGGCGCAGTCTGACTTTTATTTGACTTCCACACTTTAACACCATGGAAATCAATCAACACCACTGTAAATGCGGCTGTAAACGTGCAGCTCGGCCCTGACAGGCTTATAGTTTTCGAATACAGCCTTGTGTCGCATCTTAAAGTCATTAAGGCGACGTAAATAAACAGCTTCTCGTTTTGGAAAAGTGTTCATCAAATACACCTTATCGCAAGTTTTATGATTCGATGCGACTATAAACGAATCTGCCTTTGTAAACAGCGTGAGCACATTCAGGAGAGATGTTGTGGCAGAAGCAGCACAATAAAGGAATGAGCTGTGATGGAAGAAGTACAGATACAAGGGCAAAAAAACACTCAAGAAAAAAGTTAAAGTATCACATAAAATATCTACTTAAGACAATTAATTAAAGGGGCTGTACCTGATTTTTAGTTTTGAAAAATGTGAAAAATAGAACTCTTTCATGTTCCTGATTTTTTGAATGTAATAAAGTAAAATTTGTGTTGCCCTTTTGCAGAGATAATGTAAAAGCATCTATTTTGGTGAAAATGAGACCACAGCGCTTTCTCTGCATCTATTTATAGAATGTTTTGTTCTACGAGAAGCAGGAAGTGGGCCGTTAGCATGCTAATGTTTGTTTGCTTTACCCGGGACGGTCCATGACGCTTTGGGCTCAGAGACTCGTGAAAAGCACTTATAAACTCATCGCGGTGAATATTTAGGATGGGACTGTATTAGGTAAATGAGCAATACATGTGACTGCTGTGAAGAGTCTAAAATTAAGTAGTATTTTACATTTAAAAATAGTAGAAATAGTAGTATTTCACACAGATTTGAGAACTATTATTGTGTCAAATGTGGTGATTTTCTCAAAAATTTGCAGACTTTTGATCAACAAATGGTACGTAAATTTATCTTGTCATTTTTGTTGCTCAAAAGCTTTAGGCAAGATGTCAGTGTGAATGTGCAAAAAAAGGAGTTTATATTTTTAAGTTCAGTTTAAAAATAGTGGAAAAGAAAGTACAGATATCTGCACTCAAATGGAATAAAGTAAGCATAAAAAGTACAGTACAGCACCTTTACTTTTGTACTTCGCTACTTTCCACCACTGGTAATTAGCTGTGGTTTCTAAATCTAATAAATTATGCTTAATAAACCGGTCAGCCAGAGTCTATACGGTAAGAAGACATCAGCTAATGCTTCACCACTTTGCTGCAATTTTAATGTATCAATCCGATTATCACGCAAGCTACGAGTGCACAGAGCAGTAAAAGAACACCCAGAGATGACCCGCTTTCTCTCAGGGATTCTAAGACAGCTTTATCAGATCCAGCCACGAGTGCAGTTCCAACATAATACACCACTGTGGAAAGATTTGCAATTTTCCTCGGACAGAAAAAAGTCACTTGAATCTAACATTTACACACAAGAGATAATCTGCTGCTCTGGAAGAAAGACCTGACAGATTTGACAATTTCATTAGAGAAAACACACAGGGCCGCCCACACACAGACGCAGTAGCCGTCCAGCGCTCAGACGCCCAGCGCGGCACAGGCAGAGGCAGTCAAGCTCTCTGCAGGCGGCCTTCACATCATGGCAGGAACCAGCACGAGGATAAAAACAGTGAGCAAAGAAGGACTAGTTGGAGGAGATGCACGGATGCTCCCCACAGGACTGCAGGTGCCGGAGCTCTTGGCTCACAGATACAGATACGCAGCCCTGTTTTTGGAAGGATTTCTACTTACGGATTCTCTCTTTCATCTTTCCCTTTGAAACTAAAGAAGCCTTAAGGCATGGGACTTGACACATGACGACTGTGAAATTCTAATCCAGGGAGTTATGTTTTTGTTTTTCCCTGAGAGAGGACACAAATGCCTCCAGGCCAAAGAAATTGGTCCCATGCCCAAACTTTTACTGTATATTTTATGTTTTACTATTTGTCAATTAGTGAGGTAAGCGTGAACTTGGCAAGTTTATAGCCTTTTTCATTTGTGATTCAGCTTTTCACAGTATAACATGGCAAGTGCAGATATTTAGTAACTTTTCTGGCAGAGGGTCAACCACCTACTTGTCTCCATGGAGATGCTATAGCTTCTGCAGTAAGGCATTAAACATATTTATCTAACATTTTTCATTTCCATTTGTCCTTACTGTGCCACTTTTCCACAGATCCAACCAAGATTATCATTTTATTGTTATTTTTTCTCAATGCTGATTGTAAGATTATTGTGACCCTCAATCAAGTTTGTGCAGGGGAAAAAAAATGCAAGAAAATTTACCACTAAAGTGCATACATTTTATCTCATGCTGGTTTTGAAAGTGCAAGTTCATTTTACACTTTATAGAGATAGATATGTTTAATGCCCTGCTGTGAGACATTCTAGACACAGAAATACCAAGCAGGTGGCAGACTCTCCATCAGAAAGGTTTTAGTGCAGCTTTAAATATTGAAGTTACGACCCCATGTTTGATTCCAAGTCTATATTTTGCGTATATTGCATTAGCTGCAACTAACACTCATTTTGGTAATCGATTAGTCTAGTGTTCTTTTGATAAATCGATGCATAAAGTCACGTGATGAAAAGATTTGCGCTAAACTTGATCAGATGAAGTTTAAGTGAAGCCATTTGAGGATCCTGGTGAGGAACATTTAAGGACAAAAGATAGTTTTCATCAAATACACTAAATGTATACATTTTTTGCATTATTTTCATTCAATTCCAGCTCAATTTGAGTCATAAAACCCATTTTTCCAGCTCATGGCATGTTTTGGCTCCTATGTATTAACCAGTTGACGATTATTTCAATAACCAATTAGCTACGATGAATAAAAAAGAGCCACCTTCTCTAGATGCAGACTCGGAGCAAACACATGGACAAACCGACATAAATAGTCACACACCTTACACATTTGCTCTAAGACTTCATGCGCAAAGTTAACCAAAAATCCAATGTGCAAATCTCACCGGGATCGACTTTGATTAGAAGTTCCGTGACAGAGAGTGAATTTTCGGGAAATTTTAATACATCACCTCCCCGGCCCAGTGATCACTTTCATTACACTTCAACAAAATGAAAAATACCCGAGCTCATTTCGGGCCACAGCGGCTCGCACTCACAGGTTAAGAGATTTTGATTGATGGTCGATACAGCTTCTATATTCCAGTCCAGGCCGTGTGAAGGGGACATGTCCCAGCCGCGCACTTCACGCTGAATAATATTAGACCAAAGTTAGACAGCGCCCGAGGCTACAGGATGGCCCAGGGCAAACTCAGCTTACGTTTTAACACAGTTCCAATTAGCCCCGAGCACTGTGCGGGGCATCTGTTGTTTATTTCTGTTATATCATTAAAACTGTTTATCCCAAGTCAGAGGTGAACCAATTTCACTATAACAATAAAAAGGCACATTAAAAGGTCATTGATTAACGTGCGGTGAGGCGGGTGGAGAGATAGCGCTGTGTATGGCTGCTTCTAATTCTGAATCCACTTTGGGTGTAATGTAATCAGCATGTAAACACACATTAATAAAGTGGAGTGTCGTGGACTACTGATGCAGCTGCTATTCACTGATGAGAAGCCATCAGGTGCATCTAAGAGCCATGATCACCTAATTAACAACGTCCCCCGAGTGAAGAATGGCACTCCAATAACCGGCACGCATGGCCATCCATTCATGTTCCCCTGCCTGGTTCTGTTTCATAGCAGGTTTATTATAAACCGAGGGCGAACACGGCGACATAAACGACGCTGCTCAGAGATTGTGTTGAACCGGGGATCAGATTAGTTCAGGGGTGAGTGTTTTTTTGTAACATGCGGCTTATAAGAAGAACACATTTGATTTGAGTAGTTTCTTAACCAGGGGCGTCGGACTGGGGGGGTAAAGGGTACCGGTTTGGGGGGGCCCAGGGCAGGGGAGTTCCCAGTTCTCAGCATTTTTCTACGCTTTAATCTAGATGTGTTGTGGTTGATTGAAGCCCTTGAGATCAGGGGGCCCCATCACTCACCAAAGAGGAAAATGTATAGTCACATATTAGCCAAGTTGTTAAAAAATAAAACTTGTGATTATAATTTGCAGTTAGTGTGTTTTCTTATAATGCGTTTCGAGATCTTTGTGAAAGTGGTCTGGTAGTTACTGTAAACACAACAGTACTGTATCATAGTAAAGGCCGTTGCTACACAGGATGACTATTAATTAGAGAGTAATTGTTAAGAAACCATATAGTCTAGCAATAGGGAATAAAAAATAAACAATAATAACTGTTTATGTATGTATGTATTATTGTTTATTAAATAAACAATAATAACTGTTTATGTATTAGGAGCCCATCGAGAAGGTTTGTACCCGGGACCCAGAATTTGGTGCTATGCCCCTGTTCTTGACAGTGCTGATTAAACAAAGATTCAAAAAAATAAATTATTGTGGCAGTGATTAATCAAATTTCTGATTTTGCATTGTAAACAACTCAAGAAACCGACTTTACAGGCTCAATAGATGTGTTTTTGGTGCATTATTATCCGGCAGAACGTTAGAGTTATGAAACATTTGTGACATTCCGCTAGAATTTTCAGTTAACCTAATTTAAGGAGATTTTTAAATATTCCTTATATTCCTGCCATGGAGCAGTCATTCCTAGCCTTGGGGTCGAGAATCTCCAACGATTCTCAGCAGGTCCCCAAGGTGCTTCTTATTTTAAGTATTTTATAACCATCACTGTTCTGTAACATCTTGATTAACCAGAAAATGATAATATTTCTCCTTATAAGGCAGTAGCCGCTAGGGTCGTCAACACTTCCAAGTGTAAAATTTTGTCGAACAAGAGCACTTTCTTTCCCTCTGCCGTTGGACTCATGAACACTTTGCACACTTGTCACTTTAACAATCATAGAATAAAAGCAGCTGTCTATTTGCACTGACAGATTTGCACGACTGTCCAGCCAATTGTAAATTTTCTGTACATATTCTAAGTTTATTTTATTTTATTCTTAATTTTATGCACGCCTTCTTGAATATATTTTGCTACTATTTTATTAATTGTTTTATGTTGCACCTTACGCCAAAACAAGTTCCTAGTCAATTTTGTTCACTGACAATAAACCTTTCTCTGATTCTGATTCTGGGAGACATAAGGTTGGAAACCATTCTTGTCCCAGCAGTCTAATGGGTTGTTCCACTGCTCTTTTGTTTAACATTGTTTATTGCTAACGTATCTCTATGGACACAGCGCACTTGCTACAAAAACGGCGAATTTCCATGATAACCGTCCATTTTTGACATTCCGATCCCACTTAATTTTTTACCTAACCGTGTTTTGCCACAGAACTGTCACTTTGCATTTGTGCTTATGCTGGCAAATGTTTTCTTTTGTTACAATATATTTTTTTGCCCAATTACGGCAAGGTTAGGGTTAGGATTGGGTTAGGTCAAAGTTTGGGTTTTGGTACAAATAACCGGCAGGACTGCAATGTGAATCCAGCCCAAGCTCTATTACAGTGTCGTTAGCAAGAGCTCATTATGGAGGGGGTTGCAAAGGTTAACAATCTATGCAAAACAGTGCAACACGTGCTAATGTTCTCTATCGAGGCTCTGGTGTAAATAACATGGCTGCCAGTCGCTAGAACAACGCTGCTTTTTCATATGTTTGAGATGTTTAGAGGCCAACGCTAACTCTCCATTGAACTATAATAAAACCTGGAAGATGAATCCAAGATGGCCGCCCTGTTTATCCCTATGGAGTGTGCTCATTGGCGCATGACCCCAAAAAAGTTTCTTACTTCTGCATTTACTTCCTGATACGGAGGCTGACATCTTTGTTTTACTTCCTGATATGAAGGCTAATATCTTTGTTTTACTTCCTGATACGGAGGCGGCCATCTTTGCTTTAGGGCGCCACGTGACGACAATCCCCCACTTCATATAAAAACAGTAATTTCGGTGATTTTAGAAACGGTAGAAAAGAACATTTCCTTCTATTTTATTTAAATACCGATAATAATTCAGTCCTGTCTGCACTTATAATGAGCAATTTTAGAATAAGGCTGGTTCCAAGAGGCTGCAGTACCTCGCACGGCCACAAATCAATTTGGGACCACAAACAGAGGGGGCGTACCTTATCCAGTTCATTTAATACATCCATGTAACTCTCCCATTGAAAATCATGTATTCTGTTTACAAACACTCGAGAGGTCTATGAAGAACTACTTTAACAAAAATATTTCTTGCTTGCTTTCACCATCATACCACGCATCACACTTGACGGTAACATACCTATGATAGATTTTATGAACAGGGATTTATCTTCTGTGGACGCTTCTGTAACTTGAAGGACACGAGTAATACATGTGGAGTTATACTACATACAGCACAGTCCAAACAACAAAACCGACATCAATCTCGACTGGATAACATTTGACCTCACAAGTTCCCATTAAAGTGTCCAACAGAGTAAAATAACCTGGCCAGCGCTATGGATTAAATTAGCCTAAATTCAACATTGGCCTTGTACGTATCACTGAGAGGTCAGAACCGAGCACAAATTAAACATAGGCCGAGACTTATTATAGATGAGGGATCACCAGGTCAAATCTCTTCAAACAGAAAACGTTATTAGGATTTCTCCAGCTTCATCTAACCCCGGCGACTCGGGCTATGGTTGGTTGGTGCGGAGTGCAGCCGAACATCTGTTGTGGAGTCAGGGAGCAGAGCAGGAGACTGGAGACAGGTTGTTGGACATGATTTCTGCGCTGGCACAGAAATACTCCTGTCAGTCAGCGAGACAAGGATCAAGTAAGATATAGCAGCAGGAGGTGGGACGTTTACGAGCTATCCTTGGATGTTTCGAATCTTTAGTAAAAATAGCGAGAATTGTAGATACTGTGCGTTTGATCACTTTCTTGTAACTGGGTGAGCAATATGTCACAGAAGTTTTTTTTCTTTTTTTTCCCCGAATACTACGCTTCATGTGCTTAGACGAGACGAGAATATTTGAAATGAAACAGTTTTCGACAACTAAAGAATGTTTTCCAAATCTGTTTCATTCTCAAGATTGGCTGTAGACCTGTTGTGTGAAGAGGACACAATGTTTTTCTTTTTTCTTTTTTTCTTTTAGGTATTTAGTATTAAAATATAACATAATAGAAGCAGATTTGTTGACTTCCTGTTTAAAACTTCAGAACTGAGCCTTTTTACTGTAGCATTTTAGTGTAACAAGCAGCGGATTGTCATTTACTTATTTTTATTGTGGAAAGATTACTGTGTTTAGAGCTGACTCGTTCACACCATGTGCCGTAATTTTTTTAATTTAATTTTATTTCATGGGATGTTTTTGATGTGTTATGTGTTCTATGTTTATATTTTTATTTTTTTATTGAAAATGACTAAAATGACTACGTTGACATATTTGAAACTTACATAAAGGACACAGAATATACAGAAGTGGGCGGAGATAGGGAGTAGGTGAAAACAAAAATGTTCTGATCATTCGAGCCTCGATAGCAGAACAATACATGATTACTCAAGTGAAATGCAACTTTGAGTAAATGTATGACGAGGGAACACTGATGAAACGCTCATAAGTCTGTTTTATATAATATAACCTTTAAAAACAACAGCGCCGACAATTAAATTCTGCAAACTACTCCATCGATTCAATTAGAATTAGATTCATAATTGCACAGCCCTGATTGTAATGTCTTTTCTATTTTCCTTCATACGCAACCATTTTAACCCCATGCATTAATTGCGTACCGAGTCATAGCAACCCACGTAAAACATTCTCAGCAGATGTTTAACATTTTGGTAAAAACATTTTATGACCTCTATGCAATCAATGACTTTTATTTTCCTCCATCTGTTGTCAGCATCATTAGCATATACAGTAGACAGCACAGGCTTATCAAGAATGCTCACACTTGCTAGTTTACCGTATTATTTATAAAGTACTTAAAAATAAAGCAACAATCCAACAGTGTAACAGCTAAAAAACTCTCTGCCATCTCCGTTTCTTTTAACAACGAGCACATTTTGAAACACCGAGGAGACCGGAGGAAGCTACTATTGACCATTCCACTGCGGCGTCGCTCGGCTGAACACAAACCACATCAGTGTAATTAGAAAGAAGAGAACGTACGAAAGCCGAAGATGAGAGCAGCTACACCAAGCCAACATGAAACAAGGTGTGAGGATTCATTAGAGGAGAGAAGCTTTCAAACAACCTCGCACTAATGAGCAGAGGACATGTTCAGAGGAAGAGGAAGGGTGTGTCGTCCCTGGTCATTCCACAGCCGGAGCGCGAGCACCACAGAGCTGCAGCATTATGTATTTTTAATAGGTGGGTGGACATATTTCCTCCTAATGTATGCAGAACCGGCTGCAGGTCAGAGCCAAGTCAATAGAGGTGTGAGGGGAGGAATAAAGAAGCAAAGGGAGACAGATGTCATTCCTCGAAACAGTATTAAATAAGGATGTCGAGGCAGTTTGATTAATCAAGTATTCAGGTCACATTATAATCGCAAGAACTCAAAAATTAAGTCATTTCAAATCAATGCGTTCAATCCAGAGGCGTGAAGTGGACGTTTGGGTCACATTCGTTTCATTTTATCATTCAGGGTGTTTGTTTTCATAAAGTTGGTGGTGGAAAGTAACAACATACAGTACTTAAAAGGACTGAAAATTAAAAAATACCTTCTGTCTGGTCTGGTTTTTAGCACTTTCGTGGTTTTGAGTTCAAGTCCTGACCAAAATACACATTTAAAAGGCTATAGAACAATTGATAGACTAAACAAATCAGGGTGTGTCTTTATCAAGATCACCACTTTTTCGTATACCAAAAATCTGAACAAAATACTTGATACTACCATAATACGCAATACAGAAGTTAAATCCAGTTCACTCATAAAAATCATCAACAATAACAAAGGAAATGACACACACTAAAGTAAATTTACCAGAATACTAAAGTGTGTTCAATTCTCAAATGTTTTTTTTTCAATCAATTACTCAATTATCACAGTTATTCAGGTCATAATATAATCAAAATAATAACAGTGAGAGTCATAGGCAGAAACACGATGATTCATATCAGTTCAGTCTATTCTCCAAAAAACCTAAACAATTGCAAGTATTTTAATGAAATGTAGAATTTCAATGTTCGGCCATAAATCCAACAATCATGAATAACGGTAAAATTGTAATGTTTCTTCTGACAATAATCGTACAAATATACAAAGTCCTTACAAGAATATTTACTTCTGAAAACATCATTGCTAAGAGTTGATTAAAATGCGTGTTATTTCAGTTATTCATATGTTATTTCAGTTATTCGTATGTGGTCATATTGCTAAGTCTGTTTGTTTTGCGCTGGTTTAATTGCGGAGGTAAAATCGCACGAGAAAGGCCAGAAAAAAGAAAAGCTAAAATGAAAATAATAGTTCGAGCCATAACCCGTGCAAAAAGCCTGTATTTGATAATGAGATGTCATGTTTTAAGTACCTTGGGTGGGCTCTCTGATCCCGGGTACTCTCTCTGATCCAGTTTGTTCCAGCGCTGCATTAGTTTAATAACGATTGGCTTACTGAAGTCCACCAGCTGGAATCCGGTCACGTTGGCCCCTCCGTGCATGAAGCGCTCTAAAGATATGTCCTTAAAACCCTGGTACAATAAGAACAGAGAAGAAGTGGGTGAAAGAAAAAAAGGCAGAGTGGGCCTAAAGCCTCGGGCAACAGAAGAGAGACAGAGAGAGGCGCATCTTCACGTCTTATCCAAACTCCACATGCTACTGCGATACGACTTCATGCAGAGAGGACGAGAGGCGCGAGAGGCGAAATGAGAATATAAAGTCAAACATGTTGTGAATACCAATTGTCAAAAACCGGAATAATTTCAAGTGGCTGTATTGTGATTATTTAAATCTTTTTCAAAACATCTTAGTCCACCATCGAACAGCTTTGCGTCATTTACGGCTGTTCAAAACCTGCTCTGACTGAAATAATGGTTTTAATTAACACTTAACTGATACCACAGAGTGCAGCCAAGTACATTTATGTCTTTTAATACACAATACATAACAGTTAGGGGTCAGCAAAAAAGCTCGACAAGTTTTATTTTTGGAACAAATGGGAGCAAACTTGATGTAGAAAGCCTCGTTATTGGTCAGCGTTTCTTTTGGAGGACGGGGATTTGTAGGCGTGGCCTCATAATCTCAGCGCCAGAGAATGCATGTAACCTCTAACAGGCATTAATGACATAAAACACAAATTAATTTATGTTATTTTGATTAGGGAACAGTACATTATGTTAGAATGCTCAAAGATTAAGTGTGCTTCATCAACTTTCTTTCATTTTTGATCAGGGAACAACAGGATTTGATAGAAAGCTCTATATTCATGAAAATAATGTGCAAAAGATATCCTACTGAAGGACACATATTTTGCAAAATTTACTTTTTAAAGCTTCAAACTATATAATAATATTCTTCCCTCATCCAAAACACACCGGGAGTTATAATTAGCTTCTTTCACGCCTGTTTTATTAATCTTGTTTACGAGGTTGACTGCTCCGCTCCTTCTCTGAGCCTCACAAAACACCCAGTTTCAATCGGCTTTGTTCTGAGCTGCCTTCAAAGTGTGTTCATTACAACTATGTGCTTAAATTAGCATGCTGGGGGCAAAGCTTTTGTTTTTTTCCCCTTGGTAATTCCGTCTGCTGCCAGTAGATGGAGTGCTAACACCAAATCCTTTTTTTTTTTTAAACACAGCAGAGGTTCTAAAGAGCATGTTTAAAGGCCAATAACAACACAAATAATGCATAATATGTGTCCTTGAAACCAAAACAGGTCCAGTTTAGTTTAGGCTAACGTTGCACACACATAATAAACACATAACAACATTTCACAACAACGTTGTGTTTGTATTAGATTTGACTGCAGCTAAAGCGTACCGTTCAAACATCCATGCGGCCGGTGGGAGTGCTTACCAGATTTGCGATGATGTAATGGTAACCCTTCACATGCTTCCCCACACTGACGGCCTGGAGACACACAAGAGACAACATTACCGGACTCCACTCACTCAAGCCCGGCTCACAAGCAGAACAAGCAGCCACTTTTGCTACCAATGCAATATGTTAATGTGATTGTACCGCTCCCCAAATGGTGTCACTTTTTACACTTCAGATAGTGTTTTGTTTATATATAAAAACGAATAATATGCAGGCAACAGCAGAGTCCAATACTTTCGTCCATTGAGAATTACAAAACATGAAAAGCACTATAAACACCGTTAATATTTAATGGATAACTAAATTATTGCTGACCTGAAATTCTATAGCCTGCGGAAGCACAGACCAATTCATCCTTTGCAGTCGAGAAATGTGTCATGTCAAACTTACCTCAACTAAAATTCCTTTGATACATTCGTCTAATGCACTTTTTATTTAGAGCGGCGCACATGGATTCATTCTTTCCACTATCATTAGCAGCAAGTAGAACGCTCCCTGTGGTCAGAAGTGGGTTAAGTGTCCAAACATTTTACTCATTTTAACGTTCAGTCCTATAGAACATGGTCCAGTCAAGTAGGAGTAAAGTGACGGTGTCTGAAAGCTGTTCCAAAAAGTAACTCAAACGTTACTAAGTATAACACCTCTGCCTTTGGTGCTGACATTTATAAAAAAAAACAAATGTAAGAAAGTACAGCTGCATTTTAAGATGCAAATTTGGCTTCATTACAGCGAGTTATGCAGAAAATGCAAGTCAATGATTAGCATTTGTGATTAAGTCAAACATAATGGACTCCTACAAAGTTTCTTACAACAAAAACATGGATTTACAAGTGTTTGAACTGTTCTGTGTGTATATTGTGTTGTAATGCACTAAATATTAATTAAATTTTGTGTTAATAGCGCTTAAATTGATGAAGGTTTTGGCAGTTATAAGTGTGTAAAGTCCTTGATTTTTAACCAGTGCGCCGGGGAACACTAGTGTGCCCTGAGGTTTTGCCAGGTGTGCCTTGAGAAAATGCCAGTTTGAGTTAACAGATTCACAAATGCGGATTTAATGAACTAATTTACTTTTTTGGAGTGTCCTGAGCAACATTTGCACAAAAAAAGAACTCACCAAAAGAACAAACCATCACTATTAACAAATTTAAAAAACTAGACAGTGCCGCAGACATTATTTGCCTCATTATAGACAATATTTTTAAGTAAATGGTCTGATTTGGTCATGTTTTAGTGGTAGGTGGCTTGCCGTGGTAGCTTTTAAACCCAAAACGTGTGCCACAACTCAAAAAAAGTTGATAAAGGTTGTGTCAAAGCCCAGATATCGTTAGTTAGCAATGACCAATACCTTTAAATATGTCTCTGACCAGCCGCTGTTATAAAAACGTGATATGAACCGACATGAGCCGACGCTGTTGTTGACACTTGTTCAAATGAGCTTGGTTTAGTATCTGGGAATCTAATTTTTCTTACAATTCTAGTAGAACACACCCTCAGAAACCAACAGTACATAGATCCAACGATACAAAAGTTACATGTTTTAAGATGAGAGGCCATTCACTAACCACTCTGCCAACGTAGACGTCCAGTGGAGTAAAACTGCTTTACCGTACGTCGCCAGGCAAAACAAAACTATAGAACAAGACCTTCTGTATGTTGTGTTAATCATATTTGCTGTATTAAAATTCCAGCCCACTCTGTATTGGGGTAATTAATCGATTTCTCCACAGAGCCGCCTGCCTCCCCCTCCCTCCCTCACTCCCTCCCCCCCTCTCTCTCTCGCGGTGCAGCTGGCAGGCCCACAGACAATCCCCGAGCCTGTCTGGGAGCGGGGACATCAGCCAAAGCCCGCACCGCAGAGTCCGCTGTGAGGAGGGCTCTGTCTGTCTCATCACACGGGCCAATTAGCATGAAGCCTGTCCAAACGTTTGTCCAGTCAGATTTGTGAATGGAAATAAGAAAGGAAAGAGGAGCCTGTTTTGGGAGTATTAGAAGAAGTGAAGGAGTAGTAAGGACAACCTGGCTGCTGGGTCGGTTTGACAAGTGCAAAAAGGTAGGGTCAAAAGTCAAAGCAAGTGCAAGTTTTTGAGGATGTAGTGGAGGAGTTGTAACTGATGAGTCATGTTTTTATGTCTCCAGTAGAAGTTTAGATATTAAGAAAAAGAATGAAAAGAGAATACAATTTGGTCAGTCAATATCCAGTCATAATTTCATCAAACAATCTATGATATTTTTATGATTTTTTTTTTTTTTTTTTAAGGGCCTATACCTGATTTTGAACCATTAGACAGGAGCATGTTTTTGTTTGAACCATTGTTAGCCCCGCCCACATAGTCCTTCCTTTCACTCCGTATTGCACCGTGACTCTAGAATAGTCTATCTCTTCTTAAAATTATCTTATTTTTTGGCACGTTTGAAACTGCACCATGACATAGAATCACATGTCTGGGATAGTATCAAGCAGTTATTTTCCCATGATTCATAGTGTACGATGTGCCTGATTGGTTGAAATGAGGTGACCCTGGTAAACATTTCTGCACTAGTTCTCACCCAACAAAATGTGTTTATATTAAGCACGGATTATACATTACAAACCCAATGTCATTCCATGAAGTCGCTTCTATCAAACAATGTGTGATATAAAGAGAATGCATCTTAACGAGAGTGAATAAAAATCAGGCACAGGCCCTTTAAGGCGAGAAACTGCAGGTGAGTAGAAAACCATTCAATTTAATATATCAATCAATTTGAAACTTCTCCTGTAGTTTATTCACGTAAATGTGAGAAAAAAAAGTATTACTGTATTACTGTCAGTAACAATTATTTTTGTAGTCGACTAGTCAGCGATGATCTCTATTGTATATTTAACTTTAAATACATTATCAACCAACTAATGGTGGACTGAAGTCTAGACAGAGAATATGTTTGTTTGCAGTGAACATTTTTTGATGTAACAATGTCATGGTCTTTGTTGTGAAAGATGTTCTGACGTGTGTTTTAGAGTCTGTAAAGTTCAGTTAATGATTAGTCCATTATCAATTTTTATAGTCGTTAAATAATCGTTAAAGCCCTTAATTGCAAGTTTTTCATCATGTAATGTTTTCATATAGAAATAAGGTATTTTATGTGTAAAAACAGCCAAAATTGCACATATGTGTGACATTTAAATCTGAAAAATGAACAGAACCAGGTTTAAATTTCTTGGATATTATTAGTTATCCATTAGTTTTAAAAATGTACAGATGGATTTTGTATATAGTTTTTGAGTTAACTAGATCTGACTGAAAATTAGCCTAATAATTTCAATTTTGCCATATTTATTACACATACAACGTTAATAAATCAGGCTTGGAATTAGACCTCACAGTTTGGTGTGGGAGCTACTTTAAGGCTGATCTCTCTGTGGGAGAAAAATGCATTTTGATAAAACAGCCTTTGAAGTTACAATGTCCCTAACCCATAAAAATCTATGGATAAAGTGGATTAAATGGAAGAATAAAACATCTTTAAGAGCAGATTGGATGAGTTTGTTGTTTCCACATGAAAGTCTATGTTGAGAGAGCAAACCGATCAAAAAAAGAAGAAAAAAAAAAGGTTTTGCCTGTAGTGTTTTGCCTTAAATGTAATGATTTTTGGAAATAATTGGAGATAAATTAGTATCTATCCATGGGTTTCAGAGCGATGAAAATCTAGAACCGTTGCCACAGCAATTAACTAAATGAATGGGAAAAGAGCCTCAAAATATCACTGAAAAATAAGCCAAATTTACTGTCGCAAACTCTCCTTTTCCATCTGTTCTTCATCCTGTTTAAACTCCGCTCCCATGTAGTTTCTCATTCTACCGAAATGCTATTTTTAAGGCATTTATAAATCTTTACAGCAGCACTGGAGCGCTGTGGTAAAGACTTCAGACTGACCTCAAAGAAAAGAGAAAAGAACCAGCATGACATTTCCATAGTTAAAAAATACAATGTTTTTAGAAAGGGAAAATAACTCCAAAGGTCTGCCTCGTCTGCCCACACACTGTTTAGTCCAGCTGAATTAAAAGACGCTGTGCTCCTCAACTTCTGGACTGGAAAAATGCCCAGAGTTTTTAGACTTTTGAGCCGGAACTAAAGGTTATTGCTTAGCAGAGTTCTATGACGTTAATACGAGCCATGGACTTTGCCATTCAGAGCGATTTCTATAGAGAGAATAAGTAACTGTTCATATATTTCTCTGTGTTTTGTTATCCAGGTTACAGTGAATAACTTTACCTGTTCTTCAATCTAATCATCTATCTTTTAGTTTTATTCACCTTTATTTCACCCCGTCCACTTATACACTTCAGTTGTTCTGGCACGTAGGTTTGAGCGGGAATTCTGTTCACTTAAATTAAGAAAAAGGGAAAAGTCTTGCCGCTAAAATATGTATATAAAGTAGATTGATTTGTGTATGTTCATGTGCACAACAAGTTAACAATACACTGTTTTTCTGGACGGATTTGCTTAGTTTAAAAAATACTACTCAACATTCCGACTGAGTGGCTACACAACTGATACAATGCGTCTTTGCTTTTCATTGGTCTAGAAACAGTATTTTCTCGTTGTTGCTCCGAGATGAACTTGTTCGCTATGACAGTTGGAGATTTAGGACACTTTAACTGCCCCAAAACAATTAATATTGTCAACACTTGGACTCAGAAACATGTTTTTAAGGATAGAAATGTAAAGCGTTAAACTATGTGTGCTCCAAAAGTCTATTTCAGTGACAAATGTGTGCGTAGCTAAAGTGTTCCTGTTGTTTATCTGGTTTTCTACAACTGTTTACTTGATTTTCTTTTTTTATATGTTAGATACAAACTAAATATTCAGCAGAGTTGTAGATTTTTATATTTGTTATCAGACTGTACCAACTTTTTCCACATTTTAGTCATGTTTTGAGGAGAAATTGTCACTACTCACAAGCTTTTTGCCACTCTGCTAAACTTGTGAATGTCGTGACGTCATCTGCACAACCTCCACAGTGACTGCACACATTCACACACACCTCTGGCCTGTTGTTCGCACACAGCACAGTACATCACCTGTTCCAGTATACTCTGTAGTCTCTCCGGCTCCAGGTCGATCACAAACTTCCGCTCCTGTCGTCGGTCCAGGTCCTCCAGCAGTCGCCTGTACGCAGCCTCATTGAAACTCTCCACGCAGATCGCACTCACCTATGGACAGAACAAAACAAAACTAATGACCTATGAAGTGCAAATGATAGCTTTTTCAATCTGTTTGAGAATATCAGTGGAACATGTTAATTATAGTTTTGCACAAGTGAAATGGTGGATTGTAGAGTGCAAAATGCAGTGCTTTAGGCCGGTGTTTTTCAACCTTTTTCGAGCCATGGCACACTTTTTTTTTTTTACTAAAATTTACTAAATTAAACCTTTTAGTAAAAAAATGTGGCACATAATTTGGCAAGTAATGTCCGTGCCATTATTTGTGTCTTTAAAGTTAGAAATGGTGATAGTTTTTCTTTCTTATTTGATATAGAAGTTTGCTCAGGACACTCAAAATGGTAAAATTGTTCAATTAATTCTATTTGTGAATCCAAATTGGACATTTTTTCAAGGCACATTGGCACACTGGTTGAAGCTTTAGGTTTTAGGGTACAGTTGTGAAATTTTTTTTATGTTGACAAAGACAAAATGATGTTGACTTTTTTCTTTTTAATTAACTAAGTCATTAATTTGTTTTACGTTATTTTATGAATTGTGAATCATAAGGCCTGAATCATGCATTGAACCGAATGGTGACTTTTCTGATTTGTTACACCCCTAGTGGATTGTGGAGAAAAGTTGGAAAAAAGTGCCGTCTAAGACATATGGAATAGAGATGAAGAGGAAAACAAAATTCCATTCATACGTCATGCACAGTTTACATGCAGCAATCACATTTTTCTGACCATTTGAACACCAGAAAAGTTACATAGCATCCCTTTTTCATGGATTTTTATTTGCCAAATAATAACAAATGTGTCTTTATCTCACTGTGGTTGCTAGGAGACCTGGAATGTTTACCTCGTCTTATTGCTGCATTCATGTGGTCCTCGGGATTCTGAGATGAGAAGTCTTGGTAAAGTCTTGTTGGTTTTCATGTGCTTTTAATCTTGGAAAGTAGGGATTTTGATATCCCCAAGAATAAAATCAATGATTCAACTCTTTAACAGCGTTTGATAGAGCTAAAAAGTAAGATCTGTTGTCGTTTGCATTCCCAAAAGTCAAAGTTAATAGTTAATCGATTAATTGCAACTAATTAGTATCAAAATAATAGTTTTTTACAACAGTTTTCCGTCCTATACAGAGACTCCAAAGCATGCTATAAGATGAGAGAAGACTAAAGAGCAATTAACACAAAATTATGCCAGAAATGAGTAAAATTTGTGTTTTTAATGTTTTTTTGTTTTTTTTTTGTTGTTGTTTTTTTCACATTAAAACGTTCTCAAGCTGTATTTCATTAACTTTGTCTTGGTCAAATATTGAAAAATCTCACATTCACAGGCCTTTTGTGAAATAACTGATTGATTAGTCGAAAGAAATAATCAAGAGACTGACTGATTACCAAAATAATCATTAGTTGCAGCCCTAGTTAAAGCTGTTTGTTTTGGAAAACTTTGTACTATTAAGTAATTAAGTAAATAAACTGTTGTGTCTGATCTTTTATTGACGCTCTTTTGACATTAACAACTGACAGTTAACAGCTAAATGTAGTACCGTTTAGTCAAAGTGCTCAAATGTTCAAATCAGCTGCTTTTCACCTGTTTCCAGAGCTGTTTTTCCGATTTGTGCGAGCATTCATTTGCATTTTTCAACTCGGAAAAACATTTTCCAGGAAGCAAAATGAGTAAACTTGGGAAAACTTTGTGCATTACAGAAGTTTCTCATATTTGGCCCAACACAAGGTCACGAGTGGTGTGTAATGTGTGTGTTTCATTCTGGCGTGACTCCATAAGAAGTGGTGCTGACCTGCCAGCCGTTCTGCCCTGCTCTCTCCATAATTGCCTGCAGTATTGCATAACCTAGACAAAAGAGGGAGAGGAGAAAGGGAAAAGGCGTTAGACACAAATTACAGCGGGTAATAATAGAAACCAAACAATTTAGAATAAATGAGTTTTGTTGCTTGGTATTAGACCTTGGTTTATGGCCTAAAATCATATCACAGGATTCTGCTCGGATAGACGCTTCTGTAATTGTCAATTATGGAGAAAACAAAAGTGCAGTTAGCAATTCCACACTTTACACCGGCCTTTAGAGCTAACAATGTAGAATTAAATGGTTGTCTTCTGCTTAAAAAGAACTCATAGAATATACATTAAGTTGAAAAACACAATAATAATCAGTAGGAAGTTAGACACATAGCACTAACATGTATTAAGGTGAGACATACAGGCAATCAGAGTCACTTCTCTCTCTGGAAGCAACAGACTCCTCCTAAAAATGTTTTATTACTTCATTTAATCCACTTAGATTTCTATGAGACAGTGTAACTTCAAATGTATTTTCCCTCCGTAGTAACACAGACAGATTGTAGAGAAGAATGTGTTGATATCCAATTCTAAACCTGATTTATTAATGTTTTATGTCCAAAAAATGAAACAAAAATAAAGGCGGTGAAATTTTAGGTACATTTTCAGTCAGACATAGTTTATTCAAAAACTAAATAAGAAATCCAAAATCCCCTCAATATTTCTATATATATGTGTACAAAAAAAAAAAAAAAAGTCACATTGAAATGTCCAAAATACATGCACTTTTGGTCGTTTTTACACATAAAATGCCTTATTTCTATAGAAAAACACTGCATGATGAAAAACTTTCTATGAGCAAACAACAGAAAAAGTTTCAAAAAATGATATATTTAAATTTTAGATATTTTTTGACCTGTAATGTCTCACCTGAATAAAAAAAATAAACATACATGCTGCAGGCGATGTGCTAAATACGTAATTTGTTTTTATTGTAATTTTGATTTATTTTTGTTATAGATGTTACGCTCGGTTTCATTTTCCTTTTCTTTTTTCAGCTTATCTGGGAAAAAAAAAAGAAAAAATCTGTCTTAACACTTTGTATATTTCTGGTCGGGGGTTCACACCTGCTGGTTTCCATAGAGATGTTATAGCTTTTTATCAAGAAAACAGGCCAAGTGAAGAGCACCGAGCGTCTGTGCATCTCGAAAAGCATGATAGACCAAAAGACGACAGTATTCTTCATCGCTATTTAACAGTAAAAGTACCAATTTAGGCTTATAACTTAATTATTACAAAAGCACTTAATCAAAGCATGAGGTTAAAAGTGAACCGCAGATTATAAACCGTGCACAGTGACGACGTTAACGCTGACATTTTATCGAAAAAGAAAGTGTCGCCAGCGCTCTTATTAGCAGTGAACTTTCAGCTAACTCATCTGGGAATTTCTGGGCGGTTATTAATTTTAGACAGTGAGAAAAAAATGAGAAAAAACTGCCAGAAAAGTTTGCGCGCCGACTGATAGAGGGCTGCGGTTAATAGGACCAGAATGGATGGACTTACAAAGATAACACGGTGCTATAAACAACAGGAGGTAACAAGAGTGGGGATTAATGGGAGCGTTTTCCACCACACAGCTGTCTCTTCGCTGCAAAGACGAGAGAAATGGCAATAATAATCGACCGCTCAATCTCACAGTGATGATCGCACGAAAGGCTGCATCATCATCGTCACCATCAGCCCAGATGTTTGAGCGAAGTGCTGCCGAGGACGGGTTCTATGGGTTCTGCGGAATGACACTCTACGTTTTGCGAACTACACCTGAACTAATTCGTCTAATCAGCCAATCAGACAGAAGGGGCGCCATGTGGAGATGTAAACAAGAATTAATTATTTGCCGTCTAAAGTGGCAAGCAGTCATCATCATTAGAATGTCAACACAAAGATTGCAAAATTAAGCTTGGGATGGAATGTCATAAACAGCCGTTGTATTATTAATGCAGTAATACATGGTGTTAGAATACTTTTGAATTAACGGTTAAAGTTTAGTATTTAGCATCTTAAGATCTCCATTGATTTAACATTGGGCTGACCTACAATGTTTTATGCGTATCGTCACGATCTCAAACTCAATACAGACGAGCAGGTCGATCACAGCTGACCCTTCTCACCCTGGACATGGACTATTTGAGCCACTCCCCTCGGGCAGGAGGCTACGGTCCATCCAGACCAGAACCTCCCGCCACAAGAACAGTTTCTTTCCCTCTGCCGTTGGACTCATGAACACTTTGTAACACCTATTTGCACTGCCAATCTGCCAACTGTACATTTCTGTATATAGTCTTAGTCTATCTTAGTCTACTTTATTTTATTTTATTCTTAATTTTATGCATGCCTCTTTTATATATTTTATTATATTTTATTCATTGTTTTATGTTGCACCTCACGCCGAAGCAAGTTCCTATGTTTGTGAATTTTGATCACTGACAATGGCAATAAACCGTTTTCTGATTCTGAAACGGTTAAAGCAAAAATAGAATGCATTTTTTATATTGTTATTAGCCTTTAAATGTGCTCTACTTAAGCTTGGCATGTCATGTTTTAGACCAAAAAAAAGCAAAATGAACATCTGTATCTCTGCTGTTTCCCATGGCACTAACTGAGTGTGTGCGCCATCTACTGGCCTCATAGAGCTTTTACTCAAGGGACGGCAGAAGCTAATGCAGCCTAGCAGTGACAGTGATCGTGTTTAGACGTCAGACATGCTCAGAACGAGTCTGGGGAGGATTTGAGGACTTAAAACAGCAGAGGATTCTTCGATAAGTGACATCAGTAATTGGAAAAATGTTTTGACGGTCAGAGGGAGGAGGATTTTCTAACCAAGATTCATCAAACTAGCGTGAATGAAGCTAAATGCAACTCCAGGTATGTTTTTGATGACAAGAAACATTGTTAGAACAGGAGTAAAAGCTCAAAAAAGGCACTATAGCATAATATGTTCCCTTTAACACACTGACATAACAAGTCCACTGCACGATTTTTTTCTTCTAATAAAATGTATGAATGTTACACTGTATGCGATGGTTCACACGATATGTTGCGGCTACGAGCAAAGTTTGTCTGAGTTAATATCAGGCTCACAGCGAAACTCACAGCAGTCGGTTATTGGAAGCTAGTGTTATATGTTGGTGGTGTTTTTGTGCTTGTAGAGAGTAAATGAAAGAGAAGTGGGGAGATATGATCGCTTTCACAGCTGAGCTCTTCTGCTGTTACTTTGAGGAGGCTTGTGTTTACTGTTGGTCACGTATTTGACAGCGAGAGGAGGGCTCACTCTGCGACCAAGGCTCCAAAAATCAGAAAACACTGATAGAAATCGCTCTAAATCGTCTTTGGTCTTTCAACAGTCCTCAGTTCAGTCTTTGTTCTTGTCTCACTGTGTGAAACCTACAACCAATGTTTTTTGAGCCATGACAAAAGATTTTTCCCAAGATCAGAAATATTTCATTACAGACGGTCAAAAATGTGCAGTGGATGCCAGGTTTAAGAAAAAGAGTGCAAGCTGAAAAGGTAGATCTACTAGTTCAATTGGATTATAATTTATTTGCAGTTCAATATTAAAGGAAAGGTTTCCAAATACCACACTGACTATGATGATTGAGAGAATAATTTTGTCCTGTTTATGTACCTTTTTACTATCAACACTTTCTCAAATGAGTGTCTAGTTTCAATACTAATTAAAAGTATTGATTAGTATTAGATTTTTATTGACAACCCTATGGTGTAATTGTTGGAAAATGTAAACTGTGCCACTTGTAATAACCACCTGTGGTCTTGTGGATAGCATACATGCCTGCCGTGTGAGGCAGGTCGCAGAGTGATGAGTTTGAATCTGATTGTGATTTACTGCATGTCTTGCCTCACTCTCTTCCCCATTTCCCACTGTACTGTCCTGTCAAATAAATAAAGTATATGGGCCGAAAAATCAAGGGGCGAAAAAGAAAATTTAAACAAATTTTAAAATAAAATACATCAATGGGACTTGATTCCACACTGAGAAATATGAAACTGATTTCAATAACACAAGGATAATTATAAATGCATTTTTGTGGGTCAAGGTTTTAGAGTATATATAGAGTAAAAGAGTACATATGTGTAAACTACATTCTTCGTTAAACATTATGGTCTTATATTAGTTCTGATAAAGCTCAAGATCATTCTAAAAATGTTCACAAAATGTAAAAATTTTGCCCTTTAAGAGAGACTTTTTTTGTATCAATACATACAACTTTTAGTATCTAGTTTGGATACTAGTTTTTAGTATCAATTACTATCTGATTTTCGATACTTTTCACAACTCAGCCGTGTAAACGTATAGGTCAATGGGACTTTCAGAGGCAGCAATGCTATGTTTATGAGAATTCAAACTAATGAACCTCTAATGGCCAGCGACGTGAAGCACATCATTGCAGTATAAGCTCTATCTTCAGCGGCCCTTTTACCTGCCTATACGTTTACCCTTGCACGGATAACAAATGCCCCGGGACACACATTTAAGCGCACTATTGCACGCGAGACCTCTCTGTGTGGAGTGGAGCAGAGAGCATAAAACAGATCACAGCCTTACTGCCCATTTTCCAGCACATTACCAGCAGCACAGCCTGATGGGAGCCCGTAATGAAGGGCCCTGTCTCGGCCAAGTCACGGGTGAGCACAACCCAAATGTTACCGATCCATCCTCTCCTTCCGCCCTTCGCCCTCTTCCCTCTTAATCTGCACCGTCTTCTACGACTGTACGTCCACGCTCAGGGCCCGTCCCTGCCCTCTCTTTGCCTCTCTGGCCCCCTGCTCCCACTGTGCGCATCAGTCTTTGCTACTTTTCAGCTCCACTGGCCTCACCCGTCTCACCTCTCGCCCCCTGCCCACCAGCGTCCCGGCCCCTCGCCTCTAGTGGTAACCAAGACAACAAGGAGCCGACGTGTATGAATTGGCAGTTTGGTCTGAAGGAGTCTTGAGAGGGAACATTTGGATTCTGAGGCTTTTATGGTCTGCTAAATAATGGGTTAGGTAAGATATAATATTGTAATTTTTAACATAGGAATAATAAACGCAATCCTTATGACATTACATTTTTATTTTCCTTAGAAGCTTGACCTTTCTTAAAAGTATAACGAAATTAAACTTATCTAACAGGAAAAATGCCAATTGCAATGACAAACTCAGCATGATGATGGTAAAAAAAAAAAAAAGCCTGATTAACAAAGGACTTTTGAGGCACTGGCTAAAATGCTAATTTACAGCAATTGTTCTATGTTAAAATGTATTTTCGTTCAGATGTACTATATGTATGTAACTATTACGACCGTATATCTGTTATATATGACTGGATAACCAAAGATATATATATCTAGATATATATTTTTCTTTTTGCTAAACAGACAGGAACATATTTTCAGTGAAAGAAAAGTGTCCTCATCTAAATATTAGTTATACACTGGGCTACTAATTTAGTTTTGGCCTTTTACTGCGATTCACTTTGGAACACTATAATTGAGATATAAAAGAGTTAACCAAATGGCATTGGACTGTCATTTCATTTCTTCTTTTATTTGATGGACATTTTATTATTGCATGTTTGTCGCTCCTCACAGCACAGTAAGAGATGGGTAATAACTGCAGGAAAACGAACACAACTGATATTTATTTTATGATATGTTCAATTCTTGAAAGGGAAAATAGCATTTCTCTGCTGTTCTCTGCAGTCACACACTAGCAGCTCAGCTCTTGTTATCTTGCCCTGCGTCATCAGAGGTACATGACTCTATAGCCAGACTGGACTAGACTATACTGGAATGTACACAATCGCAATGTCTTAGGGTTCATGTCTCCTCGGCCTGGGTCTCGTAGGAAATAAACTCCAGTCTCATGCCTTTTCTTTCAACTACAGGGCTTCTTCAATGTATTCTGTAATACAATGACCAGGAAACATGGACTACAAAACAATAATATATAAAACAGGTTTGAAAACATGTATTAAATGCTACTCCATGCTAATTATACTGGATCATGTTGTAAAGTGTGACCCAGTTTCCAATTTTCTTTCTTCTTTTCTTACCATACACAAGTTTAGGTTAATCATTTTAATTTTAGTTTGTGTTCTAACTCACGGCTTACTATCCATTCAACATTCGCTGTTGGCTGATAAGCATAAAGGTTAAGAAACACCTTCAAAACAATGGTCACATGTATTAAAAAAACAATTGAACTTGGAACCTTTATATCTTAATCTCCAACGCTGCTTTAAATACCAAAACTTAAACTAATCTCCGGAGTGCACGGTGGCAGAGCGGCTAGAGCTTCTGCCTCTCAATAAGGAGATCGTGGGTTCGAATCCCAGACCACCTCAACATCGTGGTTTCGAATTCTGAACCACCCTAACATCACACGATCTCTCTGGGTGGAGTCTGCATGTCCTCCCCATGTTATCGTGGGTTCTCTCCGGGTTCTCCGGCTTCCTCCCACCGTCCAAAGACATGACTGTGTAGGTTAATTGACAACTCTAAATTGTCCCTAGTGAATGAATGTGAGAGTGAATGGTTGTTTGTCCTTGTCCGTGTCTCTGTGTCAGCTGCGACGAGTTGGCCACTGTCCAGGGTGTACCCCGCCTAAGGCCCAAAGTCACTGGGATAGGCTCCAGTCACCCGCGACCCCTAACGGGAATAAGCGGTAGAAAATGATTGATTGATTGATGATTGAAACTAATCTCCCCATTGTTCTGCATGTGTGATTTATGAAAATTGTGTTAATCGAGTCAGACAGTGCCAATTCCTGTGTCCGAGTTGCCCTCAGTCCTCTTGCAGCCTGACAGGTTAAAATTACAGTATTATCTCATTAGCCAAATGCAAGTGCCTGATAAATTCAGCCTGGATCTATCCTTCATGTTGTTGGTACAGCCTCTCCATTTTACCCTTGGCACAGTAAAAGCGAAACGAGACCAGACAGACGAAGAGAAAATGATGATTATGATTCTATGATGTGACATTGTTTGCAGTAGGCATAACCAAACTCTGAATGAACAGATAATTCTTCATGCTGGGAGTTAGATTAATTAGAAAACCATTTTTTAATCCTCTGCACCAGCATTAACAGTTTTAGCCTGGAGATGTGGTAGAACAAGACAGATTAAACTATGGCTGCACAGTTTTATATTGAATGGACTGAGGGGTGCAAAAGGAAAACACTATCTTACACTAATCATATGTTGTGTACAAGGGGATGTCTCCAGATCCCCAGCAATGGTCTTAGATTGTCCACATTTGACCATGACTGCCGTGGAAACAGTGGAATTTTTGTCCTGAGGGTTGTTACTTTCTTCAAACTGCCCTGATCTGTTGACTTTACAACAGATCAGGGCAGATTGAAGTCAGAACTTCAATCAATCAATCAATCAATCAATCAATCAATCAATCAATCAATCAATCAATCTATGTATCTATCTATGTATCTATGTATCTATGTATCTATGTATCTATGTATCTATCTATCTATCTATCTATCTATCTATCTATCTATCTATCTATCTATCTATCTATCTATCTATCTATCTATCTATCTATCTATCTATCTATCTATCTATCTATCTATCTATCTATCTCTTTTGTTGTGTGGACAAAACCTGAACATCTCACATCATCTTCTCATACTCGAGTGCAGTCCAAAGTAACTTGAGTAACAAAAGGAATACTGTTACATTAAAGGGGCTGTATCAAATTTTTTAAAAAGCAATTATGTAAGATCTGTCTTGCCTCAGCACAAATATATCGTAAAAGGAGGTCTTAAGGTCGAAATGAGCTCGATTTGTGTTACATTTCTGTCCGCTTTGTCGGCATCTAATTGTAGAGTGTTTTATACTTCATAAAGCAGGAAGTGCGCTGGTAACATTAACGTTAATGTTTGTTAGCTTAACTGTGATGGTCTCCGAAAGTTTCGAAAAAGCGCTTATAAACTCCGATTAATGCCGATTAATTATTAGGATGCTCAGAAGTCATAAGTCAAGAGAGCAATAACTTTGGACTGGTGCTAAACTGTTTAAAATCAAAATTCTGTTTTGTTTGTCACATTTTTAAGACAATTTAAATCAGGTACAACACCTTTTAGGCTGAATGAAAATGAAAATCTAACCCTTTAAACCCCTGCATCTTCTGTAAACCAACTTGGACAAATCAATGCACAACCCTCATAGTCCATAATGGTTGACAGCTAATATGAAGGCTATCAATCACAAAACGCAATTTGTCTTTTGTGATGGTGAATTGAACAGATTCCTACGTACAGTCCACACTCAATAATTTCCCACTGAGCTGCAGCAGCATCACCCATGACCCACCTCTGTCTGTGTCGTAGAGGAAGACAAATCGGTTCCAGTCGTAGTGGTCGAGTATGGAGAGCAAGGCCCCGCGGATGGACGGCCTCAGCTGCAGAGTGAACTGGCCCTCTCCCTCCGTGGGGAAGCTCGGGGTCACCAGGCTGATGTGCAGGGCCCCGCAGAACGACGTGAGCGTGTTCACTGAGCGCTTGTCGTAAAGGCCGAAGATGGCAAAGACCCCTCTGGAGTACTGCGAACAGACTGGGGACAGAGGAAAGAGAGAGGGGTTAATCAGTGCAGAAGAGATGATGTTATGGACATGCACAGCAAAACAGCAAAGTATGATTTCAAGATGTTAACTTACACAGACTAACACAGTGGTAGTAGTAGTAGTAGTATTTGGATTTTCAAGCAATATCAAATCTAAACTAGGTCTAAAATTGCACTAAACCAAGCCAGGAATACACTTGGTGGGGAATATGCCAAAAAACGAATGCCGCGATTTTCTATGAGACAAATTGCAATTTAAATTTTAGCATCATTCATGTAACCTTTGTATTTTTTTATTACTTTGAAGTAACTAAAGTCATCTGCTTCTTCTGAGAGTTCACACTTTGATTTTTATTTCACCGTCACTTGCTCAGTACTGATGAGGCGGACCAATGGCAGGTGTGAGTGGGGAAAAGGGTCTTTGAGCATGAATTCAAGAGAAAATTCCTGAATCACGATATTTTACGAAATAGCACATTTGAGGTCTGGAATAAAATCACAGTTTGATTTTTATCACCCACTCAAAATTAAAACACACTTTGAATAATAAGAAAATACAAAGCTGAATAAATAAATGAATAAACAACCATGAACAACAATGAATGTACAACCAGTGGTTTCAATGGACTCCAGAATACACACTTCACCAATACGAATCCAATCCAAATTCATTTGTATGGCACATTTTACCAACATAAAATCTCCAAAGTGATGTAAATAACACAAAACAAGTACAACTTCAATAAAAAGAGATAAACTAAACTAAAATAAAAATATATATAATGCACTACAGACAAGATTTAGCCTAGGAATAAAAATGAAGGTATGCGTCTGTCAGTGAGTTCAGATAGCCGTGATTGACAGGTGGATTAGCAAATCAGGGACATGCATTGGCCTGTCCACATCTAAACAAATACAACATTCAAGGAAAAAAGAACAAAAAAATACATATTACTGAAAATATTGCACATTTGATTTCTGCAAAATCACTATACAAAGGACAACGCACTCGTTTAACTGAAATAAACAAGTATGATTGCACGATTCTGTTTGAGTTTGGCTCGAGCCGTGACAAAGTGTATCATACTGCACTTACCACGCAAAACAAGTGTTACCAAATTTGTTTTTTTCATGTGTGAAGTACTCAAAGGATAAAGAACTGAATGAATCTATAGGCAATACTGAATTTGACTGATATTATAATACAACTTAATCTCTTAATGCTCGTTGTGTTTTGCTTGGATCATTTTAATTTCTTCTGGTCTAAGAAGCAATTGCGAGATCTATGTAGCGGTGTCTGCTTTGTGAATGGCGCAAAAAAGCCATGGATAACCCAAATCAGCATTTTTAAAAAGCTATTACAAAATGATTCACACTTGCCCCTTGATGGGTTGTTAAGGAAATTACCGTCTCACACTTTACTGAGAGAAGCCTGGAGAAGTCTATTCCTTAAAATTCTCTCCCTTGCTCCATCACTCGAAGGGCCCTTGACCGATGCACAAGCTCACTTCAGATGCCAAGTCATTTTCCACTACAGCACACCGAGTCGCCTTCAAAACCCCTCCAGCTCTGCGCCATGACAGGGGAGAGTGAAATCTTCTGACGTCTATAAAAATCTCTACAAAGAACTATCATGAGGAAGTGTCTTGTGTGTTGGTAGAAGCCGACACACAAACCATAACTTTCAAAGATTGTCACTCAATTTTTCACTTGAAGCCCCCTAATGTTTTTCCTTTGTCTGCCGCCGTTCTCCCTCATCCTCTTAGGCTCCATTTCTCTCTCCTCACATCCATTCATCCTCTCAGCCAGATTCTCAGTGGCAGCAGCTGATTTTAGCTCAACTACGTCACGTTGGAGTAAAGGGAAAACTGACGACTGCTTTGACTGCACCGCGCTACTATCGCTCAATCTGTCTTTTCCCAGTCCATTCCCAGGAAAGTCTGACACATATTTCAGCAAGAAAGAACGCAAACTGCAAATCAAATCTTTTATTTAGTCAAGTCTTGGTATGAGCCCGGTTTAGTCCTGATTTAGAATTGGTTTTGGTTCTGTTCTAATACTGGTTAAGCTTAAGTCCAGGTTTAATAACAAATTTAGCCTCAGATTAGTTCCAACTTTGATGTGGTCTAAGTGTGAATGCACCCTTAGCTTGGTCCTGCTCCAGCCCTGGTTTAGTGCTGGTCCGGTCCAGGTTTGGTTCAAGGTTTTAGTCCCAGTTTAGCCCCATTTTTGACGTGTTACGTGTCCTCAACAAGACTGAAGATCTTTTGGCAAGCAACAACAAATAGTTTGGATAATGAGTAAGGGCTGAACGATTTTGATGAACTACCAAATATTTTTCTGACAAACATTGAGATTGGATAGTGATTTGATTTGTTCATTTGTTTAATAGTTGGATTCTGTTAAGAGTATATTTTAAACAAATGCAAAAATCAGCATTTCAGAAAAGACAGAAATAGGATTGTGAACAGCTAAACTAGTTCAAGAATCCCATACATTTCTGAACATGTTGGTGGATGTCTGAACTACACGGTTAGCATCTTGACCATTCAAGTACATCTTGCTCTATAAATCATTTAACTTAAATTATTCTCAAGGAGATGCCCCCAGGCTTAGTTTCAGAAAATAACTTTCTGTCTTCAAATCGGCTTCTTCATACAAATATCTTCCTCTCCCCATCACCACACACACAATAAAATAAAAATGTAAAATTCAATTCAATTAAAACAGTGCTACTTGATGCCATTTAGAACAGTGTTTGCAGTTGGAATTAATTACCTTTTGTAGATGTTTCTGTGGACCAGAGGGGTTGTGTATCTCCTCTGGCCGACAGGGACATCTGTGAAATCTGGTCAGATGTGAAAATCTGTGAATAAGCATGCTTTTTGGAGAATTTTTGGGCAACGGAAACACCTTTAGTTTAGTAAATGCAAAATGTAAGCAATAGTATCTCATGGAGAAAAGTAGGTGGCAGACCGGCACCAAAAAAGTTGCATAAAGTCCTTTTAAAGGACAAATTGTTCAGTCATACTAAGACGTTGAACAACTGCATTTCTCTGCCTTTGCATACAGTCTGTTTATATTTAACTGAAGCACTATTTGGAGGCATTACGTTGTTCTGCTGAAATTGTGTGATAGGATTGATTTTTCTCCTCTTCCTGCTCTGTCGTTTGGCTTCTTCTCCTCTGCTCTCCACCTCCTTGGGTCCTCTCTTCATTCTCCCGGGACTCACAGTAATTCCATTATCAGCTGTAAGCCGCGGAGGGGGTAAACACAAGGCGCGATGCAGCTTTGGCCCAGGGCAATTAAACAAACTGAGGTCGCACGCACCCCGCAGGAGATAAGGCAGGCTTCAGACTCTGATTAGGCCGGCAGCTAACTGTCCTCCATTCACACAGCTGGCATATTTAGCATGTATCGTTCAGTGAAGAGCTGTGTCATGCCGTTCTAAATACAGTAGAAGCACAGCCCGCCAAGATCTAGGTAGAAAGAGTAGTTGCAATTTGTACTCAAGTAAAAGTTGCGTTGATTATCATTAACAAGTATTGCTGCAAAAAATTGGACTTAAAGGTGCTGTATCTGATTACTACTGTCTTAAAAGTGTCCAAAAACAGAAGTAGCTGTTTGCAGAGGTCCACATGCCTTCCTTACTTTCCCAATGCATTCCTAGCATCCCAGTTTTCCACCACGATGACTGGTTTGGCAGCCTCGGTAAAGCTAACTACAACTAGCATGCTAACAGTGCATTTCCTGGCTTCTGGAGGAAAACAAGCTCTAGAATTAGATTCAGAACTGACTCAGTGGTCTCATTCTGACATTAACAACTGTGTTTATAGCATATCTGTAGAGCAAACTTGAAAAACTTGAGCTCAACTACATGGAAAAAAAATCTGGTAAACTTATCAAATATTCATGAAAATATTACTCAAAATACGAGTTACTAGAGGTTTTTTTTTTTTTTTTTTTTACACAATTTCTGTTCTATATCATATGTGTTTTTTATACAAAACCAGATTAATTCAACAGTTTTGAACCTGCATTTTTGCACTTTTCTTTTCAATATTTTTTCCCACTTTACTGATATTTAATTTATTGATTTATATTTTACAACAATTAACACCTCAGCAAACAAAGAAAAAAAAAACATGAAAATCTGTCAAATGCACTTTGAAAATCTGCTCAGAAAGCACATTGCCCCAAACCCTTCTCAGTTACAGTTAGAACTTGTAATTAGCTGCTTTTCACCTCTGCAAGATCTGCATTTTAATTTACTAGAATTAAACATGCACTGCGTATCTATTACGGTTGATACACAACCTGTTTGTCCTCATGGAGATGTTATGCTTTTTCCTGGAACGTTCCTTAAGCGCGTTTGTATTTCTCAAAATGAGCTTGAATCAATCATCCTTAGAGTAAACAGGGCCGCCTCTCCACAGAACCGACCTGTGACCTGGCCTGGAGGCATTAACTTGCGTGTCTAATTTGAGGTGGTTAAGTTAAATGCTGTGAAACACTCCAGGCAAAACAAAAACAATGAGTTAAGCAGGTGGCGGACTTTCCTGAAAATGTGCGTAGCTCTAGTTTTAAATGAAAGTAGCCCAAAACTGTCTGTGGTGAAGACATTTGTATTGGTATAATATTCTAACACTAATTCAGGATTCAGTCCCATATTTGTTTTAGTGGATTCTACCTGGATGAGTGAGAAAACAAAAGAAACTGTGTCCTGTTGGAGAAGATGAGGTTCCTTGCAGCCAACTACACCAGATAACTGAGGATTTATTCAATCCAACAATAAACACATCTGCTACTGGAACATGTCAAGATAAACGTTATAGCAAAAGACTGCACTTGCTACCTAAAATAGCATTAATTTTGTGATTACATTACACACACACACGCACACACACACATGCACACGCACACACACACACACACACACACATGCACACACTTAGGGTTGGGAGATAAGGCAAAAGAAAGAGCCACATTTCTTTTTACCACATATTTATTTATCACAATTTTAGATTATTATTATTTTTTATTTCTTTCAAAAACAAAATAAAATGGCTTTCCGAATGTATTTCATGGGGCTAAGTGTAAATTGGAGAAAAATAGTTCAATTTATTCTTCCAATTTTGTCCAAACTGCTCTGAAACACATGCTTTTACTGTCGGAGGTTTGGCTGTAAACCTCTCAAAGCGTCTTCAGATCTGACGGCTCGCAGTTAAACAGCCCAAACATGTCAACAAGATGAATACATCTCCTAATTAATTATCTTTAAGAAGAACCTAAATGTGGATATAACTAAAGAAGAAATCATGAACGTTGGAGGGATTGAATTAGTTTAAAATGCTTAAAATACACATCATTTGCCAGTAAAGCTTTAAAAAGAGGTAAAACGTGTGCTTGTGTAGAGAATTGCACGTGTTTGCCACCACCACATTGTCTGGGTTTGATTCCTTTGCCGGATGTCTATACCCCGTCCTCCCCCCATTTCATGCTACAACCGTCTTGTCAAATAAAGCCTTCGGGCCAGAAAACCTTTAAAGAAAAAGCGAAAACGTTTTCCATTGAATCATAAGGCCCCTTGCCGACTGTATCTCTTCATATCGTTTCAAACCTTTTCTTTAGTATCTAAATCGAGTTTGAAACTTAAGTATTGTGACGAGTTGCATCACACACTCTGACAGCGCCTTTACTCCCCCAACCTCAGGCTTTGAGCTGTAACTGATCTTTCCTGTCTTTAGTTCCATGAGCATTTACTGGATGATCACTAAAGAGATTTCGGGGAAAAGGCAAGTAGAATATAACAGGATTCCATGTACCAACACAAAGACTCGCTGCTGTGGCCAGTGGGTGTTTGATTTTCATTTTTAGCTGAAATCGCAGCCGAAAATGTTGCAGAATCACACTGGCAGATGAAGTGACAATTGGCTGTGATAAATGGTGCCCCAGTCTGGCACAGGGCGGCGAGGAAAGAACCAACATTGTATTAAAATCACAAGTCAATAAGAGGAAGACAAATGCCACGGGCGGTGTGTTAAACAAATTTGTGATTTGGGATCAGATGAGCCCACAATCAAACAGAATCAAAGACAACAGGCCCACATGAGCTGACACACTTGAAATGAGTGTAAAAGGCAGCTCCCAGAACAGATCATCGTTCTCAACTTGCCCTGAACTGCTGGTCTGACTGTCACTTCACACAATGCACTTTCTTTTCACAAGCTTCTCAGACAAGGAGACTGGCATGAATCATAATTCCAAGATACAGCTATGACTTTTTTGCTTTTATATTCAATCATACATAAAACAAACTAAACTTTTTTTCTGCGCTCAAAGTTGCTGTGCAATTTCGCTATTCTCCTGTGAAAGTAACGAAGTACAAAAGTAAAAGTATGGTCTTCTTTCCTCCTCCTCTTCGAGTGCGGACGTGTCTTCTCTCTGCTCCTGCTCTGCTCCTGCTCTGTTTTTTTGCTACCTGCTTTGTCTCGTCAATTTTTTCCAACTTTTTACCTTTTCAACTCGGATTATCTGCCCGCCAACTGATCTCTGAAAATGAATGTGATCGACTGGTCTCTGAGCGCTTTGGATAAGATTTTCTCCCAACGAAAAGCCTCCCCCCCGGAGAGGCACGCTGCCCCGACGGAACAGACATGGCTGGATTCGTACGGGATAATTGGTATAACACCTGGCAGATCCTATGCATCGAGCCCTTGCAGGTCGAAGATGTAGAAGATCTATTTATATTTGGATTTATGATAGCGGGCTTTCTATTATTGGGACTTGGAATCGCCTTTGTCTATCGGAATATTTTTCAGACAGGAGAATTCGTCCAAAACCTGTCTGAGAACAACAAAACAAAGTTTGTGGAACTGAGTGAAAGGATGTTAAGACTTGAGCAAAGACTGGACCACGGACTGGCACAGCTCCTGGATCTGGATCGTAACATCTTTTCTCGGACCACGGGGGTGCTGAAAGCCGTTGGTCAATTAGAGAGAGACGGTTAAAGACGGACTAACTCAATGAAACAACGAATCGCTACTTGGAAAGACCAGAAATGATTGGTTTATTGATCTGTACAAATTCCTGATCAACAAATGTATTAAAATATATTTTTCTGCCCTCCCTCCCTTGGTTTTCCTCTTATCCGGACATTGAGATGCAGCTGGCTGGAAGAACCCGAGTCAGACCGACCTTGCAACATAAACATGAGATAACATTTGCACACACCGCCCGCGCTCTCCCCTCTATCTTCTTGTTTGTGACCCTGTCCTATATCCACTGAAAAAATTCCATCACGTGACCACGTGTACCGTATTCCCAATATCTGTTGTATATTGTGTATTAATGTTTGCTCTACTGTTCATTTCTAAACAGCTACTTGCATCTTTTGATTACTTAACATGGATTACTTACAGAATGCAGCTACCTGCTTTGTCTTGCTTATGTATTGTCTATAAATGTAATTGTATATGTTCTGTTGTAACGGCAACTGTAGTTTCAACGGTTTGTAAAGCGCTTTGGGTGCCTATTAGGCGGAAAAAGCGCTCTATAAATAAAAATTCTTCTTCTTCTTCTTCTTCTTCTACTGTAAGTGAAATTTTGTAGGTATCTGTTCTTTACTTAAGGATAATTTTACTTTTACTTCACAACATTTGAGACCAGTTATCTGTACTTTTTGCTCCACTACATTTTTTAACTGGAGTGAACAGTAGAAAGTACTTTTAATGTTGGCACGTTGATGGTGACAGTCTGCCTGAAGGTTTGGAGTTCAAGCTCAACAACAAGCAAAGAAAAATATACACATAAAATTAAAGAAATTCATTAGAATAGACCTTTGTTGAGCAAAATGAAATGCAAGTCTTTACCAAAATTACGACATTTAATACATAAACTGGTCTCATAATCTGCATGAAATACTTTTACTTTTTACTCTTAAAGCACATTTTCAAACAAGTGCTTCAACACGTTTACTTACATTGATTTTTTAATGTGACACTTGAATGTGAGTCATTTTAGCATACGTATCTGTACTTTTACTTGAAAATGGAGTACTTCTTCCACCGCTGTTGTTCTCCCCTCAAGCGTTGAGTTCTGATGGTAAGCTACTTCTACGGCTGCTATTTTGCACCTGTTCCTCCTGAGTGACCAACCCAAAGTCACACTCGTAGGACCGTAGTCGCCTAAAGACATGTCCCATTGACCGATTAGTCAATTAAAAGGGGGTGTGGAAAAAGCTAATGCACCAAACTATGAAGTATCTCCATGTATCTGAGCCAAACTGCACACAAAAGACCACTACTGCACAGGAGCTCATGCAAATACAAGTAAACAGTGAATTTATATGTTAGAAATCTACAAGTTGGATTGAACTCACGATTCACTTCAAAATCTTCAGCTATAACTCACTCATTATCTTCTCCCTTTTGCTGCTGTAGTCTAGAAATCAGTTTAATCTAAATAAATGAAGTAGTCGGCTCATAATAATTGTGATTGACTATGATACTATCAACCAACGACTACAGAAGCCCTAGTATAGTATATCTGTACATGCAGAGGTCTGATTCTACTGAAAACCGGCTAACACTTGCCATTTAGACTTTTAAAAACATGACGTGAAGTGCATGTCATTCAATAAATCACAAATCTAAACACAATTGTAAAACTATAAACATTTTCAACTCCAATTCAAGTTCATTTCCAGCTGACAATAAGTTACAGTGATCCATAATGCCAGTGCAGATGATGGTGCAGGTCTACGTGGCCATCATTCAGTCCATCCTCAGCTCCCCCATCACCGTGTGGACCTGGAGCCACAGCCAGCGACAAACACAGACTCCAGAACATCGTACGCTCTGCTGAGAAGAAGATCTCTCCATGTCCAGGACTCGGGGACGAGCAGGTCGGATCACGCTGACCCTTCTCACTCTGGACCCGGACTATTTGAGCCATTATTTGTGCTGCTTTTGCACTGTTATTCTGCTCACATGTTTATTATGTATTGTTATTCCCTCAAAGTTTATTTTATGTTCAATAACTTATTTTATGCAGTGTTTTTATTTTATATCACATTTTATATTTTACAGCTTTTTCCCATTATGATTCAGTGTTTTATGTGGCACTGTATTCCCAACGTATATAGTTTGTGAATATTTGCTCTCAGACAATGGCTATAAATGTTTTCTGAGAGCTGTTTCTGATTAACAAGATCATTTTAAACCATCCAATCAAAGCCACATTCAACAGTTCTCCTCCTCATCTTTTATCTCAAAGACTGTTACCTCGCTCTTACCTCTGACTGTTATTGTTTTGTTTTGTTCCTCACAGCCTCCCTCTTAACATCGCCGGCCTCTAACCCAGCCGCAGGACGGGAATGTGCCAGACAGTGGCGTCACTGTAATAAAACGTGTGCTAAGCTCGCTTCATAAAGCTTTAATGAGAGGAAGGGACCGGCGGCATGGAGCATCATCGCCTCGGTAAAAGCTCTAGTACAATAGGTCTCCAGGGACCTCCTCAGCGCCCACTTTCTCCTGCTCCGTTTGTTTGCTCTGCCTCTGCGTGGGCCACAGCACGCCGGTGACTTAGTGCATGTAACAGGCACGTACAGTAATATGTAAAAAATGTAATAAATAAATGACTTATTGCATTATATACTATTGTTATTTCATCTGCAGTATAAATATTTATGAGGAAAACTTCCAAAATGAAGATAGAAAAGGCAAACAAGCATAAACTATCAAAACTTTGTGCAATATGTTTAACCTTTTTGCCTTAGTATAAACTTATACGTCTATATGACAGGTTAGACTTTACACATTTCGCTAAAATGTATTTAACATGATTATGATCGAGATTTTACTAAACATTTTGTCTCTTTATCCCCAGTTTGACAGTTTTTTCAATGATTATAATTGTACTTATGATAGGTAGGGCTAATCCTACAACTGTTACCTGGCAACCATTTTGAAAACAAGGGCCAAAACCCATAAAAATTACACAATAGTTATGATTTGACAAATAATAATACATGATAAGACCTTTATTTTGTTGAATGACTGTTTAAATTGTCAGAAAAATGTGTCAATTGTCTGTAAATTGCCTCTGTATTTCCAAGTGGCACGTCGCTTTTTGATGACATCACTTCATGTAATTTTAAACTTTTGTTCTTCACAAACTACAATTTCACAGAAGTAAAACTATACTAGCCCTGCGACGAGTTGGCCTCTGTCCAGGGTGTACCCCGCCTAAGGCCCAAAGTCACTGGGATAGGCTCCAGTCACCCGCGACCCCTAACGGGAAAAAGCGGTAGAAAATGAATGAATGAATGAATAAAACTATACTAAATAGTTAACCATAGGTGCTATTTCACCAACTCACTAATTAATAATTAGAACCTGACTTTAAATAGACATTAAACCAAATGAACTACATACATAATGATTTATACTGAAATTATTATCTAAAGTCAGAAACAGTTCAAGGGAATTCTGTACAATTTTGATAAAACAAAAGACATAAATAACTGTGCAAAGTCTTGAAGAATGTCTGTGCTTCATATCTCCAGTGACCGGCATAAAGAATAATAGTTCTGCCAGCACATAACACAACATCATAAATTATTCAATATGTTGTCCTTGTTTTATCAGACTGGTTGATAAGCTGCTACTGATAAAAAGAGCAGGAATTGGTTGGAGATTGAGATGCGTAGTTTTCTCTTTATGTTCAATGACAAATACTTTTTGGAGACGTTTTATTGTAGGAATGATGGGAATATTCTGTTATCTGCATTCATGTCATTAATATGTTATGCCTTATCACATTTCTTGATTTTTAAATTACTCTATTTCTAAATAATGGACAATTTTGTAATGGTAAGCAATGGGCTCTGTGCAGATGCAGCAGCAGTTGGCCGGTTCTCACAGACGTCCTTTTTCTGCAGCCCAGTTCTGCCGAGACCCAGTTAGCTTACATGGCTCAAACCCCTAAACTTAACCAAAATAAATAAATAAAAATAAATGAATAAAACTAAATTAAAAAATATATATATTGTAAAAATAAACTCTTGCTAGTTTAACCACCAATGCAAAGTGGCATTGACACTTTTCTCCACAGCTAATGCTAACTTTTATTAAAACGTAAAATATAAAGAAACAACCAATTCAAATGTAAAGTAAAGACTCAGTGGTTGTTTTTTTATACATAGTTTACAGCTACTTTTTATTTTTATTAGTTTTATGTTTAACTTTATTATGCTTCAAATTAGCATTAGCATTAGCATTAGCATTGACCCCAGAACACCTTCAAGTCTTTAACATGTTGTCAGTGACATCCACCTGCAGCTCACTGTTCACTGCTCGAGGATTTATTTTTGTTTAACTCTGCAAAAAAAACGATAGTGATTGAATTGGACAGGAAGCACTCAGTAGCACAATGAGCTAGATAGAATTTGTGATAAAGCAGCCGTTACCATGGAAATACGCCATGTTTGCAGTTTGCTAAACTTAGACAGAAAAACATTAGCCAAAACTATGTAAAAAAAAAGTGAACAAAAAATCCATGAAAGAACCTGATAAACTGCTGGGTCACTTTTGTAAAAACATTTTTTTTACTTTACTTTTTTACTTTTGAATTAATTTATCAATACTTTTGAATTAATTAAGTTTAGTATTTAGCTTCTTAAAATCTCCATTGATTTACATTGGGCTAACTGAAAATTCTGTTATGTGTAACGTCACCATCCCGAGCTCAATAAAAAGCTGACTGAAATTCTGTACACAGAGCCCATGTACAATTTCTTAACAGCAATCTTATCTGGAGACACACTAAAACATAACCAAAAGGCAAAATGATATAAAATGCCTTTGTGGACAAGATCATACAAACCATCTTTTGCTTAACATACAATTATTTGTTCAGTCAGTGTACCAGAAAGGTGTATTATTTAACCAATACTTAATTCATTCATTTTCTACCGCTTATTCCCGCTCCCGGGGTCACGGGTGACTGGAGCCTATCCCAGTGACTTTGGGCCTTAGGCGGGGTACACCCTGGACAGTGGCCAACTCGTCGCAGCTGACACAGAGACACAGACAAGGACAGACAACCATTCACTCTCACGTTCATACACTACGGGCAATTTAGAGTTGTCAATTAACCTACATTTGGACGATGGGAGGAAGCCGGAGAACCCGGAAAGAACCCACGGTAACAAGGGGAGGACATGCAGACTCCACCCAGAGAGATGTGATGTTGGGGTGGTCTGGGATTCAAACCCACAAAGTTCTAACCACTCTGCCACCGCGCACCCCTCAACCAATACTTAAGTATTAGTAATTAAAACAATACTAAGCCCCAATGTGATGCACTACACTTCTGTTCAGTTTTGTAGATCATTTAAACATTCAGATGGTTCTAATTTGCATAATGGTGAATCTATTCAACTTTTTTCTCCTCTCTGTTTATTTCTTGTACCGTCCCATTGTCATCTGTCCTATATAGTCTTCTTTATAGCATATGTTCCATGGACTTGTTTACCTCGCAGCCCAGGCAGATGTGAATCCCATTAAACCAGCGTAATAGCCCGACATAACGAATACATTTACCAACTCAGGATGGCACCGTTTTTCACACTTGCCAACCCAATTCTTCACTTCTTCTGTCTTTGCCTGCGGTCGCATCCATTTGTCTGAATATAACAGCCCTCCAGACATTCTCCAGACAGCCAGGAACAAAATATGGCTAGTTCTCATTATACCTGCAGTGAAAGGCCAGGATGAAGGAAGAATCTGATGAATGAGGGATACAGAGCGGTTTAAAAGCTATGCGACATCCACTTCCTGTCACTGTTCAGGGCCTACCAGCAGGGTCGTATAGCGATTCATGTGAGGTGAAGTGAGGTAAACGCAAATAATAGGCTGTTATGAGGCAAACAAGTTCAGGGAAGAATATCTGCTGCCATGTACTGACATTTCACACTGACAGACTCGGTGATACAGAGTTGCCTTTCGAGTGGGATCATAGCTCGTGGTCCACTGAAACCTATAGCTGCAGCTGGAAAAGTAAAAATAAAAGGAAAGAAAAAAGAAAAGACACTCTAGACACTAATAATGGACAATTTATGCTGAAGTATTTTTTACTTAAGGGGTCATTTTTAAGGTGTGAACTTGTGCATAATTCTTTTGAACAATGCAAACATTTCAACACGTTATAGTGCCTGAAAATATATATTTGTCCCTGCATTTGACCCATCCTTCTTTCAGTATTCTAACTATTTGGGCAAGGAATTCGCCCAAGTCTACTATGCCATGTTTGGAATATTCATTCATTCATTCATTCATTTACTACCGCTTATTCCCGTTCGCTGTCGCGGGTGACTGGAGCCTATCCCAGTGATTTTGGGCCTTAGGCGGGGTACACCCTGGACAGTGGCCAACTCGTCGCAGGGCTAACACAGAGAGACAGAGACAAGGACAAACAACCATTCACTCTTACATTCACTCACTAGGGACAATTTAGAGTTACCAATTAACCTGTACAGTCATGTCTTTGGACGGTGGGAGGAAGCCGGAGAACCCGGAGAGAACCCACGGTAACACGGGGAGGACATGCAGACTCCACCCAGAGAGATCGTGTGATGTTAGGGTGGTTGAATTGAAACCCACGATGTTGGGGTGGTCTGGGATTCGAACCCACAATCTCCTTATTGAGAGGCAGAAGCTCTAGCCGCTCTGCCACCGTGCACCCCATGTTTGGAATAAATGGAAATAATTTAATGCGAAGTAAAAAGTAGTGGTCCAAGAGTAAATTAAAAGTAAAATAGTATGTGATAACTCGTAAGTAACTGGACATAGCATCTGATTTATATTGAAAGTTTAACTGGAAGGACAATACAGAAAAGATGGTAATTTCATAAGAATTCGAAGGAGCAGTGCAAAAAAGCATTGAATGTTCGCATCATAAAACTTTTCACATGCAAACTTACAGTGGAAAGAGTAACCACAACTTTTACACTTATATATATTACTCAAGTAAGAGTAAAAGTTCTGTGTCTGTAACTACTCGGGAAGTATAACTGTATTAAAAGGTTACAAAAGTTAATGTCTGTAAATGTAACTGAGTACTATCTACAAGAAAGGAAAAGAAACTCTACACAGAATAAAAATCAGTACCATCTTGTTGTGTGAAAAGGTATATAATGATTCATCTTTCAAGGTAGAGAAGAGCTTTTATTTAGGTGTGACTTAAATGTAATCATCACAATAATTCTACACAGTCCAAAAAATGTGTGTAGGAAAAAAGAGGTCTAAGAGAAAAAAAAAAAAACTCATCTTAGCCATCAGGTCCTCCAATAATATGCAAAATACTGTTTACTTGAACTGAATCTGTGTAGCATCACATCAAGGACATCTTTTTACTTTTGTGGATATTTGCAAATAAAATCAAAGCTGTGTTTTGGGAGCCATTTGAGAGCGTGTGCAGAAAAATGGCAGCTTTCTCAGTTGAAATAACAGTGTTCATTTGATGGATAGTTCTGACATTTTTTTCTTCCATGCTCTGGCCCTTTAAAACAGACGGAATATCAAGGAATTAAATGGAAAGCAAGACAGGGAGAACGTCTAGCATCTCTAATACGTTGTTTACCAAAAAAGAGGCTTGAGGGGACCTTGAACAAACAAGTGGAATTTAATCTGTTATTTTGGATGCTCCACCACCACCGCTTTTGTGAATGACCTAAAATAATGGGCCGAGATGGAATTATGGTCCATGACAGCTGACCTCAAGATATCAAATCATCTACGTCTCATATTGATTCACTCTGGACAATGTAGATGTGTACTGCATATCTCTGGACAAAGGGAGAAACCTTGAAGCAGGAGTAGACGCAGAGAACCCATGGAAACAGGGAGGACGAGCAGCAAAATGAATGGATAGTGCCTCATGGTAACTTTTATTTTGATGTGGAGTCTGCATATCCAACTTACACCTCCAAAACAATTAAACAATCACAGACAAAACACTATGAAATAACACATTAGAGTTTATGAACTTGTTAAGATCAATGCCATTCACATCACAATTAATCGTAAGAACGGAAGCTACTTTTTTTTAGTTAACATTTGAAACACTTAAACTGTGAAATCATTTTGGGGCATAAACTTAAACTCATTTCAAAGCAAAGTTAAAATATTTGTACCGTGTTGTTCTAGTAGAAGAAGGTCAGCCAAAATGACCTTCTTGTAAATAAATCAGTTGGTTTACCAGGAAAGCACTACAAGCCCACAAATGTCAAATTAAAAGAGGAAAAAAGAGGAGATGAGAAATATACAAGGATAGTTAGCTACACTGAAACTGCCAAGACACCAAAAGATTGAGTCATGTAAACCAGAAGAAGTGACAAAGACGAGATAAAGGACAATGTATGAGGATCGATAGAGTCTGGCACAAGCCCCTTTCCCTGTATGGATTTCATATTTGTCCCTCCACACTCCGGCATATATTAAGCCTCTATAGTACAGCTCTCACAACGCGGGCCCGGCAGGGTTAGTAAAAGCGAGTTAGCAAGCAAAAAATGAAAAGAACAAGAACCTGGACTTCAGCAGACATCAGTCAACTTTGCCGTCATATTCGAGGGAGTGAGGTGATCATGAAACTAACCTAGAGCTATTCACCCTGGAGAGACGGAACAGCAGAAACAAACAGAAGCCTTAGATGAGCTTAATTAATAACATATCTTTGGCATTCAGAGTAAGAGGGATGACGAGATAATATGCCGAGAGAAGAGATGAGATGCTGAAAGGAGGACAATGAGAGGGTGAGATGCTGAGAGTAAAGGGGGACGATGAGACTATGAGATTGCGAGAGTGAAGGCGAATGATGAGAGGATTGGATGCCGAGAGAAGAGGGGGACGATGAGGAGATGAGATGCAGAGAGTAAAAGGGATGATGGGAGTATGAAATGACAAAAGTAGAGGAGAACAATGAGAGGATGAGATGCTGAGAGAAGAGGGAGACGATGAGAGAATAAGATGCAGAGAGAAGAGGGGGATGATGAGAAACCGAGAGTTAAAGAGGACAATGAGATGATGAGATGCCGAGAATAGATGTCGTAACGTAAGGGGGAAGATGAAAGGATGAAATGACCAAAGTAAAGGGGGACGATGAGAGGATGAGATGCAGCGAGCAAAGGGGATGAGGAAAGGATGAGAAGCCAAGAGTGGAGGAGGACATGAGGATACTGAGAGGAGGGCGACAAGAGGATGACATGCTAAAAGAAAACGGGGACGATGAGAGGATGAGACATAGAGAAAAGAGGGGGATGATGAGATGCCAAGATTTAAAGACGACAATGAGACGAGGAGATGCAGAAAGTAAAGGGGATGATGAGGGGATGAGAAGAAGCCAAGGGTGGAGGATGACAAGGAGAGGATGAGATGCTGAAAGAAGAGGGGGGCAATGAAAAGATGAGAGAAGAGATGGGACGATGAGATGATGAGATTTAAAAAGAATAGAGGGGATGGTCAGAGGATAAGATGCGGAAAGTAAAGGAGATGACAAGAGGATGAGATGCCTGATGAGAGGATAGGGGTGGGCGATATGACAAAAATTATATTGCAATTTTGTACGAGCTGGTTTACAATTTTAATTTTATCACGGTTCTTGCACGCTGTATTTTTCTATTAATAGGTGAAGAAAAGATATCTACGTCTTGAGAGGTTAAATTACTCTGTGATTTGTCACATCTCGCTATCGCTCACTCAGAGCCTTACATATCCAATAGCAGAAACGGGTGGGGAAAAAAGTGCTAATTGCGTTAAATAGAGTAATTGTGGATCTCGATATGACAATATTAAAAGCAGACTGTCACATGGTGAACGATGAAACCACAATTCGATTTTTATCATCACATTGCCCCGCCCTAAAAGAATCAGATGACGAGAGTGAGTGAGAGGATGAGATGTCGAGAGCAGAGGATGACGATGGATGGATGCGACGCCGAGATAATGAGAATAAAGGGGGATGACGTAAGGATGAGATGCCCATTTCAGGTATTTTAATGATAAAAAGAACATACAATACATACATTTTCCACAACTCCATTCAATCTTGGCACATTAACCAACAAGCAGTTCTAACTGAAGAACCGCAGATGTTGATGAGGAGCTTTACACAGACAGATAGAGGATAAATCTTGAAAATCAATGGTGTGGCAGGAGGTCCAGCCACCCTATGGATTTCATATCTAATTCGCTTTGTCTATGTGCACGAATCTGAGATTACAGCTTTATAAACAGCAGCGTGATTATGGAGAGTGATAGTATACTGAGAGCTGTGCTGCAGCATGTACTCTGGTCATTTTCCTGTCTCCTCACAAAGTGTCTGCAGACAAGAAAAGAGACTTCAGACACTCTCACACAAGAGACCAACAAAGGGACAGAAAGAGGGAGAGAAATAATAGAAAGCTTGAGCTAAAAAGTTGGTGAGTCACGTAAAAGCTCTTTTGCTATAAAAAAGAAATGCATTGCTTGACTGTTCATAATGTTGTGGTGTGTAATTACTATGTGAACGCCAGGAGCTACTGAATTCATAGTCATTTATGAGGGAATGATTTGTTATTGTATTGTTATTGTTTTATAAATTCTCACAAATATAACTAAACTGAGAATAGTTGTTAATATATGGCAGCCTTTGATACATAACAATCCCATATTAATAATAGTAGAAGTTGGTGGATGACTTTGCCAATTCTTGGCATGAAAATGTGAGATTTCTGAAACTTTTGTGGCTAAACTTCTAATGACAAATGACAGCCAACTGGACTGTGTATCCAAAATGTACCAAGGCAAATACACACGCACATATGTCATATGATTCTATCAGACAGTGTTATTCCATATTTTAGTTTGTCTGCAAATGAACTATAGTAAAAGTCATTGCTTTCTTTCCGTTGCAAATTATTTTAGAATGAGAAATTGCCAATGATATTATGTTTTTAAAGAAGTGGAAATCCCTGTCAAACTGTTTAAAGACTTAGAGTGGAAACTAATGAAAGTCTTGAGAGAACTGTGTCTTCAGTTTAACAGCGTTCTCTCATAAGCTGTAGATATAATTTCAGTTCTGAGGTCAGAGGTCATGGATTTCCTGGAATTCTGCACTGTCACTTTTCTATTCTCTTTGATTTCATCGTTCCCTGTCTGAACGTTCTCCCCACACAGTCCTCGCCCCTCTCCCTCATGAGCAGCCGTGACAGGGTGAGACGAGGGCACCGACCCCACAGGAGGGCACCCATGACAGCGCTCAGTGGGTATGCTAATGGTTACTGACATGGGGTCCCTGCTCTTTGCTGACTTACACTGATGAACAAGAATGGTAATCAATCTGTACAAGAATTTACAAGGAGCAAAGAATTACTTTCTTGGTTTGCAAAATTTGGAATGAAAGATGTGTAGACTAAATGTGTACTTGATATATTTAATTCCACATAACAGCTTTAATGCAAGCAGTTATGTATTTATAAATAAGTACAGTATTTTTATTTACAAATCATACATTCAATATCAAGTTCAATATCAATGTTTTGGATGATGGAGGGCTGAAACACCATTCTAACGAAGTATATTTCTAATTTCAAACAGAGAGAGCATCTGTAAAGAGCTACATCAGGAGATGGTGCTGGAGTGACTGCAGCCTCACTCTGTATGCTCCCAACAATCAGGAGTTTGTCCACAGTGGTGACATCTCATTAACATCTCATCTGAGCTCAGCACTGTGCAGTGTGCAACAGTCACTCACACTACTGGCTGTCGGCCACACTCAGACCTGACGTCCAGCACCCATGGGTGCTGCATATGGAGCAATGAGGTGTGATTATTTCATATCCTTCATCCCTAACATCACAACATCTCTGAAGTCGCAAATGCTGAGTGGGCACAAGGCCACACAATGTACTTTAATTCTATGCTTACTTAAAAATGATGTGGCATGACACATTATGTACCAAATCTGTACAGCTCCTGATGGCCCTGTAGCACAGGAACACTCGTGTATCCCATTTCAGATGGCATTTGGTCTACTTCAAATGTGAACTTGTGTGCAGTTATAATGACAGCACATGAGTTTTCTTCCTGTAGCAAAGTCCACCCTCCAAGGTATGGAGCCTGGCTTGTTCTCAGTAATATTCAAAATGTCCTGAGGACATGAGCTCACTGGAGCATATTATAAATCTTGTACACTAGTGTACAGAGGAGCAGGGTGCTCACAGCATAAGAAAGAATCTGCAATCTGCTCACATCCTAATGCAGCACTCCACATGTACTCACAAATACATGTGTCGCCCCAAACATACGTGTGTGTAAATGAAAGCCCTCTCACATGAGACCAGCTTCTGGGGATAAAATATACAAGACAGAGAATAAGAGAATAAGAGCGGAGAGCTGAAGTCACCTGTCACTGTTATGTGTGCCACGGTGTACCCAGAGGAGGGCGTCTTTAACAGGCTAATCTGTGTCTGCCACGGTACTACTGTAAGTGTGTGTGTGTGTGTGTGTGTGTGTGTGTGTGTGTGTGTGTGTGTGTGTGTGTGTGTGTGTGTGTGTGTGAGAGAGAGAGAGAGAGGGGCAGAGTGGGAGCATGTGACAGAGGGCCTTTTTACTCCAGTCATCCTTAAGCACTACTAACAGTAGTTAAAGCCCTATGGGCCTGTCCGGTATGAACGCAGCCATTCATCACACACAAACACACATACGCTCACAGACACACACACACACACACACACACACACATATGCACAGTCATATCGGGCCCATTCATCAGCGCAGACACAGGCGGAGGAGAGAGCCCCATACTGTGCGGAGGTACTCACATCCATCTGCCTCTGGGGAACCATCACAGAGAAACCTGCACAAACCACTGCTCTGCCACACCACCACAGGATTAATATGCTTCATTCTTCAGGCATATGCTTCAACATTCCTCTATTCTTTGTATGTAAACACCTGTAAATATTCACAGGTTGTCAATTTCACAGTCTCTCTCCTTCACTGCAGTGCTGGTTAGAGCACATATAGCTCTTCTAATACAGTTACTTCAAAGACCGCACCTCGCCTGTGATTGCTCCTAACAACACCTTCACACCAGTTCTATTTTCAACTGTGATTTACAGAACTATATAGGTGACATACTGTACCAAGCTTGATAGACGACAGTATTTCATAAAATGTTTTAATGTACAATCCAAACAGAAGCCATTACTTACTTGATGACTTAGAAAAATGCAACTTAATCGATTTTTAAAATATTTATCCAGCACGGCACAGTGGCTCTAATCATGTCATAGCTCATCCACGATGCAATTTCCTTTCTATGATAGATATTATGTTTTCTTTTCCCAATTAGGCGGTAGAAGAGGAAGATATAATGGGAACCAAATGCAATGGATGGAGTTTCCCAGGGGAGCAGTTAGACGACACACAGTCAGCCAGAATCTGCCTGAAGACACCGCAGTAATGTGTCTATAGCATACTCCGTCATGACAAATAAAATGCTATGTTTCCAAAAAGCAAAGGATTATTTTGCAGAGCCCACACAAGCAAGTGTTTACATGCACGGTGATTCACAGCGCAGGATAAACAGGCTGGTAATTTAACAGGAAATGACAACTCACATCCAATTTCCACTGCTGTGTCCTGTCCTCTCTTACTGCTTTTTACATTTTCGCTTTGTACCTTCTCCTTCCCAAGTAAAAAGAGAATACGACAATTGCAAAACAAAATACTGAATTAGGTACATTTTTATGAAGCAGAAAAAGGCGTACCATGTAAGTTTTCTGGTGGAGGGTCAACTATCCACTTGCCTCCATGGAGATATTTTGACTTTGCCTGGAACGTTCCACAGTACAGCATGAAACGCATCTCTCTCAATGTAAGTCTGTGTATTTTTCAAGGTATTTTTTGAGAAATAAAATGAAACGAAAGCACACAAGGACAGCACAGGAGTCACAAGAGAATTGACAACACAGTTCACCAGAATAAAGAGGAATGTCTCCAATCGCTCAAGTTCAAGCATCATAGGATCTAAGGCAGACATAGATAAAACCACCAGAAATGTTTTCTTCATAAATAAAACAAAATCGTACATGATCTGCACTTTATCTTGATTCGTCCAATCTCCGCAATTCACAAAAAGACGTTTCGTAATCACACATTTGTGGCGGTGAAAGACGTGGATAAAGCTTGAGTAAACAAAACACAGCTTTGTTTTTTTGTCAGCTTTTTCTACATTTATTTTACTTCTATGCGTTAACGTCTGTCTCTGAAATGCATTGGGTTTGAACAGAGTTGACAGCATTATTCAGTGAAAAGAAGCCTTGCTAAGTCTGTCATCTCAACAAATAAAGTTATGGAAATAAGGCAGTTTGTTACGATATCAAGTCAGCGTTTGGTGAAGAATGATTCTTTTTTGTCGTTATATCTGCCTTTTGCTGTTTCATTCTCACTCAAGTCTGCGTTCTCTCTTGCTCTCTCTTGTCCAATCATCTTGCAATAAAACGTTCCATGGCCGAAAGCTAGTCAGCACCCTCTGGTACCTCTAGCGGCCCCCTTCGAACCCCTCAAACACCGCGGTACGGTTCACTTTGGTGCAGTGGAAACACCAGGGACTGCACTGCTCCATCCCATTCCGGTCCTATGGAAATGTCCCTTTACATACTAACCCTAACCCACATATGCAGAAATAATAAAGATTGATAAAAATGTTCTATTCAGTTCAGACACAATGTTGTACAGTCTTACGGCACACCAACAATCTCTTAAACCGCTCCGTTCTGCATCGTATTGAGAGGAATCTGAGCTGCCGTTGTGTCATACCCTCACCCCAAGACACAACCCCAAAGAAAACAGCACAAGCTACAACACACTAATCAAAAACATCGAACATCTCACTTGCAACTGCAGAGAAAAAACCTGAGCAGGCTGAGGTCTGCCTGGACATGCTTGTATGTGAAAGGCTACATACGGCGCAGACATTGCAAGAGTAGGACGTGGAAGGAAAGAATCAATGACGCTGTATTGACGGCAAGTGTCAGAAGTGCTAATATACAGTAGAATAATTCATTTCAGCAGTTGGCCCGGGGGCTTGAACGCAAAAGATCATCAATACGTTATAATCAGAATTGTACAGCGGTGCCAAAAAGCCCGAGGACCACAACGGCGAACATAAGAACACTCATTTCTCTCGTACTTTCTCTCCTGATTTGCTTAGAAGCGCATATACCGCCTGCCTTTTCACCTTTAAGTTAAGAAACAGCGTCTTCTTATTGAGCCGAGTGGAGCGTATTTTAACTCAATGTGCCAATGTGATTAAAGTTAAAAAACAATTTTGCCCAAAGAGCTGTGTGTATTGGAGTCTCCTGTCTCATAGCAACAGCCCGACTCCACTCACACTTTGCCTAAGCATCTGCTGAGTGCTTCTGCGAGTGCAAAAATCTGCTTTGGAGAATCCCAGGTCTACTTTAGGCCTTGGTAATGAGGGATGGTCCCGTGTTTGTCTTGCAGTTTTTGGCTGGGATTTCTTTTTTATGATTATGTAAACATGCAGTCACATCTTTAGTTTCGTTGCGCTTCTGGTTACATTTAACTCACTATTCGGTGTAAAAAGACACATCCGATGCACTGAGGACAGACTGGGGTCGCACATGAGCACACAGAGCTTTGGCAGCCTGGGAAAAGGAGCTGTGCAAATTATCTGGACATATTGGACAAATATGAAAAAATACAATGTGTGTCCAATCCATATATCAGAAAAACATAGCAAATTCTATAACCGTGACATTGTACAAAAAGCATTGTTTCTGAGCCTTTTTTGTTTTGCAGTGATGATTGTTTTGGTTTATTTTTTGATGAAAGCAGTTGCTAAGGACACTCCAAAATGGCAGATCATTCAATTAAATCTATGAATCTGACTTTTTTTTCATGGTACCCTGGTTGAAAATCAAAGTACCAAAGGATCTACAACTATAACTATTACTGTTTAACCTTTTGGGGAGAAAAAATACGTAGATTACGTACACAGATTTTAAAAATAATAATTTCATAGATTCAATGTGCTATGTGCAGCTGCTGTGCCAGATTTGTAAGAGAAAGTTCGTAGTGTTTACTCTCAAACCCAAACGTTGGTAGTTGGATTCAAGTGCATGCTGCCATTGCGTCCTTGGGCAAAGCACTTCAAACATATTTTCTACTAGGCCTGCACGACACCATGCAATACGGCTTTTATGTACTGCAAATCAATATTAGGCACTGATTTAATATAGTTTTTGACACAATAATCATTCACAATCATTTCAGTTTCATTAAAATAAAACAAAACAGAAAATTATTTAAGGCTAATTTAAACTGAAAAAGGAGGATATTTTAATCATATATTTTTTTTGACACAATCATTTATGTTATATTGAAACTAAAATGTACACACCTTAATTTACTAGTCAGAAAAAATAAAATGAACAGTGACAAAAACAAGGCTGTATCCGAATGGTCACACTAGTCCCCACACTAGTCCCCAAACCCCTCAGTAACTACAGTCCTTCCTTATTCAGTGGACTTTATAGTAAACTCAACCCTGGAGTGATTTGAAGATTCACTACTTTCTCCTTACCGCGGGTCACGTGACTCTAGCGTCTGGGAGGAAAAAAGAAAAAAAAAAGTCTGCAGAACTCCAGTAAAAATTTATTAAAGTAAATATTGGTCAAATCCGTCTGACACGCACATATTCACAGACTAATAATCCTCACACAAGCTTTATTTAACAAGAAGCGCACATTAAACATCAAACAGACTGGATTAATCAGCTCTTTGCCCGCGATGTTGATCTTTTTACAAAATGGCGTGACCCCTAGTGCCCTTAGTACGGAATAGTGTGGACTTTCAGACACAGCTCAAGACTTTTTCGCTTAATTTAATTTAAAACCACGCATTTTCATTAAAAACATACATTTCTATCAGATGGCGTAACCTTGTGTTAATGCGATATACTTAATTTGCTGTGACTATTGCGTCTGCCGATGTTAATAGTTGGCTAATGATACACTCCGAGAAGTTTGAAAAGTACAATATAATTCCAAATCATAATTATTACAGTGAGAAGTTGCTATCTCCGTTTTATTTTTTAAGGAATTCGTCTATTACAAATTAATTATTGAACAAACTGTGCGCTCTCAATGACAACTGGACCTCTGAGACTCTGCTATTGTGACAGAATGGGACAATTTATTCTTTACAGGATGTCTAACCGCACAACAGCGACCCTAATTAAAAAAGAACAACAACAAAAACAACGCTACAGTGAGAAAAGGCATGTATAAAGACTCGAGGCGCTCAGACATCCAAACCACCCAAAGGAGAACGGTACAAACGGTGCAAAATGAATTTGAAACTTATCTTCTGGCTTTTACGCTTCACATTTTAAGGGAACAATCAAACCCGCTTCAGGCCCATTAGTAGTTCCAGCCGTCCATAACATGTTTAAAGATTGAGCATTAACTATTAAATCCTTTACCTTTTTAAACTGCGAAACTGCAGCTCGATTCCCAGAGTCCCTGATGCAGCCACCTTCATTTACATTCTGAAATAGAGGAATTCATTTAACAGAAAATGCCCCTAAACTAAAGCTCCATTTGTGGGCAGATAATGAGACATGGGGACCAGGCCCTCCACGCTTCTCTGCGGGGCCCAGAGTCCACAGACGTGTCCAGCTGAGTGTAACTACTCTTGAAGCCCCCTGGGAGTCTCCCACAGCCACTGGAGCAAAGGGCCAGCCTCTCTTTGCCGATAACACACACTATACTAGACACACGCCTGCACCGCCTCGGCCCACAGATTTCCCCCAGGATAGAGCAATGTAGAATCCTATGAACCTGCTATAACACCTAACGGCATCAGTGATAGATCCTGAGCAAACGTAAACATCCAAAGGTCACATATGAATCAAGTCGCTGGAGACGTGAGCACCTCCAGTCTGAATGAAATAACAGCACATGGGCTTATTAAATGAAGCACACGTCCAAGATATAGGAGAATGTGATCAGAGTTTTTTTGTATTTGAAGAATGGATATGGCATCGCTGACGTGAATTGTCAAAGGGGTTTTCCCACTTTATGAACCTTTTTTAGCTCCTGGTAGTCTTTTAGTTTGGTGAGTATTTGCAAAGGGATTCGGAACAGGGGCCAGACTTTTTAGCTCCAGCTCTGGGACAGGTCGGACCAGGAACCTTTTGGTGACACAAACATGAGCAACACTAGGCATATTCGCACATAACCATACAAAGAACTAAGTCTAACTCTTTCCCTATCCAGTCAGAAGAACCGCTCAGCCCTCTCACACTCACAGCCACAGTGACTGAAAGTCTAACAGGCTTTAACATTAGCATCTGTAAAGTGTGAAACATTTCAGTGTTTAATTAAGTGAGGAAAACAAAAGGTTTTTATCTTCTTCATCCTACTCCTTTAGAGCACTGTTAACCAATCCACAAAGAGCTCAAACAAACAAGGAAATAACCATATAAAACACAAGCATTCACAATTACCCAAAATGTTACTTGTTACTTTAAGGATTTTGTTTTTGAAGCTACTGTGTCTAAATTGTCTAAATGAAAAGGAATGAAAAATATTTTCTAACAAATGTTGTGTTTTACCAAAATGATCCTGGTCTGACTGTCAGTACCTGTTCCAGAGCAGGAAAATATGACATACTATACAGATGCTAATGTTAAAGCCAGTTAAACATCAGTCGGACTGTTTCCTCTGACTGAGAAGGGACAAGTGGATTATAGGGACTTGTTGTGGGTACTTTTTTTTTGCAAAAACATTTAATAGAATCTTGAAAGTCCCCAAATGAATAGATTGAATGTATGCATGTGCCAATATAACTGACACACTGACCAACACCTTCAGAAACCACACAAGTTTTCATATGTTTAGCATTTAGATTTAGATTGATGTGCTTTTTTTACATTATTTTCATCACTAGAAACAAGTAATTGTATTTCACTGTTCAATAAAACCTAACATAAATGTAGCCTATAATTTCATACTGAGGACATGTGCTAACGTTACACAGTGGGGTGGACAATGTAAAATGCAAATGCACAAACCGAGGGCACTGTCAGAACATATGGGTTGTTTTTATTGTATTTATAAGAAGAGACTTTAGTGCGGAGGATTTGCCCAAAGACAACAATATGAAAAGTTTATCAGCGCGGCGCAGCAGCTGTTTGTCCTAGTTAGAAAGCTGTCTAAAATGGATTCCTTCTTCACAGACAGACTTTGGAAAGAAAACTTGTTATTTAGTCCAGACAAATGCTGCAAGAAATAATGGACTGTTTAAATAACCAAACCCTCAGAGGATATATACACGGAACCTTCAGTGACTTGCCCAAACAGAGGAGCATTTGAACCGACTGGTGAATTGCATTTGATCATATTTCAAACATGATGAATGAACAATAAATGAATACTAAAGTACCACTGCCCTATGTGTCCAATATCAATCAAGGTTAGATTCAAGGTTAGATCACTTTTCCAGCGTTCCCTTGAACATCAGTGACAACAATGCTCCATTGTGATCAACATTTTGTACAGAAGAAGTTTACAGTTTACTTCACATCATGTTTTTTTTAATATCCTTTAATACGAGGACTGCACAGTGTATTGCAAAAGTATTAATATCCCAACAAACTAAATGTATCAATAACGTCAACACCAAGGTTTTCCATCTGACGCATAAAATGAAAATGTGTGTTTTATTTTTATTTATTTTTTAATTATATTTATTTATTTTTAGTTCTTGGATTTAATATAAACAAACACAGAACAGAAACATAGGCATAGAGATTAGAGATTCTCCATAGTCTGGCGTAATAGTCCCATTTGGTTCAAAGTCTATTAAATTTGTCCATTTTCAAATTAAGTCAAATTAAGTTTCCCTATTTTTTGAATGTTAATTATAATCTCAGTCCAGACCTTGATTATTGGAGCAATTTGTGATATTCATGGCTTTCTTTCCCGCTGCCAAGAATATGCTCCAAAGGTATCCATTTATTGAGTCCATGGCAGGAGTTTTGAGGTTCAGATACATAGTTCTAAAAAAAAAAGTGAATGTCAAGGCTGAACAGTGCTGCAGCGCTCTGTTAATCTCAGTCCAAGATTTCTGAGCAGGACAGTCCCAAAACACATGGTAATGGGCCACCTGGCAACCACAGTATCTCTAGCAGTTTGTATTTCACTGTGAATAGTAAGCACTTTGACATAGTGTTATTAAAAAAACATTTTTTTTTTCCCAAAACATTTGATTTTGTTGTCCTCCATTAAAAAACATATACACGTTCCCATTCTTCATCAGTTATAACACAATTTCCTTTGTAGTTCTTTTTTTTTTTTTTAAAGGACATGTTGCACTTATTATTTCCTAAAGTCCTAAATTCGCCTTGATTTAATCTTGGTTTTGTCAGTGTTAAGTTTCTGTTTCAGAGTCTAACTCGTAGGCTAAATAAAGGCATTTTCATTTTAGTTTAAATATAACTGGATTTACTTAGTGGAAAAGTGTCTTAAAATATTCCAATAATATGAAACTGCAATAAACAACTGCCATATCACTGTCTTTTCCAATATGGTGCAGCCCAACTATTGACCCAGAGTCCATCATAAACAAACAAGAGAAGATGTAAACACAAGATAATACTGTATATGTTACAAGATCAAGTCAATGGAAAATGGGGTCTCGTTTTCAAGTTACTTCCCGCTTCTAAACATGCAATACAAATACTTAGAAAGGCCTATAAATAAAATCAAAGAAGTACGCTAACAATAACAAACAAACCATTAAAATAACTAGGATTAGCAAACACTCCTCATGTTCCTTTGTGTGAAGCCAATTAATGCTATCAGATCAGTATAGCATGTCATTAGCTGTAAACATACGGGTCAAGGTCGCACATATTTGTTTCCCAGTATCTCCGGCGTTAGTGCATTAGCATACGCACACACAGCCACCACACACGTGCACATTACAGGGTTTTACCGGCAAATCTACTTTTCCGGTGCCCCTTTTGATAATGACTCATTTCTCCTCTTTCTCGCGGCGGAGCTATTTCCATGTAGAAAAGGACAAACAAACAGAGCAGATAATTGCAAATGAGCCGCTGTATGCAAGCCGTGCCCGTGCAGGGTCTGAGCGCTGGATTGATGGTCGGTGCAACGATGACTGTCATTTGCGTTCCTGAGATATCATGGCACGTTCATGAATGTGTTTTTAATGCCAGGCAGTTTGCGTTTCTTTCACCCATCTCTCACAATGGCACCGCTATCTATCATCCGCAAAAGTCCACAGGCTCAAAACAAGCCCCTCATCAAATATAGATAGTTGTTCTATAAAAAGAACACAGACCGTCCATAGTAGCTGCAGACTTTGAAGGATGCTCCCGTGAATTTACAAAAAGGCCACATTTTACAACAGAGAGTTAAAGACGGGGTTTATATGCTCTATATATGGACTCTACGTCAGCGATTTAACAGTAAACAACAGTAAATAATAATAAACAGACCCAGATCAAGAATATACTAATGTCATTAAAACTGTGTCTAAGATAAATACATTTGAACTCTACCACCTGCTTTGTCTGGAATGTTTTAAACTGCGACATTTAAACTTTTAAGCCAAGCAGTGATTATACTTGAATCAAATGGTGTCCAGACTGTGGGCCGGGTGCCAAATGTGGCCCTCAGATACATTTTTCATGACCCTTCAGCTCCTTGGTGAAATACTTTCACAGCAATAAAAAAGGTAACACTTTACAATAACTACACTTATTCTTCCCTTAATAAAGCATGAACAAAGACTTAATTCATAGTGAACAAATGGTTTATTAAGAATGATTCAGGCTTAGTAACTACTTTATTCATCTCTGACCCTAATTCCTAACTTTAATTAAGTAGTTACTAAACCTTAATCATGCCTAATGAACTATATTTCTATGAATTAAGTCTTTGTTCATGCTAAGGCAAATTAAGATTTAAGATTGCTATCCAAATCTTGATTAAGGTAATTTTAGAGTAAGATATGAGATGTGACTGCCAGAGATAAACGTTACAAGCCTAAAAAAGGTGGGCAAACCTCTGACAAATGTTTATTTTTTTAAACGATACATAAAAAAAGGTTGAACACCCCTGCCATAACCCTGTTAGATGACCCACTGCTCACTAAATGTTTTGTTTTGCATGCTTACACAGGCACACTATATATCCTTGAGTTACAATGTGCTATTTTACTTTAATCGTGGATTATGTTGCGATACTGTATCTGCTGATGCACCCCGATGTCAGAGGTACAGACTGGCACTACATCGACACAGAGCGTATGGACCTTTGTCTGCTAAAAGTAGTTTTATATGCTCTCATTTTGTTATTCCTTCAAAATACTCTGCAGCGACCAAGTGTTTTAAATATTTCAGATGTAAGCTTCTTCCAAAAGGTCTAGAAGGTCATTTTCCATTATTTATATGTGTTTTTTTTGTCAGGCAGAACTGGAAAGGTTGCATTGGACTCACATTTACACCTTCCTGATAGTGTATATCTGCATTATTACATCTGAGAGAGTTTCCACAAGGCCTTAGCGTCACTAATATATCAAGATACCCCATGTAGACCAAGCACAGACGGAATGAAACGGCATTTTATTTTTTAATCAGGTTAACTTCCATCGCCATGGAGACAAGCAGGTGTACCCATCAGATCAGACCTTAGATACATTTCTTTGACACTTATTTCTGTATGTTTCCACCAGCCACAATCTCTTACATAAGGTGTTTGATCAGGTTAAAATATAAAAAATAAATAAAACATTATCCCCATCGTTTAGAAATGTTCTTTGCACTTCACGCCTCACTTAAACATCTTGGAAGTGCCGAGTTGTGAGAAGAAAGTACGAACTACTCACTAAATATGCTTCGAGAATATTATCATACGACTTATTTCAACTCTCCAGCACTTGTTTTGAAAAGGCTAAACCAACCCATCTGCAAACAGACACCTTTACAGTGCACTACATCCCTGTCATCGCTTTTATTGCAAATCAAAACATGAAAACAGCTCAATACAAAACAATATCGTATAATCTTTCACTTTATGACTACATTTGCCGTAATATAAAAGGCTCGTTTTTCTCTATTACCTGGGCGGCTGTTTGCAAGATCCTGTGGCCATGTACAACAGAATGCGAGCCCCAGTGTCCCTCTCTCCGCTCCCCAGATAACTGTTGTGGCGATATTACCTTCCCATATGGAGAATATTACTCTAGTACGCCATCTGTACTATCATGGCATCGGCCCCTGGAGCGCGGGACTCTTCGATGTGTGCGTGCGGTTTGTGTGTGAGGAACGAGGCCTGTGGGGAAATGAGCAAAGAGAGAGAGCGAGAGTGAGTAGGACATGATGAGTTGGATGTCTGTACTTGTACTCTGTGAATGAGTTGAGTCAGATAGAAGGGATTTGGGAGTGTTGAGTTTGCAGTGATTCACAGAGTCATCAAAACGCAAGTCATAGTAGTAATAGTTAGGACTGCAAGATTAATCGCGATCGAATCAAAATCGCAATTAGTAAATCGCGATGGCTGTAATTATTGAAGATAATTCCTCCACGGACAGCAAATTGTAGCAGTTTTGTATAAATGCTAATGATACTTTATTAGTTTGCCAGTTCATAGGTCTATTTCAGTCTTTTTGTCAATTCTTTGGCGTTTAAAATGTGAGCTTTGAACAGTTCAAGCGTAAATCGCAAATGTAATCGCAATCCTTGTCAGAAAGATCGCATTAAGATATTTCCCCAAATCGTGCAGCCATTGTAGTAGTAGTGCATTGTGATCTGTCATGTATAGACATTGCCAAACTTAAGATTTTTCATCTTGGATAAACGGTGACAAACACAATGACGGACCAATCACCGCATCTATCAAGTGTAAGAAAAGCTACTATGGGTCGGCGTGTTTCATCAATGAAGAACGGCAAACGGAGCAACCGATCAGAAACACAATGCCCCAAATCAAAACTAACACTGCAAGAACTGGGAGTGCAAATCAAAATGCAAAGATGGAAAGCACGGAATCTAGACCCTTTCGTGGTCTGTCTGCCGTACCTGGAAACAAGCGCTGATAAAGGCATGTCACACCAGATGTCATGTGACGCTTCTGACTAACGAGGCAGTGAATTGTCAAATCATATTATTTCGCAGCGTTCACTTTTACTTCTGACTGCCACTGATTCTCTAGTTTGGCATTTTCAGTTGAGCGCGAATTCTGATCATTTAAATGGAGAGCTAGAGAAAAGTCTAACTGCGAAAATGTGGTATAGAAAGTAAAAATATACCATGCCATGTCACCTTTCTCTGAGCGGCTTCAAAACGGCACTGTAGTCTGTATGTAACTTTTATGCTATTGAAATTCTCATGCAAAATTATTCCACCAGAAGGACAGGTTCAATTAATGTCAGCGCCTATAGCAACTTCCAGAATAAGGTGAATAAATGCAAAGAGAAACTTTGAGAGAAGCTATGTCCATTTGTCTGTTTCTTAAGGCGCTGTGCTTGATTATTTCTGGTTTGAAACATGGGAAACTGAACTAGATTAATGCAGTCCTAGCATCAAAAACATTCACTGCAATGAGTTTATAAGCACTTTTCACAAGTCGATAAGCCCAGAGTGCCATTACAGCAAAGCTAACAAACATAAGCATGCTAACAGTGCACTTCCTGCTTCTCGTAGAATAAAACACTCTATAAATTGATGTAGCTATCGTCTCATTTTCATCCAAATAGATACTTTTGCAACATATCTGTACTGGGCCAACACAGATTTAACTTTATTACATGCGAAAAAACAGGTCACCATCACACAAACTAGTTCCGTTTTTCACGTTTCAAAACATCGGAAATCTAGTTCAGCGCCTTTAAGAACACGTTTTTTGAAAAGAAAACACAATAGACCGGTTCAGTAGAATCCCAATTCACTCAAAACATGCACACCTCTGAATGTTAACAGGAAGCTTGAGAGCGAACAAACCCGACAAACAAACTATATCATGTTCAGTAGCACCATTATCTGCAGAAACTCATATCATCTCATCGCTTTCCATACTCTCATACTCAGCATAATACTTAATAAGCTTGCCACCTCATCCATTCTGCGCTAATAAATGCTAATCAGTATTTTACAGCTCTCGGGCCACGCTGGAGCTGCCACATTACCTTAAAAACGAGCAGGGGAGATGACAGCAGTGGGGTCCTTCAGGCAGTTGGTGATCCCATTTAGCAAGCACCCTCTAGTGACTCCTCCAACTGAAAGGGGCCCAGATGGGAGGCGCTGACCTTGTTCTGAACCCCGAGCGCACAGCCAAGAGGTAGAATGGATGCTCATCTAGTTTAGACCCACCATGCCCAAAGCCTTGCTAAATACAAGCAAGGAAGACTGTAATTATATAGACTCGGTACGTTGGGGCAAAGTAATTCAAGTACTTGTTGTAACAAAGGGATGGTTTTACCGCACTTATGTAGCAGGCGTCTACCCCACTTACAGAAATTTAATTAGCGGACAATCAACTTTCACAGTTTGGAGTAGCTTTCCTGCCAATTTGACGGTGAAGTAATGGAAAGCTATAACAGTAGTGTCCTTGAGTGCGCTGTGTGGTAATTGAGAATTTGTCCAAGGCTGTGTGGTAAAACGTCTCCCAATGAAACATAATTTGAAATATGTTTTATTATAGTTCCCAATTAGGGTTTGCGTTTGATCCAGTTCATCCGGGCACCTTCAGTCTAAGGTGAAGTACACTTTGGAAAATAGCCATGTATTAAAGGAGACAAATGCTTTTTCCCTTTAGGTATTTTGTATTGAACTATAACATCATTTCAAGTAGATCATTTAGGTTTTGTTCATTGTAAACCTAAATTTATTCGAATAGTAATAGAAACAGGTCCACTGACTTCCTGTTCAAACCTACAGAACTGATAAGCCCCGCCTCTCCATAGTGACATTTCACCGTAACAAGCCATGGATTGTCATTTACATGTTTTTATTTTTGAAAAGTGGGTACGTGACATTTTAGAGCCCTACATGTCTCACTTGGAGTCTTAACGTTTCAAATAATGGCAAATTAATACAGGGGGTGGGTGAAAAACAGGAATTTTCTGAGCACGCGAACCTTAGTTGCCACACAATACAGGATTACTCAAACATACATGAATCAATCAAAATACAATTTTGAGTAAACTAATCATGAGGAAACACTGTTTTAACAACATTAAAAGCTCATTAAAGTTGATTTTGCACAATATGTCTCCTTTAAACTATCACATGGAGGTATACAACGACACAAAACAATTCCGCAAAACATTTAAAGTCACCAGTTGATTTCAGATTTCACACATGAACATTGTTGAAACTTATGAAAAAGCTCCCTTATAGACATTTTGAAGCAATCTAGCTGCGAGTCCAAACTTTCTGGGAGGCAAGAGTACAAAGTAAACATAATTTACTTCTATAAATACGTTTTTCTTCTGTCTGCAGCTGACCGACGTGCTTGGAAAGAGGAGTCTGGATGTCTTTTGTTTCAAACTAAGAGCTCATTTGCAAAAGCAGATAAGTGCCAGTTGAAAACATCGTCGGAGGCTTACAATTTACTCTTTGCCTTGCAGTGTTTACAAAAGCCAAATCTATTTTAATGTGATGCAAATATTATTCCATCTCTTCTTTAACAAATCCCCTAAACTGTTATTAATACTATACGGCGAATATGATATCTAAAAGAAAACAAACTGAGATATCTGTTTTTGCAAATTCAAACATACAATAAAAACCGTAATAATCCAATATCTAACTTTATTTATACGCCAAGCAGCTCGATACCGAAACACCATCAAAGACACTGCTAACAACGCTCAAAAATATAGCCCCCTCTCCACAGACATAACTGACTCGAGTCTTTTGTCACGCTAGGATTCCCTTCATGCGGCTATTTCAGGCCTGATGAGAATGCAGACGTGCAGAGCGGTCCTGAGAGGTAAAAATAGCAGCCGAGCGCGCGTCCATCCATCACTGTGCCAGTCTGAGCCGGGCCCGTATCGATCCTGGGCACGGCGTCATGTGTGTGTGCGATTTGATGCACTCCACCACTCCAGTGAGTCCAGACGGGATGGGAGCGGGCCAGAGGAAGTTTTGAAACGTACACACACACACACACACACACACACACACACACACACACAGGGACAGATTAATGCAGAGGGTTTATACGGAGATAAATACCAAAGCTGTCAGGTAGAAATTGACTTCTGAGCCCAGTAAACATATAAACAAACTCCAGTTCAAACACATCCAAAGGTTACGTGTGCCCCTTCACTTACTCAGTGTATATGACGGCAGACACACCAGACGATTGCAACATTAGAGTTACTGGATCAAATAGTAAAAAATAAAAATAAACCTTCTTGGACTGAAAATGAGACTGTTGGAGAAATGTACTCTTAGTTTGTGTTTTGGTAAACCTAAAATTCTCAATTCAAAACCGAGTTAGGTCTTGGTTTAGTCCTTTTCCACGATGAGTATGTTAGGTCTAGTCCTGTAATCTTTGCCCTGGTTTGTATTTGGCACAGAGTTTAATTCAACGTTTGGATCATTGTCAGTCTAACACATGTTTCTCTTTCATTTGTAACATTTCTTGACGATGAAGATGAAGATGGTTTGGTTTGACTATGAAACTTCTACAATATTACAATTAATAATGGATTCACTAATTATTTGATGACACCCAAAGACCCTTTACAGTGCTTTATTCATTCATTCTGTAGATCCTTTAAAATGTAATGTCATCAAAGTTTCACACAGCAAATTCAAAAGTGTTAAATTCACAGTGTTGGTGTTGTATTGAGTGGAGTGAAGAAAATGCAGATATGTTTTAACCCAATTAATTGTTATTTTAACAATGGCAGTGTTATAGAGTAAAATAAGTACTTGTTAATTCACAGTGTTTGGCCTAAACACTACAAAGTGATGTTTTTGAATGTGACACTACACACAGTGTTGCGGGCTGTGACGTATGCAACCGGGAAAGCTACAGGGCGCCGCCGCCATTTCACCCGTGAGCTGGACTGTTGGGAACAGTGCACATGTAAGTAGACCTAAAAAGCTTAAATTTAAGCAAATGTTTTAGTTGCACATTTGAATCTGTTAGCTCACAGATAACACAATGCAAGAGACAATGTAATTTGATTATACAGCGCAGGTATGTATGAATATACCGTTATTTTACTTGTACTTGACCATAACATTGCGGTTGCTTCAAGCTTAGCTTTTGCCACGGCTGCTTTCGCCCGCTTAGTATGTCATCAATACTTTTGTGTAAAATGAATTATGATTTCAATTTGACGACTGAACACCGGAATACGTCGGGGAAATGATGTGTTTATGTACTGTTGCTAAATTAACGAGATGGCCACATTAACGTTAGCATTTGGCAGCTATTCACCATGCTTGGGGGGCCTGTAGTTACTTCTATGTTTAAATAGTTTTAGCTAAAATTGTATCATATTAACGTGCTCACTGGAATACTGATGCGTGCTGTTGCTGTTGTTGGACACTGAGAAATCGTTGTAAAAATCGTGGTTTGAGAAATTCATTTGGTGGCTAGCTGTAGCTTAGCCATTTTGGCGCCGCATTTCTGCTAGCGTTGAGGGAGGGACCGCGCTAGGCTAAGCTAAACAACACAAAGATATCTTTTGCAAGGGGTTTTTGGTCAAATGCGACTCAATAGCGAGCTTTCTGCATTTTCACCAGTGCTGGCTTACTTTGAGGAGTGCCTGGTTTTATAACGTGCATTTTAGTGCTACTTTGGATTAATGTGGTACTGTAGCTAGTGGTTAGCTGTTGTGCACACGTTGCTAGTGCTGACTTACACGTAAAGGTAAAGTTACGTGACTCTGCAAAGCCTACATCATTGCTCATGTTAGTGATGCTGTCCTGTTAACTTGATGATCGTTAGATGTGAATCTGTTTTGTAGTAATTTTGCATTGCTTGGCTAGTGCTAACATGGATATGCTTGTATCTTAGCTTACATCACGTTTCTTTTTGTGATAAAATTGAATTCTAATCAAAGTAAAAATGTAATTTTAAATTGCTATGTCTTTGCATCTTGCTTATTAATGTAATATTGTACTGTCCTAATGATTATGTTTTTTCCCCTCATGTTTATACCAGTGCACATCACAATGTTGGTAGCAGTAAAGTATGGTGAAGTCCAAAAATATGTTGTTGTGACTTCAACTGGAGATGGCTTTGAAGACTTCTGCTCATTTCAAACAAAAGGTTAGTTTGTCTATCAAAACAATCACCTGAAGTTTATGCTTAAAACATTACTTAAAAGCTGGTGTACCTAGCTTTTTCTTTTCGTTGTTAGTATATTTTGTTTTCCTTCCACCACTGTGTATTGTAAAATCAGAACTTTGAAGAAAAATCTGATCTCTACACATTGTCTTAATCTGCTAAACTAGTTAAACATTTTATTGTTTCAAACATGTAACACAGAGCTATGTGAGTCACTGTGGCACTTTAGGATGAGAACTGATGTATGGCACTGCAAAAATAATACAGCTACTTCACTTTTGTGTCTGAAAAGATCGTTCTAACGCTGTGCTAGTGACCCAAAAATCCTTGCATGTGGACACTAGTAGTATGCCAAAATATTTGAGAGAGTGAGCGATGAGTTACCTACTCCCTTATTTCACTGTTTAACTTTATATCCAATCTATTTAAAATTTTAAAGTATTACAGTACATAAACAGTACATGGATTAACAGTTTTACAACTTTTTAGTGATCGAGAAGTTAGGGCTTCCGCTTGGAACTTGTCTACACATGACAGATGAAACAGGGACAGATGTGGAGGCTGATGTTTTTGAAGAGCTTTTGAAAAAAGGCAACCTCATTGTAAATGTTTCTTCTGAAAAATCAACAGGTGAGCATTTGTCTTGTTTTATTAAGTTTGTTGTCATAGTAAACGTATAGAAATTGTCTTTGTCTGTTTCAGTTTCTTTGGATTTGTCACCTCCATTGGGATCACCAGAATCTGACACTTCACTTGTGACATGTGGGTCATCTGAACCGTCTTTGTCATTTTCCTCTGATTCAGATTCAACAGTTATCATCAGGACCAATGGGGGCAAAAAACTTGACCATGAAAGAGAGTCAGCAAAAAAGGTATTGAGTACTTTCTAAAGCAATAACACATCTAATCAAGTGTCATAATACATGTATAAACTTTTATTTAGATGGTGAGGGATTCACTCCAGTCGAAAGTGGGGGGTCAAAGTATAATTGAGCAATACAAGAACACTAAGACGATAAGTGACAGAAACAGAAAAAGCATTGTGAATCTTCTTGTTGCTAAAATGATTGAAGAAGATCATGGGTAGGTATTTGCTGATATTAGTTAACCACGTAACTGTTACTCCTGTGTAAAATCTTTTTATCGGGCATGCTTCTATCTCCATGTCCTCAGGCGGTCTCCACCAGTCTCCGTGCGGGTCAAATATGCACTTGGAATCATAACTTTATTCCCTTGCCTGAGAGATCCCTACTCAGAGAATGGATATGTAAGTACTTTAGTGTTGTACTGCTTTTGTTACTTGTATGTATAGATGTAGTTTGTAACAAAAGAACTTCCATATTTTTACTTTTCTTTTTTTAAGGAGCATTTCTATGATCTCTCTGGGTGGGTCAGGTTACCTGGCCTGGCGTTTAAAAACATGCCAGCGGAACACTGTCCCACCAAAGAGGCCTTCTTCAACCCATAATCATGAAGTAAGTCCAAAAAGAAAAAGGCAGCTTCAACCAGAAGGCCAGCTTTTTGGAGACGACTGCAAGAAGCCATAGCAATGCTAAAGCATTCAACCAATCCAACAATAATACAAGAAAAGATGAGGGCTACTTTTCAATACCGCCAGTCTTTGGTACATGACCAACAAGGCTCCCTCTCCATCTTGGATGTCTTTCCAAGATTTCTTGATACACCAGGTTTGGTAAGTGTAAAAGGAGCATTGTGTATTTGTATTCATATTTATTTAAAGATATTCACATATGTGTCATTTTTAGATTGACCAAGACTTTGAAATGATGTTTGGGGAAGAGGTGTCGAGCAGATTGGTTTCCAAATGGCCCTCTTATTTCAAACCAAGGATCCTGGCTGAATGTAAAAACCTCAACAGTAATGACCGCCTAGGAGAACTTCTGGATGATGGACTTGGTAAATTTTCTCTTTTTGTAGTGGTAGCTATATAATTATGGTTGGTGAAATTCAATCAATTCATAGACACTACATTTTGTTCATTGAATGTATCTGGTTTATTTGGTCTATTCATGTTATTCTACCTCCAATAGGGGGGGCTGAAGCACCCTAAATCAGAGCATTATCCCCACCTGCTGGAGGCGGAACCACATGAATTGAATATAAAACAAGCCCAATGTATTTAATCAAATCAAAATCAATCCAATACATTTATTCAGTGTTTTGTATGAATAACTATTACGATAGTAATGCACTGCACTCAAATGTATTGTTGTAAACTTTATTCTAATCTTCCAAATTAAGATGCCTCACCCACTCATCCTCCATCGTAAAAGGTGATTAACATTATAGACAATCATTCTTTTTTACATTTTCTTTAGGATGGGATAGTGACATGTCAAGTGTTTTGCTGTTGGTTCACATGCTTCCACCAACTCCCAAAGACTACAAAAGAAGTGGAAAGATAAGCTCAGCTCAAGCCACTGACCATCTCGTAAAATATCTGCAGGTCTGTATAATAGTGGTAACATTGTTCATTACTTCAATACCACACTTTCTCACGATCCCAAACATACTAAGTATAAATTTATAAATATGTATACATTGATTCTATGTATAAATGGAAACAATTATATTAAAAAAATGAGAAAAAAACAATTTTTGATTTAGATTATACACATGGTTTTAATGGCACCCGCACAAAAACATTTCCTTCATTTATTGTTAAATATTGTAAACATAAAAATGCATCAAACGCATAATTGTTATAAAATTCATAAAAATCAATTGTTAATATTTAAAAAATATACATATGTTGGCATGGAATGACATTTATTTTAATCCAGCACACATGTATATTGTCTTTTTTAATGTCTTCTGTTCAGAAAATTGGTTACTTTAGTATCTTGTACTTATTCTTTCATTATCATATTTTGCAGATGGGAGTGAGCATCGACACCTTTCTTGCTGCAGTTGAGCCTGGACAGCCTTTCCTGCTCTGTGTTGGAAATGGGAGGAACAATATTAAAAGGTTTTACATCATCGTTGACCACAAGGCAATACCATGCAAAGCAGCGACATCACTTGGAGCATTTGATGAACTCTTCAAGGCACACTTCACCTTCAGTCTCAACTATGAAGAGTCCTCACAAACTTTTTACACCTTTATACAAACAACCGCCTACAACATCGGCGTTGAAGCGCCAAGGAAAACCCTAGAGTTAAGGAGCTCAGAGCCAGAATTTTAAACGCGGACTCTTAAGGTAACTCTCAAAAAGTCTCATCCTAATGTTCATCTGTTTCATCTGTAAAGCACACCATAAAAGTTCTGCAGTGCTATGCCAACATTTAAGACACACTCATGGTCTTTATCCCCACAAAATGTTACGTCTCAAATGTGGGCAGCAAGGGTGTAGTTCGACTTTTTGCACATTTGCAGGTTTTAGAAAGCACCTTGCCAATAGTCATAGGTTCCCCGTTTTGACTGATGCTGGAGATGATGTGGACAGTATGTGCAATGTGGACAATTTGGACAATGTAGACAATATTTCTGATAAGCCATCAACCTCATTAGTTAGTTCTTCTAGACCGGAAAGCTCCTTACTTGATAATAGTCATCTCTTAAATATGTGTGGATCTGTTGTTGCACAGCTGCAGGCCTCTGGTGTTGCTGAAAGCACAGTTCAAGCAATGGTGCAATCTATGGAAGATGTTGTGAAAGACATACAAACACAAGCAAAAGAGGCATTTCTCAATTGTGCATCAGATTCAAAAGTTCAAGACAGTGGTTTAAAGAAAAAGGTGGACGATTGTTTTAATGAACTGGAGAATCCTTTTTCTAATCTGAACACACAAAGAAAAAGACAACGATTTTTTGATGAAAAGTGGGAAATAGTGGAACCTATTGAATATGTGTTGGGGGTGAGACTAGATGTCCAAAGAAACAGGACAACTGGAATTTATACACAAATCCCTGTAACTGATAAATTTGTTTATGTGCCAATTTTGGGAACTATAAAGTCAATATTCAAGAATGAGGAGCTGGTTAACACTTTTTTGGAGGCTAAACAACATAAACAGGGTATCTATAGGGATATATGTGATGGGTCTGAATTTCAAAGAAATAAATTATTCTCAGAGACTAAAAATGCGCTCCAAATTCAGCTCTATTATGATGATTTTGAGACTGCAAATCCTTTAGGTTCAAAGAAGGGGATACACAAACTTGGTTGTATATACTTCATTTTAAGAAACTTCCCCCCGAAATATAATTCTGTTTTGACAAATATTCATGTGGTTTCACTTTTTCATTCACAAGATTTAAAAAAGTATGGATTTGACGAAATATTAAAGCCTCTGGTTGACGATCTAAAAACCCTTGAAACACAAGGAATTATTGTTCCATTTTCAGATAAACCATTGTTGGGCTCTGTGGTACAGGTAACTGGGGATAATCTGGGTTTACATGGACTATTTGGTTTTGTAGTCTTTCAGTTCTACTCATTTTTGTCGATTTTGTTTAACCTCAAAGGATGAGACTCAATCTGTATTCACTGAAGACCATCCTGGGTTAGTTTTTGCTCTAAGGACATTCATACAAAACACTGTGCTGCTTTACATGAAAATCCTATGTTGGTTCAAATGTTTGGGGTCAAAAAGTCTTGCTTGCTCAATACACTACAGTTTTTTCATACCAGTGAAAACTATGCTGTGGATATTATGCACGATCTTCTTGAAGGTGTTGTACAGTACGAACTAAAACTTTTATTTCAGTATTTAATCAGTCAAAAACTTTTATCTCTAGAAATATTGTCACAAAGAATTCAGAGTTTCAACTACGGCTACAATGAGAGAAAATATAGACCAAGCAGCCTGAAAATGGACGAAGGGAGTAAGGATCTTGGTTTGAACGCCTATTCAGGCATGGTGTCTAGTAAGAAATACTCCTCTTATTTTTGATGATTTGGTGGATGGAAATGACAGTCATTGGAGACTCCTGCTATTATTGATTCAGATTGTGAACATTGTTTTTTCACCAGTTGTAACTAATGGTTTGACATTTTATTTGAAACACTTAATAGATGAACACCACCAGTTGTTTAAGTCATTATTTCAAAAAAAAGAATAATACAAAAACAACATTATATGAATCTTTAACCTCTGTGCTTTCGTAAATAGGCCCACTCCTTCATGTTTGGTGTATGAGATTTTGAAGCCAAGCACAACTTTTTCAAGAGGTCTTTAAAAAACTTTAAAAATGTTACAAAATCATTAGTCAAACAACACCAAAGACAGCTGGCTTACCATTGGGAAAATTTCAACTTTGAAAGGTTTCAGTTTGGCCCTTTGAAACCTGTTGTCATAAACAACATGGAAGGAGGTGATGTTTTGAGTTCTTTTTTAAATGTTAATGTCTATACTGAGGTGTCAACCACAAACTGGGTAAAAACATATGGAACTGAATATCAGATTGGCATGGTTGTTTGCACTGAAAATGTTTTGGAAAACCCAACTTTCAAAAAGATTACTTGCATCATTGTGAATGATGGTCAAGCATTTCTTATTACTTGTAAAGTAGATACACTTTATTTTGATGAACACTTTAATGCATACTGTGTTGAGGACACTGAGGGACAGCTTTTCTGTTATAACACTTGGAGATTTACATTATTACAAACCTTTTGATAAACAGTTTTCAAATGTAATGGATGAGAAAACATATATTGTACCACATTGTCATTGTTTGACCTGTTAAAATGAATGCTGCTGTTGTTTGGTGTGCTTTTTTAAATACAAGTTCAATTGAAATTTCATTTTGTGTTTTTATTGCCATTTTCCGATTGTGTGGGGATCATAAATAAGAAAAACCAAAATTTACACTATTTAGTGAACAAATATTTTCACTTGAAAAGTGTCAAAGAAATAACACACTACACTAGAAGTACTTTACAAAGTGTAAAAAAAACAATATATAGTGTTATTAGTTTTACACTGTACACTAGTGTCAAAAAATTAACTCCTAATTATTGTCAAATTCAACAATCAGGAGTGTCGTTTCTTCACTTGGTCAGTGTTAAGCATGCAACACTTTGAAAAGTGTAGTTTTGACTAATTCTAGTGTGGAGCCTATATGACATTCTGAAAGTGTTGAAAATAACACTATAAGAGTTGAATTGACACTTTCGAATTTGCTGTGCAGAGTGTAGGTAACTGGAGGCAAAATTAAGTTGACTATAACATTTTCAAGGATTAGCTCCCATTAGATTTTAATTCTAGTGATTTTAAGTGTTTATGTTGGGAAAAAAGCAACACACTTGAATTTCCAGAGTACAGAGGGGTTTTTTTCTATTGCAAACGATGGACAAAATACAATTTTCTAGCCATAAAATTGTATTTTAGCTTCAAAATAACCTAATTTATGGAATAGTATCAAACATATGTCTAGATAAAATGCAAAGTTATTGTGGGCTCAACATTTATTTGAGTATTTTTCCATTAAACCCATGGTTCCTTCATCAAAAAGGCAAAGACTTCACCATAATTTCCCAAAACATAATGTAAAATACAATAATACATGTGTTTAAAGCAGCTCTGAGTCTCTCACATTTGTCTGAGTGCTTTTCATTTTCCAAAATCATCTCAATTATTCATATTTTGTGATGTTCTGTGGTTAATCCCAGTTTCTCTAGTGAAATCACGTTATGTTGCGCTTCACTTTTGCCTCCATTTCGATTTTAGAATGTTTTTGCTTACAAACTTTTAAAGGGTCTATACTCAGTGATGGTAAGTTACTATTGTGGCCACAGCTGCCCTGGGACAGCCTGACAGAAGCGAGGCTGCAGGTATGTGTCATAGGCCCCTCCGATGACCAACCATCACAAATACAGCAGATACACACAATGACATTTCCCCCTCCAGCGCCCCCCTGTGGTTCCTGGTGTTCCAGCGGTCTCCCATCCATGTACTGTCCAGGCCCCAACCTGCTTAGCTTTAGAGATCTGAGGGGATCCTGACCAGCCGGAGTGACCGTCTGTCCCTGGAGACCTGCAGGTCACAAGCCACAGGTCACATCCGCGAGAAATTTACGTTTTCAAGGTTTTTTTGGAGAAGCGTTGGTTTGTATAAATGCAAGATGCTTTAGATTTGAACGTTCCCAACAAACAGATGGCAGAGCCTGAATAGTTGTCTTCTTTGAGTCGGGAAATTGTATCGTGGGCTGTTTGAACCACGCTGCAAAAAATATATTTCTAGATACCTTTAAATGACTTGAATTCATGATATTAGTTTTAATTTCAATAACTCTGAATAAGATGCATTTTCTTGATGTTTAAAGGTGTTTCTGACTAGTTTCAGTTGATTTCTTCTTATAACAAGCCAAAATGTTTGCCAATAAAGAATGTTTTACTTACCTCGTGGGCAAATTAATTCTCTTATTTCAATCTAAGTTAGTCAGAAATGTCTGAAACCGGTGGAATCTTCAACATGAGGGGTTCCCAAACTTTTCTGGCCTGAACCCCCAAAATAGTCATGCAACCGACTCGGGGCCCCCAACGTGAAATGAAAAAGTAGCAATAATTTTAAGTGTCAAAGCATGTTAAATCACGTTTAATATTGGTTATTTGAATAGTTTATTGTCTTATTGGACCCTATTTCACTAAAAGATGCAGTTTCTAATTAAAAAATAGAGCAAATACAATGTTATTAATTAAAATAAGACCTTAAAACAATCTCACAACCCCCAGCTCACCCTCCCCCACTTTGGGAACCACTGTTCTACATAAACAACTAAACTCTTCTGGTCAAAAGTGCTCAAAATAAGATTATTCCAAAGTCAGCTCATTTTAGGCAAAGCTACACATTCAATTTTTGCAGCGTATCCTTCAATATCCCCACTTCTGTAGCTTTGCTTAGTCCAGTTACAGTTTTGTTTTCAAGGCATTTTTGAGCAATAAAACATCGGAACGCGGAATTTCCCAAGCCAAGCAACAACATCTCCACAAAGACAAGCCTGAGGCAGACGTTCCCAACAAGTGCACCTGGAAACTACACACAAAAACCAAAAACAAAAATCCACTTGACTCGTCACATCTCACGTAAAGCAGCCGCAATAACACATTTTCTCCCATTTCCACCGGCGCTTTTCCTGTTCCCAAGCAGCCGGATCCCTGTGATGCCTTTAATAGCATTCCTCATCTGTCCCTTCCTGTTTGTAAGTGTGATGAATTACCTTGTGCTTACCCAGGAATCTATTACCTTCACTGAATACCGATGGGCTATTAGAGAAACCGCCGGTTCAAGGCTCGGACTGACTGATCCAAATCAATGCGTGCGGAGAGAGAGAGGATCCATCGACGCACAAGGACGGTCCCAATTAAACACATCAGAGTAAAGTTAAGAAAAGAAACTGAGCAAAGTAGAGTCGTATCTGTGTGCTTTTTAAGTTCTGTGTGTGTGCTGGGGGTATAGGTCACGCCTCTCATCTCTGCCTCACCGAGAAGAGACGCAGCACTCATCAATATTAACCAATGACCTTCCTTTCATCCACGTCATAAATCCATGGAAACAAATATATACAGGATTCTGGGTTTGCTCCGATCAGATCTGAGATGAAACGAAGGAAAATATATACCACGAGAGGCCGAAATGTGTGGTCTTCTGGTCCAAGGATATTACTCCAAATGCGTCTTCATTCAAGCCTGTCTGGAGAGGGAGCGGTTGGTGCTTTTGCCTCACAACGACAAGGTTTCTCTCTGGATGGCCTTCAGATACGCAAGATTCCCTCAGCTCGCAGATTTTTACCAAGGTTATAGTTCCAGAGAATAAGAAATTACACCTCAATTTCATTTTTCGGTGATATCTAAAAGGGCTACAAAATAGAAATTGACAAAATTGACATTGCAGTTTGAATTAGAGCTGAATGATGTTGCGATTAACGTTTTCATTGTAAAATTCTGCTCAGCATTCACGTTTCAAAATTAAAACATGAACTGATGAATTGATCGAAGAAGGCATTTCGGAACAGGTTTGCAGAGGTCTAGAGTCAGCAGCTTTAAGACTCAATAAGACACGATCATTTGTTGTTCGCACAAGAAATTATGTCACTTAAATAATTGTAACTTCGATTCCATTGTGATTAATCATGCAACTCTAATTGAATAGCTGTATTAAGACTGCATTTATTTAAATCCTTTGCGTTTGCGTGTGACAGGTAGATACGATTTTCTAATTTTGACATTATTCAGTGTATTAATACTTCTCGTAAGTATAAATTATAATTTTACACCAATCAGATCGCTGTTCGTAGTGAAATGTTGACAAATATGTTGAAAATTACAGGAAGCAAACACACTGATGACGTCACACTGAGGAGACAAAGGTTATGCATAATTTATACTAAAGAAACTACTTTTTTGACCCTTTAAACGTTGATTCAACAAAATAAAGGTGTTCACATGTATTTTTCTTTGCCAAATTAAAAATATCTGTGACATTAGATGAGTTTCGGTGCACTGTATGGGACGGTTTCTTTGTAATTTCCTTGTGTGATGTCATCATTTACAACCAGGAAGTAAAATTAAAAACCTAAAAAAAAAAAAACCTGGGGTCAAATTTGTAAAGATTTTAGCAGAATTTGAAATCTGTTTATCTTAACTGCATTTTAGTTAAACAAGTAGTCCAACCTGTCAGAGGCACTTTAAGGCCATATATATTTTAGATTTTTAGTTATAAAAGCTGCTAACCCCACACTATGTTGTTAAATATTTAGTTCAGTTTAGTTTAATTTATTTGAAAGGGGACAGTACATTTTAATAAAACACATGAATAAAATTGAGTAAAAAAGCCAGAATTAGCCAAAAGGTAGTCTCCTGGCCATGAATGTTAAGAGACAATAAAAAAGCATTGACAAGACCATTGTCCTGTCCTTGTTACACATGGACATGGCAGAAACAAGTAACAAAGCATGCAGTTACTAATTACAATTCTTTAGAAAACCCAACACAACAGGTGCTCTTCTTGATGTTGTATGTATTTACCTGCCTTTCTCTCACGTCTGTGCTCTGATGTTTGATGACGTCTGGCTCCCCTCTCTGGTTCCCCTCTCTGGTTCCCCTCTCTGGTTCCTCTCACAGACCGGCTGACTGACTGAAGGTGCTCTTTCAGAGGAATCACACAGTCTCCTCAGAGCCTCGAGGGACACGGCCACTGCTGTTTCTGTGATAAAACCTGCCGCTTTTAGAGCAGGAGCCAAATTATGCAGAACTTTGTACATAAGGCATAAGTCTGCAAATGTATGAAAATCTGCCCAGCTTTTACTTTTTATGTGGTAATGTTTTGTTTTCTTCTCCAAGACTTTGATTGCTTGTTTATACAATGTTTCCAATGGCTTTAAAGTGCTCTGATTTGCTTGAGACCGGCTCATTATATAATAATTAAAATGACTAAAAATCATGGGATGTAAAAAAGATTTGCTTCCTCAGTTGACATTCCATTTCAAGATTCAACTTGATTCTTTTGCACATCTTATCAGACTGGGATTCAAAACAAAGATGAGAATCAACTGTCAATCCAAGATACTGGGTAACAATGTGTAACTTTTCCCCTGCAACATATATTTCAGGATCATGAGAGGCCTTGTTGCTTTTACTAAAGAACATATTATAAAATAGAAAATATTACAATATTATGTATCAGTTTAGCAGTTCATATATTAGTCTTAACTCAAATGTCAATGGTCCTGAACATGTTCAAAATGTACTTTATAGATAGAATCAAACAGAAATTGTATTGTAAATTGTAATCGAAATTGGGGGTGGGCGATACTGACACAAATGAATGTCCCCATAATGATATTCAGACGATATTAGGTCAAATCCAACAGCAAAGTGTTAAAACATGTCTTTGAACATGTTCGTTGAGGTTTATTTATTAGACCAATGTGCAGAGTATACATATTACACACAAAAGTTCAGAAATATCACCTTAAACATAACTAACATTCTTTCTTTTTATTCAGCTCTTTTTGTAGCATTTGTTCCTATAAATGATATAATCGATGTTCAATTGTTGCATATCTTCAAAGCAAACAACATTCAAAGATGTCCTAATATCTAATTTCCTCAAATACCAAAGTAAATCCAAAATCCCCTGTTATTTGTTTTGAATCTGACATTTCATCTGACACGGCAATATTTTATTTCATATTCTTTAACATCCACATATGTGTAACGCCTCAAACCACTGCACCACCCGCAAACACAACAAACTGAATATTAAACCTGGCTCTAACCTTTGCTCAATTGTTTTTAAATAACACTTGATTTAATGAAAACCCTGCAATATGATCTCTTTTTATATTTACAGTGTGTCTTTAGAGTTGATCTGTGAAATGTAAGAGATTTCCCTGATCACCCGCAGTGCCTCACCTTAAGGATATTTTTCTGATCATTTAAGTACACTTAATAAATCTAAAGTGTTTTAATGATACTTTTAAGGCTTAATTGCAAATCATGTCTCAGAGGTATAAGGTGAAGTGTGCACTTGTCCCTTAGCAACTGACGAAGAACTAATCAAGTCCAACATTTAAAGTGTAGAACATAAATATGCCCGAGGCCATTAAGAAAATGTCAGAACGCTGGTGATGCAGATGCTCGGTTCCTAAAGTGAAGATACGTTGGGTCAGAAGGACAAGAATCAGAATATTGTGCTTTATTCATTCTTCATTATTCAGCGGAGGAAAGCCATGGGTGCTTTGGGGCAGGTTAAAAAAGACACAACGACCGCATGCACCGCCGCCCCACTGTAAACTCCACATAAAGGCTCATCCTGGTGTGAGAATATAACCCCGTACCTTCTCGTTCTGAGGCAAGAAGGCAAGATTTATCCCAAAAAGGTCTGTCACAGTAACACATTTTGAGGTGAGGTAGAGAAAAGTATCTGAATAAACGATAATACTGACTAATTTATATCATTGACCCATTAAACCATGATCGCCGTAAAGCCTTTTCTACATACATAATGTTAATTTTAAAAAAACATGAGTGTGTGATAAATTATAAGCAGAATGAAACACTTTTTCAACCGTCTGAATCTCAAATCTTATCATAACACAAAAAATTAAAAAAAAATCAATTTGAAACTTCTTTAATCACATAAATGTAAGACAATAATGTATTATTAAGTTTTTCATCATGTAGTGTTTTCATGTAGAAATAAGGCCTCTTTTATGTGTAAAAATGACCAAAATTGCACATATTTGGGAACTTTAAATTGGAAAAATTGACAGAGCCACATTTTAATTTCTTGGTTCATTTTGTACAAATATTGTATAAGTCATTAAAGGAAAAAAAAAAAACTGATTGAAGTTCTTCTCTAGTTACTTAAAATTCACATTTTGCCTTTTTTTTTAGACTTCAAACTTTGAATTAGATATGAAAAAAATCCTTCCACGTTCTGCCAAAATCTTGGCAAGTACAAGATTGTAAAGTTTGGTCTTTGTAGGTGCTACTTTGATCTTTGTGTCTCTGTGGAAGAAAAATACATTTTAAGAGAATGGCCTTTGAAGGTACAATGTCCCAGAGAAATCTATAGCTTCAACTGGATTCAATTCAATAATAAAACATCTTTAGGAGCCGATTGGACAAGTTTGATGAGTTTTAACACAAGTTTTGCCTGTCTCACCTTGAGTAAAAACAAAAAAAGAAAGAAATCAATGCACACTGTTAAGAAAAATGTTCACCTTCATACTATATTCATATTTGATTTTAATAAGAGGTCATATTCATAATCTCAGGAAGACATTCAATCATCAACTCACCTTGAATCGATAAACTCTTCCTCTACTGTTTGCTGTAGACTATTAAAAACTGCAGCTCCCATTGTATCTTTGAACGTTTAGCTATTGACAAAACTGTTCCCTTAATCAAGAAACGTAACTGTCAACTTTTAGCATTGTCAGACCCTTGTCCTGTTATCATTTTTATTTACAGCATTATATTTTCTGTCACACACACAGCAAATAGTAAACCACCCAAAACATATTGTTCCAGCTTTCTTTTATTGAAGTATAGAGTAATTATTGTGACAGGACGACCCCTGGTACTTTTGCTACGGATGTTTAGATTGAATGTCTGTCTAAAAATCACACTGAATTGACACAACTATTACCAACTTGTCACTAAAAGATAATGTTGACAGAATGTAACCACTAAAACGATCAGGACAATCCCAGCGAGGATGTAAAGGACGACGGAAAATGGACTCCGCAAAATATAGCGACTTTAAACTGTTCTAATCCTCGTCGTCCCAGTCTGCTGTGGTTTACTGAAATATGCAAAACCGAGTGCTTGTTCGTCGGCCTCCACACTGTGGCTCGGTGACGTGTTTGTGTGATGAGGAGCACAATGCAATATTGATGCAGAGCTGTCAAACAGAGACAGCCAGGAGACACGGAGCCCACGTGAAGCCACATGATAGGACGCTTAATGACGGGATACGTTTCACTGTTGTTTCAGGCCTGTTTATTTTAGGAGCTAATTGAGTATTTATTCAGTCCTCGCCGTTTGAAAAGCCTTAAAAGTTTATGAGCAAAAGTGAAGTAGCCTCCCAAGTACATCTCGCTGTTTAACGGCGTTGTCACAATATGAACAGATCAAACTCCATTTAACATTAAAGGAGGCGTATTATGTTTTTTTTTCAGCTTCATAAGCTTACAGTTAAGGTTTACTTTATTGTCGCTTTGATAATAGTAACAGGTTCACTGACTTCCTCTTCATCTAAGCCCCGCCTCTTCATTGTGACATTTCACAGTGAGAAGCAGCAGATTGTCATTTACATGTTTTTTATTTTTGAAAAGTGACTACGAGACATTTTAGAATCTGACAAATATGGCTCGGAGACAGATTTTTTCAAATAATCGCATCTAAGTGCAGGGTGTGGGCGGGTATGTGAAAACAGGACTTTTGTGAGCGCTCGAGCCTCGTTTGCAGGATTAATCAAACATGCATGAATCTATCAGAATACAACTCCGAGAGTAAAGTTATGAGACACAGCTATAAGTTAAAAGGTCATGAAAGTTGATTTTGCATATGTCCGCGTTAAGGAAAAAGCATGATATTGATTTCGATTTCGATGAATGAAACTATTTTTAGACATTTTCAACACAAAATAATTGTAGTTTCTTTAATATTACAGTGCATTCTTAAACACGTTTTGATATATGTGGTTCCAGGCCATTAAGAAACTATTCAGGAAAGGTTAGAATGTGTTCTGTTCATGTGGTTCTCAGTATCATCACTTGGTCACATGAGTATTAGTTACGATATCTGGTTATCTTCTCTGTAAAATATGAGGACAATTTTAAAAACGACAAGGAAAAGGTACAGGTTTGTCTATGACAGATCATTATCCGCGGTCCCACTTCCTACACCATACAATATGTGTTTAGGATTGTGTTAGTTGTCAGTAAATGTTCGCCCTAATGAGGAAACACACATGAAAGATGCTTCAACAGTTATCCTTGATGCAGCTGTGTAGGGCTGGGCGATACGGGGATAAAAATCGAACGGTGAGCTCGTCCCTGTCACAATCTGCTTTTTTTTGTGAAATCGTCGTATCGTGATTCACTGTTTGTCTCTTTAATGCAGCTGTCTGTTCAAACACACTTTTTCTCCTGTTGTTTAGCCTCTGAGCACAAAATCGCACTTAGCAAATCGCAAAGGCTACAATTTTTGAAGTGCAATAATTTCTTCCACAAACAACAAAATGTCTTGCTTTGATTTGAATAAAATGTTGTACAAACATGTTCAGAAACAAAAGCGTGACCAAAAGTGATAAAAATGCGTTAAAAAACACGCTGTCAAACTCAATGCACCAAAATGAAACTAAAAGTGACAAAGACGCAACTAAAAGTGACAAAAACATGACTAAAAGTGACAAAGATGGGTTTAAATATGAGAAACACAACTGAACATGACAAAAACACAACTAAAAGTGACAAAATTGTGTTTATAATGTGAATTTGAACAGAATACTTAAAATAAATCGCAAGCCTAAACACAATCACACTGGTCAGAAAAAACACAATTCAATATTTTTCCTAAATCCTGCAGCTCTATTATAAGCAATAGAAAAATACAAAGTGAACACGAATTGTGGTAAAACTTAAATCATCATCTGGCCCCAAGAAAATAATTCTTTGCCCTGCAGCGGTGGCAACTTCAAATGAAGAAAAACGTGCACTGATGATATGTAAAAAAGATCTTTGAGAGAAAATGAAACCAGGCAGGTAAACAGAAACCTGGAGGAAATCACAAAACTGGAAGAGATGGCAGAGTTGTAATGTTTGTACTTGAGGATGTGCGCTCCAGTATGATTACAAGAAAGAGTCGAGACTGAAAGAGCGGGGAGAGTACCGCCAGTCTGTAATGGAAATCCTTTGATCAGGACATAAAACAACAGCAGTTAAAGTAGAAGGAGCTAACAACAACACGAGGATGTCACACACACTCACGGCCGACACGTCTCCCTCTCTCCAGAAACACTTTGGCGTTTCACGAACACAGGACGTTAAACTGTCGACTCTTTGTTTCATCTTTGGATCTTTTATGTTTCGTAGAAGTCCTGACGACACATTGATCAGTTCTTAGTGACGGAGTCTGCTCGTTACGACTGTCTTAATGCGATACATAGAGGTTGAGGTACGATTTTGCCTTTGCGTTTGGCCCGTTTCTCAGTGCCACGGGGGAAATCTGCAGCGGGAGAGCTTCAGGTTCACACTTGGGGGATTAAACTATCGTGCATAGTTTAGGTCGATGGGGACACATGGCTAATTTTGTGTAAAGCTCACATTAAGACTTAGATAAACTTCATTGATCCACAAACAAAATGAGTGGCTCACGCATTAGTGGAGCTGACTTTTTCCTCATTTATTCCTTTTTATCGACCCGACCATCTGATAAAAGGGAACTATCACACTCCTGGGGATATAAAACATTCAAATCCAGCTGTAATGCTCCTATTTCCTGTCAAATCAACCACTGAGGGAAGAATAAGGGTCAATTTGTTAAAAAAAAAGACTACAACATTTGACTTGGCTTATAACAAGTCCATGAATCAAATTTTTACTGATATTTGCCTCGTGTTTGAAACGAAATGGTCAAAACCCAACAAATGTTCAATACTGTGTGACTACACTTTATATTCACGAAAAAGGCCTAGGCCGGGTTTGGAATCTGATTTTCCTTCATGTTTGTTTCCATTTATAATGAGAATAAATCACACATTAGAAGACAAAACTAAGTCCAGACATTTGATTGTGCTCCAAAGGCTTTAGGAACAGCTTCAGTTTGAATTGGGAGTCGCTTTAGCCAGGATTTTAGGGGAAAATTGGCCCCATTATAATAAATAAAATTCAAATAAAACAAAAATAAAAACTGTATATGTACAAGAAAACATATCTAAATATATCAAACAAGATCATGGGGTAAGTAGACACAGAGCAAAGATTAAGGTTCTGATTTGAGTCTAGTTTAGTCCTGATGAAGACTTAGCTTGGTCCTGTTCGAGTCCTGATTCAGTCTTTAGGTTAGTTCCAAATTTAGTGACAGTTTAGTCCCAATTTTGATGTGCTACAAGCATGAACGCTCCCTTAACAGTGCTTTTGACATGATATTAAGTTATGTATATCACAGAAGGGTGATCGTAAAACAAAGGATTTGAGCTTTTCATAGTAGCTTGATTAGGTCACCTTCAAATCTTCAAATATTTTGTATTTTTGTATTGTTCAAAGGTGCCAACAGTGCATCACCTGTTGCTTTCAGCCCTGCATAATTAGACAGGGCTGGGCAAAAATCTCAGTTTTCTGGAGTCTTACTGTTTTTTTTTACACTGGTTGGCTGGTTAAATCCACCCGTCACTCACTCCGAGCATGACGGAGGCGGAACAGCAGGAGGAGTGACAAAACTAGATGTGTTTGCTTGAGCACCAAGCTACATAGTCCTGAAACTGAAGGTGGGAAGCAATAAAAAAAACAGATAATATCACAATAGTTGTTTTGAAGAAGTGCAAAATTCAAGGTTATTGTTACTATAGGTATTAAAAAGAAGCAGTTTAAGCATTAAACCATGACAAACTAAAGAGAATAATGTAATATATCTGCACATTTTATAGTTCTAGGTTTTAAAAATCAAGACATTCTGACTTCCATGTGACTCTTATTTAACCAGATTGAAAATAACTTTTAAAACTTGTCCAGATGACCACCATGAAAACTTATCCTACATCATACAGACCTATCATGCTTATGCAAAGCTTCAACCCTAAAAAAGACATTAACAGGCATGTTTTAGCACATTTCTAGATTGCAATAACATCTGCTCAATATTGCCATCGAAACAATCCGCCGTAACCTTGAGATTTTCCAGAAGAACAACACAACAATCCCTCTCTGTGTGTTGCAAATTGGTAGTGACATAGAGGAACATTTGATCAAATTAGACTCTATGGCATCTGTGTTTTTTTATTCTATTCAAGTGCGATAACCTACAGGGGATGTGTCTATTCACTGGGACCTCGTGCAAGGTCTAATAACTGTTCTCTCTTCGTTACTGCGATGCTTGTGCAAACATGAAAGCGCACAGCGACCTGGAATTCATACGGACATTGACGACACCACCCAGTCCTCCAGATACATGTTTCCCGCTCGATTCAAGACGCCGTTAATGCAGTCGTGGTCTTTTGTTTGACTGTGGAGTCGAGGCGATGGGAGAGAATTCATTGTGTGGTGTTCAGATTGATCATGTGCTCTATAGCTTCAGGGAGAGTTATTCCCAAAAGCCAGCTTGCAATAATTTGAACTTATTTCGCCTCCAGGTAGAAAGAAAAGTTGTATGAATATAAAATGCAAGATAAGCAAAAAAATATCATTGGTTGCAGGCAAATTACTCAGCTTGGCAAGATATGTAGTTATAGCAGAATGTTTTATGTTCTCTGTGGATTCTTCTGTTTGTGACAATGTGTGGAAGGCTAGTTTTCATCATTCATTTTCACAAGGTGGTAAACTGATTAATTAAAAATGATAAAAAGTAGATGATTTAAGAGCGCACACAATTGTGAGTTTCTGTACTTTTTTCTGTAACTCAATCATGTTAATGCTGCTATATTTGGACAGTAATGCCAATTGTGAGCTCTAATGACCAACAGTTCTTATGAATAAGTGAAATTTGAGGCATCTTACTTGCAAATTGAAATTGGCTGTCTAGGTTGTCTAGGCAACACAGTAGTTGTGTACGTGTTACAGCGGCTGTCATACGAACAGAGAGCTGCATGAAATGTGATTATCTGAAACAAATGGACAAATTCATTACAGCCCTCTGCATGAGGTGAGCGTCACTGAGTGTTTGGTCATTGCTGCTGGGGCTGGAATAAAACAGTCTCATTGATTTGCCCAGTGGGACCAGTTAAACCACCAACGTGCAAAGACAAGCAGAGGAAGGGGGAGAGACTGAGACTAAGTTAAAAGCATCCAAGGCTCTCAGCATTATTAGCAATGAGCTGTGTCTTTAATGCAGAAAGTGGGAGCCTGTGTGTCTGAAGTTATTGTAACCGTGAAGTGTATTTGAACCTCAGCTTGTTGTAAAACCAATGCTAAAGTCACCTGAACTTTATGTGAAGATCATAAGGCATTTATGAGAGCATGGACAGACCACACATTTCTTCACATTAATCCATGTTTCTGGGATGCTTTTTTGACTGGTGACCTGGTGGAGCACCTGCATCGATCTACACTGAGCCTGTGAAGTACTCGCCTATTTCTAAGTCAGACTAATTCTCAAGCAAAAGGTTGCCTCCTTCTCTGTTACGGTTTTCAAAATACAGGATTTTTTGTTGAGGTAATTGTCCAATGTGCATCTGTATGTGTGTATGTGTATGTGTATGTGTATGTGTATGAGTGAAGTAAAGTAATTTTTTGCAGGTTCTGAAGTAAAAAAAATAGTATAATCTATAATCATGATCCGAACAGTATCATCACACAGTATAAGATTTTAGCCTCATGTTAAACCAAAGGAGATTGTAAGATGCAACACACTAAACTTGGCATTCTCAAAAGCATTCTCTACCACAGTGTGATCATCAGTTGTAACGCAGCAGCTTGTCAGGTTGTTCCAATGCGCTTTTGTTGACTTTTTTTGCTTTTGCAAATGTATCTCTGTGGTGTCGCTCTGTGGCTGAGTGGATGGCACTTTGCCATGCTCCATGTGCAGCCGGCCGCAGTGTTGTGAGCTTGATTTCAGCTCCAATTTTTACTGAATGCCCTTCCTTCTCGTGTAAAAAAAGAAAAAAAAATGCAAATGTATCTCTACAGATATTTTAGCACCACAACCAGTAAGTTCAGTTCAACAGTTCAGTTTGATTTAAAGCTCTGTCATTTGGGCAAAACCATTTAGACACATGAAGTTGTAGCAATAATAGGTCTGTGTTTTCCATTGACAATTTTAAGCAGGAGTTCCACACACAAGCCTACATTTTCCACAGACTGGACAGATTTCTAGTAAAAAGAAAAAAGTTTTCCATTTTTCACTTTGTGCAGTTTGCTCCAGGTCACAAAGCACTTGACACACTCTGTTACATAAATGATTTTCTGTCATACTTGGGTGTCTTACATTGTTAAAAAAATCTTTTGTAATTTAAAATTCTGCTTTATAGAACAAAGAGTGACTAATAGACTCATAGATCAATAGGCTACAGTGCAGGACACAGTGGACAGCAGCACGTCGGCCTCACGCACAGAAGAAAGGTCCCACTTGAGTTTCAGCTCGTGTTGGGTGATTTCCCGAGGATTTTGCTCAGTGTTGTTTTACATTGTTGATTGTCTCTAGCCCCGCCCACTTTGACATTCGTTGTGATTGCAGAAGAAAAAGTCTTATTCAATTTTGGATTCACGGACACATAAAGCATTACTCAAGCAATTTCAACAACATTATGGACACCTTAACATGGATGTTTCACATTTTACAGAAGAGAAGAGCCAAAAAGTAAAGTTAAGCAGTTAAAATTGGGCTAAAAGCAATATCTGTGTGCATGTTACTGTAGGTCACTGCTTCAACAACATTTTCCTGAGATGGACAACTACTACCCATCTCTCTACATTTGACGGTTTCGCACAAACAACACAATATTGATAATATAACAACAACAGCTATTTTTGTGTAGGGAAAAAACAGGCTTTACCTTGGTTCTGGTCTGACACAGAACTGAATAACTATAGGACTAAATCTGGACTAAAACCAGAACAAACCCAGAATTAAACCAGGACCAAACCAGGACTAGACCAGTTCACTTGAGAAAATATTGTAATGTTTTTTAACATCTTTTTATATATATATATATATATATATATATATATATATATATTTTTTTTTTTTTTTTTCATTTGTCATTTACTTTTTGATGATAAACCTTAAAATAGCAAAACATATTATATGAATGCATGCAGTGCTAAATCAATCCCACATCAAATCCAAATCCTCCATCCAGTACTTTCTCCTGCACACTTAAAACACAAGTGGGCCATCCTCTGCAGACGATTATACATAAAAGCCCATAAAACGCATTTTCAAATAATCCATTATAATTACGCTATCATGCTAACGGAGAGAGTGAGACGGAGCAGTGCCTCTCGCTGCCAGGCAAAGCATTAAACTCCAGTGCCAGGCTCATCTTTTCAGCCGCCTCACTCTCCCACCCACCGACAGCTCCACAAACTCTGATCTGATCACCCGGCCCGGCCCTCGGCGATCAGTCAGTCTATTTGGCCCGGCGCGGTCGTAAAGAAGACGTACAGCCATGCAATGCGTTACCAATAAAGATGATGGTGCCGCGCTAATATTGAACGTCTCAAATCATCGACAAGAGCCATTCGGAGGGAGGAGCGAGACGGGGGAAATGGTGGAAGTTGAAGATATATATGGACAGGTTTGCAAATCAGAGTGCATGCGTCGCAGATGGAAAAGAGTATATGTGCGGGTTGGGGAAGGCAGGGATGAAAAGGTTCCGGGAATCCATTATTGCTTTATCGCTGGACATGAAAATGGACATGAAAAAATGATGACCAGCGCTAATGTGTTTGTATCTACAGTATGTGGTGGGCCCCGTAACCGCGTGGCGCCAGGAGCGTTTGGATTAATCAGCTGCAGCAGCAAATTTATTACCCATAGAGTTTAATATTCTGCAGCTATAGGCGTACATTCATCATGCTCAAAGAGAGTTAAGGTGAAATTGTATAGACTAGCCTTTACAAAAGCATTCAATTAAGCAGCGTTTTGTTAAGTTTACAGGCCCGGGTTAAAGGAAAATGCTGCGTATGGAAGGGCATCTGATGTAAGGACAAATGAGACAGACGGTGTGGTGTGGTCATTCCAAGAGAGACAAAGAAACATCCTTGTTACACTGAATAAAGATGACACAAACGGTCAGCCGCTATGCCATATTGATAATTCATAATTTACAATGTTTGAATATTAATATAATCCACTGTAGGAAGCTTATGCATATAGTATGTACAGCCAGTATTGGAAGTAACTAAATATATTCAGGCATAGCATTACTCAGAGTACTATTTGTTTCATTTGATGGTATTCAGAATACAGTTCCTTTCCTCAAATCAAAGCAGTGCATTGTGGTATTTGATCACGCAATTCAGGCTTCAAACTGCACAGCTTTAGTGAAAAAAACAGAAAACACAGCAGCACATTGTAGTGAGTGCATGTGCAAGTTTTCTGTCTCTGATCAAAACAGCATGTGTTATGTTTTTTCCACTATAAAACTATTAAATTAAATGTGAAAGTATCATAAGTATTCAGAGAAGTACTACTATGATTGACCCGTGTAACAGAACACATTCAAAAACACATTTAAAGCTGGTATTCAGAAACTGGTGCAGCTCAGTTTGTGAAGTGCTACAAAGGTTGGAGGTTTGAATCCCACTGTCGAGCGGTCAGATGGTTCAATCGAAGCTCACTCAGGTGAATACTATTGTTGTGTCCTGGGGCAAAACAGTTAACCTGCCTCACCCCCAGTGTCTGAGTGCACTGGTGTGTGAATGAATGAGTGAGTGAATGGCTGAGTGGTTCCTTGATGTAAAGCGCTTTGAGTGACTTGAAGGTCGAAAAGCTCAATGTTAAAGTGATAATTAAGCTAAATACATTTTCAAAATATTTTACCGCAGGGTTTGAAGGTAAACTAGGTAACTTTGAGGGGGTCTGCCATCGTATTGCTCTGTCTGAAATCTATATTATCCTCACTATTTCAATGCATCTATCTATCTTGCCATTAATTCATTACAAAAACAAAAAAAACAAACAAAAATCTTCCAGTGAGGGGCTCGCCTTTGTGGTGGTTGTGTCAATGGAGATAGAAGCGTCCCAGACAAGGCAAGTACATCTCCAATAAGTGACAATATCAGAAAAGTTACATAGTTTTGTTTTTTCATAATAAAGGTGCACTACTTTTAATATGAAAAAAGAAAAGTAAAATGTCACGCACAGCAAAGACAACACTCAAAGTAAAGATGAATTTTGAGCCAGATTATTGCTTTATATGTAAGCATTCGTCGATGTAAACCCTCATTCGTCCAGGTGTGGTCCATCGTAGAAAGGGGTTCAGAGGTTGTCATCCGGACGCCGTTTAAAGATCGAGACGTTTCGACTTTTATCCAAAAGTCATTGTCAATCAGAGAGCTGGTATGGGAACCTGTGCCTTATATGCTACTCTAAGTAGTGGGAGTCCAGCCCCCAGGGAGGAGTCACTGCACTCCTGTCTTTGTTATAAGATTGTTTGTTTGTCACCTGAGACTTGATTAATTGGTCTATCTTGTTGATTAATGGTTGGCCTCACCTAGTTTCACCTGTGTCTAAAGGTCTATTGTTATCTTGATAGCTGGCTGTTGCTCCCTCCTCACTACTGATTGCCTCATTAGCATTTGACTGGTCTATTGATCTGGACCAAGGTGTGAGAATGCTGTCATAAATTTTGGCTAAATTAAATCTTAAGCCCCCATTCCTGTTCAGGGAAGGATTTTCTCTTTTTACAAAAATGGCCTCCTTTACTCCTCTTTCAAACCAGTTCTTCTCTCTGCTCAAAATCTTCACCTCACTGTCCTCAAACGAGTGATTTGTAGCTTTTAGGTGCAGATGGACTGCACTCTGCGGTCCGGTGGAGGAACATCTTCTGTGTTGGTACAGCCTTTTGTGCAATGGCTGTTTTGTTTCTCCTATGTAACGTTCTTTACAACTGTCCTCACTGCACTCTATCGAATAAACTACATTGCTCTGTTTCTCTGTCGGCCTCTTGTCTTTCGGGTGGACCAGTTTCTGTTTAAGCGTGTTGCCAGGTTTGTAATAGACAGGGATGTCGTGTTGTCTAAAAATCCTTTGAAACTTCTCAGACAGGCCCGAGACATAAGGGATAGAGACACCCCTCCTGCTGGGGTCTTTATCCTTTCTGTCCTGTTTCTTGGCTCTTCTGACTTTGTTAAAGGCCCAGTTAGGGTATCCACAAGCTGAGAGGGCACGTTGGACGTGTTCTTCCTCCTTCTTTCTCCCCTCAGAGCTGGTGGGTACTTCATGGGCTCTGTGTTGCAAGGTCCTAATCACTCCCAGCTTGTGCTGCAGTGGGTGGTTGGAATCGAACAGTGCTTATATGTAAGCAAGCAATATCAGATAGCTTCTTGAAATATCAGATAGCTTCTTGAAATCATAAAAACAAACAAGTGCCATTTGACACTAAATATGCAGAACCTAGAAGGAAGCCAGGAGTTTGGTGACTGGTATTCAGGTGGACAGCAGAGATAATCAGCGCACCAAGCATGTAAATGCAATCTGCCGCAGTCAATAATACATAAACAGTATTGATTAGTAAATGATTCACTATGGGCACAATCTATATCAACTCTAAATGACAAATGAGCTTATGCATCAGTGCAATAATCAAGCAGCCAGCCATCACAAGCGCATGGGCCCTCTTCTGTTTAATTACCTAATAGCGTTTTGTAAAAGCAATGATCATGAAAACATACACATAAATACAGCAGGATCCGAGCCAAACCATGAGCACCGACACATTCTAAGTGGACCCAAGATTTGCCCACGAGACAAAAGCTTGTGGCTGTTTTAATTAACTACCAAAAATCCATCACTGTCCAGCTCAATTTACTCATGTACAACAGTCATATTGAAAATGGAAAAACAATCTGAGTTGCCAGCTGAACACTGAAGTCTAGGCAATCCAACAGAGAGGCTTTTGAAACAGTGGCTGTGAAGACCGCCATTTAAAAGTAATATCATTGGCTGGCGATGATCATTTTGGAAGTAGTTTTGGAAAGGCATAATAAAACAGTTTCCAAAGCAATTACTGTTGAAGAAGCACAATGGATATGGAAAAGCTGTGTGTGGGGACCATCCATGTTTAGAATTGTTACTGCAGTTGAAGAGACGAGAACATTTACACGATACTCTTTTTTTTTTTGTAAAAGAGTGATTTTAGCATGTAATTTTTGTTCAAATCAGACCACTGCACACTTATCCTAATCCGAACCCTGACCCATTTAATTATCAATCAACTCAACTCAAAAGAAAGGTTAGGTGTGCAAGAAAAAAACAAAAACTAAAACTGGAATAGGCTCCAGTCAACGGCGACTCCTCACAGGATCAAGCAGTAGAAAATGAAAGAACTGGTTAAAATTTATGTTAAAATCACAATTCATTATCAGTATTCTCTAGAACAGTGTTTTTCAACCTTTTTGAGTTGAAATTATACCACGACACACCAACTACAATTAAAACATGACTAAACCAGACCATCTAGTTTAACAAAAATATGTTAAATAATGTGTAATGTCACTGTCTGGTTCTTTAAATGTGTCAATAGAGACGGTTTTGCGTTAGTTTTTGGTGCAGAAGTTGCTCAGGACACTCCAAAATGATAAATGAGTCAATTCCATCCACAACTGTCAATATGTAAACTTAAATTTCTTCAAGGCACACCTGGCAAAACCTCAAGGCACACTAGAGTTCCCCGGAATACTGGTTGAAAATCAAGGCTCTAGAAAAATGAATAATTGCAACAAAGAATAACACATTATCTGAGTATAATAGGAAATGGAATATTTGTTCTCTAGAATTTTTGTTGCTTTTCTTTGTTTCTGGAGTTGTACAATTTTTGGTTGTCTTTGTTTTGTCAATTAAAGCAGTGGTTCCCAACCTTTTTTGTTTCGAGTACCCCCTAAGTTTCATCTGACATTGTAGAGTACCCCTTAACTTGAGTTTCAGGCAAATAAATGGGTTTAAAAGTCACATATTGTCAATTATTACTATTATATTTTCGTTTTTATTTATATTTAGTCCAAGATACTCCAAAAAGATGCAAATAACAATTTTTTTAATCCAGATATGAGTAAATTTCATCGTCTGAAAATCTGAAACCATTCCAAGTACCCCCTAGTAATTGCTCACGTACCCCTTGGGGTCCCCGTACCCCTGGTTGGGAAACACTGAATTAAAGTACCGTGGGTGTGGATATGATGTGTCAAAGTTTACTGATATTAAAAGAATGCTTAACATCCAGTGGTTTGTATACAAAAAAAGAAAAAGAAACGTCTACAATCACTCCATTCTGTTTATGGTTGTGCACTGAGACTCCTAACAGGCGCACTCATGGCCGTGGACTGTACGCAGGGCTGAGTGGCCTTTGAGTGCTCGGAGGTTCACTCACCTGCGGTTGTGCTCCGACCTGTCTGTGCACCCTTACGCAGAAAGCAGAAGGTCACTATGTCCTGTGCTCACGCGACATTTATGGCTTGTCGGGTCCTTGAGTAAACACTGGCTGGGGGGGGGAACTCTGCTGTTCCTGCAGCTTGGAACTCCTTCCCGTCACAGTTGAGGTTGTGTGAGCCTGTTCCATTGAGGGTTTTTCGCTAGATCTTAACAAACAATTAGCCATATTCTTACAAAAAAATGATCTGTGTTTTTAAATGTGTGTTGCTTTATCACTCCCGTTGTCCCAGGTTACCTTTGAAAAAGAGGTTTCGATCTCAATGGGTAATACCTAGTTAAATAAAGGTTAATATATATATTTTTTAACTGCATGCATCTGAAAAACTCATGTGAATACTAGAAATGTCCAAAAAGAGAGAATTTGTGAGAATTTGTGACAAGTTATCGCTGCAGGTAACAGTTTAAACACCTACTAGATTCTTTCACAGTTAAAAAAAAATCCTGCGATATCAACGTGGTGACTATAATGCGCTCATTTTTATTTAGCATCGCCGTCTCAAACGTGCATAGATTTGGCGTTTAATGTATTCCATATAATACGTATAATAGCCCATATTTACATTTTCGTCAGGGTATAAGAGCGGTCCTCGCCTTTACCAGCAGCCAGCCACTTTCACATTAATCTTCTCTCCTTTTCCTCTCTAATTTTCTGTCGCTCTCCATCAGGCCTGTCTCTGGGGACTTGCGCGGTTGTATACCTTCTACTCCACGCCGCACTCTGCTTTCCATGCAAACATTCTTCACACATAACACGTAATTTAGTCGGGCTTTGGTCATGCTAATCCACGTGCATTACTTTCTATAGGTCTGCGAATGAGATGCAGCGCGCAACAGTGGCATATCAAAGTCGCTATATGCAGTGCTACGGATCTCATGCATTCAAACGATACAAAAGAAACAACACGTACGGGAAACACGCTCGGCGAGATCGACAACGGAGCGGCGTGCAGCGGTGCGACTTGGGGACAGGCAAATTGAGCTGTATTCCTGGTGGATGGGGGAAAGCGATAGGGACCGTGGGTTTTTATGATGTGTGGACGCCTTCTGAATACCAGTGCAGCGCCAAAGCGGCCAAGGTCAGGGGCGAAAATTTCTTCATTCTAATTCAGCACCCAGAGCACCGGATTAATTTAGAGATCCATTCACTACGGATGTGAAGCAAGCGGCCACAGCGCAAAAAAAGAAAAGGAATCGAAACAGGACAAAAGAGGGAAAAGAATGACAGCGAGGGGTGGAGGAGGAGACGGAAACAGGCAAATAGAAGGAATTATGAGATTTTTTGAAGTAATAGAGTGAATCAGTGGTTCGGTTTGTTACGGGAAATCCCCTGCAGATATACTTCCAGAGCAGAGGCATATTACGAGATCATTTCGCCGCCTGTAAGAAGTCGACGTGCAAAAAGTGGGTTAAAAACTGTGACTCAATACTGACACGGTGTCATGGTGGTTTAGAATCTTGCCCTACAGTAAAGGAGTCCCAGGTTTGATTGTCAGGCCGTACACTGCCACAAAGCTACTAAAACAGCTGAGTAATGGTGTCTAAAAGGACAAATATTATGCATTATTTGAATTGTTATTAGTCTTTAAGCGTGCTCTTGAGTACATTTAGTTTGGCCTCTCATATTTTGGAACTAAAAAAAAGAAAGTACTAAAACTAAATTAACGTTTGCTGTTTTCCACGGCATTAACTCACTTTTGGCGCCATCTACAGGCTGCAGAGTGAATTATACAAGTTAAAAATAAACAAAGCGAAAGTTCTCCTATAGATATTAGGTAGTTGCAGTTGCAGTGATCGTGATTAGACGACAGAAATGTTCAGAACGAGTCTAACGATGATCAAAGGGCTTAAAACAGAGCAGAAGATTCTTGGAGCAATGTCACAAATCGAGAAAATGTCAAACATTCATAATGGATTGTTTTTGTTGGTTGGAGGGAGGAGTATTTTCTAACCAGGATTCATCAAACTAGTGTGAATGAAGCTAAGTGTGACTCCAGGTATGTTTTGACGAGGAAACAATGTTCAAAAAGTCAATTTAGCATAATATTTATCCTTTAAAGGTGCTGTGCCTGATTTTTTTTACTGTCTACTAATTTAAACTGTTTGCAGTGGTCCACATATATTACTCACTTACCTAACTTTCAGAGGGAGCAAGTGAGTTTTTTTTTTTTTTTTTTGCTGCTAACAACAACTAGCATGTTAACAGCTCACTTCTTGTTTGTGAAGAATAAAATACTGTAAATTGTGATGAACAGAGCACACAATGGACTCATTTTCACCTTAAAATCTGTTTTTACAATGTCTTTGTAATGGAGCAAAACAGATTGTAATTTATTACGTGAAATTAGGTACAGCCCCTTTTATACGTTATTGTCTACATCGCAAAATGATTGCTGAAAGACTACAACCATTTCCAGCATAGGATTGACTGTCTTTTAACTGTTGCCATGTGCTTTTTCTTGTCGTTATTTACTACTTTTAAACTCTTAAAGGCAGTTGATAGTAGTATAGGGAGTATTCTGGAGTATTCTTACAGTAATTCCACAGTTCATATCGCTATGTGTTTGTCCATGGATGCCCAAATCCACATCATTTTTCAGTGCTTTCCAAAGACGTATAGTCTTGGGTAAACAGACACAAGGTCTGTTTACCCATAAATACACTCCAATACTTTCATAAAATATTAAGATGTTATTTTTTTGTCAATTTTACCCACCCCTAGTTACAAGTTAAAAAGACAGCTAAAAATAACACTGGGAAGCCGCTCATATTACTGCAGAATCAAGGAATGGAACCCTAAACTTCATTTATCTTTGGTGAAAGTAGATTTCATTTCATTCTGAATGTGACGGGGATATTTGAGAGATTACATTTAACAGACAAATTAGCGGCTGTGATCGAACTATCCTGAAATAAGGATGGCTAATGTGCTGGATCCAGACGCTCCTGTACTCAAACAGAAAGTAGGATGGACAGACTCGCCAGGCAAGGGAAATCTTTACACAAATAACAACCTAATGTTACTATCTCTGAGGGATTGCTGTTATGGACTGGGTAGGAAGTGAATGAATGTGGTTTTGCTGACCTTTCAGACAGGCAACATTCTTTGTGTTAAATTTAAACAAGCTTACATGAAAGAGTTATTTCAGAAGCCCATACAGTCTCATCATACAATCTGAGGGGAGCTTGTGTATTGATTTCTTTTCTCTGCTCCTTGTTAACTCTCCCAGAAGCCAATTTGTTAAAACTTAATGACATAAAAGTTAAATACAGCGGCCTCGCCTCTATAATAAGACAGAATACCAGCGATGTTCTTCAGATCTGCGTTAACAAGAAGTGACACAATCCCCTGGTGAATATTCATGCCATACTGTGTACACTGCCACGGCAGATTTTACCGCTCCCAAACCACTCTTTAATAAAGCCGGAGCTACTTTTAGAGCACAATGAAATTGCTGCTGTTTACTGCTAAGTAAGATGCAGTCTGGCAACACTCAATACCGGAACTTTTAATAAAACTATAATACAAAGAGCTAAAAGTTCATTGTGTTTCTCAAATGCAGCGATTAAACTGGCAGAAATCCTTGTCAATTTCAGCAATCGCATTGTACCAAAGTAAACAGGCGGAATCTGGTAATTTTATTGCATATATCTGGGTGGAGGTACAGAGCAGGGTTGCCAGATTTTCACAGACAAGCGACCAAGCTTTAAAAAAAAAAGAAACAGGCAACCCGAGCCCCATAAAAAAAGGAAATAAAATATGTGACTAAACTTAAGCTGTGTGTGATGTCATTGAACAAGCGCTAATGAGATATTTTAATAGCATATATAACAACAATGACGGTATTAAAATATTAATTATCTGTTAACAGCTTGTATTTCAGTCATTACTGGGTGTATTATCATGAAACAGACCTGAAAAAGTCAAAAAGCACCCCTTTTATGACGTGAAAGTGCCAATTAAGAGCAAGCCCAAAAAATACAATCCAAAACTGTCAATGTTACGGCCCCGTGCCTACTGTTATCGCCTCCTTTTGTGTTTTTGTATATTGTCTTTATTTCTTGGTGGAGTTCCTGCTGGAGAGAGGAGGCAAGCTCAAACTGAACGAGATTGGCTGCTGCCTCCTGGCCCACTGATTGGAGGGCCAATCAGTCCACCTGTGGTCCCGCCCAGTATTTAAGGACTCGCTCCACACCTGTTCGGGGCTGCTGGCCTGTGTGTGGCCAGTATGCCATATTGTGCCTCTGTTGTCAGGGCTGCAGTGGCAGCGCCTGTGTTCTGTGTGGTTTGAGGCACGTGTGTTTTGTTTCATTTGGTTTATGTCATGTCTCTTTTAAGTTGTCACCTGATTCTGTTTATGGGCCTTTGTTTTGCTAGGCCTGTGTGACCCGTGCATTTTGGGACTGGCATACCTTGTTTGTTTTCTGTATTTTGTTTTAGTTCTGTTATTTTACCCTTACACCCCTGTTCATTAAATTGCATCTTTATTTAAAACCTTTTCCCATCTTTGGTTTTTTGTTACTTCCCCTACCCTAGCAGAGCTGGGTTGTAACAGTCAACAATTGCAAGCGACTTTACCAAAAAAAAGCCCAAAGTCGTTATAAGAAGCACACTTGGCAACTCTTGTCCAGAGTATTAGCAAATGTTTTACAGATGAAGATAAAGCTGGTCAGTGATTGGTTCAATGCCAGTGTAATAAAATGGCTACGATTGGTCTGCCCGAGATCAGTGGCACAAAATGGCTTGAGATTTTATTGTCAGAATGAAGTCAGCAAACAGAGTATTTCATGAATTAATGTACTTCTAAAACACACCATCATGTTTACTGCACTGCAGACTCATTCTTTTTAGTTTACAAGAGCAACGTTTAAGGTGAAGGCTCCATGGAGAGATATTGGTGCGCTACAATCACCCATGCAGCAGTTATCCAATGAGAGGCTTCTAGCTAATTGCTTAGTTTAATCCAGATGGAGACTTTTTTGGCCAGGCAGAGTACAATCTGTGGACTTTTTAAAGTTTCTCTTTGACCAATTTATTTTCCCCCGTAGAACGTAATATAAAAGCATCTAAATCTGGCTAGAAGTGGAACATCCAATAATTGATGAATGTTTAAACACAATCCACAAAATCTAAATGATGGAAAAATTCTCTTTCACCGCCAGGATCCAAAGGGACAAACTCTATGAAACGTCGACAAAATGGACTGTTTATGTTAAATTCAAGATCTGACTTTATGTAAGATTTCATGTAAGCAAACCGATACATATTTTAAATTACTGTAACATTATTATCATGATTGAAAATGTAAAATACAAAAACTGCAAAGTCACACCTATGGGCTCTGTCTTCATTTCATCTAATTATAAAGCATTTCCCTGATTGCAAACGGTTACATTTTGGGATAAGAAATTGTTGTGCGATGCCTACTTTCCTTCCCTGTCTGGAAAAAGCAGACAGGCAAACAATGATTCATGCAAATTCTAGGGTTTAAAAGTTTAATGTCTGAAAATCAGATACCCCAGCTTTAAGTGACATTTGTAATATAATCATAATTTAGCAGCGGCAGCATGCACAAAATAAATCTATTCTTTCCAGGAATATTCCAGAACGCTCAAAACACAGTGCTCTATTAAACCTTTGGGGGATCGTTCAAACAGTCGGTTACATCAGTGTCTTCCTTGGGAGGCAAAATTGTTGAATTAATTAATATACTGAGCTAATTAAAAAACTGCAAGCTCCACTTTGCTGCGGTAATGCATTGACTCAGCTATAGTGACTTCCTGCTCACGTCAGACTCCGGCACAGGATAAGAAAGAGACTTATGACAAAGACAAGTGTGGGATGATAAGGAGAGCTCTGACACATCGGTACACAGCGAAAGTACAAGTCACTTAAGTCCAAACATATATATATCAATCTGTTTTCTAGAGTGCACCACAGTTACAACATCTTTAGAGGCCTTTAGACATTCATATGCTCCATTGCACTCCATCCTTTGCATTCTCTTCATGATTCGTTTTGTTTGTAAATCCATAAATGACACTTTTGGTCTTCTTCTCGCTTTCTCACGCTGACAGTTCTGCATATCAGCGCTGACCTCTTGATGTTAACAAAACATTCAACATCGTTACTGTCCTCATGGCTGGGATTTTGGCCTTTTAGAATTCATGTTTGCCTCTTGTCATCAAAACAAAACAGATTCTCTTATTATTTCTCTTTTTCAGACAGTTTGGACTTGTCACTTGCAATCTTCTTCACTGTCATGATGTAGCTGATGATGTAGATTTACTCGAGTTTTGGCGCTGTTTTTCTACCAGTAGAGGCAGGAGAACAGCGCCATCTGCAGTCGGACTTCTTTAAGACAGTATCCCTGGTGTGAGTGTGTAAAAAGGCTCCCTAGTCCCGGTTTATCGTCCTATGGGAACGTTTCGGCATTTCATTTGCCTCCTTAATCCAGTGACGATGTTTGTCGTTGTCGGTCCCAATGACGTTAGCTTCATCTCAGTCCATAATGTGGGATACTGTCCTAAAGAAGACTGCAGATGGCGCCGTCCTCCTGCCTCTACCGGTGGGAAAACTTTTTAATCCATTGACAAGACGCTTCACAGCTACATTAAGTGACATTCTGAAGAAAATTGCAAGTGAGCAGTCAAAACTGTCAGGTAAACAAACAAAACTGGCCTGAAAAATTACTTTTTAAACAAATTTTCCGAAGGCCGCACTCATTGCACCGTTTCTCCCAGTGTTGCAGAATATCTCATCACACAATATGCTGTTCATCCACCAATTTTGTGGAACTTAAACCCTGAACGAAATGAGCACTTTTAATGGTTTAAACTAGAAACATTTTTGACTGGCAAGTTTCTTTTCCAGTGACTAGCAATACGAAACAGCAACCATTGTCACAAGAAAACAAGCTAATTTGAGCCAATTCCACTGAGTGCAATCCAACTGCCGCACACAGTACAAGGAAAACAAACCATTGTTCACGAACAGATGCATCACTGGAAAAAACAGGAGACCACTGCTGAATGATCAGATTTCATGTTTTGTCTTTTCACAGAAATACTGGCCTTTGAAGAATGTCAGAATGTTCTAATACATTAAAAGGGTGGTACAGTTCACTCACTTTCTGAAAGGTTTCTGTTCTAACCTGATCAAATCTGGCTCTTTGACAAAGCTTGTTTTTAATGGAAAGCATGTGTTGTTTGATGGTTACTGGAGGGGCTTCCGACATACACTACGGGTCAAAAGTTTGGACACAACTTAATTTAACTTTTTTACACAGTAGATTCGTATAGAAGGCATCAAAACTATCACTGAACACATATGGGACTGTGTATTCTACAAAACAGCCACCCAATACTTTGATCACTGCTTTGTACTCTCGTCGTTCCATTTCTGAAAACCGAACATGAAACATGAAGACTTCAACAAAGTAAAGAGTGGCTACTTCAAGGAATCTGAATTTAAAACATAAAACATGATTATTTCCTTTTTTCCCCTACATAATTCCATACATCTAGCAACACATATTTGATGTTTTCAGTCTCTATAATGTAGAAAGTAGTAAACATTAAGAAGAAAAAGGTCCAAACTTTTTACTGGTAGTGTAAAATTATGTAAATTGCAATCGTTGTAAGAATACAGCGTTTGTAATTGGTGATCGAAAGAGCCGATGGTGCAGATTGTCCATCATTCAAGGCCAGCTACAGCCACAGAAGGGCAGGAGACGTACTTTACTATCGCCAGGTGTTGAGTGAACTATTGATGCAATCTCAAGTGTCCAAACTGTCAAGTGTCTAAAGCTCAAAGCGCAGTCAGTCGTGTGAAAGAACCCAACAGACACTGGTATTTGCCATGCCCGCATCAGACGGGCCTCGTGCGTTCTTCCATGTCTTACTCGCATCACTTACATGCGTTGGTGACGGCGAAGCTGTTTGCCGTCTCTATGTTGTCCACGTGCGGCACCAGGTTAAAAGGCGCTTCCGTCGCATTGGGGCTGGTGTTGTGGAGGAAGATGGCCAGTCGAAACGCCGTGTACTCCTGATCAGTATTCCTAATGAACAATCCACCTATAGAGGGGGGAAAGGGGGGGGCAGAGGACATGATGGAGAGAAGAGGAAGTAAGTTATCACGGGACGGGTATGGGGTCAGGAGGAAGTGCAGCGGGAGACAGGGACAAATAAGGCAATGGGAGGGGAAGATGGATAGAGAGGGAAGGGCGGAGGCAAACAGTGGGAGGGAGGCAGGGGGAGAGAAAGGCAACATCTTCATTAGCTTTGTTACAAAAAGCAATTTGTCTTAGCATCCTCTCACACACTCGCACACACACACAAATACAAAACGCTCATTTAGACACTGCAGCTGCATTGACAACATCAGAGGGAGAATCGCAGGAGGAGTGAGCTCGGTGTTGCAGGTTGATTTAAAGTGAATTTTGTTCTTTAAGGTCCAGTTGTCAGTGTTGGTATGCAGCTTGTTAAAGGAGACATGTTTTTGTTTTGGCATTTTTCAGGTACACCACAATATAAGAAGATCCTCATTTTGCATTTTGTTCATTGTAAACTGCGACATTCATCTAAAATGGCTTGATAAAAGAAACAGATGAATTGACTTCCTGTTCAAAACTGCAGAACTGATAAGTCCCACGTCTTCATAGTGGTATTTAACTGTAACAAGCAGCAATTACTTTTCTTTTACGTGTTTTTGTTTTTGAAAAGTGGCAACGTGACATTTTAGAACTCTATAGGTGTCACTCTGAGGGTTAATTCTTCAAATAATTGCAATAAAATACAGGGGTTGGGGTTACTCAAGCATGCAGGAATCATTAAAAACGTAAATTTGAGTAAAGAAATGATGACGAAACACGTTTAAAAGGCTAAATAAAGTTGATTTTTCTCCTTTAAGTTTTTGTTTTGTTTAGTCTTGCATGGTTGAGACCTAGTTCTCTTATAATCAATCCTTGTTTAGTGCTGGTTTAGTCTTGGTTTAGTCTTACCTAAACCTTTGGAATGGTAGTCCTGCTTTTTGCCTTGGTTTAGTTACAGCATCTTCGGGATCTGGTTTAGTTCTTGTTTTTGGAGCAGATGTTTGCTCAATTTAGTTTGTTTAGAAAAGTACTTTCAATGCGCATTTGAAGAAGGTGTCTTTTTCATCTAGAGTTTCAGGAATATGGCTCATTTCATTGATCCACAAACATGCATCTGGACAAAGTAACACGCTGAAGAAGGGATCAAAACATCAAATAACTACTTCATAAATTAGGAATAAGATAAAGCAAGAAGTGTGTTTGCCTGGTCTTAATGAGAACGAAACTATGACACATCGTTCCTTTGCTCCTTCATCATCCCAGCCGGATAAACGATATTGATCTGTTGTAACCTAATAAAGCCACTAAACCGAATGGAGCTAAAAATAGATAAATACTAAGCACCCACAAACCAAATCAAATATGCACGTGTTATATGTGATGTCACCCAAGTGGCAATTTACCTGTAATCTCACCCACATAATCTTCTAATCAATGCTCATTTTATTTCATTTTATTATATTGAAGATAAGCACAAGTCAAACTGCCCAGCTTTAGTCCTTGTTTTGCAGTCGATTACTATAAAAGGCCAGCTGCTTCGACCACCCTTCATCTCCGTCGGGATGTTATGGTTGTCTGGAGTACCACTGTATGGCATTTAAAGTGCAAATGACAGGTTTGTCTAGTTTTGACTTAGTTTGGCGCGATAGTCCCTGTGGCAAATATTTATCGTAGCATTACATCAGTCAAGTTGCAGTTTGCGAAGAAAAACTGAAAAATAAAAGTTGAAAATGACAGGAAGTAGAACTGATTTCTTAAACAGGATCCCAGTGTCTATGTCATCTAAGCAAGGACAATTTAAATGCAACCGACACATTTTTCTTACAGTTTACACAATCATCTAACTCAATAAAGATGTTATCAGTCATTATTATTTGTCAAATCATAACTATTGTGTAATTAATATGGATTTTGACCATGTTTACAGTGTGGTTGCTAGGTAACAGTTGTGGAATTACCTATGACACATCTGCAGCTCATGTACAACCAGGAAGTAACATTACGAAAGTCACCAAAATTAAAAAAAAAAAAATCTTAAATGTCATCGTGTTGACCACAGCAGTGAAATGTGTCATTTGCACTTTTAATGTATCTATGGAGACATATCTATCTCCATGGAGACAAGACGTCACCATCACAAGTTACTAGTCAGAACTGATGAGAAATAAGTTTGCTCAAAGTAAGAATACCAAAGTAAGAATACATGCGTTTTTTTGTTTGTTTTTTTTTTTTGTTTTTTTTCCCTCTTAATAAAACACCTATGATTAATGTCATACTGCGAAATCTTCCAGGAAAGCACTGATATCTCCATGGAAACATCTGTGTCATTCCCAATTTTAATCCTTTGCCAATTTGAGTGCATGTAAACTGTAAATAAACAGAAACTGTAACACATTTTATCCTTCAGTTGTAACCTTAGTCATTTAAATAAAATAGGCCAAGAGTTTTTTGAGAAAGTTTGATAAAGACACGTAAAATCTTCCAGTCAGCAAACATATTAAATATTACACTCAAATCAATTGACCTCAATGTTCCTCTGCACTGATCTATTTGCTGTAGCAGTTAAATGTTTTGTTTTCATGAACGTGGGCTCATATTTAACTTAAAATATACATGTTTAAAGGTAAAATATGGTAAGAGATCAACATTTGTGCGTGGAAGCTTCTGGGAATGTGCAGATTGAATTTTGACGTAAATTCAGCTTCAAATTAGAGAATGTTTTTTTTATTTATAAGTCGGTGCAATCCCTCATTCGTCCTGGAGTGCTCCATCATAGAAAAGATTTCAAAGGTTCTCATCATCTTTTTTCAATTATCATAGTTAATATAAGTCATTTTTGCCTAAATCGAGTCTTATTGTCTTATTTTACTCATCAGGCCATGCTGCATCTCTAGGTTTATATCAAAATTAAGTCATTTCAATTCATGCCAGACTCCACAAAACTAAATCTAAAGTGGGTTTTTTTTGTTTGTTTTTTTATGTGGTTGTTTATGCCACACTTTTACAGACAACTCTGGTCACAGAAGAAGAATGTAAAAGTATGTAGACACTGAGAATGAAAGTGAATTACAGATGTCACTGTTGTTTTGGTCGGGATGTTGTGAGGTTTCTTAATAATCCATTTGTTTGTATGTTTTTTTTTGTTTGTTTTTGGTCTCATTCTTCTCTTCAGACTCTGCTGCAGCTGTAAGTGTCACTGACCTCAAACCATCAGAAAAAAATGTACAGCCAAAAAGCTTTTCTGTTTGTAAGTCATGTTTATGATAAGGGACACGTTGTTTTTTTTTTTTTTTCCTTGCGAAAAACCTTGAATGATGACTTAGGCAATTATAGTATAAGGCAAATGATAGTAGCCGCAGTTGTAGTAGCCGCCGGACAAACTTTATTGATCCACGGGAAATTACTTGCAGTATTAGTACCAGCAGCATATATTGCAGTAGAGGTAGGAGTGACAAACAGACTTAGCAGTTTATCCACATATAAACATTTGATTCGTTACTTCTTTAAATTATAAATCTGGGTTTACTGCCTCCTGTTTTTGGAATTGAAAAAAGTGTCACATTCACCATTTTTGCTTTTGCTTAATGTAATAATACCCCGCTGGAGGTGAACTTTGAACCCGGATATAAACCATCATTGACTGGACGTACGACCTTGACCTTTTTTGTGGTGAATCTAATTATCCCATGCCGGAGCCAAGAGAGGAGCGGCTGCCAAATTTGAGGACTGCCCCCGGAGGCAGTGTTGAGATATGGCATTCATAAAAACATGACAGATAAATACACAACATGAAAACTCCACTGCGCCTCCAGCTACGACTGTCACCTGCATCAAGACACGGACCAGTGGCAATGAGCAATAAACGAGTGGCTACGGGGATTCTATCACAGGCGGAACTGCACGTTTTCTAGAATACAATGAACAGGTATAACATTAGAACCAGCAGCATATTTGTTTTTTGTTTTGTTTTTTTTCATTGGTTTAATATTAGACCTGGTGTTTGGATAGTTTTGTGTTGGCGCTGGTGTTTTAGCCTTCATTTAGAAATCTAATGTGACATGAGCAATAAGTAGTGTGGCTACAGGCGATCTGAATTGTGTTGAAATTTAATAGCAGAATGCCAGTAGATTGGGTTTGTATCACACATAAAAACCTGCATATTATTGGTTATATTGCCTTGGTTGTGAACCCATAATCGCAGCAGCCATGCAACTGTATTGTAAAAACAGAAAAAAAGTGTTTCTACTTTGATGCATCAACGGCCCGCCAGTTTGGAGCTGCACGATTTGGGGAAAGATATCTAATAGCAATGTTTCTGACAACTATGGCGATTGCTATAAGGTTTGTGATTTATGTTTTGATAGGATTCTGTTCAAAGTTCAGATTCAGACTTATGAACTGACAAACTAATTAAAATTTAAAAATATGAACTTAGAAATTATGGTACTTTAAAAATCTTAGTGGTCTTAGTAGATTCACATGTGATTAATCTTGCAGCCCTACGCCAGTTCACCACAAAAATAAATACATTTTTTAAAAATTGGAATTTCTTCTCTCTTTCAAAAAAAAAAGATGAGTATCAGTGTGGTGATTCAGACGAGTAATATGGTTATCTTGTGTGTATTTGTATTGACTGTGTTGGCTGGACTATTGGTGAGACATAACTCTTACAATAGATTCTTAATCTGTGCTGCCTGATGGTTGAGTGGTTAAAGCAGCAGCACATATGCCAGGCTTTGTGAGGCTGGCGTTAGCGTCATGAGTTTGATTCCTGGCTCCGACGATTTGCAGAATGTTCTTTTTCCCCTGTTTGACATTAGACTATCCTGTCTAATAAAATGTAAATAAATGTATTCATAAAATGTATTCCCTATAAAACTAAATCTTAGTGGACTTTCCTGCTTAAATAAAGGCATACAAACAGTCCAACTTTGGAGGTGCTCTTAATCCATAGTTTAATTTAACTCTTGAAAAACTCAAATATTTGCAATTGTCCTCTTTCTCATCTTCTCTCAGACATAAACTTAGTGTTTTACAGATACCACAATGAAGAGAGGAACGTCTACAGCCTTTATAAGTCAGTAGTTTAGTAGTCAGTGGTTTTTCCTTATTCCAAAATGCTAATCAGTCCAATTAACCTGGTTTACGAAGTTTTAGCATCAATTTATATGCAACTCTGAAGGAATATGTAAGAACTGCCAGACTATAGCCACAAAGCATAATGTCCTTACTCCACTGCGAGCTGCGTGTTTCTGCACAACAGCCCGAGACCAAATTTGATTTATTCATCTATTTTGTGAAACGCCGACTCTCTCCTCGCTGAAAAGAACTGTTGATGCCGTAGCTTGCTGTGAATAGATGTTGAAAACCATTTGGGGCATGTCTAGGTTGAACTTGTAGCTGAACACCTCTGCACAGTTTGAGAGTGATGTGATTTAAGTTATATTGGATTGAATGGGGCGGACAGAATGTTCTATCACACGAAGACGGGAATACAAAAGATGTGGCTTAAAATGTAAACATTGTTGGTACGTGTGTTCATCAAGTCTGCGGACCCATTTGGCTAAACGTCTTTCCTTGGAGAGTCACGTTGGAGAGCTGTGAATACGAGCCACGCATGCAATTTGCAATCCAATTCAGTATGTACAGCAAGATTTACTTCTATAGATTGTGGAACCTTATTCTACCCAAGTGAATGCATAAATTATGTATAATAGTAAATGCAAGTATACAGTTGTACTTATGAGGCGAATTGGTGCACCAAAGGGAACGGTAGTGTTTATAGTTCTTTCAATTCATGTCACACCTTACTAAGGAAAAAAATAAAGTTTTTTTTTTTTTTTTTTCCGAAGAACCAGGCAATTATATGTTCCATGCTATTAATTGAAACACCATTGATTGTTTTTGATTGTCTAACATATTGGACAAACGGTAAAGTAAACAAAAGGGGAGACGGAGTACATCCCTGTCTCACTCCTCTTTCCAGGGTCGGTGGGTCTGTCAGGTGACTGCACATTTAAATTCTGGATTTTGGACTATCATAAAGAGCTCCACTATTCTTTATTATTACGTTGTGTATTTGGAATGTAAAGAAATAAATAAGGCCTTCTAACAGAATTAAATGCTTTCTCAACATTCAAACTAATTATTACTACTTCATTTGGTTGTTGTTGTTTTTTTGTCTGGTTATCATTGCACATAACTGTTCACAGATTAGAAGAATGTTAATGTATTAAACAAAGAGAATGAAAATGAATAAAGAATTTCAACTGTTGTTTGGTTGGAATGTTAACATTTGTGAATAATTGTAAAAACACTAATCGCAACACTAAAAATATTGTAGGCCTAGATGTAACCGTAGCTGGTGTCACTTTAAAGTTACTCTCAACTAATACCTTAAATGATCAGACTGCACTCATGATCAGTTTTTGTGTATTATTCAGTCACATAGTTTTCAATGTAGAGAAATGTCACACTTTCCAATGTTCTTTCCAATGAACAATGTTCCGTGATTGTTCATGTCGTTTGTGCTCACTTGTTATCACAAAAAGTACACGTAATTAAATAATGTGTGATTTTGTGAGTGGTTTTATCATTGTGAGGTGTACGCATTTTCAATGGGTTCACAATGTTTGAATAAGTTATAGCATAATATTTGGATTGCAACCATTTCCTTGGGAGAAGTCCATGCTCTTTTTTGCATGTCTGAGTATTGCTGTACGTAGCTTTCTTATATTCGTTGTAAAAATAAATAAATAAATACAAAAAACTGAACTTGTCTCAGGGTGTTGTCATGACATACTGTGCCTATGCTCTTTTCCCTGCACAGAACATTGCATAAAAAGCCTGTTTTTGTCTGTTCACTTGTGAGCATTGCAGAGGTATGCAAATGACTCCAGGTGAAAGGCCCCAGAGCTCAACCTGGCACACGCTCTGCCAAGTGTGTGCATGTGTGACTTCAACAATATGTGAGGCGCGCACATGCATCTTAGGGTCACAACAAGCAGTGCACCAACGAGGAGCAAGGAGGTGAAGCACAGCGGTGAGGCGAAGAGAACCAAATTACAAAAATATAATACGATACCCCACAAGAATCAGATCTGCACTGTAAAGTATAATGGAGTCATTTGTTGTTGTGTGCAAACAATGGACAAGCATTGCAATCAAAGCTCAAATTGAAATGACACGTTTTGTCTAAAAAATCAAATGTCTCAAGAAAATCCAAATATAAACCACATAAACCCCAGAAGTGACGCTCAGCTGTGACCATGATGTGAAAGCATGCCCTGTGCAGATATCAGCAAGCCATGAGGAAATCAGCCAGAAGAATGGACATCCAAGATACTCCTCTAAGATACTCCTCCAAACTAAAGAGAAACCCTAAAACTAGAACATAAATGCATCTCTGCAGGACATTGCATTTACATTGGCAATCCACTTTGCAGCTCCAGCCTTGATGTGCTCATGCTGGCCCATCCAACAGCGGCTCGTGTCGTGTGCATGCTCCACCAAGACATGAGAGGCAGAGGATGTTTAGCATATTAAGTTTATTGGCAGATGTAGAGACAGAGTCAAAGAGCTGAATCTCATTATAGGACCTCCCATCTGCCCCCCGCAAGGAGTGATGCAGTGCATTTACTGTCTCGCGCGCCTGGCTCCGTGCGCGCGCGCAGCTCTGTGTGCATATGTGCCGGAGGAGTCTAACAGAAGGAGACAGAGAAGAATATTTCACCTCTTTACGCATGTGTGATTCCGCGCGCGATCCAATGACAATCGCTATTTGGCCAACTTTGTGTGATCTATAAGGAATCTCCCGCACTGACAAGAAGCGGCGAGGGAGAGGGGAGAATACTGCAGTGTCTAAACAGTGGAGAAGAGGCAACAAACCGCGCCGTAACATGCACGCACGCTGAACACACGCAAAAGTCTATAGTTTATTGGCAACATTAATATAAAACGCGTAACATCACACAAACTGTGTAAATGAGTCATGGTTCTCAAAGGAAATCTGACTTGTCATTTTCTTACAGTGTCATATTGAGTCCTGGTGGGTCTCCACTCTGTTAAATTTAACTAAATGAATAGTCAAATTAGAGAAAATGTTATTTCGCACTCACCTATCTGGACCGAGCTCGGAAAAGCTCCCGCTGCCAAACCCCAAAGGGCAGAATACACCCCAAGAAAGTGCCAAGAAATAAGAATAATCCTCATGTTTCTTCCCATCAGTCCCTTCAGAAACTGTTGAGAGACATCGAGAGACGGCAGAAAAAGAGGGAGAGAGAGAAAAAGAAAAGGCGCCAGGAAGGAGAGGTTTTCCCCTCTTGTTTTATCCAGCGGTATTCCTTATTCCATGGTGCTTTTGGCGGCTTCCTTGCCCCTGCAGTGTCCGCTCAGGAGCGAGCAGTGCGTCCGGTGCACATGGAGGAGAGAAAGAGTGGAGGGAAACTCGCTCCGATGATTGGCGAGCGGCGAGAACAGCGCGGAGCCTGCATGGAGCAACTGGACATGCGCGCCCCGTCTCTCCCTCTCCTCTCTGGAGCGCACTCTTCTTTCACACGTACGTTTCGCTTTCTTCTCCCACCATCCGTCACTTTTCCCCGCCCGTCTGACTCCTTTAATTTAGTGTAAAATCGGATCTATTGATAAGGCACCAGAGGGTGTGACTTGGTGTTTGCGCGCAGTGCCGCGCACGCTCCTCGGTTCCACCTCGTTCAGCGGATGACTGCATCTAACCTGACAGCCTCCAATGTTTTGATCTACCGCCAGTCTCCGGAATAAGTGACATAAATGCGTGGGTATGTGCGAAATGACCAGGACGAACGAATTTAATACTGCACGTAGCTGTTTATAATGTTAAGCTTAAGTTAAAATAATGGCAGCCACGTTCCAAAACGCATTCTGGCGCACTCAATGTTTTAAGTGGTTTCCGAAGATTGCTCAGGGAAACCTCTGCTCTGACTGCTTCCCCCACTGCACCCTGGGGACCAACCAAAAGCATCCTGATCTTAAATGCAAATTACATCATAGAAACCTTGACCCGTCAACACAAGCGTGCACTGTAAGAAATTGCCTGTAGATTTTACAGTAAACACCTGGCAAAAAAGTTGCCAATAATGTACTGTAACTTTTCAGTTTATTACTGTAAAACCAATTTACAATATATAACAGTTTTGGATTTACAGGTTTTTGCTGGGCTTTATTTTACAGTTATCTACTGTTATTGTGAAAACCAGCAATTAACTGCTTTGTAGCATACAATATTTTCCTGTATTCTTCAATTTACAGAATTTACCAGGAAACTCAAAATGCCAGTAATTAGCTGGTATTTGACATTACATTTTCTTACTGCTAACTTTTTAGTAACATTGCAAATAACATCATTTGTCAAAAATACCAAAGATGAGGCTAAAAACATTTTTTATTAAAGATTAACAAATTTTTGCACTTTTCCCGTTCTTTGTCAAACAACCCTTATTTGTCTTGGTGCCACTCGTGGGGTTTATGCCAATCAGACATCTGTAATCACAAATCATGAATTTACTTTGATATATAAGTCCATAATATCCAGGGCTTTTCTAGCTAGCGACTGTCTACACCAGGGGTGGGCAATTATTTTAACACAAATACATTCTATTTCATCACAAACAAGTGTCGAGGGCCAAATCACAAATAAAATCAAAATAAATAGAAAAATACTGCAAAAATGTATTCACTGCAAAAAAGTTGTAATACTCCTAGTTTGGTCCTGATTTGGTCCTGGTTTATATGATTCACAAAGACCAAAACAATTTTTATCAGAAACATTCAGGGGGCCATATTAAAAGGTGTTGAGGGCTGCAAATGGCCACACTTTTGCCCAGGTCTGATCAACACACTATGCAGGCTATGCACCTAAATAGGGGCCCCACAAGCCACTGAGGGCCCCAAAGCTCAATGTTCAGCCACATCAGAGTCAAGTTATTTTGAAATTAGGTACATTTTGGGACTATTGTGGCACTGCACTATTGTTCTCCTGTTATGAGTTGCTTACCGTTACTTGTTTTCTGGTATTTTCATTATTGGTTTATGGTGTTTTAGTTGCTCACCATATGTTTTTATTTAAAATTGGCACACAGTGATTTTATAAGTATAATGCAAGGACATATATAAATCTTAACACATTTTTCATTCTGATTGAGCAAAACAACAGCCAATGTTAAAACAGGGATACTGTGCATGTTGGTAGCTTTCACTTTGCCAATTGGCTGTATTTTTATTTGACACAAAAAGAAACATAATTGGGTAAAAGACAACTTTAATAAGACTGCTTTATGTAGACAAAACAAGGCTCATATCCTGGGTTCTGCACTCCAGGATGAAGCTTAAATAAAAAGTGCCTGTTCACCACATAGTAATGGCTATAATGGAGATGCATCAATAGAGTAGACATTGAGTAAAACAGTAAGTGTCCCTGGTTAAGGCCTTCATTTACTTTTTACCTAGTTTTCCCTGTTTCTCCATCATTTATTTTTATGACACCTTTAGATGTTACATTTTTTATCATTTTAAACTTACCTTTGAATGAATTCCAGAGTGCAAGCAGCTTGCTCCTGGTATACAAGACTGAAGTTGTAGAAGCTGGCAAAAAAAGCAGCCATTCCTGCCACAAGGTTGTCATGCACTGGCAAAACCACTTGACCCTCAATGCTCAGCATCCACTGTTTAGCTGTGAGCACTTCACCTAAACATAAATGTGTTTTAAATTGTTGAATGTCTGAATAACATCTAGTAATTACTTTATTAGACATACTGTACATAAAGCCCCACCTAAAACTATCAGCCTTGGAGAGTCAGGAAGCTGTGTGGTTCTTTCAACATCTGCCGGTGTTGCCAACATCTAAAAGATAAAGACAAAGACAAACACTTAAAATTTTCAAATGCATTACAGATCAAAATAAACATTACAATGAACAACTAACTTACATCCACTGGCAAAAACAGTCCTTCAGGTCTCTCTTTGTGGTTTGTTTAAACAAATTTCCACATCTGAATATAATGCACCACAGTTCGCAGAATAAACTTTAATATAAATTACTTTGTGTATTACCGTGGCATGTGTATTTTAAAATTTCTTTCATCATTTAATACATTTGTGGCTTCGAAGCAAATTGTAATAGAGTAAAACTAAACGGATTGTTTAAAGTGCAGCCTCTCCAGACATCAAAAGCTGCTCAGGACAAATACAGAGACTTTGTTAACTATCATGAAACTATGTGATATCTGCATGTCTCCGTCCTCGGCTGACTACAGCGTGGAGTTAGTTAAATCTGGTTTTGTCCGGGTTTGGCGCATGGTTCGCGCTTCTATCCGTGCATCGAGACAGGGGCAGTGGAAAGCAGAGGAGCGGTTTTACCAAAATACGTTTTTTCCCCGAATAAGAGAGAACAAGACGATCTGGAGAGGTGGAGCCGGGTCTATGGCATTCAGGTGGTCTAAAGCCAACAACATTAAATAGACGATAGAGCGTGGCTGGCGCTGCGGTAACTTACGCGTATATTAGAACCATTAGAACACAAACTAATCAGCTCACAAAAGTGCATTGCGCAGACTGGAGAGCTCTGAACACACAGTGATACCTGCGGCTCCTGGCCCCGGTGTACTCACGATGGCGAGAGAAGTTGTTTCGCGCTAATATAAAGTCTCTGGCAGCATCGCAACCACAACATTGTAGAGGAAAGCTCCGTCTTTAAAAAAATCTATCGACTCGAGCTGGCCCCATTAAAAAACACAATGATTCTGTGTTACAACTGCTTAAGTATTTGTCATAAACATTGTGACAGATTCCCCTGCAATATGTCCCCATACCACGGAAATATAATTACTAAGTTAACGTTCGTGTTTATTTTGTAAGTAAATAATGATTATCTTACCAGTTAGGGTGTGGATGGACACGATAAAACTTGAAAAATCTTGCACTTCTGTCAGCTCACAACCTGCCACCATGTGCTCACCACGAATGCAGCAACAATATTTACCTGTAATATGCTACTGATTACAGTTAAAGCACAGTTACCTGTAATCTAACAACATATTACTGTAAAAAACATTATTACTAACTGTAATTTATTTTTTACCCACAATGCATTGCAATATACAGGTAAACCATGTAAATTATGAATACAATACGTTATTGTAAAAAATTACTGTAGAAACTACAGCAATTTCTTACAGTGTGAAATGCGTACATCGAGATGCGACCAACAGAGGGAACCAATTGAAAATGATCTTAAACAACAATAAGCCACGAGATAATTGTTCCAACACAGTTTAATAAAATCAAGTACATGTAGCCTGAGTTCTTACTGTTTTTAAAAAGCCAGCCAATCACAACTGAACCTGGGTTTCCAGAGCTTTACCCTGCGTATAGAGGACATATGGCCAGGCTATGCCTCATGTGAAAGATCAGAACCTCCGACATTCCCCCAAGGAGCTGCAGAGGCTGCGCTAGCACTGGGAGTTTTGGAAGTGACTATTGGGAGAGTCCTTTAAGCACCAACTGGATTTTGGCACTGAAATTGGCCAAGCAAATGAGGGATTTGGCTCCTTCTGCTTTCTGATTGAATAATCATTGTAACCAAAACACCAAAATATAACAACTTACAACGCCCTATTACGAACCTCACAATTGTTTTTGTCACATTGTAGCTTGAACATCCGAGCATAATGTATAGCAAATTCTGTATAAAACCAGTTCACAATTTGTCCAATAATGAATGCTTCTGTCCATGGTGCTGAACTGACTTATTAAAAACAGTCCTGTTCACATCTGGTAATACCACAGGAGACAACAATCATTACCAGTACACAAACAGGAAGGACAAGTGTGTGTTTGGTGAACCCTAAACAGAGGAACATGAGGTCAGTGATGCATTGGCGACAGCTGCGTGCATTATGTTAGTACCAGTTGTTTTGGGTAGCCGGCTTGTAGCAGGTTAGTGAAGTTGACAGAAGGTATGGGATGGCGTAGTTACACGGTGGAGAGCACACTTTCATTTTTCCAGATGGCAAAACCAAAGGCGAGCTCCGTGGACTGTCCCAGAGAAGGATGTGCTCCATACATTTCTGATGGACTTTTTCTCTTGCATCCACAGCGCATGTGTAGTCTAGTGCATAAAATAACATCACTAGTGTTCCAGTTAGCAGCACGTTAACACAAAAAGTTACCCTGCATGCACTGGTTGGTGCTGAGATCAAGCCGGCTGCCGGTTTTGTGCATGAACATTGTAGCAACTGAGCAGTAATAATAGCAGTAGATATATTAATAGAAAAAGAGTATTTGAGATTGTACTCATTATTTAACCATAAAAAAAATGTTGTATTTTTTGTCATTTTAATAATTCCTCATCTAAATATAAATCTGTCTGTTTCAATTTCCCCTGATTGCGATACAAAAAAGGAGATCTTCTGCACTGTTCATATTCTTACTGGTAGAAATTAAAATTTGCATTTCAATACTTTATTTTAAGTTCTAAAACAAGCAATGCCAAAGCAAAAATACTCAAGAGCATGAAGGCCTCAAACAATACAAATAATCCATGTGTCCTTCAAAAATGACATGTGAGTGGTACTTGTAAAAGCGTTACAAGAAGTAAGTAAATGTTTAATCAGTGAGACTAAATTATTTCATTTTAGGTTACCATGTACAACAGCAATTGTTCAGTGAGTTGTAGCAGTACAAGTTAGCATCAGCAGCAATGACATTAATAAAAGGATTAGCGTCAGTCTGTAATGAATTTACAAACTCCCTTTGATTTTAAAATACATCCAAACATCTTCAAAGCGCTGCATCCGCCAGAGTCCAGCTCCCGGAGGAGTGTCCCTGTCCATGGTGCTGAAATTCTCCTCTGCTATTAGAATGAATGGAGCAGCTGAATCTTCACTGCTCTGCGTCGGACACTGCCTAAAATAAGCCTGCCTCTCCACCATCACGTCCACTCATTCTCTCCGGATTAATTTATGCTTATTACTGACATCACGTGTTGTGGTCGGCACACAGGGGCACTTAACTGGCCTTCATGGCTCATTAGCAGCGAGCCGCACAAAAACCTGTGAGTTGTGAATTAAGCTAAATGGAGTTCTATAGCCGATGCTGTGTGTATGGACTAGCAAATAGAATGTTTACTTTTTACAAGGTTAATGGAGTAAGTGGATGTGAAAATATTAGGATACAGTAGACCACACATTGCCACACAAACCAATGGAACAGTTTCATAAATTCTATAAGCAAACTAAGGCTATGATGGATCTGAAAAGATACCGTGCAACTGTAATGTTAGAAACAGGCTTGCAAGTATTGTTCTCAATAAAAAATAAAGAACAAATAAGCATTAAGTCATCTATCAATTGTTAGCATTATTGGTGCAAAAAGTGTGTTCTGTATTATTAAACGGATAATCTTTTAGTGTTCTTGTAGAAAAATGATCTTGCGGTCTTTGGGCCAGTCCCAGGTCTGGATTAATGAAGGGGGTAGCGTCAGCAGGCTGGATAAAAGCATATACCATGTCTCCTAGGCTCCCACGATTCACATTTGCACTACACAGGCTTAGAATGCCATCCCACTTGAAGGCTTCCGGAGGCTATGAGGAATAAAAACAAATAAATCTTGGAGAGTACAAGATGAATACTCAAAGAAGGCACCATTAAATGGTAAAACATCAACTTTTCTGCTTTTAGTTTCAGTTAACTATCTTGTATATATGTTTGTGTGTGTGTTTATTACTCTTAATACAGCACACCTTATCAGTACTCATGTATGTCTAATTCTCATGTAATACCCTGTGTAACAATAAATACAATGTAACAGACATAAATGCACTATATAACAACTTGTAATAGAATGCATTGTGGGCACTGTAATAAAAATGTAAGTACAGGTTTCTATTACAATGTAATTATTTGTAGGTTCAGCGTATCAGGTGTGTTGCACAATAAATGTCGACATTAAAATAAAATGTAAAATTTTGGTGGAATTACAAAATGACATTCTCCACAGACAAAACCGAGTAAATTGAGGAAATGCATCAACAGTCATGTTCACTTTACAGTAATTCACTCTTTCTAAATTAAACAAATCTGCCATTTATTACAACTTCATTAAGCTTTATGCAAAACATTCTTGGTATAATCACATTTTTCCACAAGATCAATTATTCTTCATGTGGATGTATACAAAAACAAGCCTTTTAGCAAGAAAACTATGTTTTTACCAGCCTCCATTTTTTCCACCATCTTTCTAAATTAAACAAATCTGCCTTGCACTTTTGCATGTTAAGAATTAGCGGAGAATCGTTTGACCCAGCAGGCGTATTACAGAAATAAGTACTTTTGTAGGGCTACGCATTGTCTCCCAGTCTTTTCATTTTCAGCCTGATTGAGCAGAGTCAATTACTCTGCTCACAGTCAATATATCACTTTGATAAAAACGTCCAATCAGCAGGGAGTCCTATAGGCAAGAGGCAATTAACTCTTGCTTTTCCTGCTCGAATCATATCAGTGACTGTAATGTGGTGCTTCTCACTTGAGCGCTGGTAAACCGCAGTGGTCTGGATATTGTTTCCTTGGTAGTGCGGTTGCCAACAGATGTAACAAGGCAACGTTTATATTGTGCAATTTGGACGTCGATACACAATACGGCTAATGGTAGCTGCTTATCTTTCACTTGCAGTTGACCTTGCATTCGAATTACCAATAGGAAAAGTCAATATGTAGCGTCAGAAAAGAGTTGGGTTCCTACCATGGGGCTTGGGGATGATTTGTGGGCAACTCACTAAAGTATACTGGGAAATCTGGACCGATTTTGAAGCAAAAGTAAACAAAACAAACATATAGATTAACTTCTACCGTTTATATGCAACCTTTTAGCGAAGAAGCTGACAGATGTGTGAAGCCCAGTTTTTCACCACATGGTTCAAAAGAATGATAATCCTTAGGTCATTATATGATAAGAAATTAGAACACGTTGAAATTTTTACCTTGTAAAATTATGCTGTATGTTGTAATTGAATATTTCGTTGTGGAGCAACAAACTATCACAACTTTAGTCCAGCAGTTTAAATATTTTCCTTTGATTTGACATTTGGTAACAGCTATGATCAAAAAAAAATGGCAGCGGGTGGGTTTCAGTGTTTGATGCATTTTCAAAGTGATTCTGTTCTTTCTTTTCTCAGGTTCAGAAAAGTACAAATTTATAGTATACCTTTCTATGGGAAAAACAGGAGCGCCACTTTTAATGGTTGATAAATCTTAAAACCAAGCAACCGCACAACATAACAACACGCTAGAAAACACATGCAGCTTTCTATTACAACAGTTCAAGCATGCAAAAGATTAAGCACTACCCCATGCTCTTCTAACTGGCCTAACGTCTGCTATTTTTACAATCTATCTCCGCGCCTAGTGAGCGGTCATTACTGAAAGCCCTCCTGCAGATCTGCCTTTACTCACTTTGGACACTACTCTAACAGGCCCTTTTCTGTCGACGGCCACACACAGCGACAATGATCCATGCATCTTAACACCGGCCTGTGTGAATGCGCCGCTGTATAGATCCCTGGTTGTGTGGATGTGTCCGCCGACTTGTCACCACCCCCCCCCCCCCCACTCACTCTCTCTCTTTCTTTTCCCTTCCTAACATCCTCTTTCAGCTCTCTTTATTCCATCTATCCAGGCTTTTCTTCCTCGTTTCCTTGCGATGAGTCATCAATCCGCGACACATCACACCCACGGCCCGTACACATCTCCGCCACATGCCCTTTGGCTAACCCTTTTAACCGGGTCCCACCTCCTTCTAACCCCTAATGCCATTTGCCTTACATTTGAATAATACCTATCTATCCTTTCATCTCATTCCCCCAAGCTATTCATTCTTTCAACTCGGCATCAGCGCTCAAGCAAAAATGATGTCAAATAGGGTCTTTTGTACCTTATCCATCCCTTCCAGCAATCTCTTATCTTATTGGGAACAGACAAAGAAGGAGCATTAGCTGATACAAATCAATTGATGGCGCTACACGCTGAGGCTGAGGGACTTGTCACATTACTCTAAGTAAGGTGTGGATCAATGCGAGTCAATGGGCGCTGGTGAACAGTTCATTTATAACAGGCCCGTGCAATTGTTGCGATCTGGTGACCACGAGCTAATTTCTTCTTTAAGGATAAATGGAAGTAATATGTTTTAGCCACACAATTACGGCAGTGAGAAATAAGAAGGGGGTTGGGGGAATACTTAAATTAATGAAGTCAGTAGGAAATGTTAATACAGGTTGTTTACTAGAATGAGTTTTATATCAAATGTTGTGTAATGGTGACGTTAGAAAAGACATTGGTAGTTGCAATGAAAAAACAATATCAAGTTAAATACAGCAATATAAATGTTTAGCAAAATTAGTTGAATAATCACACAAATGCTGTCACAGATTGGTTTGAGTCAATGTGGTTAATGTTTGCAACCAATCTTAGAACAACATATGTCACTGATATCAATATTTGTTTTCATTTTATATGATCAGTTTGCCGTTTAGCTCTATTTGTTGCTTGGAGTTAAACCAAGGTCATTTACATATTGGAAAGAACCTGCTGTAATAGTAAGAAGTATATCCAGACTCCTTAAGGCCCAATTAGTCATTCTGGTCTGACAAATACAAAGACTTTGTGAACATTTATTGGACAACCATCCACTTGTCAGCTCAGATGGTTATTGATGACTCATCATGTGAGATAATTAAAATTGAAGTGTGAAATAATGGCATAGAAGTCCAGACGATGTGACAAATTGGGAGTATGAAGATAACTGTGCTGATTGACCTAACTATAGTTCAGTCCTTCAGGTAAAATGTTCCATTCTCTAAAAGACCCAATTATACATGTCCTTGTCAATAAACTGTGACGTGTACGTTAATGTTCTTACTCGCATCCCCCACTGCCCTGTGACTCTGTTCTCACCCGCCATGGTTCAATCCCAGTGCTTCTGGTATCAGCAAGCATTATTGGGGAAAAATAAGTTTGTTTTATTTTCCTACTTTCCTTCTTTTTAACAAAATGTGCACAGCTACAACATGTGCCCAACACAACTTGAAGAACAAAAGGGTTTGTTTTATCTCGTCTAAACATGGATATGTAGCTCTATTATGCAACATTGTAAGGTTGCATGATTTTATTTTGGTAACTTCCTGTGTGAGTGGAGACACCAACAAGAAGGAGTAAAAGGATGAAAGTATAATTGAGAAATATGAAATGTTCACTTTAGTAATATAAGGTCCTGCTAATGTAATGCCTTTTTTGTATTTTATTTTGTTTTTATTAGTTCTTTGTCAGTCTAAAAAGTCAGTTCAACGTATTTCACAGGTTTAAGGTTTAAGTTTGTCCTCTTCTAGTACTGCCACAATACTAAGATTTCAAATACTCAATACCAGTTTCAGTACCATAACGAGAGCAAACACTTCCAATTGTAGTTTTTGTTTTTTGTATTATCATGTGACCCTTGCTAGTTCTGTTATATATCCAAAATCATTCTAAAACTCTTCAGGAAAGGTCTAATTCTGTCCTATTTTCTTTTCTTTTTTTTAAAATATTGATACTTGTTCAAATGAGTTTCTTTCTAATCTAATCTTTGCATTGGTTTGCTGGGTATAATTTGTACTACTGCATATCTTCACAATCTAATCACACCAGAAAGCACACAAAGTATGTTTTACTGGTCTGACGATATTTTGAGGTAGAGCCAGAGAAATAAGAATAGAAGACAGAATAGGATAGAATTGTACAATATTGATGAGAAAAAAACTGCATCATATTGAAGATGAATGATAGACACTCAAAATGACTTTGACAGTGAGCCATTTCAGATGGAGCAAAGACCTGCAGGTGAATTTTAACTCAGATGATCTGCACTTGGAAAAGCTGAACTACACCACAGGGAATAGAGAATGAATCCAAGCTAATAATGGATGGATTGCAAGTTTACAACAACAACAACCACAGCAACAGCAACACGTTTATACCAGATGCCCTCCAAACATACCAAACCTACATACAGTAAGTAGTGTACTGAAACAAACTCCATTTAGAAGATCATTTCTAATAATATTTAAGCTAATATAATTTATTTTTATTTATTTTTTATACATAGCCATGTTTTCCCAATATGCTGCATCACAATATTCCATCAACAAATAATATTTAATAATAAATTAAATGAATTTCTTTAAAATACTTTTCTTTTGTAGTAATACAATGAGTTCTTTGATTGAGTCATTAAGTGAAATCATCAAGTTCATTTTTTGTGAATTTATCTTTGAGATATTTCACAGCAAAGTCCATTGTTATTATTTTTTTTTTTATATATATATATTTTATTTTATTTATGAATTTCTAGGATTGCTCATTTCTGGGGCGACAGAGATACAGATAGTCAGCAAAACACGTACATTCCTAGAAGACAAAGTAGGTAAACAAAGTCCAATGTTATCAATAGCGGAAATTGTCTGCAAAACCAGGACAAACACCAGGCCCAATGCCAGGTTGGTTCTGGAGCAGGTTGTCTCCGAGCAGCATAACATCGATCCAGCCGGCCCGACCTGCCGCCAACAGCTCGCTCTCAGACTCACGGCACGGCTGTTAGGACTCGCTATGGCCAGCTGCATTTCACCCCGGCTCCTAAACCTCCCGGTCTGGGCAGCAGATCACCGCCATCTCTGGGCCTGGTGCATGAGAGAGAGTTTCCGCTGCTGCACCCACCATCACCTTCTGCTCCAGCCCCATCTGGAGGCTCCGTGGCCGCCTCCCCGCACATGTCGGGACAAACCGCTCGCCATGGGTCGGAGCGCCAAAACACCAGAACTATCTCCAGGTCCAACACAGGACCAGGACCATCTCCAGGTCCAACTCCAGGACCAACACCAGGACCATCTCCAGGTACAACTCCAGGACCAAAACCAGGACCATCTCCAGGTCCAACACAGGACCATCTCCAGGTCCAACTCCAGGACCAACACCAGGACCATCTCCAGGTCCAACTCCAGGACCAACAATAGAACACAGCTGTGAGGGTCCAGCCCAACACTGGAAACACTTACCAATACCCCAGGAGATATGACAGGACCAGGAGTGGCCCATATGAGCTGAGGCGCCTGTCGAGGAGGGGAATAGGCCAGGAAAGGAGCAATGAGCAAAACCCCGACAACAACAACAACAGCAGAGAATACAGGAGGGAGGCCCGGAACTGCTTCTGATCCTTCCAGACCAACAGACACCATTCAGGAGGAGGGTCTGCTCACTTAATGAGGGTCTGCTCACTTAAATACAAAATAATAAATGAGTTAATACACCGTTGATGCTAAAACAACTACTTCAATCTATTATGATGGTAGCACTTACATATTGTAGACTATTAAATGCCACCTATTCTTCTTTCGCTTTTCAGGGATGAGTCGTGGGGGCAGTATTGTAATCGGCGTCAGCGTCCCAGTTGTTAGAGAAAAATATAGGCCCCTCCACATCTTCCCAACTCATGCAAAGCTCGAATGTTCGGCATGAGTCGGGAGGGTCTGCTGCAGCACCCTCAACGCACAAGTCGAGCGTGAATGGATGACTTCAGAGCCCTCATCTCCACAATCCACAGTTTAGACAAACGTGTAGTTTCTGGACCTTTTCCACCACCTTGTTTTGGAAATATTAAATTCAGCCATCTAAGACAATTATACACTGAACTCAACACTTTCTGTAGACACAATAAAATCCCTTACGTAGACAATTTTCTTACATTTTCCAACAGACATGAATTTATTAAAAAGGATCACCTTCACCCAAACCACGTCAGATCCCACCTTCTATCTTACATTGAACTCACAGTACAATCAGTAAGACAATATAATCATCAACAGTTCATTACAGTCATCATCAGCAGAGAACGGCCAGTGCATAAATCCTTCAATAAATCAACGGTTAACAAAAATAATCTCAAATATCTCCAGAAAACTCATCTACAACAAACTCCTGGTCCCCAGTCCCCACAATCAAGATGGCTTTTTAATATCCGCTCTCTGCTAAACAAAGCATTTATTGTAAATTACACGATTTTAGACCATAAACTTGATTGTTTGTTTTTAACAGAACCCTGGCTAAGTGCACATGCACCATTTGTTCTCACAGAGGCCTCTCCACCGGATTTTAACTTTGCTTTTTCGAAAAGGAGTGGTGAAAGGCGAGGTGGCACTGCTTCCATAAGTACAAATGCTCTGGCTACCAAACCTGTTTTATTTAATGATTTTATAAGCTTTGAATCAATCAATTTTACACACTTCTTATAGCTGTATTATTTTAACCAGTGATTTTACTTTACACACTGATCATGTTTTAGACCCTGTTTCAAATGAGTTTGTAAATGTTCTTTATTTTCACACAGCTGACTCACAACAGAGGACACACTGGACCTGGTCTTCCTCTGTTGTTGACTTGGCTGTCTCTGACCACTACTGTGTGTTTTTTAATATCACTTACTTTATTCGGAGAGACCTCTGTGAGAACTACAAGGAAGCCCCATCTGACCTCTGAAGTGGCTGCAAACTTTGTTGAGGTTTCAGAAAAAAGTCCACTGGTTTTACCTGCCCCCTGGGATTTTATAAATGACAATTTTAATCAGTCTTTACCTGAAGACACGGGACAGTTTTGTTCTGCATGGTTAATGCTGAAATGCTTGATAAAGTTTGATAAAGTTTGCATACAGTTCTAATTTTTAAAATCATTTTATGGATCTTTTAGAGACGAGCTTTTAAACATGATGAATTGCTCTCTTCAGACACGGGTCTTTCCCACTGCCTTTAAAGATACGGTGGTGAGGCCCTGCTGAAGAAGCGCAATTTAGATTTTAATGATTTTACCAATTACAGACTGGTATCTAACTTACGATTTTTTTTTTTTTGAGAAGTCTAAGCAGGGACTCCCAGACTTCCCACACCCCAGACACTTCCTCCAGCACTTTCGAGGGGACGCAAGGTGTTCCCAGACCAGCTGAGAGACATAGTCCCTCCAGCATGTCTTGGGTCTTCCCTGGAGCCTCCTCCTGGTGGGACATGCCCAGAACATCTCCAGAATAGATGCTCGAGTCACCTCAGCTGGCTCCTCTCGATGTGGAGGTGCAGTGTCTCTACTCCAAGCCCCTGCCATGTGACTGAGCTCCTCACGCCAATCTAAGGCAGCATCCAGCCATGCTGTGGAGAAAACTCAATTCAACTGCTTGTATTTGCGATCTTGTCCTTTCAGCTATTACCCAAATCTCATGAACAAAGGTGAGGGTAGGAACGTAGATTGAACAGATTTGCCCTTTGAGCTCCTTCTTCACCACATTTCAATACAGCGACTGCATTGCAGCAGACACTACACTGTCCGCTCATCAATCTGCATCCTTCCCTCACTCAAGAACAAGACCCCGAGATACTTTGACTCCTCCACTTAAGGAGAGGACTCTCCACTCACCTGGAAAGGGCAAACCACCTTTTTCCGGTGGAGAATTATGGCTTTGGATTTGGAGGTGCTAATTCTCATCCCACTGGCTTCACACTCGGCTGCAAACCATCCCAGTGCAAGTCCAGCTGTGACGTCATCAGGACGACATCATCTGCAACAGCAGAGATGAGAAACTATAAAATGTAACTTTTACAAAATATCGTTTCAGACTGTCTGAATTTAAGTCAATCATTCTTGTCATTATTGAGTCTATTTTCACAGTTTAAATGACCAGAAACTGTTAAGATATAAAATTATCAGTTAATTCTCTGCCATTTAAGTTAAGCATAGTTTGTTGAGAATGTTTTGTTACATTTAATTTGCCAAAGACATGCAAACTAAAACTAAAACACTTTTTTTTGTCTTTAATATGACACTGTCTTTCTATGGAAATATTGATACTGACAGAGGTACAGAAAAGTATTGATACTGTTACAAAAATGTCTGTACTTAAAGGTCTGTATTTCCTGTTTCATTCTTATTTTTAAACCCAGAAATTAATATAAATTGTTCTAGTATTGATCCAGCAGGAAAACTTCACTTTAAAAAGACAGATTATTGGAATTGAACGGTGTTTTCTACAAGCACTCAGTACTTTTTGTCCAGGCTAAATGTTATAGAAACATCCATTTTAAAGGTTTGCTCTTTTACTGCCATTGTGTGTTATTGACAAAGGCATTTTAGCAGAGAAAGTCGCATTATGTGTGTTGTTTGTTATAGCGCAGAGAAAACCAATGAAATAACCCAGCAGTCCTTGACAATATTTGCCCAAATGTCATGTTTGAAATCCCTCTTAAAAATTCCCACTTTGCACCACGGGACACCACACAATCTGCTCTTGCATCTGCACTTGTTTGGAGATGTCCTGGCCGTTCTTTCGTGATCCTGGTGGGGAGTGAGCTGCAGGCAAATGCTAAGCTAGTTGCCTGACTTGGCTACTTGCCCAAACTATTAAATGTTGTCCCCGGGCGGCTGTCGGATAATGATGACCCTCTTGCGGAGTAGTCCTGGATCTTCACACACCTTGTCTAAACGCTGTGGCTGGATCCTGGCAGGCCCGACTAACTGCAGCGTGTGTGACAGATCAGAGACAGGCCGGTCCCCACAGGCTGGCAGATGGCCGCAAACGACTCGAATAACATGACTGCGCAGACCTACACACATACATATATCTGCGTCCAAATGGGGCCTGCTCCTCCCGTCATGCTAATTTAACTGAGGCAGATGCTAACATTATATTCACGGGTTTCAGTTTTGTGTCGTAGATGCCACTTTTAGGGCTTTTGACCATTTACCGAGTGGAGTATTTGTATGGCATCTGTCTCTCAATGAAAGGATACAGGGCTAATTAGATGACGTAGCAATTAAGAGTGCGTTGTCGCTATTTGAGCCCATTTTAGTTCTGATACGTACTTGGTTTGGTCCTGATCAAGTCCAGGTTTAGTTTTGGGTTTGGTCCTGGTTTTGATGTGATAAATGTGCAAGTGTGAACACATTCTAAGTGTTACAAAATACGGATATATATCAGGACAAATTTTGTTGCTTATTTGAATAAGGGAAACCTCGTTAAGCAACATTATGCATTTTCTACAATTCTACATGTTGTGGTTTTACAAAATAATACTTTTATATAAATGCTTCTGTGTATAATTTGCTCAGTTGACTTTTAATTTGAAGCAATTTGATTTGTTTATTTGTTTTGACTCACAAGACAAATGACAATAAAACGTACTTCTTCGTTATTTCTTTTTGATGCTAATGCTGAAAAAAAAAAACACTCTGAAAATCAAACTCAAGGCATGGGTTTTTTATTTATTGTTCTCTTATTTGTAATACATGAGTGACCCAGAAGTTGTTCGTGTGCCGAGCATGACAACATTAGCATGAGTGTGGGGAATGATTAGCTACAGCTCAGTTCTGCCCGAGGTGTCAAAAGGTGCAGGGAGCAGGTGCAGACGTCTGGGTGTGACCTTTGTGGATGCGCCGCTCCTGTGGCTGCAGTCGCCTTTGAGACCAAGCAGAAACACTTTGTTCTCTAGATCTTGTGAACCATTCGCACAACCATCATTTTTACTTTAAATTGAAAATCGGTTGCATTTTGAGTTGTTATCACGCACAATACATCAAACATCGTAGCATAGCGTAGCACCATGCTATACCGGGATGCTATAAGAGGCATGTATCAGAATGATCCAATTGTGAGGGGCCTTGTGCCTGACCCCAGCCTTTGTAAGAATCCCCACAGTCACATTTTAGGTCAACAGAAACATATTTCTGATGATTGCTGAATATTTTGTGCACTGACTCTGAGCGCGTTGTGTGTGATGATGCCACGGGCCAGCACTGAACATCTGGGAGTTGAGCATGAGAGAGTGCGCTGGATGGACTGTGTGTCTGTGTGAGTGTACTGGCTGCACAGCGAGCCTGCCAGGCTAAGAGGCCAACATCTGTGAGTTCAGATGTTTTCTAATGATATGCTAATAGAGCTGGAGGGAGACTAGCGCTCAGGCTAATGTAATGGTCACAAACCTCTGCCTTTTGCACTGTCCACTGTTAGCAGCAGCACCGGACCTCTGTGCATCGCAGCGCAGTGAACTGTGCCTTTAGTTTATGTCTGTGGTCATTTCTGTAACAATAACATTAGCAAATAAAGAGGGATTTTAATTGGATAGCTGCCCTCCTTAGCCTTGTAACTATTTTTGTCTATTTTTAAAGTTTTCCCCCCATAGATAGTAAAAGCAGCCACTTTGAATGAGACAACATTAGGCCACACACTGTCTGCATCTAATTGTTAAGTATCAGAATTACTTTCATTCATCTAGAAGGGGAAATCCTTTTAGTTTTTCAGACACGCAGCCAACCAGCGGAAGAAATCAGCTGAATTCCCAGTAATTTATAAAACCTCTCATATTTACAGTGAGCTGAATAATGCATGATGACTTTAAAAAGAAGATTTTACAGCACAGAGTTGAGCAGTTTGATGGCGACAGCAGGAATGCAGCTGGCCAGCACAATGTGGAGCGGGTGGGAGAGAAAGTCCAGTCCTGATTTTTTACAACATCCTCTTCTCCGACACAACAAGCCGTTAGCCGTACAGCGAATGACTTTTTGAGTTTCGCCGTGTGAAAGCTGCACGTCAGAACTTCATGCATATGTGAATAGCTATGTTCTAAAGGGTTTATGAGAAGTGGGAAGTAGAAGGGTTGATTTAAATACTTACTTCCTCCTTTCACGATTTGAAAATGGGGCACAGGAGCAGCTTGATATCCTTCGCCGTGCACATCTTTTCAATTCAATATACAGTGCTGACTCTCATCTCGAAGTCGTCAACGTATGTCAGTGCATGTCTTCTTTTCATTCATATTCCTTTATCTTTTTCTCGTTCCACCTTCCCTCCATCTTCCACAGACACGGACATACATAACGTACAATGGAGCTATCTGACCATCTCCCATTCAAGCCCTTGGTAACCCGCAGGCTTAACCCGAATCATGGCCGCCTGTGTGTCTGCGCGCACATGTCGGTGTCATATGGAGAAAGGAGAGGCAGGGGAGCGGAGATGTTTCTCTGTGATGTGAAAGCGCCTGGGGAGAATTGGCCTCTGAAAAAAATGATGGGATTGGAAAGAGACGGTGGGGGTGTATCAAAGCTTTTGTGTCAGCTGAGTATGACATGTACACACAGACGGGAAAAGTATTCTGAATGGTGCCGTTTACTAGCATTGTTGTAGGTGGATGGCTTGCTGTGTTGACTGTTGGGCGTTGAACGAAGCACTTAATTCAGAGATGTTGAGAAAAATACTGTACTGTTACTAAGTTTAGTTAAAGGTTAAGTTAATTTGTGGTATTTTTCATAACTTCAATTGATCTTTCATGTTTTTTGGCCCAACTTTGAGCAGAAGATGAACGACAGGGTTAGGTTACGGTTAAACTGCTGTAAAAGGGTATCAAAACAATATCTATCATGCCAACACGGTGCAGCAGACCCCAGACAAGATAAGAAAGATTTGTCACTTCCACGGAACAGAAATGAAAAAGAAAAAAAATGAAAACAATGCCACGGTGTCTAACAAAGCTTGCCTAGCTCTTGTGATAAACGACCACATGCTGAGAAAAAGGATTATGAAATGATTGTTGTTGAGCACTGGTCGAATTCTGATGTGTGGATAGAGCAGCTACTTAGTGTGTGTGTTTTGAATACTTCATAATGTGTTGACACTCTTCTAAGATTCATGGTTTTGGGCATTGTTCAGTTCGGTTTATAACAATGTGATTTACTGTCGTCACTGAAAGAGTCTGAAGTGTGATCCAATGAATAATGTAAAAAGAAAATACGTTTGTTGGGTTGTTGTGCCTTGGTTTGTTGGTTTGCAAGATGGTTTGTTTTTTCGTTTTGTTTATAGCTTGTTGCTTGGTATATTTTGTTGTTGCTTTCTTTGTTTCTTGGATTGTTGGCTGTTTTTGTGTTTGTTTCTTGGTTTGTTGACTCGTTTTATACTTTTTACTTAGTTTGTTGATTTGTTGGTTTGCATCTTGGTTGGTGTGTTCTGTTTTCTTGGCTGTTTTTATGTTTGTTTCTTGGTTTGTTGACTGTTTTTGTGCTTGATTATTGGTTTGTTGACTGTTTTCATGTTTGCGCCTTGGCTTGTTGATTTGTGGATTGGTATATTTATTTGTTTCTTTGTTAATTTCTTGGATTGTTGACCGTTTATTTATTTGTTTCTTGATTTGTTGGCTTGTTTCTTTGTTTATTGACTGTTTTTGTGTTTGTTTCTTGGTTTGTTTGTTTACTTCTTGGTTTTCATGTTTCTTGGTTTGTTTACTGTGTTTGTGTTTGCATCTTGGTTTGTTGATTCGTTTGTTGGTATATTTCTTTGTTGCTTTGTTTGTTTCTAGGTTTGTTGACTCTTTTTATGCTTTTTACATGATTTGTTGATTTGTTGGTTTGCTTCTTGGTTGGTGTGTTTCTGTATTTCCTGGCTGTTTTACAGTATATTTGTTGATTTTGTGATTTGCGTGTTGGTTGGCATGTTTCTTGATTTGATGATTGTTTTTATGGTTGTTTCTTGGTTTGTTGAATGTTTTTATGTTTGTTTCTTGGTTATCTTTCTTGTTTTGTTGGTTGGTTCATTAGTTGGTATGTGTCTTGGTTTGTTGACTGTTTTTATGTTTGTTGATTTGTTTGATAGCTTGTTGGTTAATGACCATTGGTTTGTTTTTTAGTTGCTTTTTGTTTGTTTCTTGGTTGCTTTGTCAAAATAGAACTATTCCTTTTTTAGGATTGTGTTGGTTGGTGGAGTATATTGAACAGGACACAAACAGCATGGATTGGGTTGTAAAGGGGCAGTGGATTTGATCTATGAATCTGGGTCCTGCACCGAGCATAGCATGTTTGCTACCACATGGCCTTAGCGCTGTACACAATTAAACCTTATTAAACATCTTAATCAGACCTGTCTAAGTTTGATTGGAGTTAATAAAAAAGGTGCATAGGGCATGGCTTTCAGTTGTATACTGTATACCATAATAAAATATCTATTGCATCTCATTCTCTGTCGATTTTCTGCTTGTTTCATGTTACACTCCCTCACATCTGGCACAGGTGCTCATGAATATTCACAAGGAGAAATGCGATCTGCTTTTAACACTATGGAAATAATCTTGCATCTCCATAGGTACGATAAAAATATGAGACTTCAGCTGCAGCCATGTGTGTGTGCTTTAAACTCTATTGATTAGTGTTCCAAACAGCTTCCTCTCTGCTGCCATTTCTCATCCGTACGCACTGCTGGCTTCCCTATAGGAGTCGCCTCGCAGGAAGTGAGCAAGAACCCCCCGCTAAATGCTATTAATTGTGTTGTGGCAAGTAAACAGTTTAGAATAATTGTCCGTTATACTTTTTCTTTAATTTGATTTTACATTTCTTAGTGAGTCAGTCTATCTTAGAAGTACAAAAGTTTTTCAAACTGCGGTTTAGGTATTACCGGTGGTACGCAGTGTCTTTTGCAACTCGAGACTTCAAACATGTATTTTTGTTTTAGTTCTTAGGACAGGATTGTTCCAGGATTTCCCAGGTTGGTGCTAGTCTTGGTTTTGTCCAAATTTGGTCTTTGTCCAGTGTCCAGCTTGTACTTTATCTGAAATATCAGAGAAACACAGTCCTAGGTTTAAGAATAAGGTCTACTTACATCCCTCAAGGGTAAATGTGTATTTAACCCATCCTTCAATGCTTCAGGAGCAAATAGTCAGGAGGTTCTGATCTTGAGCCAGATTTATGAACTGGAGCACTTAGCCAGAGGAATGGTTAGCTGTGCTTTCGTATTTGTAGATTAATGAGGTTATTATCAAATCTAAACCAAACATACATTAAGCAGCACAGTAGCAAGCATTCTAGGAGCACAGGTTTTCACTGGACACCTTAAACTAGTATACTTAATTTTTACTGAACAAATTAAAACAAAGATTTGACCCTTGTGCATGTCCTTATCATTTCTACAGCTGTATGCCCCTGTATAGAATGTATGTTTATACTGTATGTGTCGAACCACAGCCTTTTCACACGTCTCAGAATGTACATAGACTCAATATACAGATGACGATACTCATGGATGAGGACAAACCCTATATTTGATTTAATTTATTTTGAGATTCCCACTGAGATTACTTAACAATGCATTAATATCATGGTCATTTACTTTAATTCTATCTTTAGTTGCTGCCATGTTAAAAATGCATTACACGTTCCAAAACATTGCATTCCCTAATTGCTGTCAATTGGATATAACATAATTCTTTGCGACGAGTTGGCCACTGTCCAGGGTGTACCCCGCCTAAGGCCCAAAGTCACTGGGATAGGCTCCAGTCACCCGCGACCCTTAACGGGAATAAGCGGTAGAAAATGAATGAATGAATAATTCTTATTAGTCATCATTAGCAATGAACTATTTAATTACAGTAAAAACCTCTCAGTGTGCTTACTTAATCTAATAAATAAAACCCTGCAGTCCATACCTCGATATTATAGATTACATTACACCCTTACATTGTTGTGATATAGTTTAAGTTTCACATATTCATTTTCTTTCAGTTTTTTGGTTAAGCATAAAAGACCACAGACCAGAAACAAGATACAAAAAAAGAAATATTTTGTTGAAAACATATGGTTTGGCCTGGCCATCTTAAATGGTCCAAAGTGTATTCAATTTGTCCATTTTCAAATAAAGTCCAATGTATCTCAATCTCAATGTAATCTCAATCTGATTGTTGGTGCAGTTTGTGTCATCCACTTCTTTATAGCAGCCTACTTTCATGCTGCCAAGTGTATGCTCTTTTTGAGACCCAGATACATAGTTCTGAAGTCAAGTGCAATGCCAAAACTGAAAACAGTTTACATTGCTTCATTACTCGAAGTCCCAAATACATGATAATGGTGGTCCACTTGGCAACCACAGTTTCTCCAACAACCAGTATTTCTCTTTGCATAGTGAGCACTTTTACACAGTGTTATGAAAAAACGTGACGTATTATTTCCAAACATCTGATTTCATGGTCCTCAATTGAAATATAAATGTTCACATTCTTCATAACTATTTCCTTCCTTTTCCCGTTTATTTTTGATCTTCCTCATGCTTTTAGGCAAGGTCTCCTTTAATAGCATGACTGAAGAGCTTGTCTTTTTGGTCGCGGTATAAGCACAAAGCTGTACCTGTCCCTTCTTATCACTTTGTTTCCATCTCTCTCCACCACAGCACTTTGTCATTTTACAAGCTCCGTAAAAGCTCCGGTCTTTCTGTCCTTCTTTATATCCTTCAACTGAATTTGCATGCCTCTTTGCATCTTTTTCCTCGGTATCCCACTTCAGCTTTCTCCATGTTTCTGAAAGCAATTTGCAAACTGATGATATTATTTTGTTTTAGGACATAAAAGCCTTGAAGCTAAACCTTGAAAGAAAGCTTTTGCTGTGCAGTTTTGGCACATTTGTTGCTAATAGATCATTGCTGTGCTGTAGACCTCTCACGGTTTAAACAAAAGCTGTTTCAGGAATCGTGAAAGCTCTTTGGCATTACTCCACATATGAGCCGATGAAAAAGACGAGACGACAGCAGACGGAGGGTGGTTTAAAGTCTTTGAAATAAGCCCATGGTTAGACTTGGCAGATCTGATGCTTATCATATACAGTGGCAGTTATGCTATCACTCCAACAGTGCAAGGCAGTTTGTGACATGCAGCCTCAACCTTTTGCTAACTATTCTTTTATTAGATAGCAGTGGTATCGTTGAATAGCAGCGTTATGTTCTCAAGCCAAGGATACTGACGGCCCACACTGAAGCTGCCATTGTTGTACTTGCGGAAGTTAAAAATGTGATAAAGTGTGTTGTAAGCTTTCCAGTTTGCACAGAATTGAAACTTACAGAAAAAACATGTTCTAATTGCCTGATCAGCCAGTCCCTCCTACATTCTGTTGAAATGCAGAAGGGTCCTTACGATAAAGGGCGCCAAAAAAATTCTCCAAACTTGGTACGGTCCGCCCACAGCCGCTAATTTGTGTCTGTCAAATGCGGTAAACATCTCCTTGTAACATTCAGAACAAAACATATACTGTCTTTTTCATATAAAGTTTAGGGCTTCGCTTGTTGATTGTGCCTTAATCAGCTCCGTTTCTCAGTCCCCTTTTTACCCATAGTATTTGTTTAGACACAAACAGATAATGCGTTTCTCTCACGTCCATTTTAAATTGGGTAGACAGAATATGAATCCCGACCAAAATGTATTTGTAAGTACTGTCTAAGCATATAGTCTTGGTTAGTCAGGCAGCTTTTCTAATCGTGTGAACATACTTTTGTCGCTATTTAATGTAAACGCAAGAATGTTTGGATGAACCACCTACAGAAGCTTGTAGTTAAAACTCTCATTTGGCTTTTTAAAGTGTGATTCACTCATTTTACTGTATGAATTACATGTCACTATCACTGCTGGGCACATGCTTACACATAAAACGTGTGCGATATGCCATATATCTCCATGGAGACAAGAAGCAGCTGGAGACAAGTTACCTTTAACAACTCCATTGACTTTATATTATATTATTGCATTCATATTTACATATTTTATGTATTTGACAGGGACAGTACAATGAAACACTGCCACCAAACACAGCCTCTGTCCCTGTTTAGGCTTTAGTACAAGTACAAACAGAAAACATTACAATAGAAAGTTAGTTAAAGGCATAGATAAGAATACACACATGAAAATAATTACATACACTCTACCTCCTGAAGCAGTTTAGTGTCCACACTGTTAATGTCCTTTGAGACAGTTTTACAGTTTTGTGGAGAAAAGTCTGATGTCCGACTGTGACTTAAGCTCCGGCGGCAAAGAGTTCCGTAAGTGTGAAACTTTCACTGAGAACGCCGACAGACTCCAGCTCTTGTCCTCGCATCTTTGTTATTATTATATTTTTGCATTAATTCACAAATTACACCAGGAGCAAGACCATTGACACAATTATAAAGAAGAAATGACTGAAATGATCAAAAGTCATCATCATAGATCATAGATTTTTGAATCATACCTCAGCAGTGTTGTTCGTTGTTGAGATTTTTTGTTCAAATATTTTAAGTTTCTGTTTATGCAGTGACACTAAAGGCTTCAGGACAGATGATGGCACAATACGATATGTGAGGTATACTGCTAATTGAGTGAAAACAAATAAAAACGTGTTAACAATCAAACACTTTTGTACTGAGCAGAGAATAATTGGATACAAATGACTTGGCCAAACTATTAAAACAATCAGGTACTCATCATTAGACCATATGTATAGTGTACGTTCTCATGTTTGACCACAATGATTAAGCCACATTGACAGATTTGTACTGTTTACAAACCCATTTTCTCATTTGTGCCAGATCCTCAAATCTTCTGGAATTCAAACAAAAATGCTTCATAAACCACTTGCAAACCATTGTAATCCTGCAGTTCAATGTCCCCATGCAAACACATCGCACATACACACAAACCCATCGCACAAACCCATCGCGCACACACAAAGGGCTCAATTAGTGCTCTGTGGAGGTGGTGCGGAGCCAAATGCCAGCCATCAGTCAACGCGCTGTGCTCTGAACCTCTCATTACGCCACTCTCTTTGCATTCGGTTTATCTTTTCCTCGTGTTTCCTCTTCACCTTCACTCTCCATCACAGGATTCTGCTCGTCTGACTTCACCTCCAGAAAAGGCTTTTTTTGCATGTCATTTTGCAAGTAAGTAAATGCCCATGTTTACGTTAATGGACTTAGAGGAGACATGCAAAGTCGACTTTATACTGTATTTCCCTTCATCATTAACACACAAAGTTGTATTTTTAGCCATTCACGTATGCTTGATTAAGCTTTATCATCCTGCAATTGAGGCTCTGCTGCTTTCACCTGTTTCACCTTTTCTTTTTCTTAAACAATGATTCATGTAGAATATAGAGGTGTCACTTAGTCATTCTGACACAAATATCTGCTCTCTTGTTGGGTCAGGTGGCGCGGGGCTTTGTACTCACAGCCTATTGCGATGACAGAGGGCTTCGTAAAACAGCCAGGTGGACATCAGTTTAGCAGTTTTTTGACCAGGAAGTCACTGAACCCCAAATTGAGAGCTGTTGTCTGGCTGTTTGACGAAGGCCGCTCTCTTTGGCAGGGAAAAGACTCTACTACTGCTTAATTTATGTACAAGTTACGGCTTTATTGTGATTTTATGCAATGATTCAGTCTCCAGCTGTACAAAGACACAGGAATTAAGTATTTCTTTCCAAAAAGTATTGCAATTGCACAGTTTTTCCATGCTCAAGTTTATTTCCTTTGTGTGTATTGGAAGAAAGCAATAATGTTTTTGGAAAACCGAATGAGGCCTACAAAGAAAAGAACACCGTACCTACAGTCAAATATAGTGGGAGTTCAAAGATGTTTTGAGGTTGTTTTGCTGGGTTTGCGTCTGTGATCACGGGTCTTCCAGCAGAACAATGACCCCAAACATGCTTCAAAAACCCAGAAATGGCAACAAAGTGCTGGAGAGTTCTGAAGTGGCCAGCAATGAGTCCAGATCTCAGTCCCATTGAGCTCGTGTGGAGAGATCTTAAAACTGCTGTTGGGAAAATATGAAAGACCTGGAGCAGTTTGCAAAGGAAGAGTGGATCAAAATTCCAGTTGAGAAGTGTAAAGAGCTTATTGATGATTAGAAGAAGCGATTGATTTCAGTTATTCTTTCAAAAGGGTGTTAAACCAAGGAACCAAGTGTTAAGTTAAGGGTGTGAATCATCTTGTCCAGCCCATTTTTTGAGTTTTGTGTGAAATTATGTCAAATTTGCTTTTTTTCCATTGTTTTTTTAATTGTCCCAATACGCACAAAGGAAATAAACGTGAGTAGAGCAAATGAAAAATGAAATACATTTTGGGGGGAAAAACGTCATCTTCTGGAAAAAAAATCATGGTTGCCAACACTTCCAGCCATGACTTATGTAGTGTGGGCTGAAGATAAAATCAGTCATTGTTATTTATACTGGTTGGTTGAGTAAACCAAAGTCAATTGAGATAATAAAGCCAGACAAATACATATGCACCCAAATGTCCTCACATCATAAACAATGATCAAATGAAAATGTTTTGTCGTCAGTGGCAATACTATTGAATCTTTTGAGTGTATTGTGCACTGTTTTGACATGTATAGCGTGTGCTGTATCATAAATATTTTTAAGTTACTCAATGTCAATTGTAGACAGAGCTGGACGGATGAGGGATTAAACCAATTTAATGTCAGGTATGTCGATCATAGCTTTTATATCGTTATCACAATTGTCCTCATTTATGGCATAATCATGTTTCAACCTGGAGGGACTCGACTGAGGATGACATGTGTTGAAAGATAATGCATTAAATATAACTAGAATACAATAATGATACATATTAATAAATATATTAGGTTTGGCCCAGAGCAGGATATGATAAGAAGCTTCACCCCAGAGCCCAGACACTGCTGCTGGTGAAAATAAAGACCTGAAAGAAAATGAGACTCTATAAATCTGGAGCTGAGGCACAGAGGTGGTGCTGAGGTGGAGGAGGGCTGCACGAGCTAAATCTGAATGAAAAGGCAGAGGTCTGAGTTTATAACAACTAGGCTGAGCGGTGATCATTGCAGGACTAAGCAGGAATAATCTTCGGGGCTGATACTTCGCTATAGCTTCACCATCACTCTGCCCCAGTAAAACATTTTAAACTAGTAAAAAAAAAAGACAATCTGAATGCACGTCTCTTTTTGTTTTTGCAGTGTATTCTCTAGTCTCCTCATTTGACTGGAGCTTGATTTCCATACCCCACAATGCATCGCAACTCAAGTCGACCTTTGAAGACCTTTCTCGACAGCACCGGCAGCGCTGTCTATGACTCTCTATAAGAACACATATTTATTTTCACAAAGGAATCATTTTGACATCAACAGATTCAAGCAGGCAGACTGTTTTCAAGCGCGTTTAATTGGAGGAGGCGAACATCTCTAGAGAGTACGAGGAGAGCTGGGGAGAAGAAGCTTTTTAAAGAACTCTGGTCGAAAATGACTTCTACCATAATGTTTGGGAGTGTCACTGCCTCCAGCTGTGTTTGGAACAGCGCCGCTAAATGAGAGACGCTCCTCACTTTCCATTAAGTGTTCCGTCTTTTACTGTTCATGTTTCCTTTTTTATCCCAATCATTTGAGTGGAAATAGAGCCACTCTTCCCGGATCTCGACCCACAGTGCTAATGTGGTGACTGCTAATTGTAATTATGGGCAGATTATCGTTGTTCACAAGCTCACAGTTGCTCTCATTTAAACCTGTGAATCTGCTCACGGCCATCCTTTGCTAAAATGACCGTGTTTATGATGGAGGACCCCGAGTGCCACGTTGAAATGGAATGATTTAATTCAAGTATTCAAAAGATGATTTAAGTCATACATTAACAAGTCCTTCAATTCAAAGTGTTTTAGTTGATCATTTATAAGTTAACTGGTTAATACTTTCATTAAAACAGCTTGTAAAATATGATTTGATAAGTCTATTAACAAATGGTTATATTAAAAGATTCTTAAAAGGTGATTTGGTAAAACTAGCATACTCAATGCATTGACTAATCTTTTTGTGGATCATCAGCTTCTGGTTGGCCTTTTAGCTTTACTGTGGCGCTCCTGGTTCTGGCTAATGTAAAGCAAATAATACAAGTAAACTGGTAAGGCGCTCTATGATTGATTAGAGTTACTCATTACATGTTTACTTCTATTATTTTCTTTTTTAGGACCAGGAGTACCAGGGGAAAGCTGGAAGAAGACAAACTAATCAGAGAAGCTGCAGTTTCCTTATAAGGATTTGTCACATTAAGTACATGCTTTCATAACTAATCTCTTAAAACTATCTCTACTAGTTTTTAATTCATAATGAACAAATTGTTTATTAAGAATGATTCATTCTTAATAATTACTTAATTTATGGTTAGGTGTTAGTGTTAGGGTCATAGTTATAAGCCTTAATCGTGATAATTCATAATGAACAAGCAGTTTAAGTCTTTGTTCATGCTTTATTGAGGCTATTAAATGTGTAAATGTAAAATGTTGCTGTTTAATTTAATTTCATTCATTTTTTATCAATGTCTAGTAATGTTTTTCCTTTGTCTTGTCTGAACTTGACTTGAGGTTACAAAACATGTCACTCAAAACCATCCTCAAATGAAGTTTACACTTTTGATGATTAACTGACATCAACTGATTTGAGGTCTTTAGAATAAAAATAATCTAAATTTTAGAATTTCCACGGCGGAAATGTCAGTTAATTTATTTTTCTATAACACATCTCAAGCCTCAAAATAGTTTTTAGCCTCACAAAAGTATAGTTTGTGGTTAAATATGAAATATATCTGTATCTGCGAAATGAAAAACTCAACATTTCTGTGATTATTTGTCCAGTAAAACCTAAATATCAAGTTTGAGCCTTCATCAAAAATCCCAAGAGTCTTCTATAATCTTCTATCTAATGACCAAAACTTTTAAATTTAATGTTAATGTTAATGTTAATGTTTAAACCAGACTCTGGTATCACTCACATGTAGCTCAGCGCTTTTCATTTGCCAAAACCATCTTGATTTCTATATTTTTTTGAAATTCTGAGGTTAATCCCAGTTTGTTCCACTTCACTGTGACATCCATTCCAGAATTCATGTTTTTTTTTGTTAATGTTTTTGTTCATACATTTCCAAAGAATCTATGAAATGTCTCTCCCAAAATGTCTGTTAAATCTTTTGAGGACAGTGGTTTTCTGTTTTATCTCGCATGTCCATTAGATTAAGTCTTCTAACACACCAGATCCATACGCCTTTGGAACAATTCCCCATGTATTCACTTGAGTATTTCAGCCCCAGTGAACAGGCACTTGATACTACTATTATAACGGCGTTCTTACCACAGCACAAATAAAGTAAATTATTCAACACTGGAGTCTAATTATGTGACTAAAGGCGCTATTTGTGGGCTGGATAATGACTCAGTTATTTCAACTGGTTTTTAAACGCCGTTCGGATTTGATTTTGTGATTTCATTTTAAGTTGGCGTTAAGCACTCATGCGTTTAACAGTCCTTCAGCGGCGGCTTCTGGTGAGGCTCACAGCTCCCCGGAGTGATTTAACCATGATTCGACGGGATTTTATTTACTGTCCTTCGTGGGGTGTCCTAAAGCAGCGATTCAGAGGACACAAGAGAGACAGGAGCCTGGACACACCCAAGTTCCACTGGTCAAGTAAAAGATACGATAACAGTAGCGCTGGCAATTTTTAGTTACTGAAATTTTTATTGAGATCAAGATTCAGTCAAATCTAATTGCCTACAGTCAGTCCTTTGTCAGAAAAGGCGTGAGGTTTTTTAAGCAGAGATTGGGCTTTGGAACAAGATGATTAATGTGTCTTGTTTATTAAACCAAAGTATTTTGTGTTTTAAAATAAAGATTGAAAATGAAGATCAATCAGTGTGAGGGAAAAGTTATGATTTCTTTTTTTTTTCTGCCCAATCTATTTAGTTTCTGCCATTACTTTGAAGCAGTGGTTAGTCGGTAACACTTTTAACGGTAGGCTCAAACCTTTTTCCTTCAGAGAGCTACTTTTACAAAACAAAAATGGCAGAGGATTACTCTTTTCAGTGGTGGCAAGAAATGTAGTGAATAAATACTCAGATGGGGTACAACAGATGCCCATAAAACATTAAGCACTATCGATTTATCAGAGCACAAAGTTGGGCATCTAAAGTTTATTTTAGCACATTTTAAGATTGTCATTGTTCAGAAGAAATGATAATAAAAAGAACAACAACAAACACACAACAAGACGTGACTTTCCTGACCAGTTTTATAATGGTTTTGAGTTTTATGAGAACTGATTTAAGACCACATGGTATTATAAAGGAAGAGTATTATTTTGTGCATGAAATGACGCTATATTGTTTAAAATGACTTAATACTTCACTTTGGTATTAAAATCAGTATCAAGTAATGGGCCTATTTCTTAGTATCAAAATGAAATCTGAATTTTTCTATCATGTTTACATTACATTTCACCAATAATAAGTCTGTGCAGAATTAAATGTGAGTTATTCAATGTATATGGACTGTATAATTGCTCAATTCTTTGGGGAGAGGGTGAAGAGCTACAGGTTGGAAAGCCCTGTTCTAGACAAACATCTTCATGGAGACGAACAGGTGGTGCACCCCATCTTTACATAAAACATGATCGTATTTTGAAGCATATGTTTGTGAAAATGAGGAATGTGTGTGAATAAAACAGTAAAGAAAAATAATTAGGATAGACTCTGCAGTTTGTTTAAAAGATATGGCAGAAATACTTGAAATAAAATTAAGCCTTCAAGCCGGAAAAGCCTTGAATGAAAAGTTGACATTGCAAATCAAAACCATTTCTACTTTTGAGTGCAATCCATGTGATCGGACAAATTCACGTGACGAACTCTTGATTTAGTCATGTCCGACGCTTGTCCGGTCAAGCTGTGCTAAAAACATCTGTGCAGCGGAAATCAAGAAGGGTGTGAAAAACTGTGTGAAACCAAGCGGGTGTATATAAATGCGGCTGTTTACATTTCAAGAACTCCACTAAACATCACCAAAAAAAGCAACAACATCCGGTGAGTCAATCCACGACACCATCACCGCAACAGCGCGAGGGACCTCAGCGACGCAGAGAAATGTTTTTTTCTCCAAAGGAACCTCAGCCTATGGCGCTTTGCACTTGTCGTTTTCTTCCTCCTCTCGTTTAATTAAGAAAGCAATCCCTCGTTCCCCAGAGCAGCCCCACTCTCACCCATTCTGCCTTGTGCCCTGTTTAATAAATGATCATGACGATAACGGCGCCTGACAGGGAGCAGTGCCGGCGCGTTGGCATCGTATGTGGCTCTACGGGCATTTGTGTTAGCCTGTCAACGCCGCACCGACACATCCGACGGCACGCTGGCTAGCATAACACTCAATTAAGATGCTACATGTGACACGGGAAGTTATAATACCAAAGCGAGCCGTGCCAAATGAACCTTAAATGACTGCAAAGTTGATGCCGCTCCATTTTTCAGGCGATAAACAGCGGTTAACAAAACACGTCGCCTTGTTTGTTGTCTTCTCCGGGTTGATTACCATATTCCGTTGTGAAAGAATAAACACAACAAGGAGTAGAAGATGCAAGGTTGTAGTAGAGTGGGTTTTACAAGTAAACTTTGCCAGTAGCCGACAACACGCTGCAAGATTTACATCACAGGTTTTCATGACATGCTGAACACGTAGCGGAGTCAATGTTGCTTTAAACATTAATTAGGAGCATGGATGTACTTTGTGAGCGCAGGGAGACAGTGGTGGTTCATTGATGTTTGTGTTAGTAAGAGAGGGGAACATTCATTATTCACTGAACTTAGAGTGCTCATGAAACATTGTGTTATAGAAAACGGCATTCTGATCATTGTAGCTGATAGAACTGTAAGCACAAATGGATATGTGTTATCTACAGTGCTGCAGCATGATCGGGGTGGTTACATGTGAGCACGTCAAGTCATGGCAGTATGTTTTAAAATGGAGCTCAACATCAATAAAGCCCCCTTCAAAGCTCATTCATCTTTCCCATAGACTTTTCAAAATTTCAAATATTAAGGGCCTCATTTCTCAATCCATGCAGTAAACTTTGAGTATACACTGATATGCAGCATGTGTTACTTTGGGCGTGTTCCAAGTGATTTACTGCGACCCTTCTTTCTATTACGAAACTGAAGTTAATGGCAGTATCTATTTGAGAGCCACGTATAAAGTTATGTGCATCCAGAGTAAGTCTGTGCACTGTGTTTGGATCATGAAGACTTAACACTAATGGGAGGGGTGATTTTAACTTTGGACTTAGATGTGAGATCACAGATCTCGGTGAAACATGCACAAAAACATGCACACAGCGGTGCAGGGTCTGCGCCTCAACCAGGACCCCTGTACCATACTTGGTGGTTGGACTCCAAGTATGGTACTTGGAAAGAGAGTCTCTCTTTAACGGACTTGGGACAGACGTGTGAAAACACAGTTTAATGGATCATTGTGGAACACTTCGGTTTCATGCAACACTGTCAGTGGGAGGCAGGGCCAAAGTGTTGTAGGTAAGAGTGTATATTTTATTACCTCATTACCTAATTTAAAATCACAATCAAACGCACTATTGGTGAAATATATTTTTTTTCAGTTTAGGCCCAGATTTACTAAGGCAGGTGCAAAATTGTATTACATCAAATTTGCACGCGCTATTTTGTGGGCGTGCAGGTGAAGAGGAAGCACAAATGTGTGCGTACCTCTGCTGCTGCTCCTTTGGGAGAACAGACACATGTAAAAGGAGGTTAGGATGATAAATGATGATATTCACTAGCCTCATAGGCCAACAACTTAACCCTCCCGCTATCTTCAGGTCCATTTGACCCCATCTGTGAAACTTTCATGGGTGATCCAAAACATCACCCAACATACAATTTATGCAAATTTTTTTCTGATATGAAAACGTATGTTGCTCTTTGACCAAATGTGCATTCCTCAAATGAAGAGAGCACGAAGGCTAAAAATTGTATACATTATTTAAATTATATAGCACATCCATTAAAAAAAAAAAGGTTTTAATGAGATCTTGGGCTATAGGAAACGTCTGGGATTAGTGTCTGGCTCCTTCAAATTTGAACAATTTGAATCATCATTTGAACCTACACTGCAGTCTTTGTGAACGGCAGAATAAGCCAGTCCTCCTGCTCGTTTATCTAGAGTTCAGACGCGCACTGTACCGCACACAGACAGGGATGTGATAGAAAACCTGCAGGCGTTTGCCTTTAACCAGCGCTGCCCAAAAAATGAATTTGGGACGGCGGATCGCGCAAATTTTAAAACAGCCTCCTCAAAAGCAGTTTACAGGATAACGGGACAGCAGAGGCACTGCGTGGCTTTGGACATACCTGAGACGAGAGGGAGATGAGGAATAGGTGGATGAGTCGCGTCTTCTCATCATCAATACTCATCAATACTATGTTCACAGAGCGCACAATTTAAGGACATTAAAAGGATCAAGGACGAACTCCTGAAAACCATTTGAGGGACAGTTTGAGTAACTGCACCAATTCAAAGCGACACTGCTGAGAATCCAGGCCGAAATGTAGAGTGCGTTTTTAATAATCTCTCCCCTTCACACTATTATTTTATAGTAGGCTTATTTGTATTTGTAAATGAGCCAAACATTTTTAAACATTTTTATCGCCACATTGGAAAGTGTGACACCTGCTTTTCGGACGTACAACATTTTCTCACAGTTGTGCTCCTAGCAGTCTTGATAAATCAAACAGCTCTAGCAAAACACTATCATTTGCATTTTCTCCACCTCTAATTTTGCGCATTGGGACAAAATTGCCCTGTCCATATTCATAAGGTCCCATGTGCTAAATTTGTGCTGCGGGAGAGAGGCGCAAATCCCAACTGCACACACTTTTTGCTCCAGCTTAGCACGTGCAACCCACTTTGCACCTGTGAAAACGCTTAGTCAATCATGGGTCTAAGTGTACACTGGGGTCATTTGCAGCTTTGTCAGCTAAAAAGGCCAAAAGTTTTAGTGTGTGCTGCCAACTATGGTTTCAATTCAATACATTTTCAAGGGCCTGTGACATCACACACCTTTGTTGAGAGACCAGCTGTAGGAGAGGAGAGTCAACTGCAAGTAACTGTTGGTCCACACCACGGTCCAGACCCTTAAATGTATTCTTTAATGCTCCAAGCACTGCAGTTTGGGCTGAGGCTGTGGCTGGAGTTCAGGAGTTTAGTCCCACTTTTAAGTTTTGTCAGAAAAGTAGAGGTACAATGTTGAGCACAGACGTTATTCCAACAAGTAATGTGTAAATCCAAACAGAAGAACAGAAGAACAGCTCAGGAGTCCATATCAGGGTACGGACAACCAACGAACATTAACCCACACTTGTTGTTAACCCACACTTGTTGTTAACCCACACTTGCATCAATAACACAGATACTTTATTGATCCACGAAGGATATTCAAATTCAATGCAAAAACAGTGGGCTCAAAGCAAAGTCTGCCTTTGCATTTAGTTATTTATTTTTATTATGATCCAAAACCCAATATTTTGTAAAATTGTAATGACAAATACTACATTTCATAACCTAATTTCAAACTTAACTTCTTTACTTAAGCCTTACTCGAACTGGAATCATGGATTTATGTAATAGTCTATCATTATCTCCTTTACCATGCCAAATAAGTTCACATCTCAAATGATCAAATGTGAATCCCTGAGCTACTCAATATAGCTTATATAAGACTCCACTTATCACACACATTTCCATTGCTTGTAAATATAGAAAGCTTTACATATCTTGACAGATCTCACTATGTATTAAGTTAAACTCCATATTTACAGCCCCGGATGCAAGTATCTTCACCGCTCAGGCCCACAACAGAGAGTTACGTATCAATACACAGCAGGGTTAGCGCCCCAAGTCACCGCCAGCTATGCGAAATTAGCATTTAAAAATGTTTTCACTGCCTTGCCCGAGGTGCTGTGCTTGAACACACTGTAAGCATCCGTGGTACAGTGTACAGGCATGAGGCGAACAGGCGCTGTATGGGCTGCGTTAAAATGATTCATGCTGACATTTGTTGGGGGGCGGAGCAACGGTAACAATGGTTCATGACAGGGGAAGAGGGGATCCAAGATGAAAGCAGAATCCATGCACGGTGAAGGAAAGAGTAGTAAATAGACGAGTTGGGGCTTCATAAAAGGAACATCGTCAGGCGGGGGGAGGGGGGGGACGGGTCAGCGAAGACCAAAAATGAGATGGAGCACTGGGGAACATGGAAAGATAAGATGAAAGGAGAGGACAGCTTAGAAGAGAACAAAAGACACACACACAAAAAAAATGGAATGATAAAGAAGAGAATCCACTGAAGGAAGAAAGCTATAGCGAGGAAGACAAGCACAGACCGGGCAGTTTGGGAACGAGCAAGAAGCGGAGCCGAGTCAGAAACGAGCAGCGAAGCCGTGCAGCAGGAGAAGAGAGACAAGGTTTTATATAACAAAAGCGCAAACTATCTTGGCCTCCTCGCGTGGCCCCCTGTGTCTTTTAGAATTGATTTTGTGATTTGACTGTGCCATATACGACGTGAGTTATTGACCATATATGGGCCTCTGATCCTCGGGTTGCTCCCTGTTCACAGATGCAATGTGCAGGGAGAGAATGGGCTTTTCCTCTGGAGCTGCTCGGGTGTGAGACAGCCTGCTGGAGCAGATAAGACAAATCTGTAATCAGGAACCTGCCCCAAAACACATTCTACTGATGGCTTCTTTTTGTTGCTACTATTTTCTTCTTGACTGATCCTCTTTCTGCTGACGTGTACGGCAATAAAATATGGATGTGTCAACATTACCGGCACTTTTATCATCCAGGTGAGTTTTTGTAATCTACACAAATGAAAGAATATATATATATCTCGCTTTGGGTTTGGCATTCAGCCTCATAAAGATAATCTATAGGTTTTAGAATGTTGAAAAATCTGTGCTGTTGCGATCAAGTACAGGATCATGCCTTTTGAATTAGCTCAAAAAAGTCCCTCAAAAAGAAAAAAGTCTGGGGATTGAAACCCATGAATAAAATTAAAGAAAAGAAGAAGAAGAAAGAGAAGACATACGAAAAAGAAGATGAAGAAGAAATGAGATAGAAGAAGAGGAAGAAAGACAAACAAGACAACAAAGAAGTATTAAATGTGTACTTATGTTCAGTTTGTTGAAATCTTTGGATTGCAAACTGATGCGACAAGGATTTAGATCTATCATATTCCATATTCTTCCCAGTTTGCCCTGTGCTCGATAAGATCATACGTTGAAAGGTTAATCTAGGCTGTCGTCTAACTATAACAATATATTAACTATTTTCTTCTGTTTCCCGATACTGGATACTGAAAATCATACTGGTAACCGTCTTACACTGAAACGCTACCGACACATCTTCGGAGGAGTAATTACTGTGGTTGCGGACAGACTTGGACAGAGGTAGACTGCATGGCCCACTTCTTCTTTGCTGAGACATGTTTAATTCATCCTCGCCTCCACTTTCTTCCTGCTTGTATTTCCCTCTCTTCTGCTTATCAGCTCTTCATGTGTTTGTGGGCGCTCGGAGGCTTAGAGCTTCACTTTCTCACTTGTTTGTGCAATGTTTTCCCTCATTTTGATTCTCCTTGTCCTTAACACACACTAACGCTACCAATTACTGTAATGTCTGCAGTCATGTATCACATAACGGTGTATGTGATAAGATAAGCACATATGTGAAACGGAGTCGGACAGATTCCAGTTTCAGAACGGATTCATGTGCCCATCACATCAACTTTGCTTTTTCAGGTCAAATAAAACTAATCTACAAAGCATTAAGACGTGATTCTCCCTCGCCAAAGCAGAATGCATTACCCTTTCGAGAAATCTCCTGTTAAGCCGACAAAAGTAAAGTAATGCGAGACTAAACCATGACAAGAATTCTGTCTGTCATATGATGTTCAATTTGGGGCAATTAACAGTCGTGTGGGGATGAGTCAGGGGAGATGATTCACACGTCCGTTCGTACCAGTGCACTCACAGCTGTGCAAGTCGATCACGGCCAGTTCTTTCTGCCTAAGTGACTTGCTTCGTTGCTTTTCAAAAACAAGTGAAATGAACTGAAAGATTTTCTCATTTGGCTGAAGAGCTAGAAGGGGTTGTTTTCTTGGACTGAAGACCGTTGACGCTTACAGAGACTTGACAACTAATGACTGTTAGGAACAAATCTAGAAACAGGGAAAAAGGTTGAAATCTCACAAGAAACGTCATTGTCTGCATGCCCATTGGACAAGTTATTGCTGTTTGTCCAGCTTCCATTTGAGTGTGCAGTAGGGGTAATAAACAGGAAGACGGAGAGGGAAGGAATAAGCGGGTGGCATCAAAGGGCAGGGACAGGAAGAGCCATGCGCGAGGTGTGGCCCTGCTTCAGAACTTAAAATGACACACAATGACAGATGACAAGATGAATTATCATGCAGTGACAACCTTTTAATTGAGCAAGAAATTGTCAGCAGATTGTCCTGCTTTGCTTCATTGTCTGGAAGAACTGTGCACACACTGAAGAATATGGATTTGCTGGAGGATTTGAGATAGAAACAAGTTGGGGCTGTGTTTGAACATTTCAGACTGGCTTGAATAAGGGAGATAAATCAAGTAATGAAGCTGTTGAAGTGTGTGGAGTAAAGCAAGATTTGCAAGTGCCATTGAAACACAAATTGGCCTTGCACAGAATCTTTTTCACTCTGAAATTCTCTTTTTCAGTGTTGGGATCAAAATCCGAGGAATCATCAAGTATCCCAAACAAGATTAACTGTCTCAGATTCCCGACAATGTGCCAGACCTTGTTATGATTCCTCCATTCATCAGGAGCCCCTCGATGCAGTCTCGGCCCTCGGTCTCGGTCGCTCTCTCTGTGGCCTGTCCCTCCCCTGAGCCCAGTACAATGTGCCCCTGTAAGACAGGGACACGGAAGACAGGGGCTTTTCAGAGTGGGCCAAGACACGCAGCTGAGCGGAAGATACCCCCCGCCACCCACCCCCAAGTCTGCGTCTGGACCCTCTCTCTCTCCCACTGCTCCTTCGTGAATGAACTCAGCTGGCTCACTATCGGCCCATTACTTAATAGCTCTTGTCCTGCTCGTTTTCATTTGCTTCTCCTCCAAATCTACTTGCCTTGCCTTAATGACGCGCCGCACGTCCTCTCTGAAACTCTCTCTCCCGCTCTCGCTGTGGGTCCCTCCAAGGAGTCTTCCCTGCAGGAATCTTTTCTCCTCTTTTATGGATTATCATTATCATTTTCCCAGCCAACATTTCTCTGCACTCTCAGCCCAAATTCTTTTATCTTCTGACGCTTTCATCCGCAGCCTCCCTTCCCACGTCTCATGCCCCTCTCCTCGCACACTTTCTTTTTCTCTCATTTTGGAAGCTGTCAAGGTCCAGACAGGTTTTAAGGAATTATTAAATGGTTATTGTTATGCTTTAAATTAAACGGTGTATTACACCATGACAACCCATATCTGAAGGGAAGAATATAAGAGTAGATATGAAGGGAGGGGTTGAAGAGTAGAGAGGATGGTGTTGGGCCATTGGGATGTGATAGAAAGGAGAATTGGATATACTCATGGCTTAGAGGTTGTTTCAATTTACAGTGGTCAATAGCTATCAAAAATTGTTTAATAAAGCAGATGTAAATAGGCAACAAATAAAGCAAAACTTGATTGTTGTGTTCAATTAAAACAAATGAATAACAGCTGTTGGAAAGAAAACTGTTGCGTATTTGACCCATCCTTTAATTAAGTAAACCTTTCAGGAACTTTGGGCAACCACAGTGTTGTCCCGGTGTTGGATCTTGGTCACTGTGTATTGCAGTCAGCAACTACAGCAGTGGTTCCCAACCTTTTCTGTCCCAGGTACCCCCTAAGCTTTGTCTCACACTCAGAGTACCCCTTAACTTGAGTTTCAGACAAATAAATAGGTTTATTAGTTGCATTTTATTTTTTAAATTCAGTTATTAATGTTACATATTTTCTTTTACTTATATTTATGGTACAAGATACTCCAAAACAATGGTAAACTAATGACACTTTTTTTATTCAGATAAAAGTACACTGAATCTTCTTTTAAAACCTGAAACCATTCCAAGGACCCCTGGTAATTGCTCACGTACCCCTTGGGGTCCCCATACCCTCAGTTGGGAAACACTGATCTACACGATCTGGCTGTGTGGGAACAACACTTTGTTCATACTTTGTGGCTTGCTTTGATAAAATACCCTCCTGAAGAGACCCATCAGCTCTGCAGTTTTAAACAGGAAGACAATTGTCCCATTTCCACTATTGAGCTGTTTTTAGATTATTATTGAAATTTATGATAAACAAAAAATAAATTAATTATCTTTGCTGAAGTTCAATAAGTACCATGAAAAAATCAGTTTGTCTCCTCAAAATACAATAAAGTCCAGTCCAGAACCTGCACAAAAAGGTGGGGTTATATTAGTAAAGGCAAAGGTAAAAAGAAAGAAAATATAATGCACTTGTAGTAAGTTGGGGAGGCTCTAAAAGCTGCAAGGACAACATTTCAAGACAAGCCACGTTTGAAGTATACTTGTTCTTGTGAAAAATGGAAGATATTTTGAAGTGGTACTTTTTACTCACAATAAACTACTTTGGGAGAGGGAAGAGCACTTTACCACAGTTGAAGCAGTTGTTATGACTAACTGTTAGTGAGTGAGTAGTCTTGATGGTTGAAATCATCATTATCCACTATTGCTTGTGCTTGTCAGGGTTTTCAGCGATGAGGTACAACGTGATCTGTGCTCAGAAGATAAAGAGGGAACGACTTTGAGAAACTTTGTGTGTTGTCCCTATGTACACCGTAGGTTGTCTTAACTTTTCTTTTCAAGAGTCCATCACTTGATTGTCCCCTTGGAGATGTTGTTGCTTTGCCGAGAATGTTCCACAGTGTATCTATATCCATGAAGACAAGCAGGCATAACTACCAGGCCAAGTTTCAGGACGCGATGAAAAAAGAAGTTTATCAGACAGGACAGAAGTTGCGTGAAAGGAGGAGAGATAGTCGGCAAATGTCGAGGCCTGGACTCAAACCCACGACGCCGTGGTGCAACGCCCTTATCCATTGCACCACCAGCGACGCCTTATCTTGTCTGCTTAATTAGAATAGTTCAAAGATACAATAGAGATCGGGAAACGGGGCCCTTGTGCACTGAATCGAGACGACCAGCAGCCGAAGGGAGGAACCTCGGAATAATTGGTACTGAGACATCGTGTGACACTTCTGACGAAGACGGAGCATGTCAAGGTAATTACATCATCTTTTATCTATTGTCTGATGTAGAAGAAACAACAAAACGATTTCATAAACCTCCTCAAACTCACTCACTTATCATCTTTCTGAGCCCAAATCAACGACTGATCATCTCTGAAACCCCTTGCGCAAAGTTCAGAGGTTTTGGTCCGAACCGCTCACTTCCACGATGAGTTATGTTTTTAAAATCACAAACTTAATGTGAAAAGTTTTGTACGTACACACTCTTTGTTGATAAAACCTCAGGGGTCAAGGTATTTTTTGAATAATAAAAATACCCAAAAAGTTATATAGTGCACATTCAATTGCTTGCTTCTGTATACATTTCATCTAACCATGTCTGACATCTGAATCCAGGTTGGACACTTCTTCCCCAGTTCCCTCTGCACTGTAAAGCTGGTGTTAGTCATGAGCAACACTGCACTCTGACAGACAGCAGACAGCATTCACCCTGAAAGATGAACACAGTCTACCGCATTCCATACAGAGCTGGAGTCAAGACCTTCGCCTGCCTCCGAACCGACCTCTTTGATAATTGTTTTTCTACCAAACAAGAGCAAAAGTTCGATTTTCTCTTCTTCCCCTCAGTGGAAAACAGAATAACTACCTGTCTACTCTGTTACACTGAAATGAAACCTTGTCTGTAGAGCTTTGGAGTTGGCAACTTTTGACTCTGGTGACACTTGTCATCTGAGTTGGAGCAAAGCGTATTCTGTTTTTGACTGTAGTATTCATTAAAAATACAGTAAAGTCTTTGGTGCCAGTCCCAAATCTGGCTGAAAGGTTTTATCAGACATGACAACCAAAATGGAAAGAAAACATAGTTTACATCACACGCAGTAATCTGAAGAGCCTCCAAATAGCTGCAAGGACATTATATGCAAAGCAAACCTGAAGCATACTTGTTCATTGGCATATTCAAAGATGATTCTGAAGGCATAATTTTCAGACACCATAAATGACTTTCATTTATGTAACTGATTTTGTATTTGTATTTGTATTTGATTTGATTAATTTGCTTTATTTCAAGCTTGTGACTGAGAATATAAGACATTTGGTTCACAATAGTCACAGATTATCCGCATACACAAACACACGGATAGGCACACAAGTCCACACATAAACAATTACACCTACAATATATCTGAATGTCCACCATGTTTCTCAAGTAAACGCTAATATTAAACCATATTAGCTCGAAATGGAGTGGGTGGAAGAAAAGCGTATAACTCTCACCCCATGTACTTTTCACTGTGTAGTTGCAGTGTTTTAACAAAGTTATATTTGACAAGGATCTTAATGTCATGTGTTGACCAGAAAAAGGCTTTAAAGTTCGCTTCTGTTGCACATTTTTATCTAAACGAATAGTACCAGCCATAACAACCTCATCGATTGTTTATTTAGCTCCAATAATGACAACACAGAGTGGATTTTGACTATGACTAGCAAAAATAACTAGTTCATATCCAGCTAAGCTGATATCAATCATTATAACACTGCCTGGTCTGAAACCGATCAGATTATCACAGTCATCGCTCTGCTGCAGACCACAGGAGACAGCTTTTGTTTTTGCTTTCAATATGGCTTGGCAACAATAGGCCCTGTTCAGCTCTGTATACATCTTATAAATGTAACAGATTAATAACATAAATGTATACGTGATGAATGAAGAATGAAGAGGATGGGCTCTGTGCACAACAGTGCTGGGCTCAGTAGCGTCAGAGCTTCCTGTTCACTTCTGTCTCTATGAGGTCACATTAAAATGAACATCAAGCAGTGAATAGTGAGCTGCAGGTGCATTTTGTAGTGTTCATGGGTCAATGTTAACATTAAGGCTAATTTTGAGGCATAGTAAATATTTTTTTTTAAATATTAATAACTGAAGCAAGCTATTAAAAACATAATCCAGCAGTTATCTGATTTTGAGCAGTGCCAGATTTGGCACGTGCCCAGATCCTTTGGCGCAAGCACTGCAGTTGCAATAGTAACCACTCTTGGAACAAACCTTATTATTGAGATTCCTTCGATCATATTTACTCTTGGAATTTGAACTGCTTTCCTGATAAATATATTCTCAAATTCTGTAAAGGTAATACATTTGAGCTGTTGATAAAAGTGAGAAAACGGAACAGTGTTAAAATGAACACTTTTGTTTCTCTTTCAAAAATTTTACTGTGAATCTGTCCAATTTTGATACTATTATACTATTATGATACTAATATTTTAACTACATTTAAACTGCGCATTACTTGAGGCCACAGAACACATAATAATCACATATTAAAGAGTTAAACAGGTTTCATTAAGGATGTGCCAAATGGGACGGGTGTTTCGTACTGGGTAACGACAGAGCCCTTTGCTTCAGGAGCAGGCCTTTGAGTCAGACGTATTTTCTAGAGCCAACCCTGACTTCAATAATTCAATGCAACTAATGCTTATACGACTACTTTGATATAAGTTCAAAAGCCAAATATTAGACACCTTCAAATCCAAAGACATGAATAGTTACATTTGTGTGCCTTTTGGAGCTGTCACTGTATTAACAAAACTATTCAAACGTTAACTAGCCCCATCTGATTCGGTGGCATAAGGCTTTGCGTTTGCCAATATATAACAGCTCCAAACAAGCAAGTTAAAGTTGTGGGAGCAGACAGATGGTACACAGGAGAGCATATGGACATAAAATAGCCAAACTTACTGCAGGGCTGAGCGGAGAGAGGCAGCCTCAGAGCAAGTGTAAATGGAAAGAACAGAAATTATAGTGATCGAAAAGAAGTGCGTACAATGACAGGGAGGAGTGGAGGTGAGATGGGGAAATAAGGGACTTGTAATGTGAAAAATGGAACCCAAAAATATCCCAGGAAAGGAGATTTTGCAGGCCATTTTAGCCGGTATACTTGGTCGAAAGCTTAGATAGTTCAGAGCTGTGAATAGAAAGAGAGAGCTAAGGCTTTCAGTGTAAACCAAACCATGTCTAGGGTTTACAGAGAACAACCCAATATCTGTCTAAGTAGATAAAAACTTAAAAAAAGTAAATGCAAAGGAAAGACTTCATGACAGTAGGGTTAGAGGTTAGAGTTAGGGTTGATTTTATTCAGAATACTCATTTTGTCCATTCTTTCATTTGATGGTATTCAGAATAAACTGTTAACCAGATAATAAACCAGAGGAATACATTACGGTATTAGATCAGGTCATTTTGGGTTTTAACTGCGCTGAATTATGAGGGGAATCAAAGAAAACATTGCTCTGGTGGTGAGTGTAAGTTTCCCGTCTCTAATTCGTGATGAATAAATGCAAAACAAATTTGAAGCAACAAACATGACACTCTTTAATCTGACGTTTTTTCAGTATAAAAGTATGCAATTCAATGTTACAGTATTCTCAGTATTCAGAATACAGTACTCTGTTTGGGTCATGTTACAAAATATACTGTCATACATGTGACTAAATACTTTTTCAAAGTATTCTTCCACATCTCTGGCCATAATTAATCTACATTACTCTACATCATTATCATAATATGATATTGTCATGGTATTCACCTCGTGGAATATGGTACAATACATATGGCTCAATGTCTATCTCTAATGACTATCATAAGCCTTAAGTGCAATAGCAAAATATCTGGTGCCAGATTATAATAACTACACCTTATTTTGCGTTAACAAAGCATGACTTAATTCATAATGAACATATAGTTTATTAAGCATGATTCAGGAGTAGTAACTACTTAATTAATGTTAGGGTTAGGAATTAGGGTTGGAGAGTATTAGTTCAGTAGTTACTAAGACTGAATTATTCTTTATAAACTATTTGTTAACTATTAATTAAGTTCATGATTTATTAAGAGAGGAATACGAGTAGTTAATATAAAGTGTTACCCTCAAGACTCAAAGTAGTTAAAGGCAAAGTGTTAGCTGCACTGAAAAGAGCAAAGCACTGTGGTCAGTGTTGAACAACTATGCATTTTGACAAAAAAATATTGTTACACCCACTGTGTTGTCATTTCAAAGTCAGTTCTGATACTAAAGAATATACTCAGTACCAGTTTTGAAACTACAGAGGTGATAAAAATGTGCTTCTTTTATACACATCCAACACAAAATAATAGTACCATGTTACATGTGGTCTTATACTCTGATAAAGCTCAAAATCATTATAAAGCTGTTTAGGACAGGTAACATTCTGTCCTGTATGTGATTTTATCTTCTGTTTTTTTCATGTGTCATGTGTTTTTTTATTTATTACTTTATTATAAGGTGATGCTAGACACATGACAATGACAAGTGACCTGTACAGAACAAGACACAACAATAAAGACCTTTAAGGAGCTGTTGGAGGGAAAAATCAAATGGATAACACAAAAAGGAAACAATTACAAAATAAACGGGGGAAAAAAGAATAATAAATGCGAAATAATAAAATAATTGATAAAAACAAAAATAATCAAATGATAAAGATGATTAGTATTTGATTTTTAATTTTGACAACCCTTTCTGTATAAGAACCTAATGCAAAGCCCAAACTGAGAGCAGATTGTGCGGGTGGAGACTTAAGAATGTTACAGAGCTGGAGAGGTTTGAAGAGGCCAGGCATGTGTTTGAGCGTTCACCCTCTACGCTCAAAGTACACAGTCTGTATGCACACACACTCACACTCTTCAATGTTTCATGCCTCCATTTGCAAGATTACATCTTTCAATTAAAACACTGATGGCTGTCTCCGCTTCACCCGTGTGGATCTGAAAGTGAAGTGAAAGGGACATATAGAGAAAATTGAGGTTTAGATATATTCTTTGTGCTGTTTGTCAATAGAACTGTGAATTAGAGGCAAGCGGTTTCAGTACTTTTAGAACAGAGGTCATTTATATTATCCAGGGGCCGGATTCTTTGAAGGGCTGAGGCTGGACGTCAAAACTGCATCACTATTCTCTGTTTTTTATCTTTCATCATGATATAAAATGTCATAAAATACTATAGTTGTCACCTGAAATCCTGACTTTATTTTGTTTTTGTTAAAATTCAACAGAATGAGCACAAATCCAGAATATCAAGTGTATTTTTGGATCAGCTCTCAAAATGTCTCAAATCAGAAATAATCAAAAAGTACCCAAAGTGTCAAATTAGACTTTACATAGTGTACATTCAAAATATTGACCAAATGTTCTAAATAGTCTATAAATTGTGAACATAGTAGATGTAAAAGACTGAGCATAGGCGGTCACAGTCTCTATACCGCAGGGACGCATTAGCTCTACCATTTCTCCAGCCTTAAAGAGTGCATTTGTGTGAGTGTTTCCTCCTGAACATGTGATCATTAGGTGTTGTCAGTCGGGACATGCCCTTCTGCTCGGCCTCTCTCTGCTATAAATAAATGATGGCCCCTCGGTTGGTGGGACCTCTGCTCTTTCCTCAAAGGTTACACTGTAAAAACCTGCTCCCTATCGATACACACTGCTTTTATAGATATCAGGTCATGTATAACTGTTCCATACCTGAATGAGCTTCCATTGTATAAGTTAGAAGGTATTGTAGTGTGGAATTGTGTAGGCAGATAATTGCTCGGGTCCCTAAGCCCGATGGGTCCCCAGCAAACACCTATTAAAAGTTGTCAGCCTGTTATCAACACAGCTAATTACAGGTTGTCATGTAATGGTGTGTAAACAACATGACTGATACAGGCACCTAAAGGTGACATGGGTGCTCTAGGGTTCCCTGCATTATGCCATCGCATGAGTTACTAAACCGCTAACTCCCACCCTGCATAAATATGCAGTGGGCGCTGGAGTCACAGAATCACACAGTGTTCACTGTCAAGCTCCTACACACGCCACCACAGGCATTTACATTTCCTTTCTCAGTTGTATGGATACGAGAGGTGATGCAATAAAATAAATCTGATGTAGTGAATGTGGGTCAAATTAAAACTCATCTATTGTTATTGTGTCTTTTTACATTTTGTGTGTAATAATGTGGTTGATTTACTGTATATAGCACTTTTTGGACATCCAAAGACACATTGCATCATATATTAATTTCATACTGTGTTGTAAGATATTGTAGAAGCCACAGCTGTCCTGAGGCAAACTGAAGGAAGCAAGGCTGCCAATCTGCACCATCAGCTCCACTGAACCACACACCACATTCATACAAGGGAAAGGGGGTGAAGTGTCTTGCCCAAGGACACTACAACAGTTTGCACTGAGCCACAGCGGCCCCTTGTGGCCCCTGGTGTTCAGAGGTCGTTCTGTCCAAGCCTGGCTTAGCTCCTGAGATCTGGTATTCTCAAGGCCACTGCCCTTCCTCTCTCAACCACAGGAGCACATTTGCAGTGAATGTGGGTAAAGTGCCCTGTCACAGTTGCAGGGTAATCATTATCTGGTGTGGAAATATTGCTAATGATTCTAACAATCTTATCTTGGGAGATTTCAGGTCTCAGGCCTCCGGTTCTATAAGATTATATCAACAATGGGCATCATACTTTGCTACTTGCTTGAGCAAATTAGCATTCATTACCTACAGATTGTGAGCAAATTATCCTCATTTATATTACAAGCCCCATCCCTGTTGTGCATTCATCACGTGCGTTGACTATTATTTTCCCTCTTCTTGGTTTGTAAGGCATGCTCTGGGTCCCAGCATGTGGCCGGGCTTGTCATTCATAATAAATGTGCTAAGGTTTACTTCCCTTTAACCTGCGTGACATACACTCTATTTATATCCCAATGCCACGGCACAAGGATTTATGCTCACACAAACACAAACTACTGTATATAACACTGATATGTCAGCTCGGTGTGAGAGGTGAAGGCTGGAGTCAATTGTCTCTTATTGCTGCGTAGCTCAGCTGATCTCAGTCGATACATATGTGCACAGATTTGGGAAACAACAGAAACATCACAGCGTCCATTACACGTCCTATTGGGATGGTAACCTAAACATGAAGTATGCGCAGTATTGGAATAGAGCGTGTTGTAATTGTTGTCAGAAATCTGTGCACTGGGGCTACATCTGCATCTGCAATGAAAAGTAAAGGATCTTGACTGAAGCAAAAAAATAATGATATAACAGGAGTGTCAAAATGTTTTTCCACCAAAGACTGCTATTGAAATATTTGAAGAGGATGGTCTTCAAATATGGTCACTGTGGTTCTCCCCGAGGTTTCTACTTTTTCCCATGGGGTTTTTTGTAGTTTTTCCTCGCCGCGAAGGAGGGTCAAAGGACATTCTGGGACAGTTATCTGAACTGCTGGCCCATCGAGGCAACTGTTGTTGTGATTTTGGGCATTATAAAAATTAATTGATTTGATTTGATTTTGGTCACAGAATACTTTTAAAATGAATTTTTGTTTAGTTTAGTTTATACTTTTTAGTTTAGTTTCTTATTTTATTTTATTTTATTTTAATTTAGTTTAGTTTTTATTTTGTATTTTACTTTAGTTTTTTTTAGTTTTAGTTTGTTTTTTTGTTTTTTTTTCTAGTTTTTGTTTAGTTTGGTTTAAACACAGCATTTGACACATTTCTCGTGTCATTTTGATATAGTTACAGCTCTATCTGAGTCATAAAACCTCATCTCTCTGCACATGGTGCTGAAGTCTGTGTGTAGAAAAATGATTATTAGATTACTAAATTAGTTTATGAATATCTCAACAATCAATAAGTTACGATTAATCAGTAAACTTGTTTCAGCTCAAGCTTGGACTATTATTTGCAATGTGATGTTGTTGAGGTTATAGGGGTATCGTTTTGTAAATTTGCAGCAGAAAAGTACGGCGTATGATGATTACTATTATATTTTACATTACATATAAAAAATACAAAAATGACTGAACTAAGTAAACTAACCAGCATCAGTTTTACTCCTGGTTTGTCTCACACATTGATCAGTGATCCAAAGCATGTCCTCACTCGTGCTGCCATAACCGCTCACCCACAAGGACCAGCAGAGGCCCCGCCTCACAACAGAAACATATGTTAACGTGACTTGAAAGCCATCAGCATTAACACAGCCTTTAAATCCATGGGGGTCTGCGGGGCTTCACCAAAAACATGGAACCGGGGAGCGCAGGAAGAGTTAAGCATTTCAACCCCGCGCGCCGCAATGCTCCGCGGACCAGCACCACCGCGGCACGGAAGATGGATGGGCTCCAACCACAGTGTCAGAGGGTAACTGTCTGGTTTGGAGTGGGTAAATAAAAGAGAGAATACTTGGTCAGACGGTGATAAATCCTGAATGAGAAGAATTCAAGATGCTTAATATTAAATAATCAAACAGTTTTAGAAATCTCTCCCGCACACTCAGTGCAGTTGTTCCTCTTAATGTTATAAATAAATAAATAAACCATAAATAAAATGTTTTATGATCCAACTTTCACAACAAAAATATAATTTTTATTCTGTATTATTTCCTACAATTTCCTTGGCATTCATTGATTGAGATTTAATTTTATTTAAAAAAAAAAAAAAAAAAATTACATTTACAAACACTGTAAAAAGTAAGTCAAGCTATCCAAAGAAGAAATGATAAATACTCATAAGTAAAGGGGAGTCGGTGTCCTTCCCCAGGAAAATGGGGATAAATCATGTGTCATTTCAGGTGCATTCGGGTGCATTTTAATGTCATATTTAACACGTTATTTTAATAGACTGCACAAATGATTACAGGGTAATCATTTGCTCTACCAGGTCTTGTATGGATAGCTTTTGACAGTATATTTTGACATGGGTTTATGTGTTTTAAGAAGCCCCCCAGCCCCAGATCGAGTTTGTGTGCCCTGCCTTTACAACGGCACGCACAGGCACCGAGGACTGAGGCTCCAGAGAACCACTGCAATCTCATATGTCTGGACAAGCCCATTTGCGTTTAGTGTTTGTATCAATTGCTGAGGCAGAATCTCTCTCTCTCTGGTCCGGACACAGCCCACCAGAGCATGTGCCCCCTGTGGTTGTGGCCCTAAACAGTGGCTTGGTTTGCTGATGCCACGGCTGGCCCTGCAATAGAATGTGATGGATGCTTAGTTACCAAAAACCCTCCATACAAAATGAATATATTAGGCTCCTATTAGATAACTGCATCATGGGTGATTGTCTTTCAGCTGCAACACAATTCTTCAACCCAACTGATGCTGTGAGTGGCTTCTAATTTCTGTAACAAACGTGGAAAGACAGGTTCTGTGGTCGTGAAAAAGATGTAAAAGATGTTACTGTGTTTGAAAATCACTGGCATCAAGCAGAGAAAACATCTAAGGAGATTGCAGAAATGATTTAAGGCACTACAGGCAAAATTCCTTTTTTTAACATTTTTTTGTTTTTTGGTCAGTTTGCTCTCTTTCGGCTTTCATGTGGAAACAACAAACTTGTCCAATCTGCTCCTAAAGATGTTTGATTCTTCCATTTAATCCACTTCATCCATAGATTTCTCTGGGACATTGTAACTTCAAAGGTCGTTTTCCTAAAATGCATTTTTCTCTCCTCGGGACATAAGGATCACCACTTAAAGTAGCTCCTACAAACACCAAACTTTACAATCTTGGACTTGAAACAAGATTTTGACGAAATGTGTTTGAAAATTTGAATTTTTAGGAATATTTTCAGTCCAATCTTGTTTACTCAAAAACTAAATAAGAAATCCAAAATCCCCTCTGTAAAGATTTTTGCAACTAATATGTGTACAAAATAACCCAAGAAATTTAAACCTGGTTCTGTCTATTTTTCAGTTTTATATCCCAAATATATGTAGTTTTGGCCATTTTTGCAAACAAAATGCCTTATTTCTACATGAAAACAATACATGATGAAAAACTTGATTTTTAAAAATATGTTTTTATATATCTTTAAATTCAAGATTTCTTCCTATTCACCTGTAGTGCCTCACCTTAAATTGGCTTAAGAACTGTCCAAAGCATTATTAAAAACTGGAAGGATATTGGGGAACCATGGTCTTGGAGTAGGAACTGTGGTCGGAGAGGCAGTGCCGACTGTAGGGGGCAGTGTTATGATCTGGGGCTGATGCAGTTGGTCAGGTCTAGGTTCAGCAACACTATGTGCCCAAACAGTGAGATCCGCTGAAGACCTGAACATCCTGAATGACCAGGTTATTTCATCAATGGCTCTCCTTTGCACTGATTCCAAGATAATAATGTCAGGATTCATGGGGCTCACATTGTGACAGAGTGCTTCAGGGGCACAAAGCATCATTTTCACACTTGGATTGACCTCCACAGAGCCCAGATCTGAATCGCCCTGAGAATCTCCGGGATGTGCTGGAGAAGACCCAATGAAAGCTAAAGGCGCTCCAAACAAACTATTAGAGCGTGTGACCTTTTTTACTGTGGCAACATTATTTGGGCTGGAGAGTGTTTATATGACTTTGAGGGCTGATGAGATACATCATCAACACAAACATAGATACACACCTAGCTTATAGAGAGTGCAGTTCTTAAGATATTTTAAAGTGTTTCTGATCAGGGACATAAAAGCCCTGACTACAAAACAGGAATAAAAAAGATGTTTGTTTCCAGCTACTGACCCGAGACACCCTTTAATTATTTTGCCAACCATCAACAAACCATTTCAACCTTATCTATTTGAATTCAATGAGCCCATGTAGTTTCCTAGTGTTTTAACCCTGTGTTCACACCGTGCTTCCATTTGCAGGCGTGATAGCAGCTTGTGCACTGACGTATGCGCCAAGCCGCAGTGTCTTTACAGCCGCAGAAAAGCAGCTTATTTATAATGTATGATCAGAAGCATTTGTTATGTCTAATTGTGTTTTGTTTTGAGAGCCACTGCATCAAAGAGCATTTACAGGACAAAGTGCCTTTCAGAATCCGAGCGTTCTCGTTTGTGTCGCTGTGTGTTCTTAGCATATTGTTTCTGCTCCCTTTGATTAAAGTTTAAAAGGAGTTGAGAAAGCTGTACGAAACTCCCAGTGGGATTTGAGGGTCCAGGGCCATGCTATAGTTTTGTAGCAGTATCACCATTCTCGCTGCTACCGATGATGATGCAGAGAGTTTCTGCCACAGGATTGCTGGATGCTCCCTGGCGCTCAGAGTAGAGGTGCTGCTCCTCCACGTCGAGAGGAGCCAGCTAAGATGACTCGGGCATCTGTTCCGGATGTGTTCTGGGCATGTCCCTCCCGGAGGAGGCCCCGAGGAAGACCCAGGACATGCTGGAGGGACTGTCTCTCAGCTGGCCTAGGAACACCTCAGCTCATATTGGCCGTTCCTGGTCCTGCTGTTGTCATTTCTCCTGGGGTTTTGGAAAGTGTGACCAGTGCATGGCTGGACCCTCATAGCCATGTCCTGGTGTTGGACCTGGTCTTGGTCCTGGTGTTGGTCCAAGTGTAGGTCCAGCTATAGGTTCTGGTCTTGGTGCCTCTGCTTGTCTGCTGCTTCTGGGCTGGTTGCTGCTTGTGTTGGTTGACATTGTAAACACAAGAGTTTATCCCGTGTTTCTTGTGGACTTGAGTGATACTTCTTTGCACTTGGCACTTATGGATGAAGCCTTTTTGGATCAAAGCCTCCATGAAGCTGTTCTTCCTCTGGACAGGTTTTGTCTGCTCCATTGCTGGGCAGGTCTGCGCTTGCTACTATCGCCTGTTCTTCAGATTGACGCCTTCAGAGATTGTTAGGTCGTTCCATCACATGTCAGTTCATCCATCAGCTCTGCCATATTCTTTTTCCCAGAAATGGCAGATGGGACATAAGTTGGTGTTGGGGGAGCTTTTTTTCCTAAACCATTATTCTCAGTTGGTTTGGAGAATGGCTTTTGAGAAGAGACTCTTTGGTTCATCCTCTTTTTTCCCCCTGTGGATTCATGGTTTTTGCTGTTCTTTTGTTTATGTGCTATGTTCAACCAGAGAGTTTTGTAGCAAGGGCAAGTTTTGTAAAGAAACTAATAGTTGTCAGCCTCATAGCATAACTGCCTAAGTCCTTTAATGGTCATAATGACTTTTCAATAATTTGTTTTCCAAACCCTGCGGCATCTATAGGTACATATGCCAATGTAAAGTAAAATGCAATTGCAAATTTAAGTACACAAAATCTAAAACAAATGTACAAAAAACTACATTAAAAATTATTCTTCTGAGCACAACTGCCCCATTCTTGGGTATTTTAAAACAATTGAAAATATTTTTTCTGTCCACCGATTTTCACAGTTTTTACTCACTTTCTGTCACCCTGACTGAAGGCACACCAGCAATGTTCCTTTTTTTTCATACCCATCTTTTTTCTCAGAGAATTTTGACAAGAAGACAAGAAGAGACTTGAGTTGGTACATCTCCATTTCTTCTTCATACTGCAATCTCAATCTTCATGTCTTTCACGTAAGTTCCGTTTCCTTACCAAGCAAAATCCCTCCCAAACACCTTTATATTATATTGTCTTGCCATCTCTTTAAAGATTATAGCTTAGGCCCATATATTAGTTTCTACTGTAAATTCTATATTTCTCTCTGCCTTCCTTCTTCCCCACCGCCTCCTCTGTCTCTCAGCCACAGTTGGAGGTGAAAATTGAATGTGAGAGAGAGAGAGCAAACCCAATGGAAATCCCATAAGGGCTGTTAGGTCTCTGGAGTTATTAATTAGCACATATTTGTATCAGCAAGAACCATATGGAGGGCACAATTTAGAATGTTCTGCTATACTGGTGAAATGTACTATTTTGTAGGCCTTATGTGGAGTGTTGTGGTTTAGCTTCATTTCCCCAAAGCAAATCAACTGTGTCAGTTTAGCTCTTAGCTCGCATTCTGTCATTTATGGTTTCTTTTTTACATATTTAAACATATTCTGGGCTGCCTCAGCCTCAGCACCACTCACTAGTGGTCTAATGGGTATTGTACTATTGCCTGGCCAGCCAGACAGAATCTATAGTATAAAAGTTCAAGTAATTCAATCTTACATTTTGCGGGTCAAGTTTCATTGCATTATGTGAAATAGGTTGATAGCCATTCAAAGTACCCTTAAGTAGTAAAATATACAATGTGTAGACTTTCTCCAAATAATACAGCTTACATAGCAGCGTTATGAACATGCACCAGTGTCAGTGGTGCATGTTCCAGGGCCCAGTGCAGGGAAAGAGCATGTCTTCACTCCAGGTCTACTGGAGTGGAGAGCGGGGCAGGTAAAATCGCTTGCCTTTTCCTCCGGACTATAAAATTAGACCTCTAAAAACAGACTGAGGTTCACTGGGCTTCAAGCGCAGTCCAAAAAGTAAGAGAAAAATTTCTTCTTGGGATCAGTGTAACGAATTACCTGTAGAATTTACGGTAAACACATTGCAAAAAAGTTGCCAGATAAACACTATCAGATGCAATTTTTATCCAGTCCATCTATTGCTTTTAACACATCTGAGTGTTTGTCTTTAATGGAGGAAACACTGGACAGTTTTGTCCTGGTTAATGCTGAGAGTCTTGATAAAGTTTTCTCCTCAGTGAGGCCCACCACATGCCTTTTAGATCCAATCCCAACCCAGTTTTTAAAGTCATTTTATGGATCTTTTAGAGACGAGCTTTTAAACATGATGAATTGCTCTCTTCAGACAGGGGTCTTTCCCACTGCCTTTAAAGCGGCGGTGGTGAGGCTCCTGCTGAAGAAGAGCAATTTAGTTTTTAATGATCTTAACAATTACAGTCCGGTATCTAACTTACCATTTTTAAGCAAAATTTTAGAATAACTTGTTTTTAATCAATTTTTTTAAACTCACATGACATCTTTGAGGAATGTCAGTCTGGTTTTAGGGTAAGCCACATTACAGAGGCAGCCTTAACTAAGATTTTAAAAGATTTTAGACAAATGATTATGATTTTAAACAGGTGAGAGTGTTGGTTCTACTGGATCTAAACGCTACCTTTGATACAGTAGACCACACTATTCTTTTAAACAGACTTAAATACCTGGTGGGCCTCTCTGGTACTGTACATAAATGGTTTACATCCTATCTCACAGACAGAACATTTATGGTGAGTTTAGATACCTGCTCCTCCAAGGTCCATAAAATCACATGTGGTGTGCCCCAGGGTTCGATTTTAGGTCCTGTGCTTTTTAACCTGTACATGCGCCCTCTACTGGTGTCATCAGGAGACATGGAGTCAACTTCCACACTTTACATCTCCATGTCTCCTGATGACACCAGGCCAATGGATGCTCTTTTTAACTGCAATTTAGACATCAAATCCTGGATGGCAGAGCACTCTCTCCAGCTTAACCAGAACTCAAACTCCAAGCACAGTCTTTTAATCCATCGGCTCAAGTAAAAAACCTGGACGTTATCTTTGACTCTGAGCTGACATTTATTCCACACATCAAGAACGTCACAAAAATATTTTTTATCACTTAAAGAACATAGCCAGAGTCCATCCCATTCTCTTTCGGGCCGACACAGATTTTTTCTTTTATTACCAGCCGTATAGAGTACTGTCCTGCCCTGCTCTCTGGTCTTCCCAAAAAGAGTATTTCAGGTTTACAATTATTACAAAATTCTGCAGCTCGTGTCCTGACTAAGACCAGGGGGCAGGACCACATTACACCAATTTTAAAATCACTGCATTGGCTGTCCGTGTGTTTCAGAATCGATTTTAAGGTTCTTTTACTGGTTTATAAATGTCTTGCTGCGCTCCTCTGGCAGCCGGCTCCTAGTCATTCCCAAAGTCAGGACACAGTACTACGGCCCTCATCGTGGAACAGCCTGCCGGACAACCTCAGGGCTGCAGTGAATGTTCAGATTTTTAGGAGCAGGCTCAAGACCCACCGTTTTACCTTGGCTTTTGACTAATGTTTAATTTAATTGGTGCATTTACTATATTTATTTATCCTATTTATTGTGTTTACTTATTTTAGGCTTACCATTTTAGATGTATTTATTTATTTAGATTTACTCTATATTTCTACCCAATTCTTGACTTATTTCTTCATATTTACATATCTATTCTTTTTTCCATTTTAGGCTTGCCAGTGTTTCCTCTGAAACACACATATTCCTCATTAATTTCCTATGAGACATTTTGATCGAAAAAGTCAATTACATCAAAGCAGTGTTTTTCTATGGGAGCAACGCTTGGTGTGAAGGGGGGAGGGGGGGTCACGGGGGCCCGGACGACGGTCGGATGAGGACAACGGCGCCCCGGGGCGGTTTCAGACTAGAGGTGACCGCTTCGCGGCTCCCGTCACAGAGCTACCTTCTCCCCTAGAGGAGAGCCTGCAAGAGGCATCTGCAGCTCCCGTCACAGAGCTACCTTCTCCCCTAGAGGAGAGCCTGCAAGAGGCATCTGCAGCTCCCATCACAGAGCTACCTTCTCCCCTAGAGGAGAGCCTGCAAGAGGCATCTGCAGCTCACATCACAGAGCTACCTTCTCCCTAGAGGAGAGCCTGCAAGAGGCATCTGCAGCTCCCGTCACAGAGCTACCTTCTCCCCTAGAGGAGAGCCTGCAAGAGGCATCTGCAGCTCCCGTCACAGAGCTACCTTCTCCCCTAGAGGAGAGCCTGCAAGAGGCATCTGCAGCTCCCGTCACAGAGCTACCTTCTCCCCTAGAGGAGAGCCTGCAAGAGGCATCTGCAGCTCCCGTCACAGAGCTACCTTCTCCCCCTATGGAGAGCCTGCAAGAGGCATCTGCAGCTCCCATCACAGAGCTACCTTCTCCCCTAGAGGAGAGCCTGCAAGAGGCATCTGCAGCTCCCATCACAGAGCTACCTTCTCCCCTAGAGGAGAGCCTGCAAGAGGCATCTGCAGCTCCGTAACAGAGCTACCTTCTCCCCTAGAGGAGAGCCTGCAAGAGGCATCTGCAGCTCCCGTCAAGGAGCTACCTTCTCCCCCTATGGAGAGCCTGCAAGAGGCATCTGCAGCTCCCGTCACAGAGCAACATTCTCCCCAAATGGAGAGCCTGCAAGAGGCATCTGCAGCTCCCGTCACAGAGCTACCTTCTCCCCTAGAGGAGAGCCTGCAAGAGGCATCTGCAGCTCCCGTCACAGAGCTACCTTCTCCCCTAGAGGAGAGCCTGCAAGAGGCATCTGCAGCTCCCGTCACAGAGCTACCTTCTCCCCTAGAGGAGAGCCTGCAAGAGGCATCTGCAGCTCCCGTCACAGAGCTACCTTCTCCCCCTATGGAGAGCCTGCAAGAGGCATCTGCAGCTCCCGTCACAGAGCTACCTTCTCCCCTAGAGGAGAGCCTGCAAGAGGCATCTGCAGCTCCCGTCACAGAGCTACCTTCTCCCCTAGAGGAGAGCCTGCAAGAGGCATCTGCAGCTCCCGTCACAGAGCTACTTTCTCCCCCTATGGAGAGCCTGCAGGTTGAGGAGCTCAGAAAACAGTTGGTGGCAATAAAGCTGAACTTGATGACCAGGTCCGGGTTAATGAGTCCCAAGAACAGAGCCTTAAAACCCAGGAGAGACTGGCAACCCAAAAAGACTTGGAGCTCAAAGAGTTCAAACTGGCACTCAGAAAGACAGAAAACAAGATCCAAGACCAGATCACAGCCTACAAAGAGATCCGGTATCTCTGTCAGCCTGAAACAGGAACTTGCTGGTGCCAAACGTAAATTTTCAGAGAGGAAAGAAGAAAACAGGGCAAGGCCAAAGAGCATCAGATGAACACAGCAAGTCAGGAGGTTCAGGAGATTAAAAAACAGTTGGTGACATTAAAAGCTCAATTTGATGATCAGGTCTGGGTTATTAAGTCCTAGGAGTGTAGACTTAAAACCCAGGAGAGATGGGCAAACCAAAAACACTTCAAAAAACTTCAACTAAAAACACAGAAAACAAGCTTCAAGACCATATCACAACCTACAAAGAGATCCAATATCTCTACAACACATCTGTGAGGGACTCTGTCTGTCTGAAACAGGAACTTACTCTTGCCAAACGCAAACTTTCAGAAAGGAAAGAAGCAGACGACCAGGGCAAGGCCAAAGATCATGAGAGTCAGGTGCCGAGCGTGTCCATCAGTGAGCCTGAACACACAAGTGCCTCCATCCTGGGGACACAGACCTGCAAAATTAACTCTTCTGCTCTGAACAACAGCAAAGACCATTCGACAGAGCAGGATGAAAGCCTCAACAACCTCAGCATGGAGAAGCAAAGGAGGAGGTGGAAACAATAAACCACTTCCATCAACTCCAACCATTGCCCTAATGAATTAAAAAAAAAAAAAAAAAGAAAAAAAAAAAAATTATGCAGCAATGTATCGTTTCTTTATCATTTTCATTTCAGCTTGTATATACTGTAGATGATGAGGACCTTTCCCAAAGAGAGAGATTTCCCACACAGCATGTTTATTGAAATGTCTGTGTGTAGCTTAAATTCTTTTTGGTTACTGTTGAAATTATTTTCCAATCTAACTTTATATACTTAAGCTGGGAAAATCTTGCAATGGATACACACTTTTAGTCTCGAACATACTTAGCCCACAGTCATTGGTCCAGCAAAATAAACGGGAAAAAATAGCCTTCCGTAAAACGTGACCTTTAAGCTCAGTAACTACTCAACTCAACCTCTAATGATTCATTTACAAGACTGACCCCATTAAATTATTAAAAACATGCATGTAATCTGAGGATAAAGAACTTTTGTACAAATATAGTTTCAGTTTAAATCAAAGTTTCGAATAACATTTTACAAATATGGCCATGTCAAACACCGGTTTAGACATAAAACATGTTGCTAAATGTTATCAAACTGCATTCAAAGTTGAGTCATTTTAATATTTAAAAGTCTATGGCTCTTATACATAAACACGATAGAAGTATAGATGTATATTTTCACACATTTAACATTAGTTAGACATTACTTTTAAGTTAAGCTAATTCGGTAAATGTTGAAACAAACACTGCAATGTTTTCGTTGGGCCTCCTACACATTGTAAATGCTTTTGAGGAACAGAAACGTATAGTACCTTGCTGCAGTTAAACTTGAAGTGCTGCAAGGAACACTCGCCCAGACCCCGAGCAGATGACGGAGATCTGCATAATGTGAAAATCACAAGAGCCTGATGGGAAATTTACAACAGCATGATGTGAAATTTACTATGGCATAATGTGAATTCCCAGTAGCTTAATGTTAAATTTACAATAATCAACAATTTATTCACAGTACGTTAATGTGAAATAACAAGCTTTTGTGGAACAGTCACACTATATGTTACATTTTTTCGATACCTTACTGTAACCTTACGGTAAAATCACCAGAATTAAAAGCCAATAAGCTGTGACTTTTCACTGGAAATGGTATATTGCCAGGCATCCAGGCTGAACCAAATATGAGAATCTGGCTATTGATCAAATACTGCACCTGCGTCTTCTCTTCCCTTTACCTTTCTGCTCCATTCGTGCTGCTGACGGTAATTCCTCCACTTTCCAGCGCATACCTTCACCACGTTAGATTACTGCCGAGCATAATTAACCTCCATCACCTGCAAATCCGGCTCGGTAGAACAGACCATGGTATAATTTGTGTCGATCTTTTCCACTGATATGACTAATTCTCCCTGGTTAGTGGTGCTATAAAATGCTAAATCTTACTGTAAAATTCTCAGTTCATTCTTTATGTCATATCAAACTGTCAACGTTGTTATTACCAGAAAATGACTAACCTAGCCAAAGATAGATGACCTGTTTCACACAATTATCAAAGATGGGTGATGGAGAGGCACTTGAGGTTGAAAGGTAATTGGATGAGCTATAGCTAGAGCCTACCGTGCTGATTTGTTTAAGCTAATCAAAGCTGTGAATCATATGGTGTTGACAAATGATTGATGCATAAAAAACTTTATGGTTACTCACAAAATAGTACCCATGTTTCACAAAGAAAGCATTATTACAACTACTATTGGTTACATTATCTACAAACTGCTTTTACAAGGTTGTACCAAAACGCCTGGAGCAGCTTTAAGGTGAGCATATTTAACACTGATCAAAAAACAATAAAATATTTAGGCCGTCTTTTTGGAAGTCAAGTGCATGATCAAAGTAGTGGGTTGTTGTAGGAGGCAGCTGAGGCAAATGAGGAAGTAAGTGCAAGAATGTGCTGAATTTTGACAGGAAAAGCAGAGAAGTGAGAAGAGCTTTTTTGAATAAAACTGCTTAATATGTTGCCAGGTAGGGGCTGGATCCACCAGGAGTACGAATCGGTAATTTATCCATGTTAATCGTTTCGATATTTAGCATAGATTTTTGTGTATGAACGTGAAATATATAGAATATATATTTTTTGTCAAGAAAAATATTCTATCCTTAGAGTAAGATCTTCTACGTTGACAGAATCAAGACTTAAAGACTCAGGATGTGTTCAGCCCAGTTTAATCCTGATGTAGACTTGGTTTTGTCCTGTTTTGTTCCTGGTTTAGACCTGGTTAATTTGTGGTATCTCCAGAAGTGCAAGTTTCTCTAAAAAACAGTTAAAACTGTGGCTGAGAGACACACAAACATTTGATCACGCGTGACCTAAAGTACTTGATGTTAAAAAGTCGTACATGTGCAACATTCCATGTATCTATAGCACAAATGCAATAGGAAGGATTCATCGCAATGGGCGCCTTTGCCTCACAGCAACAAGGTCCTGAGGTCGACTCCTGTGCACGTGGACGAATGTAATCTGAATCGAACCTTCCAGTGTTTGTGAACAAAACGACTGACAACCACTCGACCACATGTGAGTAACTCCAGAACCTTGTTAACATATTACCACACGTGGCACTGTTTTGTGTTACAGTTAGCAAATAGTGCCAAAATTAGCATACCTTATAATAAAGTTGTTTTTTTTTTTTTAATTAACGTTACTCTGAACAATAATGCACCAAAAACAGCGGGTGACAACACCTTGACAGAAAAATGTTGTTTTGTTTCACCAAGTGCCACAAATCACAAAAGAACTAGAGGTTGAAGTAAGATACTAACATTCATCACACTTTAGTAAATGTGATGAACATATAAGTAACAATAAAAAGATGGAGCAAGTGCTGTCAACTGACCATGAAATGACATGAATTACATTAAAATGAATGAATAGAATGTAAACACGAGAAACAGACTGCGTGTACATCCTGGCATCTGCGTCACTCCTAGAAGGGTCCATATGAGTGCAGTTTGACTCAGTATGAATTAGTCCAATACAAGCTTCCTCCTTCACTTTTGTCCAGCTGTACATAATCTGTGGAAATAGTTTGTGTAATTATCTTTTACTTTCTGTAACCTCAACCTTCCAGGTGTCACTATAATCTGGCATGTTTACATTTGTTTAGATGTTCATTAATGAGCACTGTTCCCCCATTTTCTCAAATAAATAAATAAACAAAAGTTCTGGGTTCAGCCTCATTTCAGTCCCGTGATGTGGCGCGTACAAATCTGAACGTATCTTAAAGGGGCAGTACCTGATGTTTATTGTTTTGAGACGTGAAAAACAGAACTAATTCATGTTAAATTTTTTAAATCAGTCACATATAACTCTCACAGTCCCAGCATCCTAAATATTCACGGCGATGAGTTTAGAAGCACTTTTCATGAGTTTCAGAGCCCAGAGCATCACAGACCTTCACAGGTAAAGCTAACAAATATTAGCATGCTAACGGTGCACTTCTTGATTTTTTTGTGGGATAAAACGCGCTATAAATAGGGAGTAAACGTTGTGGTCCCATTTTCACCCGAGTCGATGCTTTTACGATATATCTGTGCTGAGAAAACACAAATTTTCCTTCAGGAAAATGTTCTAGTTCTGTTTTTCCCGTTTCACAACAGTAAAAATCAGGTACAGGCCCTTTAAACCATGTCGATAACGTTGAGTTTTTACCGTGCGTTTTATGTGTGATGTATGAGGCAATCACAGGAGGACATAGCATAATTATTTTTTTTAGCGGCTAACATGATTTATGACTGAACAGTGCTAGGAGATTATGAGCGAGTGCAGACAGATAGGTGGGTTTGGATTACTGTTTAGTGAGTATAAATCCTTCATGGTTCATTGGTTTAGCTCATCTAATCCATGTAAGGCAGAGCCGAGTCCCAGCAGCCTCTACGGCCCCTCCATGTTCTGTCACTCACGCTGAACATGCTCACCTCTGAACCACCTGACATGTCATCTCATAAGAGCCACACGGACAGATATACCCACTCCTCACTGGTATGAAGAGCTTTGTCGGAAATATGTGCCCTTTAAGCACGGCGAATTAGTACATGATCGTTTCTTTCTGTTGAATTGAAAAGGGTTGACAGGTTTTCTTGATATTCTACTTATGACTGAGTTTGGTGGGATAGAACCTGCGGTAAAGACATTTTGAAAAATAAAACTTCAATTTACATGAAGTTGTGCTGAAACGGAACACAGAATGAAGAAGTGACGTGCCATTGTAAATAGAGACAGTTTATAGACAGCTGGAACATTTTTCTGAGAGTTTAAATGATCATTCAACAAAATAAAGGTGTTTTATTATTTGTCAAATCGTAGCTATTGTGTAAGGTATATGGATTTTGGCCCTTGTTTACAGTGTGGTTGCTAGGTAACAGTTGTAGAATTACCTCTTGGTCATATCTGCTGTCCATGTCCAACCAGGAAGTACAATTATAAACGTCACGAAAATTGTCAAACTAGTAACAAATAGGCAAAATGTTTAGTTAAATCTTCAATATACACTACGTTTTTGTGAAATGTGTAGTCTGACCTGTCATAAAGACTTCAAGGTGGTACAGTTCTTCGCTCAAATAAAGTCTTCGGGTCAGAAACTGTTTTTAAAAGATTGGAATCTGAAAGGTTTTATTGCCATTGTCAGAGAACAAGATTATTGGTAAGGTACAACTTGCAACAGTGAATATTAATATTAGTCAAAAAGTATAGACTATGCTAAAATAAGGGGAAATTAATTATGTATAAGGATAAAAAAGTAAGTTAAATACAACATGTCAGCCCTGAGATGAGTTGGCCATTGTCCAGGGTGTGCCCCGCCTAAGGCCCAAAATCACTGGGATAGGCTCCAGTCACCCGCGACCCCTAACGGGAACAAGCGGTAGAGAATGAATGAATGAATGAAATGAATAAATACAACATACAGCGAAGTCAGAACGTAGTGCAAAATCAGCAGTGCAACGAGGTCAAGTGTTATGAAGTGTTAAAGCCCGCAAATATCGATTCTACTGTTTTCATTTGATCATTTAATTCATCATAAAATCACATAACTGTATTGCTATTTTGGAAAATTTCATCTTTAAATAATAAGAACAAAAATAATGTATGTTTTACTGCTTAGTTTCTGTGTAATGTACGGTGGCCTCAAAACACACACACACCAAATCCCAATACCGTGAGTAGTATGGTATGAACAACCTTTGTCCAGTCACAGAAAAGCACATTGATGGACTTTCTGTGTGTTTTGAAATTTGAGTGGTGTTTTCTAATTTGAGTGCGTGTTTTGCCAGGAGTAATGGGTTATAGTGAGTCATTGCCAGATAGAGCTAAAGATACTAAACCCAGCCACGAGGTCAGTGATGCTACAGAGCCTGAGATTGAACGTTATAACTCAAACATTACTGGCAAAGTTTTCCACCTGCTAAACATCCATAGAGATCCATTTACCCAAATAATAAAAACATGTTGAAAAAGCACAGTAGTGGAAAACTGGATGAGCTGCTGGGTCACTACTGCTAAACACATTTATTTCCTTACAGTATCAGAATATTTTTGAATGAAACTGTTTCATTGAGCTAGCACGAACTCTCAGGGATGTGACGACACAACCCTGACCTCCATCAGTGAATCTTTGTCTGTAGATTGATGGATGTCTTTGGTCTTGAACTCCCAGCTTAAACACTGGCCTTGTGAGACAGAGACTCCAAACTTTAGTGAGACGATCCTGGTTTATTCAAGGTAATTAAAAAGCAAAACAAATGGATGAATAAAATGTATCCGTATCTTCTTAGTATTATGTTTATTATTGTTTGAATCAGTGGCTTGCTTTTGTAATTGTGATTATTAGGTAATTGTGTACTGTTTTTATTGTTCAGGGGTTAAATTCCCACTATCAAACACATTACGCAAACCATTTCCCCACCCATTGACTCATTACCTAACTGTGGTCAATATTTTCATGACAAATACATAGAATACGTCCACAACCCCACACTCAATCAGTCAACAGGAATAATCACTTGCGCTTAAACCCGGAGCGGACTGCATTTCCCACTAAACCACACTGTCACATTTCCCTAAAGTATGCAGTTGTGCTTGTCAAATCCCAATCACTATAATATGGTGTCCTATTGCGCCCCAGATGCCCGTCGATCGGCGCTCTGGATGAATGGTCATTGGTGTGAAGCCGCTGTATCGACTGGCAGAGCAGTCCGTATTGATAAAGTCATAAAGGAGAAGGCATCCTGGTATTAATAACTCACTACAAAGCGGTGCTCCCTTTATAACACAGATATCATTAAGTGTTGCACCGCTGTCACGCGGTAATAGCTATAATCAAGCTCCCCGTCGCTGTTAAAGTTGTGTTGTTGTGTGTGTGAGAAAGAGAGAGAGAAGAATTGTGCCATCGAGCCTTGTTTTGACAAAGAACGGATACAGCAGGGTTGAATGCGCGAAACAGAGGGCTAATTTCATCTGATATGGCAACGAGCGACTTGAGTGTAATTCCACGTTGCAGTCTGTAAGCTCTCATTAAAGTGTGTTCAAATAGGGCAGAAAGAGTCAGGGTTGTTTGGCTGTACACAGTTTATGCGCCTGTATGGAGATGTGGATGCCCTGGATGCACGTCTTTTATCTGACGGTAAATAACGGTTATGAAAATACATGCAGGATTGATGTGACTTTACGTTGCATCATGCTGTATGCACAGATCATTATTTATGCATGCCATAATGTGGGATCAAGAGCCAAGAGGAGAGCACGCCAAGAATAGTATGTGGAGTCAGACATGGCAGCTGCACGTGCTCTGATGTTGACTTAAGGAAGGTCACTTGCATTTTTTACTCTCAAAATGATGAATTTGGTAATTGTTTTGTTGGACCACGATGCACTATTTCTGTGATTGGAATCTGTATATGCAATGTCTATTTGCAAAAGTGTCATTAGAAAAAAAATGACACATGCAAACGAAAGATTTTTGCAAATTGCTTTTCGTGAAGAAATGTTTTCTTAGGACAAATAGTGCATTCATTCTTGATCAAATCCACTCAAAGGTAGTTAAAATTCCTTCAAATCTGCTTTTGGGTACTTTTGTACGTTTGGAGGTGCAACACCTTGTTTTCTGTCCTGCTGTATGCAGCAAAATACACTAATATTTTTTTTTAAAACGAATCTTTTCACAAGCATTTCATTATTCTGTGTGTAACTCTGTGTGACATCTCCCACACTGCAACACATTCACACAAAAATGGCCATGTTAAAAATATATATATACAATTTGTAATAGGTCCATAGTGTTAGATCAATAAGTATGTAACTGTTCCATCCAAAAGGATGGATTGGATTGTATTGGATGGATTGTATTTTTCTTCAGAAAATAAAGACATCACACCGTAAGGCATAAACTGGCACACATTTAAAGTTTTTCTTAAAAGTTAGATAAAACAAAAGTAAGATTAAAAATAATATTTTTTCTTTTAACCTGCGGCTTCAGCCCGGAACCCCAGAGTTTGTCCTGCAGCATAAATGCTGTCATTTATGAGCTCCTTCCGTCTTTTTAAATATGTAATGCATTATGTGACACACTTTGGACTGCTGCATTAAACTCCTTAAATCTTGTAGACTTGACGTCTGAAATATAGCACTTGTGTTACAGTCACACCGCAGGACTTTTAAGTGCATTTTGTTGAAAATTCCAAAACTGTGTTCTTTATAGAAATGTGCATTATACAGTGGAATTTTGGAGGAGAAACAACATATTGTTGTGTCATAGTGTCTTCTGGATAATGCTCACATTTTTTACACAAAGAAGACTATGAACTCAAGGAAATTCAGTGCAACAAAGTCTTTATTATCCAAGAAATAACTTCATACTTGGTAAAATATAAGCGCTGGATGGTTTGCAGACCAAGCAAAAAGCTCGTCTAGCCAGTGTCCCACACCATGGCTCCAAACCCACAGAGATTGTTGCACGCAGAGAAACCCTCCAAAAGCAACAACACAGAGAATGCAGCTCAGTTTAAGGCCATTTATATTTGAATATTCAAGACCATTACCCCCCACAGCTTGGCTCTTCTCCTGTAGTTTCTTACTTTTAGGGCACTGCTCCTCCCAAGCTACTTATTATTCTGCGTGTTTCCCAGTCAACCACATTAATTACGTACAACATTAAAACACTTTAGCCCTTTTTGACAATCAGTAAAGATGATTTTGTCATTTTTGCCCATTGGCCAAGCATCTTATTCTTGACACACTGCCTCATCCTACAAGCTCAGCAAGTTTCTTTAGCAATTCATTCCACTGACCTTGGAATGTTCTGCTTTGCTTTGATCCCAAGTCTAAACTCACTGCCCCCTACAGGCCCAGTGCCATGTCCTGACCTTTGTTTTAACTCCTGGTACAGGTTCCTCACAGTTGTATTTCTTGCTGCTGTAGTTACTAGGCTTTCCACTGGTGGCAGACTCCATTATAGTCCTAACTGAGCCTCCAGTGCTCCAGTGAGATTTTTCATAATAAAAGTAAAAGTAGAAGAAACATTGTAAACAAAATAATAACTCTACAGTCCTTTGCTTTAGCTGAAACACTGCACACTTTGGTGCTACACTAAATATTGTTGTACTATAATACTTCATACATACTTACAAATTCTTTATCAGTATGAAAAATCCAAGTGGTTTTATCAAATGCAAACCACTCAGATACTTTGAGTAATACCACAGCCCACTTTAACATTTAACATTGGATTTTACAGCATTTGTTGATTTAATAGGATATAATTTCTTGATGAAGACTGTACTGTTATCACTACGTGTTATATACGATGTATGTGGACGTAGATCAACAGCAAGCCAAACTCGGTTTTCACGAGCCAGGAAACTGAGCGTCTTATTGTTGTCTTTTACACAGCTTACAATAGTGACGTGAAAAGCTCGAGTGAAACTGTAAAACAAACAGAAATACATTGTACATTAGCTTTCTAATATACCAAATAAATGCACCAGGAAATAGCTGCTAAACTAGAGATAAACAAAAAGAACATTACATTTTCAGGATCTTTTCATATGCTAATTAGATCGTTAATACACGTGAATAGAGGCATTACTATGCTAATACACAGTACTACTGAGCTAGCAAGATCATGAGCAGGTTTAATTCCTGGTGATAACATGTGCAAAAACGATCTCTAAAACAGAGCTTATAAAACTTATTTAAGGCACCAAACACTTGTAAAACTTACAGTCATTGCTTTCGTAGGTGTAGATAAGTTTTGAGACACAGGGAGAACAGTTTGAACATCTACAAGCACACTTTCTGTAACACATTTTTTCTCTGGCTGCTTCCTGCTTCAGCTACCCACAATGCATTAACCTGGCCTTCAAAATAAAATACAACTAAACCAATATTGAGAGAAAAGTAATTCTTTTTTAACCTGTGGCTGTTTTTTAACATGAGTAGAGACATATTTATTACAAAATTATAATCAACTGTCTTTTTCTTAGTTCTTTAACCCTTTACTAAAACACTTTTAACTGTGGGCAGAACACTCCCCGCCTGGCATACTAATGCCACAACTACTTTGTAACTGAGTGTTCACTTTCTAAGAGAACCACAACATCTGATATGGGACGCAAATAAGTCTTTGAGACGCCTTGGGACGACGCCCTTACTTCCACCTTTCGGACCTTCCCGTCGGCACTAGGAAAGGTAGATGTGACGATGGCCATTGGCCATTCGTTTCTGGGTTCCTGAGTTTGTTTTAAAAGCACAATGTCACCTTGTTGGAGGTTACGGTGAGACGTGTGCCACTTGCGTCTTGACTGGAGGGTGTTGAGATATTCGTTTCTCCAGCGGCTCCAAAATTCATTGGCGAGTGCTTGCACCTGTTTCCACTGTTTTTTGAGAAGGTCCTTTCCACAGAAATCTCCTGGTGGAGAGGGAACTTGCTGCTTTTGAGTCAAGATCATGGCGGGGCACAACAGGAATGGTGAAGAGGGGTCTGATGAGATAGGGACTAAAGGCCTTGCATTAATTATCGATGATACTTCAGCCATCAAAGTACAAAGCACCTCATGTGTTAGACGAGTGTATTTGTTTTGCAAAAGCATAGAGTCCAGCATAGCCGCGGGAACGTCATTTTGAGAGGGGGTGCAGTTTTTTTTTCCCGTGCAGTTACATACGTTTATTTAGGGCCAAATAAGGGTACTCACACAAAAATAGCGTCAGGACTCATGTAACGCTTGTAGAATGATCAAGATACACCAGAAAAAAGGCACAAAGAGTAAATTATTAGACGCTGCTGACTCTCTGCTACAGGACAGCGTCAGCGCCCAGCCTCACTACGCACACACACACACAAACACACGCACACACAAACACACTCGCACGAGCAGGTGTCTGTATGAAATCATGAGCCTCGACTTCTACGCGTGAAACTGTCATTTGGCGATGGTCAACAGGGCATGTACCAAAGTAAATAATATCACTGTTTAACACAGTAGAACCCTGTACAGTGTTACGACAGCGACACGGTGCAACAAGCAGCGGTTTACTTCAGTTCAGTTGAGTTTCCCCGCGACGTACGGCGACTTCATCAGTTCACTCACCGCTCAGACGCTCAGATGAAACAAAGTCCCACGGTCCCACCTCTGTGAGACGAGGAAACGTGGATTTGTGCCGCTGTCTCTCCGTGTAAACTCCCTTTGGTCCTTATGCGTCGCGTCAGATTCAAACACAAGTTGTTGCACGTACAGCCTGTAACTCCAGCAAAGTCCAAACATTTAGGTGTCCGCGGTGTAGTTTCACCTCTTAATCCAGCCTGGGGTTGTCATTTCCTCGTGTATTTTGTCACACTTTAGAGAATATACAAACAGCGGTAAACAGCCGTTTGCGCGCTCAGGCCAGTGCGCCGCGCACCATCACAGGTTTAGTTTTCCCTGACTTTAACCTGCAGGCACATAGTTGACTGCAAAAACATTTGATAAAAGTAAAAATATCATATGTATTAGAACAGAAACTGTGTCGTTTTATAATGTTACCTAGAAAAGATATAGTTTTGCCCAGGGCAAAACCAGCAATGAGCCTGTTCCCACAGTTTCCATTGAGTTTACCATCCAGCAGGGGGTGCTATTGCACCCTCTGCACCCCTAGTTCCCGCGGCTATGGAGTCCAGGATTCTGCGTGTTACTCCTATCATTCTTTCCCAGACGCCCCCCATGTGGGAGGCGTGAGGAGGATTGAAGTCCCACATGCAGCCGTTGGCATGAAGATAGTTGACAATATCGGGGGGATTCTTGTTCGGTTGCGCCATGCCCAACGCAATACTTGCAGCAATAAAGTTGGTCCCCCTGTCTGATCGTAGTTGCTTTGCTGGCCCACGTATTGCGAAGAATCTGCGTATCGCATTTATGCAGCTGCAAGTGTCCATAGACTCAATGACTTCGATATGTACACCTCTTGTGGTCATACATGTAAAAAGTATTGCCCACCTCTTGCTGTGCGCTGCACCACCCCGCGTGCGCCTTGTGACGATCATCCATGGGCCGAAGACGTCCAGCCCGACATAAGAAAATGGCGGGGATGTCTCGAGTCTCTCAGGCGGGAGATCTGCCATTTTCTGATTTTCTTGTTTTCCCCTGAGCTTTCTGCATGTTACGCAACGGTGGATAATGGACGATACCAGTCGTTTGCACCCTATGATCCACAGTCCAGCTCGCCGAATGGCTCCCTCTGTGAACTGCCTTCCTTGATGCACAACTTTAGCGTGATAGTGCTGAGCAAGCAGTTGAGTTACGTGATGTTTGTTCGGGAGAATGACTGGATGTTTGGCAGCTGCGTCCAGTGAAGCGTGTTTGAGGCGACCCCCAACTCTGATAAGGCCTTCACTCAGATAAGGATCGAGAGGCAGAATGGGACTCAAGCTGTGGACTGTCCGATCGGCATGTAGAGCAGCATACTCATCAGGGTAGGAAATCCTTTGAACTGACTGCAGAATAAGCCTGTGGGCAGCTTCCAGCTCCTCTGGAGTACGAGGTTGAGAGCATTTATGCCAGCCTTTGCATAGATGACTTGATGATTTGCTTTTTGAATGAGAACGAGCTTGGTGGATGAGGAATGAAACACCACGTATGAGAGAGTTCCATGTAGAAAAGCGCTGAAAACATTCTTGTGAGAAGCACTTTTCCTGAATGTGAGTTGCAAGGGTGGTGACTTGTCTGATTTCGGCATCTTTTTCAGGCTCAATCAGTTCGAAAGATTGGTGCGATGTGGGCTCGGATGACTTGTAGAGAAAGTCTGGACCTTTAAACCACATGGTGTCCATAAGTTGAGATGCAGGTATTGATCTGGTTGCTAGATCGGCAGGGTTTTGCTCCGATGTGACGTAATGCCACTGTTCAGGGGATGTGGACTGGCGTATACGATGAACGCGGTTGTGAACATAAACGTAGAAACGTTTAGAATCGTTGCAGATGTACCCCAGAACCACTTTGCTATCACAGTAGAATTTGACACAGTTTACATTGAGATCAAGTTCGTCAAGGATGAGCTCTGCCATCTCGACTGCCAGAACTGCACCACAGAGTTCGAGGCGGGGTATTGTGGGCTCTGGTTGTGGTGACAGTTTTGCCTTTCCAAGTACAAATCCAACATCACAGTGCCCTTCTGCACTGACTGTTTTTAGGTAGGCTACTGCCGCAATTGCCCAGCTCGAGGCATCGGAGAAGACACATAGTTCGGTGTAGGTGGAGTTTGAAAGTGAAGCCGGTACATAGCAGCGCGGTATTTTGAGAGTGCTTAGATCTTGTAGAGAAATTTTCCATATTTCCCATGTGTCCATTTTGTTCTGAGGGAGAGGAGCATCCCAGTCTTGGACTCCATTTGCTAGCTCACGTAACAGTAATCTGCCTTTGATTGTCACCGGCGATGCTAGCCCCAAGGGGTCAAAGATACTGTTGATTATAGAGAGAACCCCTCGGCGCGTGTATGGTTTGTCATTAACAGCGACCTTGAATGTGAACGAGTCTGTGTTTATGTCCCAGCATAAGCCTAAACTTCTCTGGGCTGGGAGCATGTCATTGTCTAGACTCAAGTCTTTGATACCGTTGGCCAAGTCTTCTGGCTTGAAGGCTTGCATGACTGAGACACTGTTTGAAGCGATTTTGTGCAGTTTGAGGTTGGATTCGGCCAAGGATTCACATGTCCGCTTGAGAAGATCTATTGCTGCGGTCTCTGTGGGGAGCGAAATCAACCCATCATCCACGTAGAAGCGCCTTTTGACAAAGTGACTTGTATCTACTCCATACTTTGTCTCACCCTTCTGAATCGCTCTTCGCAAGCAATAAATGGCTACTGCTGGCGACGGACTATTTCCGAAAACATGCACGCGCATGCGGTACTCTTGCACTTCTTTAGATAAGTCGCTCTCCTTGTGCCACAGGAACCTCAAATAGTCTCGATGGTCTGGCCTTACCATGAAACCATAAAACATTTGCTGGATATCTGCAGTGATGGCAATGAGCTCTTTCCTAAACCTGATCAGCACACCGAGGAGGGTGTTATTGAGATCCGGGCCTGTTATCAGTACTGAGTTGAGGGACACACCAAACTGTTCGGCACTAGAGTCAAAGACAGCCCGTATTTGACCAGGTTTCTGTGGATGAAACACTCCGAAAATAGGCAGGTACCAGCATTCTGCATTATTGTCAATGGATGGAGCAATCTCTGCATGATTATTCTGGAATAGCTTTTTCATAAACTCTGAGAACTGTTCTTTTGTTTGAGGGTTTTTTGCCAAGTTGCGTCTAAGCGAGTTGAGTCTAGACACTGCTTGGTCTCTGTTGTTTGGGAGAGGCAAGCGAGGGCATTTGAACGGCAAGGGAGCAACCCAGTTCTTATTTTCGTCTTGGTAAACCTCTTTTTCCATTACTTTAAGGAAGGTTTCGTCCTCAAAAGACATGGCACATTTGTTATCATTCGCTGTGCGCTCGAAAACCTTCTCTCCAAGTGTATCTTCTGCTGTATTAAGTTTTGAGCTGTGTTTAGAATGACCATTGTTGTGCTCCCCGCCATAACAAGGTTTCTCTTTCACATGGATGCGGTTGTGGCAAGGAGTGAGGAGAGATGGACGTCCATTAGAAAGCATCTGGGTTTTATAAACACTGACGGTTGACTTGTGTGCATTGAGGCATACCTCCCCCACGATTACCCAGCCTAAATCAAGGCGCTGGGCAAAGGGGGCGTCATGGGGCCCGTTAACTTGTTGCCGTGCTTTGTGGACTCGTATAATGTCTCTGCCCAGTAGGACTGCGATTTGAGCATTTGGGTCGTATTTTGGAATAAGAGGAGCCAGATGCTGTAAGTGGGCATGGGCAAGAGCGACTTCAGGTGTTGGTATTTCATCTCTATTAAACATTATCTCACTACATTCAATGAGAGGTGGGAGATCCAGACATAAGCCTCCATCTGCCGGTTCTACCTGAAACCCCACAGCCTTTCTGCCAAGCATTTCAGTCAGACCAGCGCACGTTCTCATGTTGTATGTCACAGGGCTACCCTTTATGCCAAATAGCTCAAAAAATTCCGGACGAGCTAGCGAGCTATTACTCTGATCATCGAGGATCACGTACATCATGGCAGAGCGCTCTGGTTGGCCTTTAGGGAAAATTCGAACGAGGCATACCTTTGAACAAGAACGTGGGGGACCACCTCTACTACAGATCTCGGTGCACCGTGACGTTACCTCGGGTGGCATGTCGACTTGGGTCTGAGCCTCTGGTTCAGGGGTGGTTTGTGGTTCAGGTTGCTGGTTTGTGTAAGGATGCATGGCAGAACAATGTTTGTCGCTTTGACACTCTTCACATTTGAGTTTTGAATCACAGTCCTTTATTGTGTGCATAGGTGAACAGCACTTGAAACAACGTTTGTGCTCTTTGAGTATGTTTCGTCTCTCTTGCAGCGGTTTCATCCGGAAAGCCCTACATTTGGCTAAGGGGTGTGTTTTCTTGTGAATTGGGCAGTACCGGGTTAGATCCTCATCTTTAGCACTAGCATACCGAGTTGAGTCAACTTCTGTTTTGTTTACAGTGACAGGTGTTCTGTAGTTGGTTTGTTTAGATAGTACTCTCTCACCTTTGTAAGGGAACTGGGTGTTATACATTGCAAAACTTGGGTCGTTTCTTGCTTTGGCCTCTTCTTGCACATACTTGACAAAATATGAGAACGGAGGGAATGTCACTTCATATTTTTGCTTGTATTTCGAACCTGTGGTAACCCATTTATCTTGTAGACTTGGAGGCAACTTTTCTACAATGGGCTTGACACCGCGGGGTGTATCGAGGTAAGCAAGGCCGGGGAGATAGGCTTCATCTTTGGCAACTTGCAACTCTAATAGCAAATCACCAAGCTCCCTGAGTTTTACATTATCTTTGTTTGTAAGGCGTGGAAAGTTGTCTAGTTTTTTGAATAAGGCATTTTCAACTGCTTCTGGCGTGGCATAGCATTCTTGTAGTCTCTCCCATGACAATTGAAGGGCAGCTTTGGGGTTGGTGACATATACAGCTCTGATTCTCTTGATATGCTCAGAGGACTCTTTACCGAGCCACTTGACAAGGAGGTCTAACTCCTCACTATACGAGAGCCCAATCTCTTCAGTTGCATTCAGAAATGATGACCGCCATGCTCTAAAGTTCTCGGGAGTGTCATCGAACTTAAAGAGGCCTGTAGTTATTAGCTCTCTGCGTGCAAGGAACCTTGCAAAATCTACCATAGGTGGCGGGTCACTATGATGTGAAGCATGGTAACTGTATGGCTCTACATTGTCTTTTGGTTCGTTTAATGGTTCGTTTTTTACCGGGATTTCCCTGTAGGTTGATGGAGATGGGGGAGGCTTGAGTCTCACAGGAGTGAATGATTGCGCTCTTAGTGAGAGTTCAACCTTAGATGAATTTCCTTGTTGAGATTGAACTTGTGAAATGAACTCATTTTGATGGTGCACATACTCCATTGTCCTTTGTCTAACTTCTTGTAGTGGAACTGCACTCTTTACGCTTTCGTCTTGTTCAGCAGCTGCAGCAGCTTCTAAAACTCTGGCCTCTGCTGTTTTAGCTGCTGCATCTTTTTCTGCCTCTAGCATTTCTAAATCTGCTTCTAGTGTTGCCTTCTCTAATTCCAGCGTAGCTTGATGTTTTTTCATTTCTAACTCTTTCTCTGCTTGGTGTCTTTTCATTTCTAGCTGTTTCTTGCTGTAGAGGGCTTTTGTATTTGCAGCTTCTGCAGATGCACGTGCATGCAGCTGCTGCATGTATGCTGGATTTAGAGCTCTTGGAGGACGAAGGTTTAGAGCTAACTTTGGATGATGCTTTAGATGATGCCTTTGCTTCAGAGCCAGCGTTTTCTTGAGCTGCCTCTCCTTGTGTGTTGTCCATCGCTGTGTCGTCAGTTTTATCTTCCACCAACTGCTGATATGACTTTTCACTGTACTGTTATCACTACGTGTTATATACGATGTATGTGGACGTAGATCAACAGCAAGCCAAACTCGGTTTTCACGAGCCAGGAAACTGAGCGTCTTGCTCCTTTATTGTTGTCTTTTACACAGCTTACAATAGTGACGTGAAAAGCTCGAGTGAAACTGTAAAACAAACAGAAATACATTGTACATTAGCTTTCTAATATACCAAATAAATGCACCAGGAAATAGCTGCTAAACTAGAGATAAACAAAAAGAACATTACATTTTCAGGATCTTTTCATATGCTAATTAGATCGTTAATACACGTGAATAGAGGCATTACTATGCTAATACACAGTACTACTGAGCTAGCAAGATCATGAGCAGGTTTAATTCCTGGTGATAACATGTGCAAAAACGATCTCTAAAACAGAGCTTATAAAACTTATTTAAGGCACCAAACACTTGTAAAACTTACAGTCATTGCTTTCGTAGGTGTAGATAAGTTTTGAGACACAGGGAGAACAGTTTGAACATCTACAAGCACACTTTCTGTAACACATTTTTTCTCTGGCTGCTTCCTGCTTCAGCTACCCACAATGCATTAACCTGGCCTTCAAAATAAAATACAACTAAACCAATATTGAGAGAAAAGTAATTCTTTTTTAACCTGTGGCTGTTTTTTAACATGAGTAGAGACATATTTATTACAAAATTATAATCAACTGTCTTTTGCTTAGTTCTTTAACCCTTTACTAAAACACTTTTAACTGGGCAGAACAAAGACAAATCCAGATTTTTTAGGTTTAAGCCCACAATAGTTTTCCATTTTACGCACACATATTACATACTTTACCACAAATTATACTTTTTTGCAGCTCAATTCTCCATACATTGTAAAACAAACTGACTGCACTTTCTACCCTGAAAATTAAAGATTATAAATACTTAAAATAATTACTATCTGATGTCAGTTAATTACTGAAAGTGCATTATTGTCAACTCCATTCTGGGATTTTGAACATTCTGATGAGGTAGCATTTTAAGGTGTCTGTAAATGCTTCCTATTCTCTGCTTCATTGCGCATTCTCTAATATGAAGGCTTACTTTACCGTTCAAAGACTTACATTTGGTGATTATTAAAGCTTATAGTGAATCTGGAGGCGTATGTCTTCATATCGTCTCCATATGAATCCCAAAACCATCGCCCAAATGCTCCCTCGCTACTTAGAATCACATCTGAGAATAATATTTCAGGAACTACTCAACAATTCATCCTTTTTATGTCCAAGCAATCCATTTAAGCTCTAACATCGAAATGTGCTCCGGGGTTTGGTGCTAAAGATGGACATTTAGCTTTTACTGTTTTTCCTGGATTAAAAATGCAGAGATGACCATCCAATAGCCTTAACATGGATAGTGCATTAGTGTGAGTGTGCGTAAAACATATGACAGTCTCTATGTTTAGCAGACGGAGCTGTACATTTATAATAGCCTCTCACGACAGGCCTTCACCTGGCCAACTGCAAAACTTTGTGAAAAAGATATTAAAAATCATACTGTTTTGATGCAACAAAATACAAATTGTTGTGCCTCATATGAGTGCTATCATGTCCTTTTATATCCCATAGATTTTAATAAATGTAAGTACACTTTAGCCAGCTGGAACACATTCAAATGCACCAGAAATCAGGAAAAAAAAAAAAAAAAAACAGTGCAGGGGTGTCCAAACTTTTTTTCATCAAGGGCAGCATATTGAAAAGTAGACCAAGCAGAGGGCTACAAATCAATCGTGAAATGTTCAAAAAAGTTGCATTTATCTGATGTTTTAAGTGCCACTACACCTAAAACTGTCTCAATGCTTTAATATCAGGTCTGTCTCCCACCAAAATGTTAGTTATTTAGGTTATAATTGTAGAAAATTTGGCTCCTGGGCCATAGTTCGGACATACCTGCTTTTGAGAATATAGAAAAGTGCTGCAAATGTATTTTTTATTTTCCTGTTTTGTATTTCTAGAAAGCTACACTTCCCAGAGAGACACCGGGGCATGGTGACTCCACTTCAGGACGCCTGAAGATTGAGGCCACAATCTTTAAGCTCCATCACAAACTTTTCACACCGAAGAAAATATAATCCTTTTCAAATACAACAAGATCTAAACCAGGCGTATAAAGGACTATACCAGGTCAGGGATAAATAAAGTAGGGATAGTTCTTAATTATAGATCGGCAATCCACAGAGGGACCCAAACATAAATAAAACAACTAAACAGCCCAGCTATACCACAGTGTTAAAGGCTATAGTTTAGTCATTATTTGTCACTGTGTAGAAATTCCGTCATCTTACAAAAGAAAAGATGATCTTCACCAGATTTAGTTGCTGTTACTTTCTATCTGCAGCGCTCAGGCCGAGGCACACATTTAAAAAGCACACAACACTTCAGTTACATAAGCTCATGACATGCATTTATTTGCTTTTCTTTGGCCTAATTTTTGTCCATGGAGCTTTTGTTTTGCTCAAATTAACTTAAAATGGAAACTGAAAGTAGTTTCTCGTTTTGTTTTGTTTTTTGTTTTCCAACTACGCAGGGCTTAACTTGGTTGTTTGTTAATGACAGTTGGAGATTTAGGACACTTCAACTGAAATACAACAATTAATTTCCTCAACACTTTATATTATTTAAGGATAGAAAGGTAATGAGTTCAATTGTGTGTGATCCCAAAGTCTGTATCAGTGATAAATGTGAGCATAGCTGCTGTGTTCCTGTTGTTTATTTGGTGTTCTACAACTGTTTACATGATTTTCATTTTTTAGATGTCAGATACAAACTAAATATTTATTAGAGGGGTAGACTTTTACATTTGTTATCATACTTTAGCAGCTTTTTCACATTTTAGTTGCGTTTTGAGATTTTGCAGGAGAAAATGTCATTACTCACTATTGACTCTCATGCTTTTTCCCCCTCACTACTAAAATTCTAATTCTGTGAGCTGTCATTTGCAGAACGTCTACACCGAGTCTAAAACAGGACTATTCTATGTCTAAATGTGGGCCAAACCAGGTCTTAAATTGGACGACATCAACGCTACAGTAGTTCTAACCAAGAAACTATCCAACTTTGACTCTAAATTAAGCAAATATTAGACAAAAACACAGCTCTACCACCATGTACATAATATTGAAACTATTTTATGTTTTGTTTTGTTTTTATAGAAGAGAATTGCAGATATTGTGTGACAAACTGACAAAATGGACTGGCCATCACTTAAACAACATTTGGTGCCGTTTTCCAGAAAAATGTGCCAAAATCCTGCCTCTATGTAAACACTTTTGTAACATTGACTGGACTGTTTTGGGGGAAAGTTCTGCTCAGAAGCACATTATTCACACTGACAAAGTAAAATAAAGTGTGATTGTATTCTGCCTGCTCCCTGGCACTAACAGAAAACTCTTCTCTGGTTTAGTGGATACAATCAGGTTTACTACACAGTGTGACAGATTGTTCCACCAGCGCAGCAGTCAGATATTCTGTCAGCCACGGGGAACATCGACAGTGCACATTATGAGAGCCGAACCATAAAATGAACACTGAATTACACTGATTTGGTTTGATCTTAAAATGTTACTTTTCTAAGAGATGTGCTGCAGCAATTCTGACTGAGTTACATTAAATGAAGGTAGAAAACTAAGACTTACTAAATACGACACTATATCAAGAATCAGAGCACTTTTTCAACTTTTTATAATGTTGAGTCACTAATAGGAGCAGTATATGGTGCGATGTGGGTTGGATTCTTTGTTTTAATGAGGGAAAAACTGACATTGTTCTGTTTTGGCCCACTGATCCCCTTCTAGACCTTCAAGGATTATGTTCGTCCCTTTGCTACCAACTTTGGCGTCACCACGGATTGGACACTAATTTTAAACTCAACAAACATAAACACGCTATTGTTTCGTCTCGCCTGGACTACTGTAATGCACTTTACACTGGCATCTCTCTCCACGCACTTTCTCTCTCACAGAACTCTGCGGCAGAACTGATTTTAAGATTTCATTGTTCATTTTTAAAGCGTTGAATGGACAGGCCCCAGAGTACATTTTGGCTCTCGTGCAGATTTACATTTCTGCACACGCTCTGAGGTCCGAGGGCCAGCATCAGCTCGTGGTGCATGAAGCTGGGGACACACTAAATGACATTTTCCACACTACACGACAAATCTAAGCGACCGCAGAGAGACACTTAACAACTGACAGTCAGGAGAGAATGCACACTACACGACTAAGAACTAAATGCACTCTTACCCAACAAACTTCTATCAGGAATCCATAAAAACAATGTTTCAATCAACAGGCTTTCTATAAGCTGTTGTGTTTACTGACTTTTCATTGATTAAACAACATCATGTGACTCCTGACATGCAAAGTTGTGTGCTAAAAGTGATGCTAACTAACTCAGGATTCTTCAAAATGAACATTCAAAGTGGCGACAGAGGTAGAAAGAAACTGGACATGCTTCCTGTTGATTTATCAGAGGAAAACTGTAATTTTGATTTGGATAATTTACATGAGACAGACGTGAGCCGCACAAGAAGAGGAGAGAAGAAAAGCACGGGGTGGTTTTTTTCATGATGACCTCAGCTCTTGTTGTAGGTGTGTGCCAGAAGTGTGCCTTTTCAGTATTGTTAATCTGATGTTTAGGCAGAGATAATAAGCATACACTTTGTTGTTGCATTAATTTGTGCATTGCTCTTTCTGCAAAGACGAAAATAAAATGTTTTAGCTCTTGGGCGGTTCTCAGTGTGTCCTCTGCTCCTTTTCATGTGTGGCTCAAGCCTGTGTGCGCGCTGTAGTGTCAGTAAACAATACCCTGTACTAAGAGAGCTTCTAAAATCAGGTTTAAAATGGTTGTGTCTTTCTGCAGCGCATGAAATGTTCTGACTCCGGTTGTAACAGCTCCACACTACGACACTGAGGCACCTACAGATGACTGATAGTGACTAGGCATGACATCCTAAACAATCAGGCTAAAAATTTAAACCAGAGGGTACAGAGTCTTTTCTGTGGTTGTCCCTAAACTCTGGAATGCTCCGCCTCTCCACATCCGAACTGCCCCCACAGAGGAGCGTTTTATCTCGTTCTAAGACCAACATTTATTCTCTGGCTTTTAACAGCGGGTGAGTTATGTGCTCCTCTGTTGTTCTTTATTAACTTTACTATTTACTGTTTTAGGTTGTGTTAATTATTGTTAGTATATCTGCTAAAATGAGCAAGATTTTTGTATTTTTTTCTTTTCTAATATCAAATGTGCAGCATTTTGGCATTTGGTTTGAGGTGTTGAAAACATCCTCAACATTCAAGACATCCAATGCAGCGGGGGCCATGTCAGGAGCAGAGGCCAACAACAGAGCAGCGGCCGGGGACCGTTCTCCTGTCCGTGTTTTTAGGACGTGTTGTGTGTTTTGCGTTCCAATAAACCAGACAGTGTTTTCTTGAGCCTTAGGGCTCCAGGGTTAATTTATCGGTGTTTTTATGCTTGTAATACATCATCTTCTAAGGCCTTGATTTCAACCAGTGTGCCGGGAACACTAGTGCCTTGAGGTTTTGCCAGGTGTATCATATTCATGGGTTTGAATAAATGATTTACCAGTTTAGTGTTCTGGGCAACAAAAAAAGATAAACAACCACCAATTGCCAAATTTACACAACCAGACCAGACGGCATGGACAATATCTGCCTTAAGCTATTTTTTATTTTTTTTTCTAAATGGTGTGACTTGGTAATGTTTTAGTTGATGATGTGCCGCAAAATATTTTCAAAAGTCAAAAATTGTGACTCGAAAGGTTGAAAAATACTGTTCTAAGGTACAGTTAAGTGCTGTACAAAATTGTTCTTTTTCAGGATAAATTTAACTTTTGTAATATTTGGATCGGGTACATTACATGTTACTTTTTTTTTGCCAAAAAAAGACACAAAACATTTCGGATGGTTTTATTGATTTGGATTTTATTGCACTGAAATCAATAAAAACTGTGTCCTAACTGTGATCGAGCTTGCATTTCCACAAACCTGACTCGTACTTGGCGAGCAGGATCCTCCCCTGCTTTGTTTCCACCAAAAAGTTGTTTCTTCAGCTAAAATATTCAACCATATGGCATAAAACTAAACTGTCTACATGGGGAATGTTCCAAAGTATGGTTTCAACTTACTATTTCCACCCTCAGATAATTACATACTGTCCCTTTAAATAAATAGAAATGGAAAAAAATATGTATATTTATTGAGAAAAAAATGAAAACAACACATTTCAAAATGTTCTGAAATGATATTGTTCTAGATTTGAATAACATCATCAAAATGTCAAGTGTTTACTTACTACTTTAGACTTGAAAGAAATGTTCAAATATGAGTGACATTAAACTTATCCAGCAATTATTTTACTTATTTTATTCTTATAGTTCAAAACACCAAAACATGCATTCTTACTAATTGAAGCCTTCTCTCCGCAGACATGACCTGTAACCTGGCTGATTTTGAAGATGGCTAAGTTGAGTGCAATATTGTTAAATATTGTAGGCCTTTACCACACCAACTTAACCCATAACCCATTATTATAATTATGCCCCAATATTTAGCACAGGGCATTAACTACACCCTCCTAAATATCTACTGATAACATTACTACGGCAAGTGTTAAATTTAAAAGACTTGCTAATTAAAGTAAACAACATGGGGCAAAAGCGCAAACAATTAGCACCACGTACGCTTATTAGTACAAGATTTAAATAACATGAAAAGAACAGAAGAAGCATGCTGGCCCTCGCTCACAATGATACACTTCTTGCTCATTTCTGGGGCTAATGAGCTGCAATCACAATACATTTCTCACAATACAACATGTTTTTATGGTGCTTTTGACCTATTTGAATTCATTCCACTTTTGCCTCTCAGTCAGTGTCAGTCATGCACACATCTCTGGAATAATCTGTGTATCTCTCTTTGCCTTGCATCAGCTCTTTTAAAGCCCTCTTTTTATGTCGCTCTATCATCCTCTCCATCTCCCTCCGCTCCCCTCGCTAAGATGTCTACCCCGAGGGCCCCAACCATTCAATCCTGATGGTCGCACAGCACAGCGGCGCAGGAGATACGCACACAGGCTCGGGATAGTTGTGTGGACACTGGAACGCATGTGTACAATAGTGTGAGCGAGAGAGCTGGAAGCAGTCAGTGAGAAGAACAAATAAATTGTCAGGAAATTCAAAATGAGATGGAACATGGACACCGATGATGATGCAGAGTGTGATCACAACTGGCCCTGGCCCCTCTGACCAGTCTTGTGTGCTTCTGTTGATGGCTCGCAGGGGTCTGCTACGTGAGCAGCTGAAGTAACTCAAACATAACTAATGTTTTCTCATTAAATTGTACCTGAAATATACTTTTTAATCACAAGGCCGGTCTCAACGATTCACATAAAGACGTTCAGTAATTGCATGTTTGTAGCGCTATGAGACGTGGCTAAAACTTCACTTTTTGTACTTTTATTTCACTTTTCTGCCCCTCTAAACATAGTAACATCTCTTTATATAATGCAATGAGCTTAGCTTATAATATCTGGACTGGAGTGCCGTGTCTCAATAAACAGCTTTGTTTTTCTCAGTTTAGCAGCTCAACAAATAAATGTATAAATAAATCTGGCGCTTTATCACAAGATCAAATCAGTGTTTGGTGAGAAATTATTATTTTTATTTACATCTGCTTTTTGCTGCTTTGTTTTCACCAGTCTGCGTTCTATCTTGTCTAAAGCAAAAGCAAGCCAGCTCGCTCTGGGAGCCGTACCACTCGCGGACCCCTTCGGATCACTTAAAAAGGCCTGTGCGGTTACTTATGGCAGAGGAGGCAGTTTAGGACCATCTGATCTGCTACAAAGTGAACCTATGGAAACATGGCTGATGTCACTAGCACCACAGGTTGCTTAAATATGGGAGAGAAGTTGTCTGTTTACGCTTCTACCTTGCGGTATATTCAGGGATAGAAGTCTGTAATTTGCCCTAAGTGAATGATTACAGCCTTCTAATAATAATACTTTACGTTCACATTTTGAATTCTCTCTGTTCTGCAGTTCTTATTCATTCACTCTGAACACTCTATGGTACTTTTGCAGCCCTGGGGTGGAGTGACAGAAGCAAGGCTATTTCTGAAACCACTCCCAACTGGGAATTGAAGTGTTGACCTTTGGGTTAGTGGGCAAAGGGTCTAATCACTGAACCTCTGTTGATCGAAGTCTTGGGGTTCACACGTAAAATATTCACTCAAACATTCAGTTTCATGAGATTTGGAGACATTTTTTGCCTCCTGGTCACAGATGGAATCACAACATTATATTCTTTCTATATATATAATCTTGGGGTACATGACTTTATTCTTGTAACATTTAGTTTAGTGTAAAAGAAGGAATTTTGGAAGAATGAGACGAATGCTGAGAGTGGATTGGCAGTCCACTCCAGCTTCACTTAAACATCTGAAAATATCTGCTTTAAAGCTGTGAATGCACCAAAAATGCATGCACGTGATTGCTAGTAATGCGCCAAAGAGTTGGGGAGAGAGATTTCACTACCAACTTCCGAATTTTGTAGTTTGAAAACTGTGGTTGGATAAATATAGTGGGATAATATATGCATTAGCCCCCCATTTGAGAAATAACTTTACAGAATAGAACTAGAGCAAGCAGCAATTCCACTTGTACTTTGTTGCTGCGCTGGTGTACTTCTTAACTCTCTTTCAGTCCCTCCCTGTCGTCTCATCCCCGGTGTCTCTGGATCGCTCTGTTATGTTCTCCTCTCTTTCCTGCACTAATTGCCTCCCTCTGCATCAGCCGGTCCCCTGCCACTCATCTCACTACCTTCTCTTCACCTACTCACAGGTCTGACAAGAGAGCTGCTCGCTCAGACGACTCACTAAACATCGCTATTACATGTTCTGGCAAATATTTATGCTCCTTCATAAAATCAATATATTTTATACAACTTTGGGTTCAATCCAGGAGAGAGTTGTGATGGTAGGCTCCGCTGTAATGAGCTTCAGCCTTAATTGAGACAGGGTCACATCTTATGCTGTGTGCACTATTTTTCCTTTGCTTGATAGTTTTCATTTTGCTCTACTATACAAAATACAATGTAGATCAAAAACATGGCAGATGCAGTGGATACATTAAGCTACACTAACATAAAATAATCTTCAGCTGATGTTTTCAAAAAACCATTCACAAATTTATTTCTCGTCAAGGGTCCTGCTTGTCTAAAGCCGGGTGTCCCACTGCATGATTTTGGGCGTCTGTCATGGCTTGTGGGTCTCAGAACAAGACGGGTCTCAGAATGAGAAAGGGACAAAGAGTAAACTTAATGCTAAGGTACACTTTATTCTCCCCAGAAGGAAATTTGTCACTGGGGCCACTGGGGCATCTTCCCAGGAGCAGGGATCGAGCTTAGAATTGTCGTACGACCAAGGACAAGCTGCGATTTATATCAAACCTGTTTAATATTTTGGAATCTTGGTCGCAGAGTGAGCCCTCCTGTTTGTGCGTCTATGATGAATCTTTGTCATAAATGTAAACACAAGCAAATCTCAAAGTAATGGCAGACTGCAAATCCCCAACAAACGAAACCCTATCTTCCCATTTCTTTTTTATTTAGTAACTTTTACAAATGCATGAAGCGCTAGCCTCTGCTAACAGGTACAACTGTCCATATGTGTCCTCTCGAGAGTGACCAGATGACATCAGCATTGGAGTGCTGAACTGTAGAGTGACTTTGCTGGTAGCAGGAGCAGCCGTTAAGAATGTAGAGTGACTTACTTTTAACAAATACCTCCTAAGCAACAGATCTGAAAAGGACTGATTGACTGACTAATCAGTCCTGACTAAGAATAGATATAATTTTGATGTTGTTATAGATTCAACTAGAGATAGGATGAGACACAATTCCCACAAGTTGAGCTTTGGTCCCCCGAGAACGAGACAAGACGAGATTTTGACCTAACTGTGGTCTTGTTGACAATTTAAGTCTCACAATTTTTGATTATAGCACTTTTTTTTTATATAGCTGTTTTTTCTGGCGACCCAGATGTAAAAAAGGTCTTCATCTGTGTGCAATCTTATGTCAATCTGGCACAATATTTCTCCCCACTTTTAAATGAATTTATATAGTATTGATGATTAACAAAACAAATGTACCTGTCTCTCGCATTGCATTCTGTGATGGTTTGTTCCGCTGAGAACAGAAAACATTTGCAAAACAAGAATATCTGTCACTGGCCACTATCACAAGCAGCTGTGTAGTTCAAGCCACTCAAATCCTAAACTACACTGTGCCACCATGACAGCAGTTAAGATTGTCCAATGATAACTTGTGACCCTTTGCCAATCCCTTTGATGGCGATCTGACGAGACAATTTTTCTATTTCTAGCTCTGATCTTATCACTCTTGGCTCTCCATCTGCAGTGGGGGAGGCAGGTGTGAAGTATCCTCTAACTACCTATCACTCTTTTCTGCTTTCTGTGGCTCTATAACTTGGTGCTCTCTCTTGTATGCACTTGTCTTTTGGCTTTGCATGTCACCTGGCAGTTTGGAGTCAGTATTTCTTTGCAGCTTGGCCCTCTGCTCCATGATCCTAAGCAGCTGGCAGGGCTTTCGATTTGGAAAAGAGGCATTCCGGAGATTTTGAGGGGAATATTGCACAAGCTGTTGGCGAATGGTGTGCAGAGAGGTAAGGATCTGGCATGTTCGATCTCTCTGTAGGTTTGTGCAGTGCAACATTATTGTGAGAAATGTATTTGTTGTTTATGACTATATTGCATAAACAGAAAAAGGGAGCATCTGACGAAATGATGAAAAGATTCTGCTTTCATCTCTAAAACCAATTACAATATGATTGTACTTTATGACCCTTTTGTTATGAAATAGCTCGGATAGCTGCGAGTCTCCAAACACAATTGTAAACTGTAAATATAAATCCTGAATCCACAATGGAATCTTGAACAGGTGAATGGCAATACTTTGAAACTACACTTCAGGTCTGTCTTTTTTAGTTCACCGTGTATTGAACATTCCCACTTTAAAGGACATATGACATGATTTTCTAATTATTACTTTGTTTGGTGGAATAGTCCATTCCTTTTCGTCTGCTAATCCAAGGCCGGGGTCACAGCGGCATCAGTCTGAGCAGAGAAGCTCAGACTTCCCTCACCCCAGACACTTCCTCCAGCTCCTCTGGGGGGACCTGAGGCGTTGCCAGGGCAAGCGAGACATAGTCCCTCCGGCGTGTTCTGGCTCTTGTATGGAGTCTCCTCCACATGCCCCGAACATCTCCGGAACAGATGCCCAAGCCGCCTAAGATGGCTCTTCTTGACGTGGAGGAGCAGCGGCAGTTCTTTCCATGTGAGGCCCTCACCCTATCTCTAAAGGAGCGTTCAGCCGCCCCGCAGAGGAAACTCATTTTGATCACTTGTATCCACAATCTTGTCCTTTCGGTCATTACCCAAAGCTCATGACAAGGTGAGAGAGGAACATAGATTGATCGGTAAATCGAGAACTTTGCTTGTCGACTCTTCCCTTCTCCACCACAAGTTCGATTCAGCACCTCACACTCCATCCTTCTCTCACTCGTGAACAAGGCCCTGGATTTCATGAACTCCTCCACTAGGGGTAGTGACACCCAATTCACCTGGAGAGGGCAAGCCACCTTTTTTCTGTTTGCCAACTGTATGTACTGTATTCAACACAAAATTCCATAAAAAATGTACACGCAAGGAAGACATTTTAGCAGTTCAAACATTCACTTACTCTTACTCCTTCACTACAACAAAACAGGTGTAGTCATAGTTGACAAATAAAAACTCCTGTATGAATTAGACAAGCTTTGGCCCTTGTTAACAGTACGTTGCTAGGTAACAGTTATGAAATGACATGTTTTATCTGCTGCACATGCCCAAGCGGGAAATACGGTTCTAAACTTCACCAAAGTTGTTGAAATAGGGAAAACTAGGAACAATAGTAAAATCTGAATTACACAGAAGTGGAGAGGTGGGCAGGACCATTGAGCTCCATAGACATACATAAATATATCAAATGTTTTTGCATTTTATTGTATCTTTTTCACATGAGAGCAATCAGATACAGTTGCCAGCTGTTTTGTATTCTGCACCTCATAAGTTACAGCATGTGTCCATACATTCTGTTTTCCTTGCTCCCTGTGCTTACCATGTGCCAAGTCTAACCCTGTAATCCCAGACTTGCAGTTTCTTTCTTTATGGCCCATTCTTTTCCCGCAAGAGCTGTGAAAGCACAATGCTTGTTATTAACTTTCTGATACCATTTATCTCCCTTTCAGCACTTCCATTACCTCCGCCTGCTCCCTGTCATCCGGGCAGGGCCTCCTCCTTTCTCTGGCTTTCATACACGTTTGTCTGTGGCCCCTCATCAGTATTCTGTCTTCGGGCTGACAGCAGGTGAGTTCAGCGCCCTCACCCTGCTCCAGCCCCACAGTCCCCACACACCATCCATTCATTCTGTTGATGGTAAGTGTGCCATTGTTCACTGTGGCCGTTTGAGCCTGGATAGATCATGGCATCGCGGCCCCGCCATAAATGGATTTACTGCACACAGAGAGGCCATTGTAATTGAAATGAAAAATGGAACGCCGGACTTTCCCCAAAGCTTGTGTCCTTTAAATATCAAAAACGATGTCGAGTTAGGTCAAAGAAAGAAGTTTGTAGAACATTTCAAATTATGTTGGTTGTATATGGTGTGTTGAGATCCGTTATGGTCAGAGGATGAAGGTCCTTTCACCTGGCATGCCAGTTGAGTGCAATATATCGCTTCTAGTTCCAGTGCGAAATGGAAAATGCTAAATCATATATGAATGTATGGTTGGTTACAGAGTTGGGAATTGGTCTCAGGGTTAGAGCTTTGTGCAAGTTCCAACGCTCATAGACTTTCAAAACAAAACGTGACTTATATGGAAAAGGCTTGAAATAGATTTACTAGCTGAAAAGGCAGGCCTCTGACTATTTCTTCTATTTCCAAGAGTGAATTTGACAGAAACAGACCAATTAGAACATCCGCTGTGGGCTTTTCTTCTGCAGACGAGTGAGGTAAACATATCAGTGAAGTCGGAGTAGAACCTTGAACATTCTATTGTTGTGCTGCTGCCCTCAGGAAGTTCTTGGAGGTCTCAGCCTGATAACCAAAGTATCACATGTTCAAACACTTGCAGGCTATATTTAGTCTAGTCTAGTGCATATGACCAGTTCACTTAAATGCCTATTTGTCCCCAGTTTGACATTTGTTTGTCAAGTTTATTATTTTACTTCCAAGTTTAACATGGGCCACAAATTTGACATAGGAAGAGGTAATTCCACAACTGTTACCTAGCAACCATACTATAAACAAGAGCCAAATCCACTTAAATTACATAATAATTAGTAATTAACAATATCAAAAACACCTTCATTTTTGTTGAATGATTTTTGTTGAATGATCTGCCCGAAACAACAGAAAACTGCCAGAACAATGTGTCAGCAGTGTGTAAATTGTCCTTGTATTTTCAAACTTAATTTATGAAAATATCTTCACAAACTGCAACTTCACAGGTAAAAAAAATCTGTGATAAATATTTAACAAAGGGACTGTCCCACCAAACTAGGTCATATTAGAAGAACCTGTCATATAGACTTAAAATGTTGAGCCGGCATGCTTCACAAAACAAAGCCCGTGCACCACAATGTACGGCATTCGCTCCATGGCTGGAAACATTATATTTTCAGTGCATTCTGTGAGACATTCTGGTCAAAGCCATAATATCTCTATGGAGACATGGTGGTGGACCCTCTACAAGAAAAATCAAGTAGTGCAACTTTAACACCAGGCAAAAGCAATAACATATCCATGGAGACCAGCCAGTGGAAAGGTTCAAGGTTGGTTTATTTGTAGCCATGAGTAGATTCGCTCTGCAGTGGAAAAAAGACACGGCATCTCGCGCAAACATCGCACAACCAGGCAAAACCATGTACACAAGAAGACTCTCCACCAGAAAAGTTACATAGTGCACATTTAAAATCTGATAATGTTGAAACACATATAAAGAACTAAAGAAGTGGCACATGCAGCAGTGACTATCAGCCCTCTCACAGATGTGTTCATGTCAGACTAAAAAGTGATAAAAGAAGTGCTTTCTGACAGCAGCGTTGCTTTAAAGTTTAATGGCACGGCACACATCCCCCAGCGCTCACATATCTATCAGTGGAACAGCTGAGAAAACCCTCTGCCTCAGCACGTTGGTCGTCTCGGGAGGATTTATGCATGCACCACTCGCTTCCAGCCGCCGAAGGTGTGAGGGCTTCCTGCTATTGTACCAGGCCAAAAACTTCCATTCAAACGTCATCGTGTGAGACTTTGAGAGTTCCAGACAACCCTGTCCGCACCAAAGTGCCTGTGTTTCCAGGAGAGGGTCAGTGTCCACGCCAATGTTTTTAGAAGCATATTTATTCTTCAGTTTCTGGCTTTTGTTTAACTCGCAGGCTAGTCTCTGGAAAACATTTGGGCCATGTGAGAAAGTGTACAGTGTTGACAATGGGCAATAGGCAATCAGCTAAAGACAAAATAAATAAAGGCTAGAGGCTGTTGAAGCAAATTACTGAAACAACCACAATGTAACGGGTTGCTGCTTTGCTTGGAATGTTTGGTGGAACATTCCACAGTTTTGCAGAAGAGTGGACTTGCAAGCACTGACCTGGACTCAAGTCAGACTTGAGTCACTATTTGGATGACTTGAGACTTGACTTGATAAAATGGATTTGGGATTCGATGTGGACTTGAAGGCCAATGACTTGGGACATGTCTTGGACTTACAACCCTCTGACTTGAGATGACTTGATGCTCCTTCCCAAAAAACAAAACAAATAAAACATGTTAAAAACCCTTTTCTCTGTAGAAGTGATACTTTTAGATGTGACCAGGACTGTTTAAAAACAGAACCATTCACAAATTTAATATAAATTGCAAAAATTGTCATTAGCTGCAATTTGGTACAATGACTTGAAAAGACTTGAAACTCAAAGTTGACTTGACCTGGATTTGTGAGTCATTGACTTGGGACTTGACTTGGACTTGACACCAAAGACTTAAGACTGACTTGAGACTTGCAAAACAAGGACTCACTCACTGCTTCAGTATAGCATCAGTACATGAATCTATCTTTATTTATTCAATTACAGGTGACTTTAATAGTCAAATGAACATGCATTTTTACTGTGAGTGGGTTCACTTCTACATGGTTTGTAACTGGGTCTGGTGCAGTCACTGCTTATCTGCATGAACACAGGAGTTTAATGATATATTGTGGAACATTCAAGGCAAAGCAATAGTATCTCCATGGAGATAAGCAGGTGGCAGGCCCTCCACCAGAAAAGTTATGTAGTGCACCTGATGAAAACTACTGACTTAGCGGGTGATTTGTCTCCATAGTAACACGATTCCCCCATGATAATGCATTCATTTGTCATGTATAGAAAAGCTCAATTATTTTGATCAAAAGTCTAAGCATTGTGAAAGATTTTCCCAAGATTCATGCTGGATGGAAACCTGATCCGGATTTGAAAATGGAGTGGCGTCATGAGGTAAGATCAGGATAAACAGCCATTTTCTTTCCTAATGGCACTTTGCATGCATCACTGTCACTGTCTCGTCTGTTTAGACGGCCGATTTTCCACTGCCACATTCATTCACTTATACTTGTTATCAGAAAGGTCAAAATAGCAAATGCCAAAAGGTAGCCTGCTATTCTGAGGCATGGATGAATATTTTCAGGAGACGTCAAGGTGGAGTTAATTGCTCCTGACTTCCCCCGGTGGCCAATGGTGGAACTAATCCCAAGTGGCACACAGCCCTTAAATGAAGCTCAGAACCAGCGGAAGTGGCCACAAAACAATTGATTCCTCCGAATCTGATTATAAATGCTTTCTAAGATGCAGCGAGTGATACATTCTAAAATCAAATTAGAATGTGCTAATTATATTATGGCTAGCCACAGCTGAATAAATTATCACAAGATTAAAACTAAAATGATCGCCTCTTGACACATGTTTTTCCTTCATGGTAAACATCATACATTCTCCACTGCATCCCTGGAATTCCTGCTGATTGATGTTCAAGGACTGCACTGAAGTAACTTGGCACACCATCAACATTGTGTCATTTCAAGCCATTTTTCATGTGGGCAATACATAAATAGTGAAGGAGCCAAGCTGAGCCTGTTGGAGTGTTGGGAGATGCACTACAATATGTTTTGCAGCCAATAACACCTTTTTCAAGTTGAAACAATCACACTCTTCTTTGTTTCTAGTGACCAAATAGTTTGTGATGGGAAGCCAATCTAACCTTTTGTACAATACTTTTTATCTATTTCTGTCTATTTATGTGTTTGTTTTGTTAGTTAATTCATTACAACATTATATTTATTTCATTAGTTCCTTTTTGTATACATTTCATCCTTGCATTGTTTCATCTTTAAAGTGTTTTGTGACGGGGCATCCGGATTAAGCTGACTCCTCTGTGCAGTGTACAGAGGTTATGAGCTGTCATACCTGCTAATGACGGGTCCACAACATATCATACAGTCGCAGGAATTTCAGACATGTTTGATATTTGTTGTGAGTCATAGAGTCAGAGTGCTGGAGAAGCCGACGGTAAAATACAGCAGTAAACGCCGCTCTGGAGGGCTGGAAACACGCTGCTGAACTGGGACAACAAGCACCTCTGACACATTCATCCAAATCACTGCACACACAAAACTGAAAAGTCGTCTGCCAAAGCCTCGACTGTAAACAAAGCGGTGCTAAAATGACCGTGGTTTGCTGACGAAGTTTTGGGATAGTGTGACCACAAACATGTTTCACGCACGCCTCCTGTGGATGACAGTGTCAGAGTATCCATCGCACACCCCTGACATGAGCTCACACTCCCTCATACAATCCCTCATACAATCGCACAGTGGGAGTTTGGAATCGGTTTGGATCGTCTTAGAATCGCACAAAAATGTACAGTGTATACAATGCAAAAACTAATTTCTAGGTGAGTTAAAATGTCTTGATTTCAGGATATTAATCTGAATTTCAGACATTTTGACTCATTAAGATCAGTGGAGGCTATTTTTTTGATGGAACTAGATTATTTTACTTGTTTCAAACTGTTTCTGACATATTTCAACACATAATTTCTTACTTCAATCCAAATTATCTACCTGCACAGCAATGAGATTTAATTGCTGATTTGATGCAGAATATTTCACTGGTTTCAAGGTATTTCTGACTGATCATACAATCATTTTTCTTAAAATAAGAAAATACATTTGTCAGTAGGGCAAATAAAATGATCTTAACCCACTGACAGATCATTTGGAAGTTTGAAGTAATAAATAATGTATTGAAACAAGTCACAGATGGTTTGAAACTAGTAAAATAATCTAGTTCCATCAAATAAATAGTCTCCACTAATCTTAACAAATCAAAACGTTTGAAATTCAGATTAATATCCTGAAATCAAGACATTTTAGCTCATCTAGAAGTTCATTATTTGCAGTGTAAGCTTTAAATGCCAGAGCCATTCTGTGCATGTTGGCCACTTTTATTCTCAAACTAGTCCTTTAACTTATGACCCAGAGTTATGACAGAGGAAGAACACAGATTGAAGGATTTTCTGAAGCTTTTTAACGTGTAAGAGTTGTAGAAATGTAGTGTTTTTATCCTCTTTCACAATCAAGGATCCTTCTTATTATTCATCAGTGAATGCATTTTGTGTTGCTTCTACAATAGCATTACCATCTTAACCTGGATCAATGAGTCTTCAGGTACTCTTTCCAAGATCGTAAAACACTTTTATGCTTCATACTTTTTATAGACTGTGAAATCACTGCCGGCAGTTTAAAAAATGGATGTTTTCATTTTCCCCATGAATATCGCAGATGGAAATAAAAGGACAAAAGGGGCTTCTTAATGGAAAAAGCTAGTTATTATTTGGATACAAGCTCATTCTGCTTCCACTGCTGACTCTAATGCATCTGTCGTTATGAATCTCATGATTGTGTGAGTGCACGGCTGAGACATCTGAACTATGTGGCAGAAAATGTCCAAGGTGACAGGAGAAATGCAGTGGAGGATAAGACATTTTCTACCCGGTCAGGCTAAATATAGGCTCATTAAAAATATAAAGAAACAAGCAGCAGGATGGAGATGGGAAAGAAGTTTGTCAAAAGTGTATCAAGAGAGTGCAATGTGATGGACAGGTTTGAGTTATTTAAACAGCTGTGGCGATGACAAGAGAAGAGATATTGTTGGAAGTAATGAAAATAGAAGATTTGAGTTTTGCTTGCAAAGAAAACTGGAGACAGAGAACCCCCCTGTCTGTGTCCTCTTTTCTCAGCCACTATTCAAAAGGCAGCTCCGTTTCGACCAGCCAAAAGATGGGACTAATGAAACCATTATCAGGTTTTACTTTACTTTTTTAATTGAAAAGTGAGGCGGGAGAAGTGAGAGAATAAGACAAAGAGAAGCAGCTGAAAGGGAGGTTGAGATTGGACTTAAAATGAGACCGTTTTGATACAATGTCTGAGTGTGTCTTTTGTGGCGACATCCCTGTTGTAAAGTATGTATTTTAAATGTCAACCTGACTTTACCACAGAGAGTCAAGCTATCTGCAATATAGAACAAGCTTCTGAAGCTTATGGCACATTTGCTGTCATTTCAGTTACAGTTACGAATTCAGTCATACATAGGTTTTTTTGTATGTTTTTCAAAGACGCCTCACTTCTTATGGCTCTTACAAAATTATGAAGAGATTTAAAAATGACAAAACGTTAACTTTGAGGTGAACAGTGATTGATCGTGGGTCATACTTGTACCATTAAATGTCAAATAGCTGTTTTTCCACAAAAAGTCAATGGACCTGTCAATATTAGCCATTTTAGATCATCATAATACAAACTGTTTATAATGAACAAACTGTAAATTAAATATTGACTGATGTTATAGTTTAACACAAAATGCCTCAAAAAATATAAAAAAAATTGGCCCAAAAACAGCGTCAAACATGACCAATAAGAAATTTTAAGAACGGATGAATCTTAGTGGAGCCCGCTGCTGCAGTAAACGCCGCCGTGATGAGATGCACTAAAGCCGGTTCATAAATAAGATTTTCTGTCCTCCATGTGAACTTGGAGTGAAACATCATGTTAGAATGCTTAATCAAGCTGACTAAAGGGGTCATTTATTTCAGTATATTATCACCCTGCAGAAAACATTGTGCATCTCATACATTTGCGGACGTCTGTAGTCCATTGTATTTAGCATTTACAGTGGCATTTACCACATGACAGATTGTAGAACACTTGAGGATAAGGTCTTAACTTTATTGGACATGTTGTTACCAGAAGCATGAAATACAGCAATGTGTCTGACGTAATTCTAATTTTTCACTTCTTTGTATTTGCGCTCACAGATACTTCTCAAAAGTTACAGCAAATGCCAAGTGGCAGATAAGAGGTAAGTCACTAATGAGATTCTAAATTGGATAATACCAAGAATGCCACTGCAGCAAAGAAAAATAAAATATACCTTACAAACATGACAGGTCAGTTATTTGAGTTGACAGAGAACATTCATTCAAATGTATGGACTAATTATTTTGTTGGTACTTTTTGTTGGTTTACTAACAAGTATAAGTTCGGTATTTACACATCCATGTTGGATTGGAGAGCAAAACACAGTCCACATTAGAGAGCAAATGTACAATACGAACTTAATAAACATAGAAAACAGAATGTGAGTCAAGGAGACAAATAGGCAGAGCAGCAGTGGGAGCTCCAAATGTCCCAGCGCCAACATCACCGCAATGATCACCTGTGAACAGGGGCGTAGCACCAAATTCTGGGTCCTAAGTACAAACCCTCTTGGTGGGCCCCTAATACATACATTTGTATATGATTTATTTATTTTTCTTTTACTATTGCTAGAACATATACCCTATGGTTTCTATTTACACCTGACAATAACTATCAAATTTACATTACATTAATCTGTGTAGTTTATATTATGATACAATAAGAAAATACACCAACTGAAAATTACAACAACAACTTAGCAAAGAGGTGGGGCTCATATATGTCGTAAGTCATAATTATAAGGACTTAAGGACTTAACTCAACCACAAAGGTTTTTGTTACAACAAAAATAGATTAAAGCATAGAAACAAAATGCAACTAAGGAAAAAAAAAAAAAACATCCTATAGGCCTTTCCCTGCCCTTGGCCCTGGGGAAACCAGTACCCTTCACCCAGTCCGATGGCCCAGCCTGTGAACACGAATGGTGTTGGCATTGAATATTTGGTCTTGTAGCAGCTGGACAGGCTACACCTACCACAGCGGGCCATGACATCTGACTGTAGGAGATGGACTGAGGGCCACAGGCGGGCTCCAGACAAACAGCTGATCAGACTATAGACACCTAGAGTAAACAATCACTTTAAAGAACTCAGAACAGGCACAGGTTTAGAAAGTGAGTGAGGGCAGGACTCCCAATAATTCATCCCAAAACATGCCCCACAGGTAAAATTGTCCAGCTAAGGTTGTCCTGGCAGAAAGCAGCGGTAGATAATTTTGATGATTTTTTTCAATAGCGCAGTATCGTTTCAAATGTAGCTCTGATAACTTTGTTAGTTTTATTTTAAAACCAAAATATGACTTGACTTTTGAATGTATTTCTGGTGCTGAGTGCAAGGGCTGTGTGGAGGAATGGGAGCAGAAGAGGAGCTGTGAGGACGGAGCAGCTGTTCAGTCAGACAGCCTCAGGGCCAATCTGAGAACGCATGATGACGAGAACACATCTAACCACTGAACGCACACACACACACGCACGCACGCACACACGCACGCACGCACATACACACACGCACACACACACACACACACACACACGCACACGCACACGCACGCACGCACGCACACACACACACACACAGACACACACACCGAGCCCTTTGCTATTACCACCCCGGTACAATATGTGGTGATGTAGGTAATATTTTGTTGTATTTTGGATAAGACCCTTGGATCCAACTTTCCAGTCCTCTTAAACAGTGCTGCCCTAAAAAGGAAAAACACTGTATCGGCCTTGACTGTTCAACTGAGAAAAAGTGGTTTTGAAGTTTTGAATTTGTCCATCTGTGTGTGTCAGAAGTACACTGATGTTTTAGTGGATTTAAGTGTTACCATATGAAGAATCCTTATTTAGCAAATTACCAGCTCTGATTTAACCTTTTACCACCAAAACCATCCAGTATTTCAGTTTGTGTTTTGAATATGGATATGAAGAACCTGTGAATGTAGAAAGCCTGTGTTGCATTTCAGAGTTAGACAAACAAACAAAAAACGTGCTGTATCTTCAAGTTGTGCGAAACACTCTGGTAAAACAACAAGAAAAAGTAATTACTTACTGCACTTTTACTTTGTATCAACAAGGAATTTCAATTTAATGCACATTTAACAAAGAATTCCCAAAAATGCAACAAAAATGAGCCATAAACTTTGTCGCCAAATAAGCAGGTGAAATGAAGCTGTTGTTTTGGGGAGGCTTAATGAAAATTTTACAACATTTCCTTTTCCTTTTTAGTGCAAAGTGATTCTTGGTTTGTCCAATCTAACCAGCTCACGTCGAAAGCGGATATGGCTTTTTAGGCAAAAGCAAACAATGTAATAATGAATGCCATTTCAAAGATACAATCACAAAAACATGTACCCAATAACAGCTTTTGTTGCACATTTCTCATTGGTGCCACATTTATTTATCATGTTTGCGTTATTACTTTGAGAATAGATCGTACTAGCCTTGTGAAGATGAATATGATTTCAGTTTTCTTGACGTGTGAATCTAAATTTCAGCAGCTGAAGATTTTTAGAGGAGCTTTTTTGTTTTGTTTTGTTTTTTTCATCAAAATTACAAACTATATGTTCTGCATGGACTGTTTAGTCTTCAGTTAAAACTCAATTTGGACAAAAACATTAAAAAGCATAATTACTTTTCATAATTCAATATACTGTCAAATGAGGTTACATGTTTAATTTTTTTTCAAGTTCAACTTTCACTACGATCATAAGCAGGCACGTACTAGTTCAAAGGACCCCAACTATTGTTTGAAACTCTGCATAAATCAATTTTGTATTCATTTTGAAGCATATGAAAATACTTTACCCAAACTGTGAAGCCTTTGATGTCCCTCCACCTTCCTGCACATCACCTTTGTTATTATTTTGTCAATCAAAAACATTAAAAAACTTGCTCTACTCACCACATGCTGTCCATTCATCCTTTATTGGTTATGACGGGCCATCCTCTACTTCAAAACTTGACTGTAAAGATAAAGAAAACAGAACATTATTATGTATGCAAAACATTAATACACGATGTAGGAGGAGTTGCCAAAAACTGGCGGCCTCAGATCACACTGAGTCCCAGTGGAAGGACAGATTTCGTGCTCATTTGAAGTGTTGCACTGAATAAAACTGAATAAAACTTGTTTTTGCCACCTTGATCTCACGAGAGCAAGACAGAAGTCGGGGGCATCTTAGGGTGCATATACTTCTGACTCAAATCAGGGTTTGAATGCCTGGATCGTCTGGTTCGATTGGGTAATTGTGAACAAACTCTTGATTTGGGCCAAAGAAGTGAACTCTGGTCCGGTTGGAAAGGTGAGTTTCGGTTCGACTGAATCGAACTCTGGCGTGGTTCGTTTGGTGAACGACCAAATGGACCAGAGAGTGGAACAAAACCAGGAAGTGAACTACGCTGTGACCCATGAGGCTCAGGATCCAAACAAACTCCTGTGCCGATCAACAGGACAAACGACACGCAGAGAGAGGTAACAAGGAGCAGGTCAAAGACTGGTTAAATTATATCCCCCCGGAGGAGCTGGAAGAAGTGTCTGGGGTGTGGGAAGTGTTGGAGTCTCTGCTCAGACTGCTGCCCCCACGACCCGGCCCCAGATAAGCCAAAGAAGACGAAGATGTGATCACATTTTCTTTGGCCTTTTGAGTGATCCAAGGCGTTCAGACTCAAACTTCTCTCGTTTCCGCCTGAAGTTAGCCACATTGTCCGTGCACTGAGGCCTTGGCTCTGCTCACACTCAGACCTCCGCTGATTCTGTGTGCAGCGCCTTTACAGGTGGTGAATCGTCTTTCTAGACGTTTGACAAAAGGGTATTGTGAACAGTTAGGTTCGATTTGTTGTGATTGCGCCCTTAGACACAAACCTAACTGCCATGCAAGTCACACTGAGCTCATTTTAAACATAACCATGTATTGGTCATTGGTGGTAGAGCCTTGGACCACCAGAGCAGCAGATTAACCAAGTTTGGACTGAATGGCAAACAAATTAAATAAATAAATACATGGACAGTACAAATGCCTTTAAAAGAAGTAGATAGTTTAATTAAAAAAAGTTAAAACTACTTTGTATGAGACATAAAATAATACAACTACATTAAAAAGTGAAAATTGTCAACTTAAATTATCTGTCGATGTGCTGTAAATACATTGTTGACTTGAGAAGAAACAGCAATAACTATCTTAACACAGGATTACACTCAAAAGGTATATACTATCTTCTCTTTATTTACCAAAGGAGCACTAAATAGCTGTGGTTCTACCTTCTGGCCTCCCTCTTTCTCTTTCTCTCTCAGGGCAATTATCTTGTTTTACTGCTGCTCTAGTTTTACAGGCTCAGGAGCAACAGTATAAGACCTAATTAACGCTCACGTACAGATAGACCTCCGTACAAAGATGTCTCCACTTTTTATTGCGCTCTCATCCCAAGTGGCAAACATGCTGCATGTTCAAAATACTACTGTACATTATTCTAAAAGTTTTTTTTTCGTTTCTTCTGCTTATTAGGGGTTAGGAATGACTGGAGCTAATGCTGGAAATTATTACGCACCTTAGGCAAAACGATGAGAATCAGAGAAGCGATCGAATCAGAGAAACAGTAAATCTACAAGGCAATATTAAGTGGAGTTATTTACCAAAAAAAGGTTGTGTTCACGTGATGGCATGGCATTGTAAAGGCGATATAATTAGGCCAGAATTTTATAGTTGAATTTGTTGTTAAAGATTCAAACTGTAGATGTTTTTCCTTTCCTAAATATGATACTATTACTGCATGGGCATTCACATGAAACAAAAACAGGAAGTTTAATGTCTGTGTCAGAAAAACAACAGACAGAAAAACAACAGCACGTCCAATCATAAGCTTTGTCAGTGAGTAGGATATCAAAGGCGCACTTACATCATTGACAAATTCACTTTTTTTATTTTAACTGGGTTTCCGCAGGGCATTAAAAAGCATATATAAATAAATATAAAGAGAAGAGCAAATAATTACTGCAGTCATGGTCTCCCCAGAGCCGCTGTATCCATAAAGTTGTATGAAATGTAACATTCAAATCCATTTTGAATCCCTGACATACATACATATGCATGGTTTAAATGTCATGTTTTATTAGATTTTTGAATATATAAAGTAGTTTATTATATTCTGCTGCCCAATGGAACGGTTACGGGCCAGTGGTTTTGACATGATAAAACTGTAAATGTCTTGTTTTGACGTTGATTATGGCATTAAAAATCTTTAAATGAGGCATTAAAAAGCATTAAATTTGAGTTGCTGAAACCTGCATAAGCCCTGTTTAAGCTAAATTATTGCAAAATCAGTCAGACATATCTTGAAACCAGTTAAATATTCTGCATCACATGAGAAATTAAGTCTCACTGAGTCAAATCCACTCAAATCCAGATTGAAATTGTAAATTCAAGTCAGTTTAAGGTGGCCAGATAAACATGTTTACTGTGCACTAATATTAGAGACCTTCATGCTAACGTTGATGAACTCTCCTATCACATTGTATTACTCAGACCAAGTGTTGTATTTGTGTCAATACATTTCTAATCACTGCGATGTTTGACAGGATGTGTAGGACCTGGTCCAAAATGACCGTTGCTCATTAGGTGGAGTTCTTGTTGTTTATTCATATTGTTTGTGTAAATGATATATACATATACATATACATATACATATACATATATATGTAATTTCAGTTTGTAGTTTTTCCTCGCCGCGAAGGAGGGTCAAAGGACAGGGGCATTCTGGGACAGTTATCTGAACTGCTTTTACCTGTGGCCCATCGAGGCAACTGTTGTTGTGATTTTGGGCATTATAAAAATAAATTGATTTGATTTGATTTGATTTGATTTGATCATTCTAAGGGTCAGAAACAGGACCATTTCTTGTGCATCAAGGCGTGTCTGATGGTTACCACCTCAGCCAGGTTTCCAAACAGACTGCCTGGAACAGCCTCCCTCATTGACAATACACATGAAATATTGTCTGTTGTGACCGTCTCTGCCCCACTTGGAACATCCGATCTGTGTCATTCGGCATAGGCTGAGCTCACAACGGATACAACAGATGTTCATGTGCCTCACGGATTGTTCTGTGTTGAAAAAGGAGATAAGTAAGCCAAAATGTCAATAAAATGTGTGTATTTTTTAGGTTTATTATTGTATCTATTGCTCTCCATCTGAAACTTTGACACCATCAAATTCTAGAACAAGAACACAACCCATTCCCTTACCTTTCCAATCGTCTGTGACATTTTGGGACAGCAGTAAAGGACTGACAAGTGCCTACATCTCTCTCTTTTTAAAATGTCTGCAAAAGTCATTCCTATTTATTTGCTCAGGGCCAGTAAACATTATAAACTCCAGCTCAACAGAAGCTCTATAAACACTGATCTAGAGGAAGCAGGCTGTGTCATCACACCATTACCCGGGGACAACATTTCAGAAGGCAGGAGTCTGAGATGGGGGTCACATAAGTGCAATTCACCCAAAACAGGCTTTGAAAAGGGGAATGGTACTGTTTTTTTGTAGCTTTGGGCATTTTAGAAACATCAAGTACCACTGTATATAAAAGCAGAGCTGGTAAATATAAATTGATTTAAAAAGAAGTAGATTTTGTAGCGTATTTCAGCAAGTTTTGTAATATTCAGGTTTTAGCTTCCTGTTTATTAAAGCTGCCATTTTGAGTACTTTCCAGCATTCATATTAGATGTTTTGAATTGTTTATTGCTATGACAACAGTGCTGACTTTTCATCAGTCTGAACGTGAAATTTATTTCGCCCCATATATTATATTTTTGTTTTTCATGTTTTTAAAACAGTAAAAATCAGATATGTAGCGCATTTAAAGCAGAACTCAGTAACTTTAGCGACAGAGCTCCCCCTGCAGGACTCTTGTGAAAATACACTACCATTAAAAGGCGCCAAAAGCATTATTTTTCTCTCTTTTAAATGAGGAAGTACAATCACATACAAAAAACAATCCATGTAACCAAATATAAAAAGAGACTCTCCAAAGGTTTCTTTGGAGAGTTGTCTTTTGTTGGCGACAGGAAAGTTGCAAGGCTGGTTTTCCGTGCAGAGACAGCAGGGGGCGACAGCGGGGGTTTCAAATGCCCCGAAAATACATTTACAACCACCACACGGACTTATAAAGGCGTTACTTAGCTCTACTATAAGACAATTTAACATAAAATTCTTCATAGCAATGTTTCTAATCAAGATTTTGATTTGTGGAATAGTCACATACCAGCCAATACAAAATAACTACTTAATTGTATTTTTTCCAAACATAAGCCATTCATTAGTATTGTAGGACTCACTGAGGCTCATTAAACTTAATGGTCCTGTTTCATTGTATCACACACTGGACCCTTTGTGCATAATGAGAAAAACGCTGGCTAAAGTGGTCTATTGGGCTTGAATAATCCGAACAGGACACATCTGCATGCATGTTACTGCTGCCGCTAATTAGCATTAGCTACATCAGCAGTCGAGGGCAAAGGCACAAGCAACTCAGCAGTGTGAGAGAGCAGAGAGTCACCGTACTGGACGCATCTATATACATCTGTGTGTGTGTGTGTGTGTGTGTGTGTGCGCGTGTGTGTGTGTGCGTGTGCGTGTGCGAGAGTGACAGGTGAAGTATCGATCCTCAGGGATGTGTGCTAATGATGACTGCAGCACACCGACAGAGTATGGATGAACAAGTGGAGCTGCAGAGACGTACACACATATCACACAATTGTCATGGGATTACATTTTTTCAATAATCTGTTCAAAAGGCTGGCTCACTTTTATTTTGATTTAAAGCTGAGTTTCACACCACAAAAGGAGGGAGGAGTATTTCAATCTATCAAACTGGTTCCTTGCTCTCACCTTTGGCACATTGTTACTGTTCACATGCGTTTTCAGGCTTTTGCACGGCTTTAGAACAGGTTTTTTTAGATAGCGAAGTAAACTGGGGCGGACCACTCAAGCACAGCCTATCAGAACACTGCTTTCAGCTCTGACAAGAAATCAAATAATTTTTTAATGGCTGCAGACAGAGTACACCTGTCTCATTTTTGTTGCAAAGTGCTGCTTTTACGAAATACTCTTTGGAAAAGTTTAAGTCACTCATTTAAAAAAATAAATAAATACTTCCACACCTCAGTTTTTGGTGAGGCAGAGGTGGTGCTGGGGTGGTGGAGGGCTGCATGATCTGAATTGCAGGAGGGGCAGAGATCTGTTAAAAACAACTAGGCTGAGCGATGATAGGCTCAGCTCGGCCTACCATAGCTGAGCAGGCAACGAAGGAGGCTGTGCAGGTGAGTGAATTAACTTTATATTGCAAAATGCTTTCACTCCGCTGCTGTTAGGGGTGTGGCTTACAGACTTTTGCCGGGCCCCCACCTCCAATGGGCCTGGATACCCCCCAGTTTAACGTCCCAGGCAGCTCCGTGTAAAACTGCATAAAATAGCAATAAATGGTTTATATTTACTTTAACAATTCCTATAAACCCCGGGGCGCAAAGATCAGAGCTTTTGGACTGGACCGCTCATTCTCACGTTACTTCAAAGTGTACCTGATTTTAATGTATTCTAGCCAAGATACTGTAAATGCTCTTTACACCATGAAATTTATTGGTAAAAGCAGCAAAAAAAAAAAAAAAAAAAAAAAAAAAAACTGAAATATTATTATATCATTAAAAAAAAATCCAATCAGGCACATTCTTCACTAAGTTTCATGGGATAAACAACTTCCTGACACTATCCCAGACTTGATGGTTCTTCAAAATGGGCAGAGATTGGAGAACTATACTATATCAGATATATACGACTTTCTGTGTCGTGGTGCAATTTCGGAGTGACAGAAACGACTAAGTGGGCGGGGCTATCAGACTTTGTAGGGCTGAAGTCGACTAAAGACATTTTTCAACCTAAGACATACCTTGCTGATTGAAAAGTCGACTAAAAGCGACAGTGACTATAAACTTTTCTCAAAACGTTTCATTGTCTATAATCTGACCATGTACTGTATCTGACAACAACAACAACAACAACAACGGTGAGAAAAACAACAAATTATACAAAAACAAACAGTTCTTCACTTCTCAACTCACTCTTCTTTTCGACGTTGTACCACAAATATCTGATAAATGGCTGACTAAAACGCCACTGACCAATTAATTGACTAAACGACTAAAGGCCGACAGATGTACTTGACTCATGGTTCATAATCAGGAAAAGGCTGTTTAACGCGGAAAGTCACAAAAGCCCGATTTGGTCATAAACGTCACATTATAACTGTAAAAGCTCCTGTCTGTCAGTGAATAACATGTATCTGCCTCCACACTCACTCCTGTAGCAGCAGGGAATGTGCCGAATGACTAATGTCTCACAGTTTGATGGAGCTAAAGGCTAGTTCTGAAGCAAATGGAACAGTGTCCTTCCTGCGCTGAAGGCCGAGGCGAGGGTGGAGGCTGACAGCAGACTGCACGGCACTCCATACAACTGCCCTTCAGTCAAGAGTCTGAACATTTGCAAAGAGATGGTATGAAGAAAAAAAAAAACACTCTGCAGTAGCCAGGCACAAACCAACCTTTCATGGTGTCATTTTAAACAGAAAATGAAATGGATGTATTATGCAAAATGAACTTATATGAGATTATTACTGTGCTGGTTCCGTGCTTGTTTGAGTAATCTCATATTTGGCATTTGCATTCAAGGTGTTAAAGCTCAGAAAGTGTCAGTATTCACCTACGCCAACAGATCTGTTCTTACTTAGTGCGGTTCAGTTTTTTAAGGCAAAACACTACAAGCAAAACATATTTTTTGTTAGTTTGCTCTCAACATGTCAACTTGTGGAAACACTGTCCAATCTGCACTTAAAGATGTTTAACTATGTCCTTTAATCACTTAGATTTATACAGTATAGCAACGTAAAGATCAGACACTGAAGTAGCATCTACACACACTACACTTTATAATCTTGTATGTAACAAGATTTTGACAAATTATACAGGAGGATTTATTGATATCTAATTCTGAGCCTTATTTATTCAAGTTTCATCAAGTTTTAGGCTGAAATTTTTAGAAAGATCTAGTTGACTCAATTACTCCATCCATCTTTTCTCACTTATCTCTCACTTATCTCTCACTTATCTGGGACCGTCATCTGCATAGGTGGCTATACTAGCTAAAGTTTATTTTTATGAATATCTTTTTCCACATGTAGGGTAAGGTTAGGGTTAGGGTTAAGAACAGAGGGGCAAGCAAGCTCACCGGATCACGGCAGAACTGCGTTGTAGAAAAAAAAGACACATTCTGGGCTGGGACATGGGGACATAAGACCAAGCAGGGACTCCCTCACCCCAAAACATTCTTACATTATGTGAGCACACTAGTGAAAAAGTTTCAAATTCATACCTCTAAATTTAAGATTTTTTTCCAATTCACCTGCAGTGTCTCTTTATTTACTTATTTATTTAAATAATATGGTTAGAAATAAAATGCATACTGTCCATTCCAACACGACAGTTAAAAGTAAATCTTTGGAACAGTTCATTTGTGTGTGGCCATTACATCCGATCTGTCAAATGCAGCTGACTTATGACTTTGAGTCAAGGTCACGGAGGTGCTCCAGACAGGTTTATTTAGGGTCCATTATAAGGCTGCACAATAACCGTCTGACAGCTCCTCCATCACACACACACATCAAAATGAAATCTGTCCACAGTCGAGTGAAGCCACACACCACTTACACCTCTCTAAACGGTCTGCACTGACAAGCTCCAAATTGAATTCATTATAAACTACCTGGACATGGGCCCCATCTCTCCTCACTTAAGAGACTGTGCCTGGAGCTTCTAGTTCTGGAGTAAATTCTCTCCTTATTAAGTCATAAAATATATTGCCGTGATAAAGAATCTATACATGTGGATAAGCAATGTTTTTTTGTCTTTTTTAAACAACAAAAGGACAAATAACTCATCTTCACATAAACTTTGTGAAGAGTGACGTGTTTAGAACAGCTGCAACATTCTACATTCTGTCCTATAGATGTTAATGAGGCAGCAAATTCAATAAAAGAAGTAATTCAAGAACAATCGTTTGTAGAACGCACATATGTTCATCACATTTGCCAAAGCAAAATAAACACCAATATCTGACTTCAGTCTCCGGTTTCTAAAGTTCACTTATTACATGGGATTTGTAGCACTTGGTGAAACAAAACAATCATTTTTTTGTCTATCTGCTGTGGTCACTATGTCTTTGGTGCATCATTGTCCAGAATAATGTTAGATTTGAAAAATATTTATTGCAAGGGTTGTACACATGGATGTTAGTTCCAAAACAAATCCTAATCCTAACAATCAACACAAAACACTTCTTTTGTTTTCTAACAAAGCACTGGTTCTTCACAGGGGCTGGAGTGGTGCAGTGGAGGCTAACGCTAACGATCTTATTGAAAAGGCATTAATGCTAACCAGTGAAACAGCAGGAGGTAGCAGTTAATAGAATGCAGACCTTGTTTAATACATTGGAAGGGTCTATAATTACAAAATTATTATTATTCACATTATTCTTATTGTTCACACTTATTCAGTCTAATCAGTACATCTACTTGAGTACTTTCTCTTAAATATGTACAATAAGTGGCTTTGCACTAGGTATAGCACTAGCAATTGGCAAAATGGTGTAAAAGTGAAATTCCCGTCACTGTCAGCCTTGTTACCAAACTGACAATTTTTCATGGAATAATACCATACAAAAAATAAATAATAAAAGAAATTAAGTTTGATTTGGGCATCAACAATTCATGCATATTTAAACATGTGCTTATTTCAAATACAAAAACACATAATTTTAATAACTTTTTTTTCTCTTCAATGTTCAAAAGGTACTGATTCCGTGACTACTTCTCTTAGAGGGAAGTGAGATTCTCTTTAAACATTTTATTACCAATAGTTTACCAATTAATTGTACTATTTTCTGACATACACTGTTCTGGCCTCCAATCCACACTTCACTTGAAGGTTCTGTGTAAAACAACAGAGGGAGATGACGTCATGTCGCCGTTCAGAGCTGAATTTAATACCCAGGTTTGTGTGGCGGATGCACGTGAACTCTGCCTTTCAGTAATATCAAAATCTGCAAAGGTCATCCCAGCGGGTTGGCAAATAATATTGGAGACACACAAACAGTACCCTGCAATTTGGTGTATATATAGATATATATTCACACATATATACGGCGTGCCATTCCCAGGACCTTCCCTCATCTGAAATGTCTCATAAGCTTGCTGCGCCGTTATCAGGAGGAAGGTGGAAATCCAAAATAAAAGGGGAGAAAGGTGAGTTTAATATGTTGGCCACAGAGGGGAGGATATTATGTTCAGTCATGATAAGGAACTAACAAAGCCCCAGTAACACATCAAATAAAAAAGACCAGATACTTAGGCCAAATCTTGTCATCTAATGTTTCTCATTTACACCAATTTTACCATCAACACACTGTATTAATGTAATCAGCAACGTGGTAACTCCAGACTACAAAACCTATTCAGACATTTACTTTAAACCTTTCATTGTATTTTTTGATTGTTAGTCGTTTAATTAACTTCTTTTTATTAGATTTTTTCAAAAACTCTGAAAACTGAATGGAAACGTTGCGAGAAATCTGCTCACTGATAAAATAACAACCAGATTCATCGATGATTCATTCAGTGGACTGAGGTCAATGACACACGAGTTCAAGAACACTAACCAAACAATCCAGCAAGCTATTACTCTTTTTCTTCTTCTTTTTTTAATGGTACTGTCCTCAACCTGACAAAAGGGCTGCAGAGTGAAACAAATCTATCACCGTTTCCAGAGAAAATCAAAAAATAATACAACTCGAATAAGAAAAAGTCCTCAGAATATCCAAACACGAAGCTGAAACCCATGCACAGACAAACAACCGAACGTCACCAAATCAAGTTGAACCGTGTTGTCCTATGGTAGAATGAACAGCTGTTGCCACTGCGTTTAAGAGCTCCCTGTGAGGCACAAAAAGCACAGATTCATGTTTATTCAAGGGCCCATTAAGAGGGATAACACACATGCACATCTATGTTGGCTTTACACGTCTTACAGGGACATAACAGTCACTGTTTGCATGCACAGAGAACTCAGAGTGCGCTAAACAACCAAACTCAATTTGTCTGACCACTCTTGTCCCAGTCTACATGCAGGTCAATGAACAGAAGGGTCTAGTAATTTAGCAGTAGAGCTTTACTCATTTTCTTATCACATCAATGATCTTGCACCAAATAATCAAAACAGGTGAATAGTTTGTGAATTTAGTCCACTGACAAGGATAATAAACCTTCAGATTCTGAAGCGCTGGTAGTTTTTACTTTCACTTTAACATAAGAGGACCAAAACCAACCACTGCAGTTCATCATGGCTGAACCTAAAATGAGTGAGCAGACCTACACGTCCAAACTTACGTCTAATATTTTCTTGGCTGTTTCTTCCTTGTGCCTTGTCTTTATTGGACTGAACTGTTGTATACAGAAGCAACATGACACAAACTGATCCTAACTTAGAACATATTTGCTATTTTCCTAATGTTAACCCATTTAACTGTATATATATATATATATATATATATATATATATATATATATATATATACAGTTGAAATATATATATACAGTTGAAATATATATATATATACAGTTGAAATATATATATATATATACAGTTGAAACTTACTACTGTAGTTTACTAAATGTAAGAAAAACATTAATTACAAGTTTTCCATTTTCATGTAATGATTTTATATAGTAATAAGGCATTTTATGTGTAAACATTGCACACATTTGCTTATTTATTTGTTTGTTTGTTTTGGTTTATTTTGTGCACATGTCAGAGGAGATTGTGTCTTATTTGGTTTTTGAGTAAGCTAGATCTGAAAATCTAGCTAGAACTGAAAATTGGTTGAACTTTTCTTTTTACTCGTTTCTTTTATTCAAAACATTAATAACTCAGGCTTACAAGTAGATATTAACCAATCCTTATGTACTTTTTGTCTAAATCTTGTTCAGTACAAGACTGTACAGTTTGGTGTGTGAAGGTGGAACTTTAAGGCTGATCTTTATGTCTCTGTGGAAGAAAAATGCATTTTAAAATAACGGCCTTTGAAGTTACAATGTCTCAGAGCAATCTATGGATGAATTGGATTAAATTAAATAATAAAATATCTTTAGGAGCAGATTGGAGAAGTTTGTTATTTCCACGTGAAAGCCTATTGCTTGAGAGAGCAAAGTGACCAAAATGCAAAAAAATGGGGGGAAAATGGCTTTTGCCTGTAGTGTAGCGCCTTGGACCATATAGAACATGGGGGCCTGCTTTGTCCACATAAACCGAGTGTGTACACAGAGTTTTGTCCCCACTATGTGATAAATACTCACCCATGCTCCCTGTATGCACACACTACTACACAATCTAATACGGCATACTAATTAGGCCCATGCAACACCAGAGCTATGCTGAGAGACTCTGGAAGTTCTGAGGCTCAGTCCACACCAGCCCTCACTCGCGGCTCCCCTGTGTCTGTTTATATTCTGTCAGCTGCAGGAAGAGCAACACATTTAATCTAAATAAGGTTTTAATCTGCCCTATCTGCAGCCAGAATGCAGTAGAGTTTGGAAAGTCTGTAAACTTTCCTGTCAGCTATGATTATATCTGCTGCACATCAAGGGAAAATATGTTTTGCTCTCTTACACACAGCTTACTTGGTGTATGGCACAGTATGGAAGTTTAACTCATCGAATTCTAGCATAGACCTGGCATTAGCATTTCGATAGCGTTGGTGCATCTACAGGGAGGGAAGAAAGTGTCGTCAAGCCTCCAGTTTTCAATTTCCAGTTACTGATTATCATTATTTCGACATGAGAGCACTTGTATATGAAATGACTAATGTGTGGGCGGGTGTCATTATGTTATGGGGACGGAAATATACACAGTCAATTCATTTTGCGCTTTGTGTGGACCAACAATCGTCTAGAGCTTATATTGAAGTATTTATCTCATAAGGACTTTGCGGAAAATACTTATAAGATCAACAACACGGTTTAAGAATAGGTCTTTAGCATATTAGCATAAACTAGAACATATGGTTTCATTTTACATTCAGTTCATTGAAAAAGTTATCCACTGACTTCCTCTTCAAACTTTGCAGATCTGATTGGCCCTGCCTCTTTGTTGTGGCATTTCACCATAGCAGCGCAACAGATTTTAATTTACATGTTCTTTTGTATAGTCGAAAAATTGCTACCTGACCGTTTTGAACCCGACCTGTATGACGCAGTCTGCATTTTGCGCAGGTAAGTAGAGAAGGGGGCGGGGATAAGGGGTAGGTGAAAACAACCGAGCATCGAACAGAGGAAAATATACGATTATTCAAACATGCATGAATCAATCAAAGTGCACTAATGAGGGAACACTGTGATGACATGGCTAAAAGCTCATAAAAGTCCATAATTTTGATTGGGTTAACAAGTTTACGGTTTGGGTTTGGAAAGTATAGTTTAATTGTCTCCTAGAAATTAATCTAAGTTGATATAAAGTTTCCACAAAGCAAGGACAAATTTGTGTGTGGGCGAGTATTTATCTCTTTCTGGGGAGAATAATATACACAAAAGCTCAATTCATGGGGACCAGCATGGACAAAAAAGAGGTAAATGATGTAAATCCTTTATTATAAGATCAACAACATGGAAAAAGATGGGTTAAAAAAAGTGATGGTTAGGGTTTAGCTTAAGGTTATGCTAGTAGTTTAGTGGAGTTGATCAAAAAGGAATTGTTTTCATATTCAAAAAATCATTGTAACTAATCCCTATGCTATTTTAGTTACTTATTCTACCTCAACTATATGCCTTAGATCCAACTCAGAGGGGCTAAGCTAAATTTAACAGTCCAAAATCTCCCATTCACTCTCCTCCGAACCAAAATCCTGCTCCAGGTGATGTAAGACTTGATGTCATTCTGGAAGCCGGAAGCACATCCATCTTTAGCGTGCACATTGATTAGCATATTCCATTCAGCTCCTCAGTAAATGTCACTTTAACCTGAATGTAGATGTAACAGCTGTGACGGGCCTCCCTCCCACGCACCAATTACAGAGCGGCTACATTAGTCACAATGGCTGCCTCTCACCACCGTGGTTCTACCTGACTGAGCAGCGTTTACATTCAGTGGAGACAGAAAGAGTAACTGTGCTTTTTCTTTATACATATATGCCCCAGAATTTGTGGCGCTGCTTGGAATTAATTGTGTGGGTTTGGATTGAGATCGTCTAAAGCGTGGGAAAATAGAATAAAAAACGACAAAGTACTGTATGACTCAAGTTGGTGCGAAAAAAGGGAACACATGTTTTAATTTTAAAAAGTTAACTCTGTAGAACGACTGTATTTTCATATTACTCAGGTAGAAAGTGTGTGCTGAGATACATGAGATGGCTTTTGGAAAGGCGTCAGATGTAAAGTCAAACAATGCACATTAACTACCATTAATGCACACTTAAAAATGCTGGGTTAAAATAAACCAACTTTTAACCCAACGTTGGTTTCAATATGGACCGAGCCAACGTTGGTTAGATTTTACCCAAGTGGTTGGGCTTCAAGTTTGACCCAATGAGTTGGGTTATATTCTCAACCCAATGGTGGGTTAAAATTAAACAACATGTTGGGTTGATTATACTAAAGTTGGGTTGAAATTACATACTTATATTTCTGAATATATTTAAAAAAATATTACACAGAAATTACATTATGCAAAATATTTTATTGGTTATTCTGCAATAAAACATTGTTTACTTTTTCATTGTATACAATAAATTACTGGCATAAAAATGTGTGACCAGCTTTAAGAATGTTCTAACTCTTAAAAAAAAAAAAACAATACAAATGAACAAAAATCAAGACTGCATGAAATAATTAAAGGGACATATTTAACAAAACTCACCACTAGCTAACAAATACAAATGCATTTAGGTATACTAAACATTTGAAGCAGTGGAATATCTACTTAACACTGGTTGTAACATCAATGAGAGCACTTGGACGGAGGATTTTCCGTCCTTCTTTGTAAGGTGACGTTGGAAGCAGGAATGGGAGGAGGTGGAAAGCAATCTCCATTTTCATCTGTAAAATAAAGGTAATGTTGAAAAAAAGAGAGAGAGAAGGGAGAGAGAGAGACTCTGACTTGTTGATGGATGAACATCACCTCATGTGTTCATTTAAATGAGCAATTTAGAACTTACTTTATCTGACAATTTGTTACTTTCATCACTCAATCAAGTACTGACAGTTATTTTTGAGGAGAAGTAAAGGGTAAATAAATAATATTTTTTTCTAAAGTTTCTAAAGTCCAAGCTCTGCTTATGAATGTCGATAACTTTTTTTTAAAAATAATTTATGGCACAGGATTAGCAGCATTTAAACAGACCTCTTGTGTTGGTTTCTACTTTTCTCCACAGTATGAGCATGCATTCGTTATCCTCTCTTTTATAATTGTTAATTACCTAGTAAATGACTCCGAGAAACTAGCACTTCAGATGCCTTCAGACGCTCCTCAATGAAACCAGTTGCTGGCCGGTGACTCCTCCCTGGGGTGAACCAAGCATCCTGAAAATAAAATTCAGAGGGGAAAAAAGAATAATAAAAATAACACAATTGGTTAAGAAGATAAAATAAGCATATAAAAATCACTACAATAACATACAATAATGTACTTACATTGCCTGTTCCTTGGCTGTCCTTTAGTATTGGGAATTGAGAGAGAGAGCTAATGCCACCTTTAAGCCAGATGCTGGACTAGAAAACAATTTAAAAAAAACACAAACATTTTAATTATAAAACGTATTCACTGATCCCGTTCCTCTCTGCTCCTGTCTCCTCCCTGCCCCTGTCTCCTACCTGCTCCTCTGTACTCCAGTCTCCTCCCTGCTCCTCTGTCCTCAGTCTCCTACCTGCTCCTCTGTCCTCCTGTCCCCTCCCTGCCCCTGTCTCCTACCTGCTCCTCTGTCCTCAGTCTCCTGCCTGCCCATGTCTCCTACCTGCTCCTCTGTCCTCCTGTCTCCTGCCTGCCCCTGTCTCCTCCCTGCCCCTGTCTCCTCCCTGCTCCTCTGTCCTCAGTCTCCTCCCTGCTCCTCTGTCCTCAGTCTCCTCCCTGCCCCTGTCTCCTCCCTGCTCCTCTGTCCTCAGTCTCCTCCCTGCTCCTCTGTCCTCAGTCTCCTCCCTGCCCCTGTCTCCTACCTGCTCCTCTGTCCTCAGTCTCCTCCCTGCATCCCTGCGCGTAGGCAATGAATGTATAGCAAATGCAATGACACAAACACGGAGTTAGACCACGCTGTTAGCATGTATGCCAACTTCGGCGCTAATGATGACAAACAATTTTTACACGTCGTAATCTTTACTCGCGAGTCTGGTGTGACTCACGTGTAATTGAGTGGTGCTAAAACAGCCCTACTTTTTTATAGTTTGCGATGTTTGAAGGCTAACGCTAATCCCCTTGTTGAAAATGCATTAGAGCTAACATATGAATACAGTACCAGACTATGGAACGCGGTCTTTAATACTGGAAGAGTATAACGTTACATCAAGCGCCAACATTTAGTCCCCATTCAACTTTTTTATTTAGGAACGCTTACGTTTTCTTACCATTTTGTAGAAGGCACAAGACGCACGCGTTCGTGTCAGCGTGTATTCCGTGTAAAAGATACGTGAGGCTGAATATCTTTTAGTGATGCAGAACCTTATCCAGTTAATTCATAGTTTTTAATCCTCCCAAAAACCCGTGACTGCCAAATGAGAGGTTTTCCATCGTGCTGTTGCGCAGGTTTGATCCAGGCGGCCAGTGCGCGTGGTACTCGCGTAACACTACAGTACACCTGGTACTCGCGTACTAGTCCCAAGGTCCGGAGGTAGTCGTTCTGTCCGAGCGTTGCGGCGGTTAGTGCTCTCCCAGTGATAATGATCCCTGGTCCCGGGTCCACCTGCCGACACTCCTGGGTCCAGAGTCCTTCACTACCGAGTTATAATGCAGCCCCGAGTCTACTCTAACAGCGGGTTCCCTCTTTCCGGGCTCAGCACCAGGGCTGCGTTATCCGAAGTAATGCGTTACTCATTTGTAGTTTTACGGCCATCGTGTAGACAGAAACAATGATGATTTATTCTAAACATGATCCGATCATTACTACACGAATAATGTCAAAAAGGACCAGCAGCAGCCTAGTCTGCATTTTGCGTTTAAGTTATTTTAAGCATAAACATTAGCCCATTTTGAGTAAGCGCGATGTTAAATACTGAAACCGGACATGGCATCTGCCTAGTATAAGCCCTGCTCACTAATTAACAAATTACATACCGTTGAATGTCGGAATGAGGTCCTCCAGATTCCACTCTGAGTTTCTTTTTAACAAATTCATCCATGATCTAACCAGAGACAAGTACAGACAGAGAAACAGTTAGCTCATGCTAATGCTACCGAGAAACCCGCCTTTTTTAAAAAACAAACAAAATACAACTTATTCTTAGTCTGATAATTTATGTTTCTGCTTATTTTAGCATGGTATTCCTTTGTCAATTTGGAGTCATTTGGGTATATAAAATATAACTACAAACATGCACTTTTAAAGAAGATAGCCAACCTTAAAACCACTTTTCTTTTATTGGGCTGTAAGACACCATGAGTTAAGAAAACAATACACATTTCTTACATTACATACAGATTATAATTAGCAAAAAGATTCGGATTTAGAAAGTTATAAAGAATTGGTGATAAAATAGACAGATAAAACATACAAAATACCTTTAACAGACGTTTCTGTAGGATCAGGCAGTGGATGTTAATGGCGTCTGGCCGCTCTTGACCGTTGAGGAAGCCACACCCCTAAAACTCCATAACCCAACAGGCTGGGTTATTCATTGCGACCCAATGCTGGGTTACTATAACTCAACCTGTAACCCAACACAGTTTAACCCCGCAGTTGGGTTACTAAAATAACCCAGCATTTTTTAGGGTGTGCTATTACTAAAACTAATACAACTTCAACTATCAGCTACTTCTATAATTTCAGCTACTCCAACTTCTACAATAACTTCAAGTACATTATCTTCAAATACGTCAACTTCAGTTACTACAACAACTTCAAGAACGCTAACTTCAACTACTACAACACCTTCAGGTATGTCAAGTTCAAGCATCAACCTCAAGAACAACAACTTCAACTACGTCAACTTCACTATGACAACCTCGTCAACAACAACGTCAACAACATGGTTTTTGGAAGGGCATCAGAAGTTAAGCCAAACAATACTACTTCAACTTCTACAACAATAAATTCAACTACAACAACTTCAACTTCTACAACGACAACTTCTACAAAGACTATTTCAACAACAACAATTTCTACAACAAGTTTAACTACAGCAACTTCAACTCCAACCACTTCAACTTCTACAACGACAGCTTCTACAACAATAAATTCAAGTACAACAACTTCAACTACAGAAACCTCAACGTCTACAACAACAACTTCAACAACGCCTTAAAAAAAATTACTGCAACAACAACTTCTACTTCAATACTTCAGTAACAATAACTTCAGCAACTACTACTCATTCATTCATGCATTCATTCGTTTTCTAACGCTTGTTCCCGTTAGGGGTCATGGGTGACTAGAGCCTATTCCAGTGACTTTGGGCCTTAGGAGGGGCACACCCTGGACAGGGGCCAACTCAGCAAACACAGAGACATGGACAGACAACCATTCACTCTCACATTCAGTCACTACGGGCTATTTAGCGTTGCCAGTTGACCTACACAGTCATGTGTTTGGACGGTGGGAGAAAGCCGGAAAACCAGGAGAGAACCCACGGTGAGACTCCCCCCAGAGAGATCGTGTGATGTTGGTCTGGTGCAGGAATCGAACCCACCACTCTGCCACCGTGCACCCAACAACTATTACTAAAACTTCAATAACGTCAGCAACTTTAGCTTCTACTACTACAACAACTAACAATACTACTGACAGTTATAACCCAATACTACTACACCACCTACTTCAACTTCAAATACAATAATTACCACAAAAATACTAAAAGTGTATTACCCTAAAACATCTTTATTCCCATAGTGTCAATGTAGCATTTAAAGTTCCTATGATATTATGCAAAGATATGCATTTAAGAAGAAAGTTTAAAAACACTGTATATTTTTACATAATGGTTTCAGAGTGTGCTGTAGGTGGACAGTGGCCTTCATAATCTGCTTCCCCCTAATTAAAAGCCTGTGACTAAACAGAGCGGTCGTGGAGCTGTCTGCTGGGCAAATTAAAAACGGAGAGATGATTAGAGGACAGAGGAGGGAGAGAAGGAAAGATGAGGTGTGAAAGGTGTTGAAGACAAGTGTCACAAAAAGGACAGGGCAGAGAGCAGGCCACGCCCACACTTTATTTCCCCGAGAGGATTTTCAAAAGCAGCCCATGTCAGACTTTAAAGCCCACTCCCACTGCAGCGTTTGTTCTACCTTCAGGAGTGTTCATTAGTGACTCCGGTGGCTAAGGTGAGGAACTGATGATTGCTCGGCATCATTTAGCTCTGAGGAAGTTGAAGAGAACATGAAAGCTTGTGCACAATGACTGTCTAACCCTGTACCAATCCATCGAGATAAGCCTCATTAAAAGCGACTGCTGAGTGCGTAAACATTTTGACGTTTTATTTTTTTTTAACATTCATTAGCGTGGCGTCTGAACTAAAGGCTAATTGACTTTAAGTTGAGGTTTTGGTAACACTTCACTTAATAAAGCATGAACATAGACTTAAAGTGCGTATGACAGGTTTTTATGATTTCCTAATTTTGACTTTATTCAGTGTATTAATACCTGTCATAAATATAGATTATAGTTTTACACATCAGGTCGCTATTTGTGGAGAAAAGTTGAAAAATATGTTGAAAATTATTAGAGGTAAACAAACTGATGACATCACACTGGAGAGCCAACGGTTATGCACAATTTACACTAAAGAAACCACTTTTGAGCTGTTGATCATTAGTTCAACAAAATAAAGGCGTTCACATGTATTTTTCTTTGTCAAATTAAAAAATCTGTGACATTAGAAGAGTTTTGGCCCAGTGTACAGGACGGTTTCTTGGTCATTTCCTACTGTGATGTCATCATTTGCAACCAGGAAGTAAAATTAAACACCTAAACAATTGAACATTATGAACAATGTTCATAATGAACAAATAGTTTATTAATAATGATTTACGGCTTAATCACAACTTCACTAAAACTCCAACCCTAATTCCTAACCCTAAACATAATGAAGTAGTTATTAAGCCTGCTACTAATCATGCTTAATAAACTATACTGTTTTTGAATTAAATCTTTGTTCATGCTTTGTAATGGCTGAACATCCTCTTATTATATTGTATTACTTGTTTATTTACTTTAATATGGGGTTTGGCTTCACTATTCACAAGGAATGATGGATTTGACGTAGCTCCAAGTTCATGGGGTCAACAGGCAGAGATAGAGAATTTCATGTCTATGAATGCAAATCAATAAAGTGGCTTGGCATTGTCCAGAATCGTGTGGTGACATTTTAAGAATCACCCAGGAGTATTGCTCTGTCATTGGTTGGTCATTTTTGTCATTATATCCACAAAAACAGTTGTAAATCAGATCATGTTGTTAAGAAACTGCTATAAAGAAGAAAAAAAAAATAGAAATGCATTGCATTCTGTGGTGGAGGTGTTACCTGCTTGTCGCCATGGAGATGTTATTGCTTTGCCCAGAAGGTTTTACATTATGGCTTTAAACTTATTTTGCGACAAGCAGATCATGTGAAGCAACGACTCTAAATAACTACAAGTTAAGTCTTTTTAAATTGAGTTTTATTATTATTTATATTCCTTTTTTTTTACGGTTTTATGTCTTTCACAGTTATTTATGGTTTATGTATCTTACGACTCTTTCTTGGTTTATGTATTTTAGTATTATTTATAGTATTATTTTAGTAAATGCTTAATGCATTGCTAGTTTAGCTGATTAGGCCTACATTTTAGTTTAATTTTTTTAATCTTTTCAATTTCTTAAATCAATCTTGCTTTGCACTTTGGCAACAGACTTGTTTATAAAATGTACTCTTTAAATAAAGTGCACAGATTACCTTATTTAAATACATGTATATTAAAAAACATGCTGTAACTAAATAAAGGCGAGATAGAAGTTCAATGCCATACTGTGGAACATTCCAGGCAGGTAATCATATCTCCATGGTGACAAACAGCCTCCAAAAAAGTGACATAGTGCACATTTAAATGACGGATTTGTGGTAATTTAATATATCGGCAAGAGGGGAAACACTTTCAAATGATTGAAATAGAAGAATAAATGAAAAGACAGATAACTTTTTTTAGCTGACTTACTAAAAAAAAACTCCCTAAACCGACAAGTTTCGCCTCGCAGCTCATACAATCTAAATTCTGTGGGACGCTGCCCTATATCCCGCTAAGCTTTCCCCCAGCACAAAACGCAGGAATAAAAGGCGGCCTAAGACAAAGAGTGTATATAATAGGCGGAGAGGAGACGGGGGTAGTGAGCTGAGGAGCTGATAAAGACGCAGGCAAGTGTACATGGGAGACAAGAGTGTGTTTGATCATCGCGCTGAATCAGCACCGGGCCTGGATGGATGTCCCTGTACACTTTGTGAGTTTGTGCTTCATTCATATGTATCGCTGCCTTCCTCCCCTCGTTCACTTAGACACCACTTGTCTCCTCCACTCGGCGTTTTGTCTTTACGGCTGACAGACTCTCCCCAGTGTTCACTTTTCCCTTCAACTCATCCTTTTTCCCACAATGAGGCCCTATATTGTTTCTTATATTCACCCAAAAGGACATTGTTCACCCCGGAGCCATTGCGGAGGAAAAACTACACTGTGTTAAGATTTGAAAGCAGTCTGTCTTCCGTGGCTTTAATACAAAAAATGTTTTATTTCAAACTATGCAGTGCGGTTCACAATAAAACCTCCGCCAACCTCCGAGAGCATATTTTCGAAGCTCGTAAGCAAGACCAAAAGGAAGTATAGCTTGAATAAAACTTCAGGCAAGGTCACTGATGGGCAGAGACTTTCAAAGCCTACATAGACTGAATTGTGTCGTAAAAAAATACTTTAAACCAACGAAAACCTTTTACTGAACCCTTTTTGTTGGTCTGAGATAGATTCTTGTACTTGGAAATATGGAAACTTGGATAAACTGGGCCAGTGTCCAAATGTATGTGTGCAGCTTCTATTGATGCTTCGAGTATTAACCGTCTAGTCAAGCAGATATAATTCAAAGAAAAAAATGACAAATGTGTGTGTGGATAGACGAGTTAATAAGTCTGGGTATTTCTGCTTAAAGTCTATACGACAGGTTTGTCTAATTGTGTCTCAGTTTGGAGGGATAACACCTGTGGTAAATATGTATCATACTTTTACATCAGTGAAGATTCAGTTTGTGAGGTATGTACAAAAATAAAACGTTCAAATTACAGGAAGTAGTGCTGGCTTAAAAATGGAATCTGTCTGTGATGTCATCAAAAGGCGACGTGCCACTGAAAATACAGATAATTTAAATGCAAATGACACATCTTTTTGAGAGTTTAAACTATCATTCAACAAAAAAAGTCTTATCATATATTATTTATCATCAAATCGTAACTTTTGAGCAATTTATATGGATTTTAGCCCTTGTTTACAGTATAGTTGCTAGGTAACAGTTGGACTGTCCACACTAGTCCCTGACCCCTCTATAACTTCATGGTCCTGCCCTATTCAGTTGACTTTATAGTGCACTGAATCCTAGAGTGGATCATGTGACTCTGGCTTCTGAGTGAAAAAAGTCTGCAAAACTCATACAAGCTGATTTTTGTAATAATATGGCTCAAATCCACCTGACATACAAACCCACATATGTATGGACTATTAATCATTACATAAGTTATGTTTATCATGGATCGCACGTCAAACATCAAACGGACTGGATTATTCAGTCTGAGATGAGGATCTATTCACAGCTCAAGCTACAGTAAGCGGCTAACGCTAGCAACGGTGCTGTGTAACGGTTTGACAGTTTTACAACTAAAAATAAAATGCTTTTACAAAGAAAAATATAACTTCATCACTGCGTTGGGAGATGCCATTTTGATTTAGCTGTGGCTCCATCTACTGGCTGTAGAGGCAGTTACAGATATGTAAATCTATACCCACAGTGCTTTGCAATAAGCAGTGGATCTGACAAAGTTGTTGTGAAATAAGTTGTTATCGTGATTAGACGGAAGAAATGTTCAGAGCGAGTCTGCTGATGATTTAAGGACTTAAAACAGCAGAAGGTTCTTGGATAAATGACGTCAGCATCATCTACGTCACACATCGAAGGAGTTCAGACCGCAGTGTAGGAGGGAGAGGATTTTCAAAGGAGCATTCATCAAACAAACGTGACTCAAGCTGAATGCTACTTCAGGTATGTTTTTGTAAGTCAATTTTGCATAATATTTGTCCTTCAAAGTGTTTTATTCAAAAATGCCAGCTCAACAGTGCATTCAAACAGCTCCTCTATCTGCTTTCATCAGTCGTGTTGTGTCCAGGTAAATACTTGTCACTGTACGCTGTTGTTTTTCCGACTCACACAATGAATGGTGGTCTGTGACCAGCGCTGGACATTACTTTTCAAGATGCATTGTGGGAAATTTTGAGTATACTACCTTTTCTCCTGCTGGACATTAAGACAGCACTAAAAATGGCATGACCGCAATGTAGTGCCCTATACAGGGAATAGTGTGGACATTCGGACAGAGCCTATGTCAGGTTTGCAGCTCATGATCAAATATTATAACTTTACAAAAACTGTCAAACTGGGGACAAATAGGCAAAATGTTCCGTAAAATCTAAGAAATAATCCAATTCACTACGTTTTAGTGAAATGTGTAGTCTAATCTGTCACATAAAGTTTAAATCTGTCCATGTCCCTGCCCAAGATACAAAAAATAAATAAATAAAAGAACATATATATTTTCAAAAGCTCTTCAAATCTAAATTCTTTGCATAATATAAAACAATTCAATGAAAAACATTATGTTATCTACTTAAACAGCTTAAACAAGGTCAGATTTACAAATTATGGGTGTAAAGTAGTGTAAATTTCAAACAACAATGAACAGACTCGGTTTTGACCACACCTCTCTTTTTATTAGACATTAGAAAGTCAATTTCAGTCAAATAATACTTCTTTAATGTGGTTTTTTACTAGTTCTGATAAAGCCCGAGATCATTTAATATTGCTCTGTAGGTTAATTGAGAACTCTAAAAATTGTCCCTAGTGAATGAATGTGAGAGTGAATGGTTGTCTGTCCTTGTCCGTGTCTCTGTGTCAGCTGTGACGAGTTGGCCACTGTCCAGGGTGTACCCCGCCTAAGGCCCAAAGTCACTGGGATAGGCTCCAGTCACCCGCGACCCCTAACGGGAATAAGCGGTAGAAAATGAATGAATGAATGAATGAAGGTCTAATTTGATCCTGTTTATGCCTTTGTTTATTTTATGTCTGAGTGGCCACTACAACAGCTCAGTTTCTCCATTATTATCACGTCTTGTACACTAACGGTGCTCCAAATTCCCCCTCAAGGATCAATAAATAATTCCACAACAGCGTGACATCAGAGTGTTTTGAAACCCCTAAATAATTACAGCTTTGACATATTCATAACTGTAACAGACAATTTTCGACATCTCAGTCCTGACTTGTTCTTTTGAGCTCAATTATTTACAAATGGTCCAAATAAATTCTAAGTGCAGTAAGTAGCCTCCAAACGCCTCGAGGTGCAGCGAGTGAATCCGGCTGTGTTGGCTCGAGGCTGAGGCCCAGATTGGCAGCCAGTTGCTCTTCTTGCATTGTGTGACCAGTGAGGAGGAGTTCTGTTTTTATTTACACTTTGTTTTTATTTGCTGCCAATCATACTGCTGCGAGCCAGAGGGGAATGCATAATTAGCTGCTAAGTAACCGCAATAAGAATCCACGCAGTCGTTGCCAGTTTGGGTCTCTGGGGCAAGATACGACAACGGTATTTTCAGTGTTTCGTTTTCCAGTTTTGGAGTTATGGCCAAATGAAGACGTACTCGGATTACATGGTGCGCATTAATAAAATATACTGTGTGGGAGATGAGGAGAAGCGGGAGGTAGAGATGGTAGGGGTTGTCAGCAGCATCGCGAAATTGGCTTGCAGGCACAGTTATGTTTGCAAAGAAATAGAATCATTTGGGTGGACCAGCCAGTCGCGGTGTACAGTGTCGACTGATTGCACGTAATTTCATGCCAAATGTTCCGCTCGTGTTTGGAGAAATAGCAGTAACTGTACAACACATTAGACTGGTGTGTCTCTTCTTTGAGACTGCAGCCTCTGTTGCGCTTAATGTATGTGATCAAATGAGTCAAATTGTGGAGTTTGAAGAATAGACTATATTTGGACAATGAATGTTGTTGTCTTTTTTGTAATAATAAGACAGATGACGCAAAAATGTAATGTCAGGTAAATGGCGCCTAACTTTTCATCTGTCATATCCGAAGAAAAACACAAGTTGTGAAGAATACACTGGTTTAGGCTTCAATCTGTTGAATAGGCCTGCTCCACGACATCGGAAATATATACAGTATTATCCGCACTATAAGGCGCACCTAAAAGCTTTCAATTTTCTCAAAAAACTGACAGTGCGCCTTATAATCCGGTGCGCTTTATATATGGATCAATACTGAGCCGCAACTATGCAACCACAGCCATTACTGTAGCTTCTATTCTATGCGCCTTATAATGCGGTGCGCCTTATATATGAACAAAGTTTTCAAATAGGCCATTTATTGAAGGTGCGCCTTATAATCCGGTGCGCCTTATAGTGCGGAAAATACGGTAATTCAGCCCAGACCAGTTCATTTTGTTATGTTAAATGTTCGTTTTCTATGGTTTATGTTGCAGCTTGTGTGGTTTATTTGAAGAGATGGAACAAGATCTCACAAGATGCAACAAGATCTTATGTCATAACTCGATTGTAGGCCAAGACGATATGAACCGCACAACAAATGCAAGGTTGAACAAGCTAACTAGTTTCATGAACGATGTAGACGAAGCATGAATGTCTGCAAAGTCAGAGGTGTATGTGTGCACTTGATCAAGATGTATGTATGCGCACAGTTGTATGATGAGTTGTTGATGAAAGGAAGTAAGGATGCGGGACATGCAGGCGGGTCACATACGTGAGCTTTTAAAGGTGCAGTGACAAGCTCCACCTGCTCACAAAACAATAACAAACACAGAAAATGAGGTTGTGACACTTGCAACATCGTTCTCATGTTTTTCTGAATGACTTGGTTTGGTTAATAGCACTTGTGGTGAATATTTATCCTAGTTTTACATACGTGAAGTTGCAATTTGTGAAGATATTTAGAAAAATCATCTTTAGAATTACAGGAAATAGTGCTATTTTATTTTTATGTAATTATTTTATTAAAGGAAAAATACAAAGATAAAATCATAAGATCACATATAAGGGAGAAACATAAAATCCAATATTTAATGGAGGCTAAGAGAATATTAACTTTGCAAGGCAGATCAAATCAGTCATTAATCTATAACAAAATGTAATAAGAAGGAAGTAGTGCTAAGGACGGATTCTCTGTGGTGTCATCAATCAGTGATGTAACACTGAAAATACAAGGGCAATTTAAGATGAACTTCGATCATTCAACAAATTAAAGATGTAATCTGGTGTTATTTATCTTCAATTCCAAACTCTTATTAGCCCTTGTTTACAGAATGGTTGCGATAGGTAGTAACATAATACCTTTACGAAAACTGTCAAACTGGTGACAAATAGGCAACATTTTAGTAACATCTTAAACATAACCATGTTCACTACAGTCTGTCCTGTAATATGCACTTTAATGTTGGTGAGTTACACCTCTAGAGCAGCAGTGGTTACAATAAAGCAATTCTATGACAATAAAAATGTACAATAAAACAAAAAATAGTGAAGCCTAATTGTGAAATGATTTGCACAATAAATAAATCCCATCTTGTCTCGTTCTTGTTGATCCAATCTCACGTCTCATCTTGTCTTGTGATAAGAGCTGATATTAAGTATTAAAGGGGCACTAAGAATTTTTTTGTGTTACAGCGCACCTTCCTGTTATAATGCACCGATCTTGCTTTGCCTAGAATTTTCCACAGTATTGCATTACTGTGAAAAGCTGTGAATTGGAGCAACTGGCATCCAACCCGACAGAGGACGGAACACAGTGATGATGGCATTAACCTTCTCTACCTCCATGGACGCAGGCAAGGTATTTCTTTTAACCTGTAATTGGATAGGCTCAATTCAATGCCATAAAGTTGAACATTCAGGCAAAGAAATACAATCTCCATGGAGACAAGCATGCGGACCCCCCCCCCACCAGGGTGGACTTAGTGTAGCGGACGTGTCTGTGCTGACCGACTAGAAAACTTCTGCGTTGTGTTGTGCTGTGTAGGTATGAACTGAGCCACTCACAGGGGCTGTCATTCAGGAGGAGGATTTACTGTGTGAAACACAAAAATATCAACGTACAGCCACTCCAGGTCTCACTTTTCCCACAAAAGTCTGCAGAAAAATAAAGCACAGAGCTCACAAGCTCACATGTTAACAATAGTGCTGTATTTGTATATAAAACTCTATTTCACATATATACAACCAACAAGAACAATGTTAAAGGCCGTATAAATCCCGAGCAATGTATGTATATCGTTAACATGAATTCTGTGTCAAATAGTTTAAACTTAAATCACAGGAGCATAACCTGCTGCTTACTTCCCCTCTGCTTTCCTCGTGGCACTGAGGGGAAAAAAGTCTTTGACTAAAACAGTCCAAAATATTAAACTTATGCACAATCGAATTGTTATTTGCAAAGAAAACTGGATTTTTGGTGAAATTGACAACCACATGGGCTACATTAGCATTAGGCAACAGGCCGCAATTGCCCTCATCCCCAACCTGAAACATGAAAAAAAAATAATAATAATAATCTGAGGAAGGACCCCAAACCCCCGTATTTAAAGCTGTTTAGAACATGTAGTTGTTGCTCGTGTGAATTTGAATGTTCCCAATAGTTCACTTAACACCCTGAGATTATGAACCTGTCACCACACGTAAAAAAACAAACAAAAACAAAACTAAGAGTTTTCTTTCAAAAACAATTCAAGAGACACGACAGAAAAATTATAGAAAACACTTGATGGTGAGAGCCCTGTGTTTAATTTTGCCTTGGGCCACAAAATTCCTAGATCCGCCACTACCCCCCAACAAAAGAAAATACGCAGTGCACCTTTAAGCCTTTCTGCCACATTGATGTAATTATTATGACTTGCGCGTTGTGTTTACAGCAGTGTTTGTCTCATATTACACCACAGAGACATACAAGATACTGTCAGCCGGCGTCCTTGTTCAGTCGCTGGATAAACCTCATTTCTTGCTAAGTTGTTTGTGTGTTTTCCTCTCCGCAGCACATGTTTGCCTGCCCTCTTTATTGTGCATAAACAGGATGGCTGCTGTGAAGTTATCTTTAATGCTAAGTAGTGTTGACCTAAATGGGAACGGGGCAGGCCTCCGAGATCCGGATCATTGGCAAGATCGTGTGAATTGGCTGAAGAGAAACACAGCACTTTCACCCTGACCGTTTAAATGTGGAAACACAGTAGTCAAAAGTACCTTCCTGGGGGTTGCTTATAAAGATGGGGTGATTCCACTGACTGGCCAAAAGATCATATGCTTCATAGTTGTGTGGATGATAGATAAGTGCATATTATGTGGCTGTGTGCAGATATATGACAGTAAGGATTAATGGGCAATTTGAGGCTTGACATTTCATTGTCTGTTATTGTCTATGAGCTCAGAGTGCAGGACACTCTTTAACACACAAACAGCCCACAGACCAGAGTATGACAGATGACACACAAAAACCAAGATTCACGTTTTAAAGTATCAAATCAAATCAATTTATTTTTATAATGCCCAAAATCACAACAACAGTTGCCTCGATGGGCCACAGGTAAAAGCAGTTCAGATAACTGTCCCAGAATGCCCCTGTCCTTTGACCCTCCTTCGCGGCGAGGAAAAACTACAAAAAACCCCATGGGAAAAAGTAGAAACCTCGGGGAGAACCACAGTGAAGGAGAGATCCTACTCCCACGGACGGACAGGCTGCAGATGAACTAGGACTGACATCCACTTGGACTGTGGAGCCAGAACCACTCAAGAGGGAGGTGGCTTTAAAGAGTTCCTCCAGGCGGACGAGGAGCAGTCCACCAGTGTAGAGAGATCCTCCAGCAGGAGATGAGGAACAGTTCATCTAAAGTAAAAGGAGTTCGTCCAGGCAGACGAGGTGTGGCTAATCCAGCTGTCCAGGCGGGTGGCGCATAGATCGTCCAGACAGGTGGGGGTGGGGGGGTCGTCACTGGAGCAGCCGCCGCAGTGCCTGAAACAGTCTCCACTCCCCGGGGGAAGTGGAGAGAAAGAGAAACATGTGAACAGCAATGAACAGACTACAGTTGAAGTAATATTAAATATTGTTGATAGATAAAGTAGGAAGAACCAGAGGATAGTGTTCAAGCTGCCATACTTCCCCCAGCAGAATTGCTCCAAGGGCAGCGTAGCTAAAACTGTAGGATTTTATTTCTGTTCCTAACTGGCCTGACCATAAGCTATTTCAAAGAGGAACGTTTTGAGCCTGGTCTTAAATGTAGAGACTGTGTCGGCCTCTTTTACATGAACAGGGAGCTGGTTCCATAACATAGGAGCTTGGTAGCTAAATGCTCGACCTCCTACTGTGCTTTTAGAGACTCTGGGGACTAACAATAGTCCAGCATTTTGAGAACGAAAGAGCTCTGTTTGGATGGTACGCTACTATTGCATCTTTGAGGTAGGATGGGGCCATATTGTTTAAAGCTTTATAAGTCAGGAGGAGGATTTTAAATTTGATTCTAAACTCAACAGGAAGCCAGTGAAGAGACTCCAACACTGGTGAAATATGATCTCTTTTTCTAGTACCTGTTAATAATCTTGCTGCTGCATTTTGAACCAGTTGAAAGCTTCTTATAGAGCTTTTAGGACAAGCTATAAGCAGAGCGTTACAATAGTCTAATCTGGATGTGACAGATGCATGGATGAGTTTTTCGGCATCATCTCTGGGCAGGATTTTTCTAATTTTGGCTATGTTACGCAAATGAAAGTAGGCTGTTTTACAGGCTTGATTTATATGAGCTTTGAACGAGAGATCTTGGTCAAATAGGACCCCAAGGTTTCTTACAGTAGAGCTGGGGGCTACAGTGATATTGTCCAGAGAAACTATCTGGTCAGATAAGGAGTCTCGCAGGTGCTTAGGGCCCAGCAGAATGACCTCGGTTTTTTCAGGGTTAAGGAGCAGATAATTAAGAGTCATCCAAGTTTTTATGTCTTTCACGCAGGCACTAAGTCTGTCTACTTGATGCGTCTGATCAGGTTTCATTGATAAATACAGCTGAGTGTCATCTGCATAGCAGTGGAAGTTAATGCCATGCTTTCTGATGATCATACCTAAGGGCAGCATATAAAGAGTGAACAGAACTGGACCGAGTACTGAACCCTGCGGCACACCGTAGGTTACTTTAGAACATGGGGAAGATCTCTGGTTTACATTAACAAACTGGTACCTATCAGATAGATAGGATTTAAAACCAGCTAAGGGCGGTTCCACTGACACCTACATCACATTCTAACCTCTGCAGTAGAATGTTGTGGTCGATGGTCTCAAACGCTGCGCTGAGGTCCAACAGAACCAGAATTGAGACCTGTCCATCATCAGCAGCTAATAACAGATCATTTGTGACTTTAACTAGTGCAGTTTCAGTGCTGTGGTACGGAACCTTGTCCTGCAGGTGGCGACGAAGCTGTTTAATCACAATTCTTTCAAGGATTTTAGAGACAAAGGGCAGATTAGAAATAGGTCTATAGTTTGCCAGTATGTCAGGGTCTAGATTAGGCTTTTTCAAAAGTGGTTTAACCACTGCATATTTGAAGGACTGAGGGACATAACCGCTTTCTAGTGAAGTATTTATTATATTAAGAATGGGATTTATAATTAGGGGAGAATTTCTTTGAGGAGTCTACTTGGGATTGGGTCTAAAATACAAGTTGATGTTTTGGAGGACATAATGACTGAAGTTATCTCTGCCTGATCAACAGCAGTGAACCTATCTAGTATTACTGAAGGATTTGTATGGGACACTAGCTTTGCAGTCTGGGCTTGCTCAGTACTGATAGTGGGAGTAATTGCATTTAGTTTATCTCTAATAGTTGTGATTTTGCTGTTAAAGAATAGAAGAAAGTCATTGCAGCTTAGAGTAACTGGTATTGAGGGTTCTACTGCGCTGTGACAGTTTGTCAGCCTGGCTACAGTGCTGAAGAGAAATCTAGAGTTATTTTTATTTACTTCTATTAAATTTGAATAATATCTGGTTTGAGCCTTACGCAGAGCCTGCTTATAAGACAGAAGGCAAGTTTTCCATTCTTTAGGATTCTTCTGTGTGGGAGCGGCGTAAGGATCTCTCTAGTTTTCTTACTCCTTTGTTTGTGAGAACGTAGTTCTTCATTGTACCAGGGGAGGCCTCGCTTTTGGCCTGATTACTTTCTGTTTAAGTGGAGCTGCAACATCAAGAGCAGATTTTAGAGAGTTGACCATTGAGTCAACAGAGTTATCAATAGCACTGGGACTGGCGCTGTTAATCGACAGGATCACATGACGTAATATTAAATATTGGTTCTATTATTTCTCTGAACTTTAAAATAGATTTTTCAGATATTGTCCTTTTCATTATAGTTTTAGTCTGAGGAGCTGGATAGTCCTTAAGAATAAACTGAAAGGTAATTAGGAAGTGATCTGACATTATTGGGTTTTGGGGGAAGACATTTAGGTCACTAATCTCTATTCCATAAGTTAGAACCAGGTCCAGAGTGTGCTGGTGACTGTGGGTTGGTTCATTTACATTTTGAGTGAAACCAATGCTATCTAATAAAGCGCTAAAGGCATTACTGAGGCAATTATTTTCATTCACATGAATGTTGAAATCCCCAACCACCACGATATTTTCCCAGTCTAATACTAAATTTGATAGGAAGTCAAAGAATTCTGTTAAGAACAATGAATAAGGACCAGGAGGTCGATAGATTATTATGTATGAGTATTAATAGTGCAGCAGATGCCCTGGAAGTCTGAATCAACCTACCCATGACAACTGTGCACAATGGGAAGATGTGTCTTAACAGAACTACAGGTTTGAACTGGCAACTCACTAGTTCCAGGATGGATGCATATAAGGCCTACACCTCGGCTATTCAAATAAATGTTCCTGAGGGCTAGATTTTCCTAAGGGCCAAGGACTTTGGGTCAAATAAATGCATAACACGCTACTATTTTTGACACATCTTTGTGTCGTTCAAAATCTCTCCAATACTAGAACTGTGTCAATAATGACAACATAACAGCAACTGTTATATTAGAGTTTAAAGAAAAATAAAAGTCTTTACCAACATTGCTCTGCCAAACCTAACCCTAACCCTATTGCCAAACCAGAACTGAACCAGATGAACTAAGATTAAACCAGAAATAAACCAGTTCTAAATCATGAACCAAACCAGATGTGAAGCAGAATTAAACTAGGACGATTCATTTATTCATCTTCTACTGCTTGTTCGCGGGTCACTGAAGCCTATCCCAGTGACTTTGGGCCTTAGACAGGGTACACCCTGGACAGAGGCCAGCTCAGCACAGGGTTAACACAGAGACCTAGAACTGGACAGACAACCATTCACTCTCACATTCATACACTATGGACAATTTAGAGTTGTCAATGAACCTATACATGCATATGATTGGACGGTGGGAGGAAGCCAGAGAACCAGGAGAGAACTGTAACACAGGGATGATTAGGAGGGGAGAGCTCTAACTGCTCTGCCAGCGTGTACTCCTAAACCAGGACTAAATCAGTTAAAAAAGAGAACCACATTTTAATATTTGGAAGAAGGGCAGAGGACTGGGCCTGATCTGGCCCGCGGGCCTGTCAAACTCTAATATTGCATTTGTATTACTGCATTCTTTATTTGAATAAAGAAAGAAATTATTTTAAATAATATAAACAATTATAAAATGTAATTTACACAAGCATTCATTCTACTCAACATTCTGTCAATATTACAAAAAGTCACACACAAACAGGACACTGGCCGTCTGAGCTCCTCTCCTCCAGATCTTTCTTTGCAAAAGACCCTAAACACACCTGACACCAGCTTCTGCGGCACACGACTATCAATGTGTGAGTGTGACTATTAGCTGGTGATGCTGAATGGATCCCATAATGCACTGAAGTCACTTTACCGGTTTTTTATTCTTGTCCATTCTGTACTGTACATGAACATAGATGTTGTATTTTATTACTTTTATGCCTTTTTGTATCTTAATTGTATTAAATCCATCCATTTTCATGTGCTTTGTCAGGCTAACGACATATTCAGTCTCATGAATAACAGTGACTTCACGAAAGCCAGTGTGACCGGATTGCCATAGTTACTGTGTTTACATCCAGTCCTTGAACTGCACTCGTAGTTTATAAATGAGAGGTCAGCATCTGCCGGAGCCACATCACATCACCTTCATGAGTTATCCAAGGAGGACACACTCCATTTATGAACTATAGTAAAGTATAATCCAATAAAACTACACACCAACACTCATTCCACAAATACTATTATTACACCACAATGTCAACTACTTCCCACTGTGCAATTTATTTATTTTTTTCCCATGTACCATCTATAAGTCTTCCATCTGGCCGTGTTCTTTCCAAAACACAATCTCTTTTAAAACGTGTCTGAGTAATGCTTTAGTCCGCTGAAATAGTTTTTGTCTGAGCATCGATCACAAAAAGCACTTACATTAGAGTTACATTTCATATCGTTTGGCTACGACTGCAGCTTTTCACTCTGCTAAAAGAGCGCTCTCATTACCGCAGCCTTATAAATCCATTGTAATAATAATAATAACATTGTTCAGTCTGGTTGTGTAGGGCTTGGACAAAAAGATAGTTGTTCAGCCGGTGCAATAAGTTAATGTAAGAAACGTTAACATCCTGTAGAGTGTAAATCTGTGCAGTTTTTTACTTAAAGTGAGACTAAAAAGAATGGACAACATGATGGAAATCTCGAGACAGCAATAATTGTGGTTTAACTTTTAACATAACCACGTACCCAGAAGCAAACCGTTTTATTTTTCCACAATTTCTGTACATCTCCATTTAGAATTAGCACTAGACACAATTTCTTAAGTAAAAGTATGAAACATTGTCATTATAATGTATTGTATTAACTTTCTACACTGGTGCGTGTTTGCATTACCTGACATTGTTGCACTAAACCCAATGATCAGTCCCGTTATTTCTCTGCTTCATAGATTATTAAAACAGTTTAGTAATGGAACTGGTCCCTAAACAGACTCCAAAACATGACATGATCTGAGAGAGGAGGTTTTATGACTCAAACTGACTCAGAATCACACAAAAATGACACGGGAAATGTGTAAATATGGCGTTTTTGATTAAAAGACCGTTGCGTCTGTAAAAATTCTCCGCCAGGACGTCTTCAAACGGCTTCACTTCAGCTTTAACCTGCTCGTCTCACCGGTGCGACGTCGGAGTTATTCTATTCCTTTTGTCCACAGTCTGATAAAAAGAAAGAAATCAAGCTGCTGAAAATGTTAGAAAGAAAGCTGTGACTCTTATTTTCTGTCAAATCAACCGTTCTGAGATGAATCAGGATCAGCTTGTACTCAAAAACAACAAATGAAAAAGAACGTAACATGGATTCCGCCTGGACTTTTTTACTTTATTGCAAGTCCCAAACTAATTTTTAGTCAGATTATGTTACGTTTTGAAAGAGAAATTGTCAAAAACCAACAAATGCTCAACGTAGTGTCAATCAAAGCATCTCCACACACTTTACTCCTCATTATATTTACCAAAGAAAATCTCGGCGGAATTGAAAATCTGATATTCCTCTGCTTGAGCTTTCACACTTATAATTAGAAAAAAATCAGAGGCCAAAACTACAGAGTCTCAGCCTCACGAAGAGTCCAGTCAATTATTTTTGCTCCAAAGGGTTCAAGAACAGGTTTAGTTTGAATTAGGGCTGATTTTATTCAGGCGTTTGGGGAAAAAAGGCCCTCATAAGGGGTTTTAACTGGGTAAAACTGAGTAAAGAGCTCATGTTTACGGGCCTTTTGCGTTCCAGCTAATCCATTATTAGGAAGAATAATTGCTAGTTAGTTACAGCCCACACTAAAAAAAACAAAAAACTTAAATGTGAGAGTAGTGTTTCAGTCTAAACAAAAAGTCCTGACCCCGAATGAAATGCTTTTACTGGAAGATAAAACCGAGCCGCTTCATCATTATGTGCTGCTGTTGCACTTGTTTACTTGCCCGTAAAGTAAAAAAGACGCTTTATGAACAGACATTTTGATAATAATCTACTGTTCGCTTGTAGTCACTGTTCATTAACTAAAGTAATTAAGTATATATGTTTTACCCTGGTATTTATTGCTTAGCTACTTAATAAAGTGTTTTATTTTCTCGTAATGGCCGTGCAGAGTTTAATCTCACGTTTTATGACTTTGCCGTTCGCTTGTTGTTAATAAGGTGCTACGGCCATTAACGCTTGTTAGATTTTATGTGTGCAGCGTTCTCCTCGTTTCACTTCGGTTTGCGTGGGAGAAGAAAGAAGCCACAGCTGCCCTGGGACGCACGATGAGGGAGCCAAAACTGAGCTCGAACTGAAAAGAATGAAATAAAATGTTGATCCTATTTGTCTGCATTTAGACGTTTTGCATGGTTTGTTTCATGTTTCTATGATAATAATTGTATCTAGCTCCATGGAGACAAGCAGGAGACGCCGACCAGGTCACGTTACAAGTCAGATCTGTGGAGAGGCGACTTAAGGATGAGTGTGGATGTTTAAGGAGTAATGAGTGAGGATGTTTTTCAAGGTACATTTTTGACAATAAAACACCTGTAATTGAATAAATGCAAAAGTTGAAATAGTGTGGAACATTCCAGAGAAACGCCATATGCAATATCATCTCCATGGAGACAAGCAGAAAAGTTACATAATGTCTTGATTTTCAACCAGTGTGCCGGGGAACCCTAGTGTGCCTTGAAAAAATTGGATTCACCTATGGTTTTCATTTAACAGTTTACTATTTTGGAGTGTCCTGAACATATTCTGAACCAAAAAAGAAAGCAAAAACAATCACCATTGCCACTATAAAGAACAAGACAGTGGTGCTTACAATATTTTCCACTTTATATGCCAGGTTTTTACTAAAAGGTCAGGTTTGGTAATGTTTTAGAAGGGCGTGTGCCGTGGTGCACCAAAATACTGCACCAAAAATAGAAAAACACTGACAGAGTGCACCTTTAAATATATTACCTTTTTCCATTTAATGATTTTATGTTGATCCAAAGCAAATAATGTAGATTTTATACTTAAACAAATTTAAATAGATAAAGGTGATGTCATATATTTACTTAAAGCAACAGTATGTACCTTTCTGGAGGAGGTATGTCGCCTGCATGATTCAATGGAAACAGAAAGTTAAAACCTAACCTTTTCCGTGGAAATAGAGCAGTTTTATGCCATACTGTGGAATATTACAGCTAACTGAACTATATTTCTATGGAAACGAGCAGTATCAACTTTTGCAAGGCTGCTTTGGGCAAAGTACGAGTCAGGTTTGTGGAAATCCAAGCCCACTCCCAGTACGGATATTTGTTTTTATCAAATTTTCAGTGTAATAAAGACATCCAAAATAATAATAATAAAATAAAAAACAGGCTTTTATTTTAGTCTATTTTAGCTGTAAAGTTATGTACTGTTGTTACGTATGTATTCACTACTCATTTACTTACTTATTTACATATGTATTCATTTATTTATTTCAGTGAATTTTCCTCTTAAAATATTTCGTTCTTATATTACAACTTTGACAGCCACCTTTTTATGCTTAATGCCCTTCCAAATAAATCTAGCTATAAAAAACCAGACAGAACCTTTTTCCAGGATTATGACTGTGTTGTGACTACATTAAAGCGCTGATATCATTTCCCCGTGCTTTCCACACGTTGGATAGTTGCGCTAATGAATCCATTGAACATTTCACATGGACGTGTGGGCATGAGGTGTACAAAGTGCAGCTAAGTGGGCAAATACATATTCATGGGATGCTTTACAAAATATGTGCAGAGTGAAATGTGAGCTTCCATTGGCACAAGAGGGAGTTGATTCAAATTCAAGGCAGATTTCTGTGAGACAAGCTAACGTGGGCATATTTTGGTTCAGGCGCCAGTAATAAAGTCACGGATAAGTCGAGGCTTGGGCAAAACAATCAGACATCCGGATTTCTACAACTCAACAAGCCGAGAAAGCAGAGAAGTTAAAGTCTGTGCTCAAGGAAAAGTGCAATCACTGTTGAGTAGTCTGCTTTTCAGAGTATATTTCTGACCATTAAGGCTGTGGTTTTCAATCTTTGTTGAGTGGAGGCACATATTTTTGGTTGAAAAGATGCCACAGCACACCATCCACTAAGACAGGGCTATTCAAACTAAAATTTCCCGAGGGACAGATTTTTGAGAGGGCTTTAGATACATAATACGGCACTACTTATGACACAGTTTGGTGTTGCACAAATTATCCCCAACACTATGATTCAGTAATTATATCAACAACTGCTATATTTGATTCAGTGAAAAATAAAATGCAAGGCTTTACCAACATTGTTCTGCTGAACTGCCAAACCAGCACTGAACCTGGACTAAACCGAGTGGGTTTGAATGAAGACTATCCCAGAATAACACAGGACTAAACTTGAATGCACAAGGACCAAACCAGAACCAGACGAAAGCGGAATTAAACAAGGACTAAACCAGTAAACAAGAGAAAATATTGTTTTTATTTTTCATATTTTTAAGATATTTGGCAGCACTGTTGCTGAGTAGCTAGCACTCTCACCTCACAGCAAGAAGGTTGCAAGAAAAACATGTTACTTGTAAGAAATACAAGTCATTTTGCTGCGTTACTCCATTTTAAATCTGAATCTCAATGGGACCTCCTGGTTAAATAAAGATAAAATGAAATAATAAAAAATGATGGCTGCAGTTATTACATAATAACTTCTTATGTTATTGGCAAAGCATTATTATATCATTGGCTCACCCAAGGGCATTGGCCAGTTACAACGTTATGGACTTATTAAATTTAAAACTGGCCAAATGTATTACGTTATGATGTTATTGGTCCCTACATTGGAACTGATGCATTGGGGTCACCACTTCTGTTCCTGAGGGGATCCCCAGCCCCAACAGCATTGAAGGATGGGTCAAATGCAGAGGATAAATTTCCCTACAAGAACAATGAAGCTTAACATTAAGACGGGCCGTGGGCCGGGTCAGATCATTTGTACGGCCCAGTTTGACCCTCAAGTTCTCAAATTACTTGTTTAGACCCTATTTGCAAACGAAAGGGTTGTAAATAATGTCTGTGTCGCTATATTAGAATTTTGGTCATCATTGTGCCTTAACTGGTTCAGAAGTTTGCTCAGGGCACTGCAAAAAGACAATTTCTTACCTTAACTTTCAATAAATAACTACGTGACTTAACTCAAACGGCAATTCTTTTCAAGGTACACCTGCGATCCCCGGCACACTGGCTAAAAATCAAGGCTCTAACAGCCGGTGTGTTACTTCTGACGCCACAGCTGCCTCAGGACAACAAGGTGGACAAGTGTCTGAATACTACTACTGTCATTATTCTGGTAAATGTACAAACAATTATGGATCTTTTAGTTAATTGTAATTCTTAAAGCAGAAACTACTACCAGTACTTCAACATCAACCAAGATCTTACAACTCCGTGGCTCATTGGCTACAACACGACACATGACACGCACACAGCCTACATGAAGCTATAATGGCAGTATAATGTCCAAACGCACACACAACAGATGCTGGGGCCATTAGGAGATTCCCACAGGTCAGATATGACAGGTGCCTGAACCTGGAGGAGCCTGCTGGGTGACCTTAACCCGCTCCCTCAACACCAACATTCAACTGAATAATTGATTCGGTGAAAGGTCAGAAAGAGGCCAGGACATAAATGATTGGTAAGTTTGACGGCGGTATAGATCTCTAACTGAATCCACGGTGTTTAGGTCCTTTTATGTTCACTATTCGCACACGGTTTGATTGAATCTTTACAAACGTGAGATGCGTTTGTGGAACAGAGAGTCGAGGTTCTATTACCAAGTCGCCTCCTGGTGGCACCCATTTTGTAATCCAGGGAGAAGAGGCGGAAATCGTCTCTCAGTAAAAAAATAACTGGGGACAATCAATGACAATGGGCTACGCTTTGAATCAAACGCTGATGCTATCTGCAAAAAAAGTGCAGCAAAGACTGTTCTTTCTGAGAAAACTGAGCTGTTTTAATGTGAGTAATGTTCGGATTACCATATTTTACCAGAATCAGCATTGTTGCCCAATAAAGGAATATATTTCTACATCTTCAGTCATGAGTTTAAGCTGTGATCTTGCTTATTGTACTGTATTGCATGACTATTGTATGTTTGTTAATACTTGCTGCAAATAGGACAATATTAAAGTTTAAGATTGAAGATTAAGTCTTCTAATTCTTCCTGTTTCTTTTATAAGACAGGCATTGGCATTGGACAACTTTTCTGGACATTTTCTAATCTTAACATATAAACATTTCAAGCAAGAATGAGAGAATTTAGAGTTTGAGCAACTTTTTCCCCCGTGCTTCTATTCTCAAGGTTGTTTCATCTATTGATTGATTGTTCCTTGTTTCTTTATTCAGGCAATTATGTTAGACAAATTCAGACACACTTTAATGGAGATTTTTAGGATTTATTGGACAAATGCAGAAAAGTTTTCTTATACGTTACAAATTAGACAAGAAAGTACACACAGATGGCAACTACTCAACCTTCAAAAAAATAAAATCTTAAAAATCGGTTGAAAATGTACCATCCTGTGCTTTTTTTTCTTGGGCTCGTTTAACTTCTGACTGATGCTTTTCATATAAATAGACCTTGTTTTCTCTGTAATGTCCCAGATTTCTGGTAATTTCATGTCTGTTGTCAAAGAGGTTTAAAGGTCCCATATTCTGCTATTTTCCCCTTTACACAGTCTATTCTAAGGGCTTTGTTGATAAAATTTTGCATCGTGCAATATCCATAACATAACAGTTTCCAAAAAACACCCATTTCTTGGACTGGCCCCCCTCCTTGCAAAAGCAAACGGCTCACTCTGAGATCTGACCCCCCCGAACAGAGAGCAGGCTGCCTCCCCCGCCCAACTCGCGCGCCTCCCCCGCCCAACTCGTGCCGAAGCCTAGAGCGGAGATAGTGCGCATGCGCCGTGTGCTCCGGTAAACAGCGATACACAAACACGGGAATAAACCTTTTATCCGTCCTGACGGTGCGTCGTGCTGAGTCCTACGTCCTGGATCTGACCTGGAGTTTGACGTGCTCCAGTACCTCGACGACGGACGTTGCCGTTTGGTAAATAACAAGCTAACTCTTCGATCTGTCGTATCCATCGTGTAATTACTGTGTAGCATTAGCATTAGCTGTTTTTATTCTGCGGCTGCGCGCTTCCCGGAGGCATGGCTTAAACACCGCGTCATCCATGGGAAGCCGCGTCATCCATGGGATGAGCTGCCGTCTGCTGCTCAGCCGAGGGGGACGGAAAAGACAGTTCTCTAGCGAAAGCATGCGGGAATCAATCAAAAAACCACTTTGGGCACACATACGAGGCCCAAATAGCACTGTAGGAAGGTTAAAACCTCTGAAAAGTCGATTTTGCATGTTTTGGGACCTTTAATGTCTTTTTATGTCAAGTCATGCATTTGTTTTAGCAACTTTTTTTTTCCCGTTGTCTCTGTTCTCAAGGTTCTCATCTACAGATTGATTGATTCTTGTTTCTTTACATGGGACATACACAATAGATGCATTTTGGTTGAAGATTTTTAGATTTTACTAGACAAATACAGACTTTTTTTCTCTTTTCAACTATACAGATTATACTTTTAGTGAAACTCAAACTCAAAACTTTGAGGCTAGACTAGATATCACACTTTTGAGGTTAGGAAAATGAAACTGTAAAACTGAAACTTCATTTTGCCTCCAGTCACATTCGTGCCAAAATTTTGAACATTCCAATAACATCGCTTTTTAAATAGTCTATTCTTGAATCTAGATTTCTAGCTTATGATTACACAATATGTTCTTGTCAACGGCAGCTGAGTAAATACAGCGGTCACGTCTGCTACGCTAATCCCGCTTATATCATTGTGACATTAAGCCCACCTGAAAGGACGACGCTCCGACTGAAGACGACCAGACGGAGGAGCAAAAGTGAGATGAAAAGAGTCTGTGGTCGGTCTGCTCTTTGGCCCGTTCCCCTCTGAGATCAGGGTGAGGGTTAGAGTCTGGGTCGTGGAGCAGAAGAGCTTGGCATTTGGAGCTGTTTGTACCTTAACAAAACAACGTTGTGGTTTGAAATCCAGCGTGTCCAAGCAGATATTTTAATAACATTTAACTTCACCAATAAATCACAGCTTTATGGCACTAAGTGGGGTTGTTTATTGCACATACACGCAATTATGCAGCCTCCTTGTATGACTAATGTCTTCCCAAAAGTACAACTGATGGCTCGTATTATCATAGTTAGTGTCTCGTCTAACTGTTCTTATGAGAACGGCTGCCTGCTGTTTACGCCCAACAGGCTGAAAAACGACTTGTATTTTTAGAGACCCATTTTATGCCTTTATTGTCGTTGCGTACATCTGTTTGCTAATTTGGCTCGATATTGTATTTTTTGTTTTCGTTTTTTCAGTCTTGGTCAACCACCTGCTCAAGGATTTCAATCTTAAAACTGCAGCCTTTTTGTGTCATTGTTCCGCAGAGACGATTAGCAATGTTGGTAAAAATACAAGATAGTAAGAAAAGTATAGAATATAAGCGCTTCTACTGAACAGAATGAGTCATATTTGAGTAATATATATTTTTGAAATTTTACCCAGAAAGTATAACTACAGAAGAGGAAGTTCCGTTTAATTTGATCAGACTGGATTTACATGGAAACTGAAGGAGCTCATTCATTCACAGCAAAAGAACCAAAAAAGGCATATGGAGAACATGCAAACCCAGTTCCCACACAGTTTAGGAACAAAAATATGACCATTATGGTGCAGTGCTGACATGACTTTTTCAAAACCACAGCATAAACTGACCAATAATCTGACTTTCGTTTAAAAGATAAATTATAAAACTTTTCTGGAAGGGTCCGCCACCTGCTTGTCTCCATGGAGATATTACCCTAAGCCACTCGGCTGGAGTAAGCGTGGTAACGTGAGCTCTGTCCTCTGGTCCATCCTACTCTTCCTAAAAACAATATTCAACATCTAGTTCACATATAGTCTGTGTATTGCTGTTCACAAGTTGTCCCTTTTTCCAGTGATGATTGCACCTTTTCTTTAGCAATAAAATAGCTGAGATTTAATACGTTTCTTTCTTTTTTTTTTTGTATATGTTAATTATTCAACATTCTAAAGTAATATTTTTTCAGTTTTGTGCCTTATTGAAATGAAGGTGGTCTGACAAGCTGCCATCATCAAAGAACAAATCACTTCACACACAGTGACAGTTACGACAATGACAATAAAACAAAAGCATTTTACAAATCACATAATTATTGCAAATATTCATAAGATGCAAGTGTTGTAACTTTAAACTGAGGAGGAGTAAGAAGGCTGAAGAATTACAGAGTGTGACTGCAGCAACTGAAATGTTCATCTGCTTCTTCCGGCAAAAGGGAGAATAAAGCTTTTCTTCTGCTGTTGGAATCTGGTTTTTAAATTAGAACAAAGTTTGTAGAGTTTGGGGCAACAGAGAACATCTTCTGTGTGTTTGTAATTGAATTATGTTTTGTAATAAGCCTGCATTTGACAAATAATGGATTGGTATGTTCTCTTGTATGGATTTACGTAATAATTGTACAGAGGTTGTGAAGAGACTTTATTTTATCCGAAAAATCCTCCTAAACATTTCGACTTGAGTAGCACTGAGGCAGAATTATGGGCAGAAAAATTGATAAAATGTGTTTCTTTGCTTTTCTTTGGCCTGATTTTTGTCCCTGAAGCTATTGTTTCTCTCAAATTAACTTTGTATGGTAAAATTTCCACTGAAAGTAGTTTCTATATTGTTGCTGTAATTGCGCAGAGCTTAACTAGCTTGTTTGATAATAGCATAAAGTTGAATAATCCAGTCCATTTGATGTTTCACATGCGATCCATGATGAATAAAACGTGTATGATGATTTTTAGTCGATAAATATGAGCACGTCAGGTGTTTCCGACCCACATTCAATACACAAATCGATTTTTAGAGTTTTTTTCTCTCAGACGCCAGAGTCACGTGACCCACGGCGAGGAGAAAGTAGTGAGTGATTGAGAGCATTATTTAGTCTGCTCAAGAGTGCAGGACTATGGTGAACAAAGATTTAGGGAATGAGTGTGGACGCAGCCTGTATCTATGATAAATGTGAGCGTAGCTGCTGTGTTCCTGCTGTTTATCTGGTTTTCTAAAACTGTTTACTTGATTTTTCTTCTTTAAGGTGTCAGGTACAAACTAAATAGCTAAACTAAATTAGCTATGTTTATAATTTTACATTTGTTATCAAACTTTAGCAGCTTTTTCACGTTTTTGTTTTGTTTTGGGCTCTTACAGGAGAAATGTCATTACATTTTTCAGTTTTTGCCACTCACTGCTAAAATCCAGAATGCCGCGATATCACCTGCATAACCTCTGTTGCTTTTTTTTTTGTAACGCTACACACAAGATATACAAGTTTAACGCCATACGCAATATCATCCCCATGGAGTCAAGCAGATGTGGCATATCCAAAAAGAATATAACTTATTTCCCCTCCATTGTGAGTTCAAAACAGCGTCTCAAAAGTATTCACTCCTCAACAGTTACCTGCGTTTTACTGCAAGTTCAAGGACACACCAGTAGTGACAGTGATGTGGATGGAACCTGCACATTTTAAATTAGCGCTTGACATTTGCTTCGGGCCATATCTGTACAATATCCATCAAAACATACATAGGTTACAGTGCAGTCTGCTCTGCCTTAGGGAAGAGCACTGGATTCCTCATTCAGGTAAATACAGGCAAGATGGGATTTCGTCATTTGCTGAATTTCAATTTCTCAACATCTCCTTTGTACAACTTTGCATTTTTGTGCGGGAAAATGAGTCCTAACCATGGATTCTGGTGTGGTCCTCACCCTGCAGAAATGTGGAGCTCATAGCAATCTTTAAATGCGCTCACTAATTCATCCGCCCGGAGCATATGCCTTTGAAGCGGCTGCACGGTTGGCTAATAGCTTTTAATTTTAATCCATTTCCTCTCTCCCTATTAATAACCTGTATCATCCCTGAGTGCTGCGGAGTTTGGGAGGTGCTGCATCGCTCATTAGACATCGACTCGATAATGCGGAGGTGCACAGACAGCAAAAACAGGAGAGTTGGCAAGGTCGTCCAAAACTGAGAGCAGTGGTTACTCTAAAGTTGTTCGGGCAAGTTAAAAGTTGCGAGTTGAGGTGGTGAATAATGTTTTACAGTAACTCTGGAACCGCAATCCCAATTTGGCTGAAGTGCACTTAAACAAATGTGTGGAAACGTCTGCCTGAGTTTGTCTGAGGCTTAGGCAAAACATTCTTGTTAAACATTTCTGGTGAACTAATTCCAGGCTTACTTATCACATTCACTTACATGTACAATCATGCAGTGTGTGCTCTGGAGGGATGCACTTTTTTTTAGAACATGGAAAGTTCAGATGGCACAGTACAATATGAAAAGTATAATGTAATGTTTTAGGATATCGTAGGGGCACTATAACTGCAGTGTTCTTTACTTGTTCGTCTCAGTAGGGATGTGATTGCTATCTAGGCCTGGAATGTTCCATAGTATGGCATTAAAAGTACCTATCACCATGGAGACAAACAGGTGACGCCACCAAGCCAGGTTAAAGGCAAGATCCGTGTTTTTTATTGATCGATACACACGCCTATATACATAAGTGTGTGTTGTTTAAAATATTGTAAAGGAATTTGACTATTATCTTATCTGTTGAATTGCTTCTGGCTCTGTCAAATGTACGTGGCGTTACAATTTATAAAGGGCTTTGTGAACCAAGGACACTCTGATTTATAATATTTATACTCATACTAAATATTTAAAACCAATGGATTGTTTTGAATGAAAACCAAATGAGGACAATTTGAAAAATATTTTATGACACCGTGTCAAAGAGCACATTCACTTGTGGTTGCCAGGTCTCATTATCATGTGCTTTGGATTGTCCTACCATAAATGAGAATGATAAAGCATTCCAAATGATTTCCAACATCTCATTGGGACTTAAAACATTGGCAATGGAAACAATGGATGTTTACCTTAGGGAAATTATTTTTAGCAGCAGCAAAAAAAAAAAAAAAACTGCAGCCAATTTAAGAATGGACAAACTGACCTTTTTCTTTTCTTGTACGAAAAAAAAAAGTGAAAAGGTTACAATTTACTCTTTGTCTATATACTGTTTTCAAATGCCAAATCTATTTTAGTGCAATAAAAATATTATTCCATCCGTTCTTGCACAAATCCCCGTAAGTACTGTTATAAATAATATGCAGAGGATGTCGGCCTTTAGCTGTTGATTAATCTGTCTTAGGTTTTTGATTTGGTGACTAATTCATTTAAGTACCATTTGTGATTTCTGTGACGTAAGTGTGACAGTGTGGTTCAGAATGTTTTTAATCATTTATTGAGAAAGAAGAAAGTTTTTGTGTTAAAGATTTATATATACCACAGCAAAAAGGAGAAAGTTTGCCTGAGTTTTGAGACTAAATCATGAGTTTTTTTTTCTGCCTTTTTACTTTTTAATTTTTTGTGTATGGTACATTTCAATATAAATTGTTGCAGTTTTGGGAGCTTTTGCCAGTGCCACGCCCCTTTAAATTGACTAATCGACCCAGAGTGCACTCTTTACTCGACACTACTGTTTTTTGCAACTTAACTCTTCACTTGCTGCTCAAAAGCGAGCCTCTTTGTTAGCTGAAAGTGAAAGTGTGTACTTCCTCCACAGACATGCCTTCAGTGCTCCGTGCGTCAGCTGTTTCCTCTCCGTAATGCGTCCCACCAGAGCGCACTAAAAGCCCTCTTCCTCCCGTGTCTCTCCCGGCGCGTTTCCTCCCGCGTCTCACTCCCAACTCCGCTAACAGGGCTTTTCCTCCCACCGTTTCCTCGTTAAAGTGTCAGCATCCCTTCCCCGCGCGCAGCAGACGTCAGAGGAGCGAGGGAAAGTTTGTGTGAGGGACTTTTGGAACAGGCGTTTTTGGGTGCGAGACGCGTCTGACGGAAAGTGGAACAAATATGCGCGATATTTCCCAGTGACCGGAGAGAATTTTCTTCAGTGCGCGGTGATAAGAAGCTGGGCGCCGGTAATCTTATATCTGACCATGAACGGGGCTTTAATACCCCCCACCTGCGCGTAGTCTGACGGAGCAGTGCCCTGGAGAACGCAAGAACGCGCCGCGCATTTGGACACGGTGGCCAAACTGCGTTAAAGTGAACTTGTCCGCGGATATTACGCTGTGAAGCCGCTACTGGGGTGGACTAAAGTTGCGCCGTTGTCATGAGTGGACTCGCGCTCTTCAACGTGTGGATGCTTTTGTTGTGGGCTTTTTCCAGTCGAGTGGCGCGCGCTCAGGTCGCCAATGCCAAAGTGATCAGAGGGAACGTCAGGAGGGACGGTAAGACCACTCTGTCATTGTTACTGAAGGACGTGACTGTGCTGTTATGGATGATGGGCTGACTCTGAACAACTTTCAAACTCGTGAAAACTCAGCTTAGAGCGAAGTTGAACAACATAGCCTTGATGACTTTTATTGTAAAGAGAAAGCGCTGGAACAGAGAATAATATATCAGAGTTAGAAAATATATCTTATGTTGGGGTTGATGGTGACTTTTGAGTGCTTTGAGTTTTCATGTTCACTCACAGGCTGCGCAGAGGCTTCTGTAAATAGAACATGTTGCAGCTGGAAGGGCATCTGCCTTGAGTGTAATCCTTCATTGTCCAAAGTGGTCCATGTAGATAAAAGTTTCAGAAGTAGTAGTAGTAGTAGTACTCATCTGGACAATGTGTGGAAATCAAGACGTTTGCAGTATAAAGTTCTTTCTTCCCAGGCCAGATCCTTTAGATTGAAAATTACTTTTGAATTGAAATTAATTGAGAATTAGTTTATATATTATAAATATATATTTATATATATAAATATTTCCTTTTTGTTTGTTTGTTTTGTTTACAGAGGTAGATCCTATGGGTAAAACTCTCACATTTGTCTCATTTGTACTTTCTTGGTTGGGTTAGCAATTGTGCTAAATATTTTTCACAGTTTTACATCAGTCAAGTTGCTGTTTGCGAAGAAAAGTTGAAGGGAAAAAAATGTAGTTGTAAAATTTGTTTACAGTTCGGTTGCTAGGCAACAGCTGTGGAAGTGCCTCCGCCTATGTCACATCTGCTGTCCATGTCCAACCAGGAAGTACAACATTTTCAAACTGAGGAAAAATGTGCTTATAATGAGAATGTAACTCACACACGTACAACAGTGGCATTTCAGCACAGTCTCCAGAAAAATACATACATCATTTCCCTGTTTTTAATTCCATTTACGTAGCTTTGTTGTCAAAATATGTACAATAAGTGCGTCTGTGAAAACGCACACATTTTACATTTTTGGAAATGATGTTGCATGAGTACGTCAATGGAAAATGTACATATTTCACGTTTGCAAATTATGTTACACAAGAATGTCAATCAAAAACGTACATGTTACATTTCATCAATAACAAACCCTAACCCCAACGCAGACTCTAACCCTAATCTTACAAAACGTACATTTTTCACAAACATACTTACTAAACAGATTTTGACAACAAAAACGTAAAATAGCTACGTAAATGCAAATGTCCATATTTTTCTGGAGACTATGTTGGGTGTTTTGACCTTCAGACACTGAGGCCATGCTTCCGGCTCAGGCTGCAGTCATGACCTTACCACAGTCACACCTCGGACCTGTCTGTGCTGCAGGGTGTGTTCTGCAGACACAGGAGATGCCAAGATGTGGAGCGTGAAGACCATTCTGTAACCAAAGCCATCAAAACCCCATTAACTGCTCGTTTTTTATTTGTATTTTTAATAAACTTAATGTGTTCTTAATCCGTTTTTTAAAGTGCACTGTCCACTTTTTATTTCCCTGCCTCCCCTAGAAAGTTTCATACTGTTACTTTTTTTTTTTTTTAAGTTATGTTTTCAAATGACAAATCAATTCCAGTGCAATCAAAACATTTGAAAGTTTACAAAATGACTTTTTATTTTCATTTTTCCGAGGCAATTTTTCACTACAAATGATAAACTCAATATTCAAATTTTGCAGAACTTCAAAACAACAGAAAGACTCCAAAACGATCACAAATTTACGTCATTACAGTTGAATTAGTTGCAGCAAGTATAACGTGTAAACTTAAATGTATTAAATGTAAAATAATGTTCTCCCCAAACAGCGACTCAAAGCACAGTGTCCATACTAATAGCTGGTAGATGTGGAGTGACTGTAATCGTTGCACATATCCCTGAGCTGTCTCCACTTGCCATCTGGCACACTTTCTCCAACTGTTGAAACTGCTGCGATTGGCTTTGTGCCCTCCAACTCAGAGCTGTCTGTGAAACAACGCTCTGGTTTATTTGTCTGTCAGAGTGACCAGTCCAGATCAGCCTCACGTTCCTCTCTGACACGTTGATTGTTGACGTCTTGTTTGCAAATGTACTCTTCTAATCCAACAAATACACTGCTGCTGTTGTCACTTTCACAGGCTGTATAGAATAGTTTAAATACGCAATAGATTTTCAAGATGCCCTGTGTAACTTTTGTGCTGGGGTGCTTGTCTCCCTGGACATTACCTGGACATATCTATCTTGTTTTGTTGCGTTTGTTTGTTAAAATTTGCTTGTTGCTTGAAAAACATTAATTCATATTGGTACGTGTGTGATTTCCCCGTTAAGTTTGTGATTTATAGACCCTTCCAGCAGGAGGCAGCGTGGTTCTTGTGCAGGGGCGGACCCAGGAATTTGGGGTCCCAAGGCAAAATTAAATAAAGGGCCCGTCCGCATCAAGTCTGATTTTCTATAACTTTTCTGTCTCTTTAATTGTTCTTGAAAGAAGCTTTTGGTTTTTGTTGTTATTCTTTTTTCCGGTTCATACATTTGGGGTGGTAAGTTCTAATTCATTTGTGCAACAGCAATAGCAGGAGGGTTTGAAGGTCATTCCCCAGAAGAGTATTTAAGAAATCAGACCATATTTCCTGTTTGTTGGTGTATTTTAACACATGTTCAGGCTGATTGAAATCATTTGTAATTTTATAATGTCATATTTTATTTACTGTTTAGCTTTACATGTACTAAATAGTAACATTTGGAAATCCCAGACTAGTTTGTTGGTTTTTTTCTAGTTTAAAAGTACACCCCAATTCCATATTGTGATGTTGAGAGAATAGCCACCTATGTCTATGATGATTGGGGGCATCATATTGGTGACCCTTTTGGTTGGGGCCCAAGGCAAATGTGGCCTGTTAGTAAGTCCGCCACTGTTCTTGTGTTTAGATTCTATCACATTCATTTGATGGGGAAAGCAAAATGAAAAGATCACGTTGTTGTTTGTAGACAAAGCAGAGACGTGGTTGTTGTTAATACAGTATGTTCATCACAATTGCCAACAAGTGATAACTACCAATGTCCAACTTTATCCTCTCGTTCACTTGATCCTGTAAGATTTGTGACACTTGGTGAAACAAAACATAAATTCCAATGTCAAACTGTTGTGGCCCGCTGTGTTTTTGGTGCACTTTTGTCCAGGATTACATCAGATTAAGAAAAGTTTATTACAAGGTTATAAGCATTGTTTTGCTAATCGCTAACGGTAACAATCTACACGAAAGAGTGCAACATGTGGTATTATTTTCTAACGCGGCGGTGGTGTTACTCATGTGTGTTCCGGTGTTTTTTTTTGCAAAAACAGCCCTGGTTTTTATAGTTTGTGATGTTTGGAGGCTACGCTGACTCCCCCACTGCAAATGCATTAGAGCTAAAACATGGAATGTATCAGGCTATGGATAGCTGCTTGTGTTTACAAACACTGGAAGCGTCTATAAAAAGTGGAAATGAGCGGTCCTGTCCAAAAATCCAGAAATGAGGTTGAAACGCGCATCAGTGTTTTCAGAAATGAGGCAAAAAGAGATCTGTGCTCAAAGACGAGAACGAATTCTATGCAAAGTTTTATAAATGAGTAACCTGTAACTTGTCCTGGAGTTATCACCGTGTCTGTAGAGATAGACACATTTAATGCTACATTGTGGAACATTCTAGTCTCTGGGCAATGTTATAACATTTACATGGAGACAGACAAGTGTACAATTACTCAGTGGTTGCAAACCTTTGTCTACCAGCGACCCCCGTTTCCCCCTGGACACGTTTACGATGAAAAGCCACTGAAAAAATAATTATTTCCTGGTTAATAAGATGTTAGAGAACTGTAATGATTGTAAAATACTTTAAAACAATTAACATGTTATCCCCCCATTAAAATTAATTCAATCTTCTTGGAAGCATTTTTCGTAGAAGCCCATAGAATCATTGGGGACCCTAATTTCAGTCCCAGACCCATGTTTGGAAAGACTGCCTTATCCTTATTGTTGTTGTGTTGCAATTTCTAATTCAGTCAAAGAAACAGAAGAGAAAAAACAGATTGGTGCACTGAATATTTATGTTTATTGAATGGATAAACCTCAGGCTCTGGCCCTGGTAACTTGAGAAATCAGTGATGCAGTGGAGCGAACAAAAAAAAATAATTGTCAAGGAAAACATGCATCAGTGGTCTTTAAAATAGTGCATTCATAAGAACGATAATTGGCTTCAGATTAATATAAATTATGATTACTAAATATTGGTGGGAAATATTGACAAAAATTGATAAATCATTATTTTTTCAATAATGAAAATCAGACAATATTTTACAAAATCAAACAGATGCGCTAAAACATGCCATCAAATGTATTAGTTTAGGTTTACATGCTCATTTATGCTCCATTTTTGTACGTAAACAGTAAAAGTTGTGTTCAGGTAAATAACCAGCAGCAATAACGGCCAGTTAGAGATTTGACCCAAACGGAAGGAAAAGTACAAGTAGAAAAGAAAACATGGTGGCGCCCAGGGCAGTTTTTAGATCACATTTATAGTCAAATTACCAAGTAAACAAGGTGAGGACGGTGGTTATAGGTTTTGTAGCTTGTTCTGGTCATTTTTAAAAGTTGTGCGTCCAATGTTGACCTTTGTTCACTACTGCCCCCAGTGGTCAGCACATGTACAGCACATGTACAGCTTAGTTGGAACACATCCATAAGCTTTGAGCACACAAATGATGGACAGAAGCCAGTGCACATCCTGTGTCTCAAACATAGGGTCTCACTTATCAAGCGACTGCGCACGTGCAAAACTCCTAACCGCGCTAAAAAGAAGCCAAAGGGACACTGGTTCCAGTCACTCTGATGCAACAGGTCTGTCTTTGTGAATATACGATTCATCGATTGATCCTTTTTCATCAAAGTCCATGGAAGGCTATGTCACCATCTGCAGAACTGAACCAAGGACTAAATCAGATCTAAAACAGGACTAAAACAGGTCTAAATAAACCAGGACTAAACTAGGTCTAAACCAGGACTAAGCAAGGTCTAAACCAGGTCCAAACCAGCACTAAGCCAGGTCCACCAGGACTACGCTAGGTCTTAACCAGGACTAAAAATGGTCTAAACCAAGACTAAACATGGTCTAAACCAGGACTAAACAAGGTCTAAACCAGGACTAAACCAGTTTAATCTCTGATTAAACAAGGTTCAAACCAGTTCCAAACCAGCACTAAACCAGGACTAAGCCTGGTCTAAACTAACACAAAATCAGGCCTAAACAAGGTCTAAGCCAAGTCTAAACCAGGACTAAACAAGGTCTAAACCAGGACTAAGCCAGGTCTAAACTAAGACTAAATCAGGCCTAAACAAGGTCTAATCCAAGTCTAAAACAGGACTAAACCAGGTCTAAAGCAGGACTAGAACAATAAAATATTAAAATATAAAATATTCTATATTTTTGAAGATGGGTTGTGGGCCAGATCATAACCTTTCGAGGGCCTGATTTGGTCCTCGGCCTTAAGTTTCACAAATATGAAAAGACAGTAAAAATAACCCCCTTTTTATTTATCAGCTCTTTTCGCATTTTTGTCCAAGATAACCTGATATTCAGATTTAGCATATCTTCAAAACACCATTATCAACAATGTGATGTATTGCCGACCTTTATTGCTAGAATGATGACACTTGTGTCTGGATGGAAGAGCCTTGTGCATTTGTGCAGTGAGTCCTCGCTCCGTCTGAAGCGCATTGTGGCTGAGTTTGCTTGGCACTAGAGCACGTCGCAGAATGTAGGTCACTATTCCAAGTCACTTAAGTCAATTCTTTTATTCCATTATGATCTCCACAACACCAGGGAAGAAAAAGTGCTTTTGAAGCTTTTCGGACCGTGACCCAGTAATGTCTGTGTGCATTTTTACCAGGCTTACGTGCAACCTGAGCACCGGGTTCAGCACCTGATTGACTGGTGCTGACATGCGCTCCGGTGACCCCGCAGCTGGAATGGGCTTAGCCGAGTTCACTTGACCGCTCGGCTGTTGTTTCTCGTCTGCGTACATGTCCTTTGTATGTGCGCGTTGCCTTTGTGCTGATCCTCTGACAGTAGTGCAGCCTTAACTTATTCCAAGAATTCACCCCGGGCTCTCCCTCCCGTGTTTGTTCAGCGCTGCGCTCCAGTCTGCGCCGCCTGCGTTCGAATGTGTCAACGTGCATTCAGAGGTTAGAGGAGCCCGGCTTTGGGACCGTGGCCTTATGCAAGCGGGGAAGTATGCGCTCGCACAAGCAGGTACAGACACAACCGCCAGCACAATCCACAACTTACCAAAAGTGCCGCAGTAAAGGTGGGTGTTTAGCTTTCCCGGCAAACACACCCACGTATTCCAAATGTTTATGAAGTTACATATTTTAGCTTTTTTCAACACTAAACATGCAAATCACCAATCTTTATATACAACTAAATAAATGACTAGGAGGTAGAGATGAGGAATGTTGTGATAACTGGAGAATATTATTGTTGTTTTGAAGATATAACTTAGAAAGTGTTAGAAAGAAGTGTACAAAGTTATATCTCTGCACTGTGAACAGTTTACTTTATTCATTCTTTTTTTTATGCTTTGTGAGATTTGAACCTCAAACGAGACATTTCCAGGCACATTTGAACACATTTCTGCACCTCAACATGGAAAGCATCTTAAAAATCCTAAATACTGAGATTAGATTCACTTTCAGTATATTGTTGTTAATGTATTGATGGGTCTTTATAATGAGCATTAGCAGTTCTCCATTGCTCCATTTTTAAAGATACAGTTTGGGCTGCACAATTTGCAAAATATTTTCTGGCCAGTATCCCGTTTTCGATTAGATTTGTGTTTTTGTGACTTAATTGCATTTTTGATGCTTTTAGTCGTGTTTTTGTCACTGAGTCATGTTATTGTCACTTATAGTCATGTTTTTTTCGCTTTAAGTCATGTTTTTCTAAATTTTTGTTGCGATTTGTCACTTAGATGCGTTTTTTTTAGTCGCTTTTAGTCATGTTTTTGACGTCTATAGTCAAGTTTTTGATGCTTTTAGTCATGTTATTGTCACTTTTAGTCACTTTTTTCACTTTAAATTGTGTTTTTCTCACTTTTTGTAGCCTTTTTGTAACTTATTTGCATGTTTGTCGCTTTTGGTCATGTTTTTGTGACTTAGTTGTGCTATTAGTCATGTTTTTCACGCCAATAGTCAAGTTTTTGACGCTTGTAGTCACGTTTTTGTCACGTGGAAGCGTTAACGTCACTGTTAATCACAATTTTGACTCTTTTTGTCATGTGTTTGTCCCTTACAGTTGCAATTTGACACTGTCAGACACATTTTGTCACCTTATGGCACATTTATGTTGCTTTAAAACACAATGTTGTCACTTATACATGCATTTCTGACACTTTGACGTGTCACATTTAGTCACATTTTTGTCACTTTTCTTTTTTTGTCGCTTGTTCAGAAGATCTAAACTACAGAATAATAAATAATAACAAAACAGAATAAAGGAGGAAATTATTGCACATCTATGCAAATTGTGATTTGGATTCAATTTCGATTAATTGTGCAGCCCTACTCTCAGTGCTTGATTGGTGTAAATGTATTATTGTTGCGATTAAGATTGGTCTTCACTCCTCACAGAATTGTCTGTTTTCCAAAGTTAAACCAGTGGAGATTATGATTGTCCAGTTGAAGACAGTACAGTCAAAATTCAATCAAGACACTGATCTCCTACTACACGCATTTGCCAACTACGTCTAACATACTATCGCTATCTTTTACTCTTTAAACATGTTTACTTTGAGTGAAGTATGAGTCCAATGTTGAGCTTGTTTATGAGCCGGAGCAGACACATCAGTGCAGAGAAACATCGAGGTCAACCGACTTTGGTGTAATATTTAATATGTTTGGTGGTCCAGGATTTGACGTGCCTTTATCACAAACTTTTTTGACAAACTCTTTAAAAACTTGACGGATGAACTAAAGCAACTGATAAAACATTTTTGGTAACACTTTATAATAACTGCACTTATTCCTGCCTTAATTCATAGTAAATAAATAGTTTATGAAGAATGATTCAGGCTTAGTAACTACTTAACTAATAATCCAATCCTAATTTCTAACCCTAGCCTTAATTAAGTAGTTACTAAACATGAGTCATACTTAATAAAGTCTTTGTTCCTGCTTTGTTAAGGCAAATTAACATGTGGTTATTATAAAGAGGTACCAACATTTTTAACAGTTTCTGGCTCCTTAAATAATTCAAATATTGTATTGTATTTATTTAGCAAGACTGATGCAAATGAGGTAAATGACTCAAACTGGGGAATGACTAGACTTGTCACAATAATTACTACCGACTTATCGTTCAATATATGACAGAAAGAACAATATATTTTGGGCTCAATATTTATTGTGTCTTTGTTTTTCGAATAAGATTTGAGCTGTGGAGAGTGAAATTAGTAACTTTCATGACTCATTATCGACATCAACTAATAACAAAAGTATTTAAATGTCCCATTTATTTATTTATAGCTCAGGTTTTTAACGGCATGGCACACTTTTAGGGGGATTCTCCAGCTGCCAGCACCATAATGTAGTTTTTATCTTCTCATTAATTGTTCAGCTCGAGAGACGAGGTCCACAAATCTGTTGCTCTTAAATGTCCCAAGAACTTGCCTGAAAACTCGAGGTCACCAAGCCTTTTCTGCAGCTTCTAACAAGTGGATCAATCTGCCGCTGAACATTAGAGTAGCTCTTAAAGGACACATGTACACAATGTTCTGTCATCAAAAACATACCTGAAGTTGCATTCGGCTATATCTTAAAAGCGCTAACATAAGTAAATAAGTCTGCTGGCTGGATGCTCTCTTTGTACACAGCAGACAAATCCTTTTATTAAGGCTATAAGAAAAAAAAAATGTTTCAAAACGTGAGATGGCAAATTTGAGGTACACAAGAGCATGTTTAAAGGGTAATAACAATATAAAAACGGCATCATATTTTCCTTTAACATTTTCAAAACGTTATTGAAGACCCACTTCTTTGCACTGGCCTTCAATAGCTAAAAGTTACACTTTATGTAATAAATGTTCTTGTTTTTATTTATTGTTTGCACTACTGTATTCTTGTCACTCCCGTGAAGCACTTTGGGCACAGCTGGATGTTGTAAACATGCTATGCAAATAAATTTGACCTTTGACCTAAAGTTAGTTAAAGTTATTACAAACATTAGTGTGTGATAAAAGTATTACTCAGTAGTGTCCCAGCAGCTTTTCAAGTCCCTCCACAGCTTTCTTTACTTTCTATTGTGTTTTTCTAATGTGTCTCAAGCCTAACACAGTTTTTGGATGCTGCTTCAACATGCTTATAATATGCCTTTAACATTTTATTACGTTATTTAACATCACAAGTTGCACTGTGCATTGAAGAAATCCAAATGCACCATTACGTTACTGACACAGATTAACACAGCCCCGGCTCCTTCAGTGATCCACACGAGCTACACTGACTCAAATCGCCCAGGAAAATAAATGGTGGTGTTTAAAGGCTGTGTGTCTGTAAATGTCAAGCCTGCGATTAACTGGCCATTACCCAGAGTCCGCTCATGGCTAATGTCAGCTCCGATAGCCTCCAGCCCCACGAGGAGCAACGCTGAAAGAGATTTTAACTGGAACATTGTATTAGTGATGACAAACCCAACGGAAATGGATCGGCCAGTGCAATTCTTTAAACTGCAGGCAAATATAGGTGGACAATAGAGGAAAAACTGGAGGAGGAAAAAGTAATTTGTGAAAAATATTATGGCAGTTCATCAGAAATGTGCTCAAAGGGGCCTGTAAAAATGTGGTAAAGGTTCAAGTACTGCATGCAATGTGAACAATGTGAGACAGTGAAATGAAATACATATTCTTTTTAAGTTAAGTTTTAATTTGCACACTGCACACACTCTTTTTTAATGAGATTTTTTTGGGGCCATTTTTCTTTAGTCAACTATAAAAAATGAAAAAAGTTTCTGGACTGTACAGACTCATAATACACAAATGAAAAGACAGTGGCATTAATGAATCAGAATATGAAAAAAATAAAAACCATGTCTAATTTGTATCTTTAAAGCTCTTTAATTGAAAATATACTCTAAAATAATTGTTTAAGTAGTAATCGAAACAAAACAAAAAGACGCTGACTAGACAACTACCAAAGTAATTGTTAGTTGAAACTTTACTGATTATATACACTGTGTACTGTGCATTATTGTTCAGTCTTATTATTGTACCAGCCACCAATGGGAGCCGCTCAAAGTAAAAATGTCATTTTGAAACTTTGTCTGTGTCAAGAGGCTTCACTGCAATAAAATCGTTTTGGCAAAATCAACTTTTATGGGCTTTTAATCATAATATGATTGTTTTCAGTTCACATTAAACCACAGTGAGTGATTCTTGCTTGTTTGACTCATTATTATTCTCCTGCAGACAAGACCGCTCCCCAGATTCCCAACTGATACACGCCCACTGCTCCGTTCTGCAATTGTATTTTCTTAAACGGTGACATGTAGGATTTAACAGCGTCGTGTAGCCATTCAGGCGCAAATGGGAAAAAAAATCCTTTCCTCTCTATCTTGAACTGCAACTCTCGACACGACGATGTAACGTAAAAGGGCTATACAAACAACTATATTGCAAATATTCATAGCAGACACATTTTACATCTTCACAAAATAAACATGTTTGAATCAAATATTGAAGTTACTGAGACAATGTATTTCTGATTTCTTCACAATTACAAACAAGTTAAATTATGTTTGTTTACATATCATTTTGGCTCATAAAGCAGAAAGCAGAATGATCTCCTTACTTTAAAACCATGTACAGCAGTCCAGTGTTTCAACCAGGGGTACAGGGACCCCAGGGGTATGTGAGCAATTACCAGAGGCTACTTAGAATGGTTTCAGGTTTTAAAAGAAGATTTAATTTACTTTTATATACTTTTAAAGTGTCATTAGTTTGTAAAATGGGAGCCTTTTTGGTGTATCTTGAACCATAAATATAATTAAAACAAAAATATAAAATAGCAATAATTGACAATATGTGACTAACAAACCCATTTATCTATGTGCCTGAAACTCTAGTTAAGGGGTACTCTGAGTGTGAGACAAAGCTTAGGGGGTATTCAAGACAAAAAAGGTTGGGAACCACTTTAGTAGTGCATATATTACAAACAATGGCATCCACATGTTTAGCTGTGATTGTATTGATGTTTTACCAATTGCTTTTCCCTGATTGAACGGCATGTTTCCGGCCCAATCTGAATATTTCCCATATGCAAAAGGGCTAGGAAGACTGTCAACATTCAAAATTGCCTCCTGTTTGAAAACTGCAAATCCCACCTTTGTGAACACCGGCCTTTATCAGCCTTCCCTTTGTCATTGCATCTTTACATTTCTCCTTCAATCCCTCCTCTCTCCTTCCTCAATATTTATCTTCCATCCTCCCTCCATCTGTTTCAGCTCCTTTTAATCAAAACCTATTTCACCCTGTCGACTCTGCGAGCAAACAGAATGCGGCAAACAGTGTGACGGACACACTCCAGATTACAGTGAACGCAAAGGCACCTGGACAAGGGCGAATCACTTAGGCAGTCTGCGCCCGTCTCTGCACGACCTCCAGGCGCTTCGTTTTCTGTCCGCGCCGTTCAAACATTAGAGGAAACCTTGATCACCGGTGTGGCACTCGCTCATCACCGCAGTTTTAGCGCAAACCTTGGCATTCTAATTTGTGAAGTTCCCGTCGGAGGAATGCAGCTGTATAGATAGAACTATGGGAACTATTGTACCAGCGCGAAAAGCCTGAGATGTCTTCACAGTTCAAGACCAAATGGCTCATCAAATAGGGCACGTTTTATACGCAGTGACATTTTAGAAGATGTAACTGTTCAAAAAATCTATTCAAATCACCACACTTTGATTTGTACAGCACTTTAAAATTCACTCAAGGCACTTTACATGCTCAGGATCAGTGTGAGAAATGGGAAACTATCATTCATAAGTGCTGGCAGTGGCGGATTTACCTTTAGGCAACAGGTCACAATTGCCTTGGGCCCCCAACCTGAGGGGCCCCAATAAGATGCCCTTCTTGATTATTATAGACACTCAGGGAAAAAAAAAAAGAGTTGCTTTTCTCTCAATATAACAATAAAGTGCAGTATACATTTAAACAAGACATATTCCCCAACAAACAGGAAACATGATCTGATTTGTTAAATATTATACTGGGGAAGGACCTCCAAACCCTCCTGTTTAATAGAACATGTAGCTGTTGCACACATGAATTAGAATTTTAACAGTTCACTTGCCACCCCTGAACCTGTCACTAAAGAAGCAAAACCGAAACAAGAACAAAAGCTTCCTTTCAAAAAGAATTCAAGGACCAGGACAGAAAAGTGGAGTGCTGGATTCTTTAGTGACAGTAACAGGGCTGGGCACCAAGGTCCCTCAGCAGTACTGAAGAAAAAGATTAAAAATGAAGGATGAAGGAAGTTTGGATGTTTAAACAGTATTATTAAGTAATCTATCAAAACGCTTTTAGACTTCATGTACATATTTATTCTGTTTTATGGAGAAAAAGGATTTGGCACCAGAAAATAGTATCCTTCAGGAGTTGTTTGACTTCACAGATACTGAAAACATTTAAAGGTAAAAGGCTGTATTACATTTATAAGAAATCTTTCAGAATCTCTTGTGCTCCTGTCTGCTAGTCGTGCTTCGATGTTGATAGATGAAGATGAGATCTGTTCTAATATTATATACTTATGCACGTAATATACTTTTTTTTAACCTTCAGTCCCAATTTGTGGATTAGGAACTAGGTACTGGGGCTAGACTTTGGGGACTAGTGTAGTTCTTCTAAAAGGGGTACCAACTTTTTTGATCCACAAGACAAATTACTTGGACAATGTAGCTCCAAAAATACAATTCTGAATTAGTAAAATTGTGTGTTTTTATTATTTCCATTATGTTTTTTTAGCTTTTTGTGCATTCATGCATGGTTTAACTTTACAGTGCTCAAAAGCATTAGGATGGATTTTTTGATTTGTTAGAACCACTTTCAACCGCAGTTGCTGTGAACTGGAGCAAGGGGGACTGTGTGGTTCCTCTGATTTAACAGGGACTGGGATTATATTGACTTCCAGATACTTGACTGTTACGTGTGAAAAACCTCTGTTGAAAAGCTGAATGTAAACCTGAGTGAAGGCAACAGTTAAATGGCAATTTTAAGTATTTTGTGTCGCAGGATCTGTGTCACTGTGGAATTCATTTGGTGTTTTGTTTTGTTTTTCATTAGAATGAAAGTTATGGTGATGCAGGGATTCCGCAGGGCATCAAAATGCATTAAAAGTCATTAAAGGAATTTAGGAAAAAATAAGTCCTTAAAATGCAAAAAAATCACGGGCATTAAATCTAAAAAAACATTTTGACAAAAAAGATTTAACCGTCAGAACAATAAATCAAAATAAGATCAAATAATGATCGCAGTCTGCGTCTCCCCAGAGCCGCTGTGTCAGAAGTGTGTGTCCATGACTGTAGTTTTTAGTAGATTTTGAAACCGAAAGTGGATTTATTGAATCTAGAAGTTAATCGCTTTGATCACATCTAAAAAGTAAAAGGTCAAAACATCTGCATGCTTTAAGTTTCATGTAAATTTTCTGAATATTCAAAGTAGTTTATTATATTCTGGTCATTCTGCTGCCCAATGGAATGGTCAGTAGTTTTGACATGATAAAAGCGTGTCTTGTTTTGACGTTGATTATGGCATTAAAAGTGGTGAAATGCGGCATAAAAAAACATTACATTTGATTTGCTAAAACCTGCATGAACCCTGTGATAGAATTCCACATCAAGGAGCTGTATTAAATGATTTATTTACCTGTTCTTCTTGCACTTATATCGTGTTTACTCATTGAATCTCCACAGCAGCCGTTCAGACCTTCACTCGGCTAAACAGAGGGCATGCATTTTCCCGTGCAAGGGTGTCTGCGAGGTTATAGGAACTCATGAGTCACACACACACAAACACAAACACACACCTCTACAAACACACACAGGGAGGAACACCCAAAGAACAATGACAGGATCTGCCTCTTCCAGAGAATCCCCACACATTTGTCATCACCAGGAACTTACAAGCCATGACGCCCCACCTAAGGGTCCCGAGTCTTTTCCTCTGAAGCCGGGACACAGGGAGGAGACACCCAGGCTCAAGGCACGAGGACACGATATCTAACAAGTCTGGATAAAAACACAACGCCATATTAGGGCTGGGTGGTACAAACTGTGAGCTCGTCCTTGTGGCAACCTGCTATTTTTGTGAAATCGTCGTATTGTGATTCACTGTTTGTCTCTTTAATGCAGCTGTCGGTTCAAACCATAGACATAAAAAATAATGGACAGACTGTCGTCACTCCGCCCCATTCATGAAAATGCGGCTCAGTCATGGAGAATTCAAAATGGCCGCGGGTTAGCCCCCACCACTCCCCCCTCGGTGGGGAGGTGGGGAGAGGCCGACTTTGGGGCGGCCTTTTGCTGACGTACTGCCGTCGTAGCCTCTATAGTTACCGCCCACTCGTAGGTGTTTGGCTGCGCCGTGACATTTCCGGCGCGTAAAGCCCGCCTTCCTCATTAGATATTCAAGAACTTTAAAAAATCACAGCGGCTAAACCAGCCTGGTTCAAAAAAATTCACCCCCCTCAGCGTTGTCACAGAGCCGTAAGCTAACGTTTGAGACCAAAGCCGTATTTTGAGCCAGGCTCTAAAGTAGGTTTTGAAACGTCTAACTCCCCATTGACTTGCATTGAATAATTCTACTTCCGCAGCCAGCCCCTAGCGGTCAGCACCAGATTGCAAACATGGCAGCCTACAGTCGGCGGCTCAATTTGAGCGCGGTAGCCTCGCCCACTGGTTCAAACACACTTTTTCTCCTGTTGTTTAGCCTCTGAAGCCTCTGAGCAGATTTTATTTAAAGGCCAGGGCTTCACAATTAAACCAAATCAACAAAATTCCTTGCTTTGGTTTGAATAAAAACTGCTGACAGTGTAGTTTGGATTTGTACAAACATGTTCAAAAACTCTACCAAAATCGATAAAAATGCGTTCAGAAGCGTCAAAACGCAGCAACAAGCAACAAAGACACAACTAAAAGCATCAAAAGCACGACTAGAAACGAAAAAGACAAGGCTAAAAGTGACAAAGACATGTTTAAATATGACAAACACAACTGAATGTGACAGAAAAGTGACTAAAAGCAACAAAATCGTGCTTAAAATGTGAATTTGAACAGAATCCTATTGCAAATCTAATCACAATCGCACTGGTCAGAAAATCAGAATTCAATATTTTTCCTGAATCAGGCAGCTCTGTTATAGTTAATAGAAAAATACAGCGTAAACACAAAATTGAAATCATGATCTGGCCCCAAGAAAATCACGCTACTAATTTTTTGCCATATCGCCCAGCCCTACGCAATAGTCCCAATGAAATGTTCGCTTTAGATGCGGATGTAAGGTCAACAGCAAAGGAAACAAAGACTGTGTTATATTTGACAGTTTTTGCAGCCGACAAAACACCCACCGCCAGACTTCCCGCTCCCCAGACGCTTCCTGCAGCTCTTCCAGGTCCCACGACATTTTCTAGCTCAGGTGCACGACTGATTGTACACACCCAGGTCAACCCAGCACATGTGAAGACGATACTTTTGTTAGTCTCAGGGTGCATTCACAGTCGTCTTGATTTGGTCCTGGTTTGGCCCCAGTTTAGTTGTTGTGTAGTTCTACTTTGGTCTTCTTCTAGTCCTGGTTTAGTCCCAGGTTAGTCTCATTTTTTTATTTGTAAGTGTAAACGCAGAATACGCCTCCAACATGCAATTCGCACTCAGTTACAAATGCACAGTTTGCACATGTCCGGGTTGTTAAATTAATTGGACACGCATTTTGGCTGCATTATTTTAGCTCTTTTTTCTCACTTTTATTAAATGATTGAGTCGTTAGTGTAATATACTGGTCATTTTTTTCCTGACTTGACAACTGGAACACAGAAACTCGGAGAAAACACCACCACAAGGTCTGAGTTCCGACCTCCGAGGATGACTGGAACACAGCATAATTAGACAAACTTAATTGATGAATGGTGGAAATGACTTGCTCGCTGTGGTTCATTAGAGCAATAAGAACAATCTCATTAGTAACACAGAACACAGAAGACCTGTGCCTGCTGCCATTGTGCCCTAATGCAAGACACTCAGCCCGCCCTTCCTGAGTGAGGGGTGAGTGCTGGTGGTGCTGATGGTGCAGATTGGCAGCCTGGCCTCAGTCAGTGCAGAGCAGTAGTGCATTATCACAAGAGCTGTAGTCGACTAAAGAAATCGACTATAAACCTGCCATATCGACCGATTAGTCGACTAAAAGGGCGTGAGAGAAAAACATATAAAAAAGTATCTCCATGTATCACAAACTGCACAGAAAAGACAATAAACGGACCAAGGGTTTATGCAAAAACAACTATTTATAAAGAAAAGAACTAGGAAACAGTGCCTATATTCATCTTATTCTGCCCCGCCTACTTTTGTAAACGCACGTAAATAGAGAACGAGGGAAAAGTCTTTCGCTAAAACATTATATAAAGTAGACTGATTTGTGTAAAATGTTTCATGTACACGAGCAACAACAAGTCATTTCCAGGGCGGCCTGAAAACTGCTTTGTAATCCTTGTGTAGAACTTATTTTCTTTTTCAAACAAACAACAATATAAATTAGAATAAAGTCATGATTAACTCTAAAGTCTTTAGCAAAGTCACTCCCTATCTTCTCATTTTTGCTATTTTTAACAATCTAAATCATTGTTTTTAATTAATCTAAATAAAATAATTGATCGACTAGCAAAAATGTTGGTCGATTAAGACACCATCGGCTAAACAACTAAAAGATTAAAAGCCCTAATTATTACTGATAATATTAAGATTTAAAATATAGTAAAAATAGGTACCAATACAGATGTTTACACTGTATGAGATGTTGTTATGTTTAGGATCTAAAAGCCCATTGACCTTTAATATTCTGGTTGTGTACATTTTGCATTACAACCCATGATATTACTTGGATTAAGGGAATTTTGAAGATTCACTAAGTAACTTTTCTGTTAGAGGGTCCACCACCTGCTTATCTCTATGGAAATGTAATTGCAGCAGCAGATCTCTTTTGAGACCAGGGACCTCTTATCGTATGAAAGGGATCCCCCAACATTCTCCAAAATGGCATCGCAATAAAAGTCAGACGTTCAAATCAAGTTTATGATCACATTTGCATGGAATTTTAGGTCTCATAATCCTTATTGTATTGATGCAGTTGTTTACCACAAAAATGGCGTGTTTGGGATTGTATAACTTAAGAAATTGAAGTATTAAAGTAATATTCAATGTATCACAATTTTTGGGGGACTCACAACTCATGGCCCAGGGACTCCCAGTTTGAGAAGCACTGCACTACAGTATGGCATTATTGCTTTTATTTATCAAATCAAGCAGTTTTATAACTCCAAAATACATAAAACATACATCTGCTCATCTCCATGGAGATATAGAGAACATCCTATGCAAAGTTTATTTGATTTTATTTCTATAATTCATTGCTTTTTATGTTTTTATTATAGGCCCATGGTATCATTTGTTTGACTTTTAACCCTTTTGGCTGACTTTTAGAGCTAAATGTTTGTTTGATACACTGGTATTGGTGCATTTCTTTGGAAACTGTCTTGTACAAAAAAAGTTGGATTGAATTGGAAAGTAATAATGTCTTCATGGAAACAAGCTGGTGGGCAACCCCCCCACCGGAAAATGGTATAGTGCAACTTTAACAAGCCGGGCAAATGTTACAAATGAAAGTTTGGATGGGGATTTAAAAAGTTTAAGGGCAAAATGTAGGTGCTATGAGCTTAGATAACTTAAGTTTTTAGCGCCGTCAGCTTTAGAGCGAGAGATAGTGACCACCAGCACGCCAAATGGACAAAGTCTGAAAGAATGAAGGACGGACAGAAGCCCAGTCTGTAGATAAGGTAATTATGGAAAGGACAGGACGATAAAATGTAAGAATAATATCTGATCTCCACCTCAGTCAAGCAATGTCACTGCGATGGATCTTCACATGCAGCGCGTCAAATGCACAGCCATCGATTCTCCTCCACAACACCATTATTGAGAGTCGGTTACCATGACTACACGTTTGATGAGTGTCTGTCAGAGGAGCGGTTACCAATGATCAGTGGAGCAAAAGTAAAAGTAGTTGACTAACTTCTATAGGTATCTGTTGTTTACTTTAGTACATTTTACAGAGGATACTTTTACTTCACTACATTGAGCATGTGTTTGTACTTTTTACACTACTTTTTTCTAAATGGACTGAAAAGTTTCCATATAGTTTGAGTTTTTTTTTTTGTTGCGCTTTCATGGTGAGATCCTGAATGACGGCTTTGAGTCCAAGTCCTGGCTTTGAGCGAACAAAAAATACAAATATAAATAAAAATGACTTGATAAATTAAAGATTCAGTCACTTCTGTCAAGACAAAATCAGCAACAAAATCACTACATTTGACTCAAACAGTTCTCAGATCTGTGTGTGATACTTTGAATTTTTTAGTCCAAAAGTCAATTTTTCCAACAGGTACTTAAATGATTTTACTTAAGTAGATTTTTGTCTGACTCTTTGATACTTGAGTAATTTTATTGCTCGTGTATCTGTACTTCTACTTAAAGGACACACATTCTGCTACAGGGATTTTTTGAGCTTTTAACCATGTTCTACAATGTTCCATCATAAAAAACACACCTGAAGTAGCGTAGCATTCAGTTGCATTCACGCTGTTTTGAGGAATATTTATCAGAAAATCCTCCCTCCTCCGAGTGTCAACCACACGTCCTGCTGAACTCCGTCTGTCTGGGACGTATTTTCGGATAATCTACGTCACTTATCAGAGAATCTTCGGCTGTTTTAAGTCCTTAAATCATCACTAAGCATTTCTGCCGTCTAAACACGATAACTGCTGCAGCAAATCCACATCAGAGCGTATTTTCAACGCTCACTTCACTAGATTGTATATTGCGCTGGCGCCATCTTTTGTTTTAAAACATGAGATGGCAAATTTAAGGCACTGAAAAGCATGTTTAAAGGCTAACAGCAATATGGAAACTGCAGAATATTTTTCCTTTAAGTAACAAACTCTACCTGTTTCTTACTGTTTATTTGGACTGACAAAAAACCTTTTACCATTACATAATTCGTTATTATTCCTTCCAAGATCTATAACTGTTAGAATAGAATAGGCTGAGGTCAGTTTGAGGTCGTTTTTAGATCATTATGAGATAATGATAGGCTTAGAATTCTCTGTTTTGTTTTTTGCCTTGTGATCGCGATGTCAAGGATTCCATATTGGCTAGAGGTGGGCAGTGCACAATAACACTTACACAAGGACATTTACTTTAAATTGTACCGACTAAAATGTTCACCATATTTTTTACAAAGCTAGAGTGTTTATTTGGATGTGTAGATAGTGCAAACTTGTCCTTTTGGTGCTCTTCATTGTCTTAAGTCTTTTAAAAAACTCAAAAAGTTACTTGGAACCTTTTTTAATAACTTTGCACTTAAACGGTTTGACAGTTGGAGTAAAACTGTTGGTTACTCCTTGCCACGTGAGAAAGTGACAAAAGCTTTATGTTAACAACATTAAAGGACACACAGCTTTTAACGACGTCATAACATTGTTCCTGCACAAAAAACATTCCTGGAGATACATTTAGCTTCATTCACGCTTGTTTGATAAATCCTGTTTTGCAAGTACTCTCCCTTTTGTGCCTCAGAACACACTCCGTTCCAATTCTCCCAGTTTAGTGACATTAAAGGTGGCACGCCGAGATCTTCTGTGCTGTGTTTAAGTCCATTTCTGCCGTTAAATCACGTGCTTACATTACCGAGTTGAAGGCTTTTGTTTTTTCATGTTTGTATTTCCCTCTGCTGCCAGTGACTAAATTCTAACACAAATCCTAACGTTGGAACACCTCACAGATGTAAAGTTATAAATCCTTTGACCAGATACACTATTTGAAATTCTAAAAGACGAGATGCCAAAGCAGAAGAGCATGTTTAAAGGTCATCAATAACACAAACAATGCAGGATATGCGTCCTTTACATCACTTGAATGTTTTCTTGCGCCGGCTCCTTCAGATACGATTTCGTTTTATCTCATTTTTGCGGCCAATCCGTTTAAAAATGTGAGACAGTTTTTCCGTCTAGATCTTTATAACCCGCCTCACTGCCTTCATGTAGTTTTATGACGATACTCCCTCTGTTAATTTCCCACCAGCAACTCCTGAAACCTTATTTTACAAAACTAAATTATTCCTGTAAGACTTTTTCCTCTTGATCATTTTGTGATGAAGTCTCTAACTTTCTAAATTAGAACTTTGACGTCTACTCCCTGGGTTGCTTCTTTTACTATTCATGGATTCCTCCTTGCAGAAGCTCCCTCTCCTCCTCCTCCTCCTCCTCCTCCACACCTCTGTCTCTTCATCTGACTTTTATGGTGCGCCGTGCTCTCCCCATTGGCCTAATCATGCTCTCTGATCCCTCTCTTGGACGTATACGCCGCTCTGGTTCATTCCACCACATTTACTCTCTCCTGCTGCACACATTAACCGTGTCACTCACTGCTGGCTCCGACACCTGCAGCTCACTCTCACGCTGCCTCTGTGGGTTCAGAGTCAATTTAAAAAGTTCCAGTTTGCATCGAGGGTGGGTACCTTTACGTACTTTTCTTGAACAGTTCTTTTTTCGGTGCCTGTTTGTCTAAGTTAAGGGTCATTATTACAAAATATTTTTAACAAATCAAAACCTCACTTTGAGTTGCGGGTGTCTGTGTTCTCCTTCTCACAAATGCACTGTAATCTAGCCATTTATATGATTATGGCCTCACTGACGCGGACGTTTAAAACCAAAAGAACCGACAGTTGGTACCGTAATAAATTTGTTCTTACGGTACCAGCATCTACCGGATCTTTTCGACCAGTTACAAGTAGGGACTCTTAACGGTGCCCAAATCTAATCTATTTGAACGGCAAGATTATAAAAACACAGATATTCACAATGAAGTATTTCAAAATGTGAAATGTATATAATTTTCCTGTCCTTCTGAGACTTATAAAGACTTACAATTGGTTCTGTGTACAGTAGGTTTAGCCGAGTTGCACTAAAAAAACAAAATATTTAAAGGTCATAGAGTGTAGCAAGTAGTTGTCTTAACTAAGGGTTATTTTAGCTGTCGAATAGTCTGCAATTATTTCAACGATTGCACATTTACAGTTTTTAAATACAGCTTTAACTGAATAAAGGAGGATTTATGGTCACGGTCATGGTATTTATGAAAAAAGTGTAGTATTAATGCAAATCAGACTGAAATATGAACAAATAACAAACAAATAAAAGGATCATGTTTTTCAGAATGTTTTTTTTTTGTTTGTGAAAAACCAGCGTATTTCCAGAGACGATAACACATTTCATATAGACATGTTAGAAGGTGGCGCAGAAAAGTAAAGTAAATGCAGAAGAAGCTGACAAAAAAACTGGAAGCTGTGTCTTGTTTACGCACACTTTATCCACGTCTTACAGCATCACAAACGTGTGAGTATTTTTATGAATGGGGGAGATCGACTGTATGTGTAAGTGTAATTCAGGTATGATTTAAATTTTATCTATTCACCTTATTCTGCCCCGCCCACTTTTGCCTCTTTTTGCCACAGATACGCACTTTTGTTGTAAACGCACTTCCGTTTGACGAGAACTCCGTTAAAGCTAATGACGAACAAGGGAAAAGTCTTGCCGCTAAAATGTTACATAAAGTAGGTTGATTTGTGTAAAATGTTTAATGAACACGAGCAACAACAAGTCAACAACGCAACGATTTCCTGGTCAGTCTGAAAACGGCTTTTTAGTCCATGTAGAACTTATTTTCTGTTGAGCTCGTATGCTCCATGTAAACTAATACAACAGAAACAAGATGGCGGCGCGTAAGGCAACTTCAGGAATAAGGTGAATTAAGAAAACATAGTCAAGTCATGCCCCCAGGTGAACCGGTCTGAGGGACCAGGTTTAGTCACTGGAACTGTGCATTCAAGTCTTTTTGTCCTTGCCTTGTCTTTACAATTAAAACTGGACATGGTTTTCCAGTGGACAATAACACGGAGACTTTTACATCATCTACTTTCACTTCTAGCCTTTTTAATTCATGGATTGTATGCATTTTAATCAATCAATAGAACATCGAATATATACTTTATTATTACTACGACTTCCACGCTATTCCACAATAATAACTGGCTCATTTGACTTAATTTCAACCCTTTAAAAAAGAATAACAAAAAACTAGCATTGGTTTTCAATCACAGGGGACTGAAACCATGTAACCTCGCCAACAAGATGAGTTCTCGTGATCTCTGTGAGTTCACAAACTCTTGAGAATCCATCTTGTCAGGCTCCCGCTGACCTGTGATAGGGCCAACAGTGGCGCAGGACTGGACCAATCACAGCGCAGCATTGTGGTTTGTGCGAGAACCAAAACTACTGAACCAAAACAAACATGGCGGCACCAACGGCTGTACTTCAGCCTGTTTTAGGACAAATACGGACTGTTTAGTTATTCAAAAAGAGAAAGAAGACTGGCCCAGACAATCCTTTTGCTGTTTTTGAGAACAACAGCCAGCAGAAACATAAAAAAACCAGTAACATTTTAGAGTTAAAAAAATAGCGAGACGAGCAGTTGAACCTCAGAGCCGCCATGACAGCAGTGTGCGGTTTTAAGAGCACGACAAACAGTGACAGAGGCCTGTGTGTGTGTGTGTGTGTGTGTGTGTGTGTGTGTGTGTGTGTGTGTGTGTGTGTGTGTGTGTGTGTGTGTGTGTGTGTGTGTGTGTGTGTGTGTGTGTGTGTGTGTGTGTGTGTGTGTGTGTGAAGGCGTGTGTGTGTGTGAAGGCGCGCTGACAAATCCTCCACGTCTTTGTTACCCTCACAATGGAGCCCTGACACAAATGAAAAAGAGTCCATTTTCCTCTTTCTGTCAAACACTTTTATCTTCGCCTCTCCGACTGTCAGCGTTTCCTCCGCTCGCCGAGATGTTTGTGTACCTCAGCACTCCTCCGTCTGTCTTCTCCACTTTGCCCCGTCTCATCTTGTCTTCATTAGCTGTTCTCTCTCCTCTCTCTGTCCCGTCATTAACACCGAGCTTTTGTTTGGAGTTGGAGAAAGCGAGAGCAACAAGGACAGGTGAGCTGTTTGTCTTTTCTGTTTGTCGGGGTTCGGTCGACGTCACTGGAGCGAAAGAAAATTTGGGAAATGAGTGTAATGTCTGGGATACTGATGTGAACAAGTGTCAATGCTGTCAACAAAGGAGGATGAAATTGGACGTTTCATTATTATTCAGGTGACAATATAATTGTAAGAACTAAAACATAATAATTGTGACTATCTTAGAAGAGAAATTAAGTCTTTTTTTTCAATCTTTAGTCCAAAAAATACACCTAAATGTGAAGTACATTTTAATCTGGCTGTTTTTGTTACATTACTTTTATTTTTATTTTTTAAATTCAGTTCAATAATCAATAATTGTTTAATTGTGGTGTTTTTGTAATTAATTAACTGTAACACTAAAGTTTGGTATTGTGAGTTATCTGCGATTTTTAATAATAGGATTCTGTTTAAAGTTCACGTTTTAAAACACAACCAGGAGAACTGACACAAAAACTGATATATGAACTGACAAACAAATAAAAGGAGCATGTGTGTCAGAATGTTTTTGTCACTTTTAGTTTCATTCTTGTCACATTCAGTCACATTTTGTTTTAGTTGCGTTTTTGTTGATTAATAGTCAAGTTTTTGTCGCTTAAAATCATGTTTGAGTCACTTTGAGACTCATTTTGTCACAGTTTTGTTGCTTTTCATTCCCTTTTTTGTCACTTTTAGACGTGTTTTTGCCTTTAAGTCCAGCTTCTATAACTCTTGGTCACATTTTTGGTCAATTTAGTAACTTTTTTGTCACGCTGGAAGTATTCACCTCATGTGTAAAAGTCATTAAAGTCTATTTGACAGATCCTCATGGTTTTCTAATCATGAGGACACCTCACAGTTTTACATCTGTGAAGGTGCTGTTTGTGAGGAAACTTTAGTTTAAAGTTTAAAATGACAGGTAGAGCTGAGTTCTAAAATGGAATCCCTCTGTGATGTCATCAAAAAGCGACCTGCCATTGAAAATAAACAGACATATAACACTCAACTGACACATCTTTCTGACAGTTTAAACAATCATTCAACAAAATAAAGGTGTTATCAGTTAATATTATTTATCAAATCATAACTATTGTGTAAGTTACATGGATTTTGGCCCTTGTTTTCTAAATGGTTGCTAGGTAACAGTTGTAGAATTACCTCAAACTGTGTCATATTTGCTTCCCATCTCCAACCAGGAAGTGACATTATAAACATTAGGAAAAACTGGGGACAAATAGACAAAATGTTTATTAAAGTCTCAAATATAATCACGTTCAATACATTTTAGTGAAATGTGACGTCCACCTGCAGCTCACTGTTCACTGCCTGATCTTTGAGGATTGATTAGTTTTAGTGTGACTTTGCAAAAGCCTCATATCAGAATCAGAAACAGTTTATTGCTATTGTCAGTGATCAAAATTCACAAACATAGGAACTTGCTTCGGCGTAAGGTGCAACATAAAACAATGAATAAAAAAAAATAGACTAAGATGGATAGACTAAGACTACAGAAATGTACAGTTTGCAGATTGACAGTGCAAATAGATAGTTCTTATATAATATATCGTTAAAGTGGCAGGTGTTACAAAGTGTTCATGAGTCCAACGGCAGACGGAAAGAAACTGTTCTTGTGGCGGTAGGTTCAGATCCGGATGCACCGTAGCCTCCTGCCCGAGGGGAGTGGCTCAAATAGTCCATGTCCAGGTGAGAAGGGTCAGCTGTGATCCGACCTGCTCGACCCCGAGTCCTGGAGACGTACAGGTCCTGGACAGATGGAAGGCTGCAGCCGATCACCTTCTCAGCAGAGGCACAATGCTGTGCTGTAGTCTCTGTTTGTCCCTGGCTGTGGCTCCAGCGTACCACACGGTGATGGAGGAGGTGAGGATGGACTCGATGATGGCCGTGTAGAACTGCACCATCATCTGCGCCGGCAGCTTGGCTTTCCTCAGCTGCCGCAGGAAGTACATCCTCTGCTGGGCCTTCTTGATGATGATGATAGAGATAGAATTGGACAGGAAGTACTCGGTAGTAGCTAGCCGATTAAAAAATAAATAGCCAACAGATAATCTATGCACATGGCCTATTATTTCATGTTAAAAATTAAAGGTAATGTTTAATTTAAGTGTATTTTTAATGATGAATGTTAGTATTGAGACAACTATACAAGTATCTGTGTGGTCCAAATGTCCAGCTTGATCAGCGCAGCAGTACCACTTTATTAGACTTTCTGAAGCAAAACCAGCAACACGCAAGACTGTCAAAAATGTCAAGAAAACTTAATATACTGTCTATGTGTGCGGCGTGTGTGGCAGCGTGCAGCCCGGAGCAGCGTAAGTGTTCCCATCGGTGAATAGGAGGTCAGACGAGTGGGACAGCCAGGCCAGTGCTTAACCCCGCTCCGTTACAGCCGTGCGCACAGACACAACACACGCTTCACTTGTAGCCACTCGACAGACAGGCCAAGATGGCTGTCAAAACATCAGCAACACGGCGCTGAAGAGCAGGCCTCCGAGGGATCCCATTTGATAAACTCGTGCTACTCTGGCTCAGGCTTATCTAAAACATGCACGCTCCCACACACCACAGCTGATTCGGCAGAGTCTGGCTCAAGTTTTGGGGCAAAGTGATGGTGTAGATAATAATGGATGAAGTGTTTTCATTAAATGATAGTATCGGAAGTGGAAAAGCATCAGGTGCGTGTTGGGAAGTCTGGACTGGAGACAAGAGGAGACAGGAATTTAAGTTTTGAGTATCTGATCTGGGCAAACAGCAATCGTAATATTATGTCCAGTATCCTTGTGTACAGCCATAAGCAACTTAATGAAATGTTTTTCTCAGCAATTTCTTATACAAGAAGTCGAACGATCTGTAGGAAGCCCATTTCTTCCAGTGAATACAAAGTAAAAGTCATAATTTTGAGTTTTAAAGTTCAAAAGTCATCATTTTGAGTTTAAAAGTCATCATTTTGCGATTAAAAGTAATAAATTGTGAGTTGGAAGCTCTCCTCTTCCCACTGTTTTGGGCAAATGTGAAAATAACCTTACACATTACATGCCTGCTTTTTGTTCTTGTATTTGTGGTTTAACTGCAGCGACTGTCAACAAGGATGCTATGTTAGTTCCACTCTAAATGAAGGGGAAAAAAGTTCACTGGCCAAAGATATATAATAAACAATAATAATTTTGAGTTTAAACGTCATAATATTGAATGACAAAAACTGCACCAACAATTAAGGACTGGATTGCCATTATAATTGACATGAAAAGTGCACAAATTTGACAGACTTTGGACAAAATGTACCTTAGTGTTGTTTGGATGTCTTTATTTGCTTTTCTTCTGCTCTTTCTGACCGTGATATGTGACTTTTTCTTCTTCCTTGGACCTCTTTTACTAATGCAGACCTCACAAAAGCCTCGGAGAAACTAGAGTTAAATCATTCCAATTTGGACCGTGTCAAAGTTTCTTCAAATGTTCATGTTCCTACTGCACTGATCTAAGGACAAAAAGCTAACATGTTGCTCAATTAATGAAAAGATAGCGAGTTATTAAATTTAACAGTCAGAGGTCATTCAGTTTAATTTTCATCTGCAATGCAATTATAATTATTTTCTTTCAGACAACACTTTCTACAGCTCCCACTCTTCTGTTTAACTATTCACATTCAATTGCAACAAGATAATGGCAATGGTTCTGTACCTACTATTGCAAAAGTATTAAAATTGCTGTATCCATATTGGAAAGGAAAATATTGCAGATAGTGCAGGTAGTTTTTCTCTTAAAAACATGTAAAACTGTCCGTTTCTTTTTTTTAAAATTATATATTTATTGATGATTTTCCTTTTGATTGTTCTAATTTTTGTCTTGATTTAGTCCATGTCAAGTTTTTTTATTGTGGGTAACACTTTCAAGTTTAAAAGCCACAATAAAGCATAAACAGAAACTTCATTCACAGTGAACAAATATTATTATTATTATTATTATTATTATTATTATTATTATTATTATTATTATTATTATTATTATTATTATTATTATTATTATTATTAAGAATGATTCAGTCTTAGTAACTACTTAATTAAAATTCTAACTGGTGTTGTCACAATACTAAAATGTCAAATATAGATATATATAGAAATATACTTGATTCTCAGTAAAGATTTTGATACCACAAGGATAATAAAAAAATTATCTTTTCTAGGTCAAGGTTTTAGAAAATAGAGGTTTCAAGATAAAATAATAGTACTTTACTTTATAAAACATGTGGTCTTAAAACAGCTCTTATAACGGTCAAAATCATTCTAAAACTGTTCTCAAAAAGTCACATTTTGTCCTGTAAAAGGATTTTTTTGTATCAATACTAGTTTTGACCTCCCTAAGTATAACCCAAACTCCTCACCCTAATCCCTTAATTGAGAAGTTACTAAACCTGAATCATTCTTAACAAACTATTTGATCATTATGAATTAAATTAAACTTTATTAAGGCTAATTTAGGTGTAGTTATTATAAATTGATACTACAGCAATATAATTTGATAGGTACATTCAATTATTTACATTTTATACTGCAATTTATCACTGTATTCAACATATTTATCAAAAAATCCCATTCCTGTACAGTGTGAACAAGTATTTTTCAACCTTTTTTAGCCACAGCGCACTTTTGGAGTTTAATACTGACCACGCCTGAACATTAACTACTGAAACATTACCAAATCAGACCATTTAGTAAAAAACATGGTATGTATTGAGGCAAAATATGTCTGTGCCACTGTCTGGTTCTTTAAATTTAGCAATTGTAATGTTTTTGCGGTTTTGGTGCAGAAGTTGCTCAGGACACTCAGGACACAAGCTGTACAGTGTTTTTCAATCTTTATGAAGGCGCAGCACACTGTTTGGGTTTGGAAGAATGCTTTAAAATCAGACCATTTAGTAAAAAAAGAACATGGTATGTAATGAGGCAAATAATGTCTGTGCCACTTCTATAAATGTAGCTATTGTAATGTTTGTGGAGAAGTTGCTCAGGACTCTCCAAAAAGGTAAATTAGTGAGTTACATCCACATTCCACATCTGTGAATCTGCACTCTCAAATTGGACATTTTTTCCAAGGCACACCGGGCAAGCCTCAAGGCACACTGTGTTCCCCGACACTCTGGTTGAAAATCAAGAATCTAAACCAGGGCCATTCTACTTAGGGCCCTGGAGCCAAATCAGGCCCTCCAAGGTATATGACCTGGCCCTCAACACACCTTCAAAAAATATAGACAATGTTTTATCTCTTGATATTGGTTTAGACGTGGTTTAAATATGGTTTTGTCCTGGTTTAGTGTTGGTTTAGTCCTAGTTTAGCCCTGGCTTAGTTGTGGTTTAGACCTGGCTTAGTCCTGGTTTAGATCTGGCTTAGTCCTGGCTTATTCTTGGTTTAGACCCGGTTTAGACCTGGCTTAGTCCAGGTTTAGACCTTGTTTAGTCCTGGTTTAGTTCTGGTTCAGGCCTGGTTTAGACCTGGTTTAGTCCTGGTTTAGTTCTGGCTTAGACCTGGTTTAGACCTGGTTTTGTAAATTCTGGTTCAGTTCTGCAGATGTTGTTAAATTCAAATTCAATATTTCAAAAGCGTTGGACTTGTTTCCGGCCCCGAGGACAAAACCATCCGAAAAATCTCGCCCTCAGTAAAAATAAAGTCGAACAGCCCTGATCTAAACAACAGAAAACGCCACAGAAAGCTTTTATATTCCTATATCTTTAACAGAAAGCTTTCCTCCGGTCCATCCCGTACAGTTTTGGCAGACATATTTACTGTTTGCATGGTTTTCATGTAGTCCTCCCTCTGATCTGCTGCTCCCTGACTGTTGCTCCTCGTGCTCCCCTGAAGGCGCTCAATGATGGATGGCTTAAGTGCGTGTTGAATTTCCCTGTGGGTTTAACACAGTGATCCTCTGTCCCTCTCTGCTCCACACTGCGCCGTCTCTGTGGCCCTGCTCTGACCCGACATTACCATCACTGTCCCCTGTGACTGGAGCCCAACTCGCCCCGCGCTACAAGAGGAGCCAAGCGGTCGATGACAGCTCCGAGGGCAGATCTCTCAGGGCGTATTTGGGGGTGAGCGGGGGCAGTTGTTCTGTAAGATGGGAGGAGGAGTTCATAATAGTCAACTGTTAGACGCACTGGGGATTCTCAAGTGAAACTGAAGTGTCGCTGGTAACGTTTGGTTGATTTATTAAAGTGAGACACTGCAGGTGAACTAGACCAAATCTTAAATTTAAAGCTATCAATTTGGAACTTTCTCCCGTAGTTTACTCACATATATGTAAGAAAAAATATATTACAAGTCATGCAATGTTTTCGTGTAGAAATTAGGCATTAGGCATGTGTGAAAACTGTCAAAATTACACATATAGTATTTAGGACAGGGGTGGGCAATTATTTTGACGCAAGGGCCACATTGGATTTTACACTTGCCTGGGGGCCGGACCATTTTACACACATACTACTACACATAGACTTAATGCCTAAAATACACAAAAAATTACTACAGAATAGCAAAAATCATTACCTTTATTTAGTGGGAACACTGCAGTTGATCACTCCTTTTATCCAATGCATCAAAGTTTGGTGTTATTCTAGTGGTGGCTGTTCTCAAAATTGATTTTTAATGAACAAGCAGCTGCTCAGGAAACTATAAAATGACAAATGCACCACACCTAACTCATACAATTTTTTATTGAATGCTTTGCGGGCCGGATCAAAATGCCAAAAGGGCCGCATGTGGTCCCCGGGCCTTAGTTTGCCCCCCTCTGGTTTAGGACATAAATCTGAAAATTTAAATTGTTTGGTTTATTTTGTATATATATATTAATTACACACAAAAAAGTGGATTTCGATTTATTTATTTTTTTGAGTACACTAAATTAGACTGAAAATGATTCTAAAAAAATCCAATTTTGCCTCATTTTTTTGACTTAAAACTTTGATAAATCAGTTTTAGATGTCAAAAATCCTTCTGCACATTTCATCAAAATCTTATTGAGCCCCAGATTATACAGCTTTGTGTAGGAGCTACTTTAAGGCTGGTCTTTATGTCCCGAGGGGAGAAAAATGCATTTTAAGAAAATAGCCTTTGAAGTTACAATGTCCCAGAGAAATGGATGGATGAAGTGGATTAAATGAAAGAATAAAACATCTTTAGGAGCAGATTGGACAAGCTTGTTGTTTCTACATGAAAGCCGATGTTGAGAGAGCAAACTGAAAATGGAAAAAAATCAGTTTTGCCTGCAGTGTCTCGCCTTAATGGAATTGGTTAAGCAAAAAGGCTGATCTTGAACCCATAACACCGAAACAAGTGCAGATAGTAGCTTTTTACTTAGAGGTTCACTATGGCTTGTCTCCATGGAGAGGTTATTGTTTTTTTCCCGAGAATCCACTTTATATATATGTATTATGGGACGAGAGGTCGTGCCACAAGATCTTGTGAGATAAAAATGGCATGATGAGGAAAATTATCTTTGGAGATTTCTTTTGTACATGATCACATGTTTGGACACGAAAAAAAAAAAAAAAATCAGTAGATGCAAAAAAAAAAAAAAACAAAAAAAAAAGTTACAATGACGGCAAAACTGAAATTACAAATAGTGAAGCAAAATTATGAACTGGTTCGCACACTTTCTTTATTGTAAAGCTTGTCAAAATCTCATCTTGTCTCGTCTTGCGTTGGAATTATGTCTCCGCCCATCCCCAGTTAATATTATATATATATATATATATATATATATATATATATATATATATATAAAAATATATATAAAACAGAACAGAGATATACAAAATCCAGAACATGACCAGAGAGAGAAAGAAAGAAAAAACATAGGCATCCAATGAAATTAAGGCCCTTAAATGTCCAATTTGGTTCAACGTCAGTCAGATTAATCTATTTACAAATTAATTTTATGACCAGTTCTCTTAACTATTGATGCAGTTTGTGTCATACTTCGTTTTTTCCGAGTTGTGCAGAGTTGTGAGGCCTCAGATACATAATTCTGAAGTCATGCGGGCTGGTGATGTCAAAAACGCTCTTGCAGTTATTCAGTTAGATATATCTTCATGGAAATAGATGATGATGAAAGGTGGCAGAAAATGATACGACTGATTGAGTAAAACCCTTTCTCCTTATACAATTTTGTAAAAGCAGCAAAAGAAACTGCTGTGTGCTGTCTGCAGAATACTGTGCACAAACTTTATCAGTTGCAAACCTGGAAGAATGCACTTGGATTTGTTGGCGTTGTGGTTAACGTAAGGCTGTGACTAAAAGGGCTTCAAAAGTGGCAAACGTAGGGGTTTAAATGGGTTTACGAGGACAAAATGAAAACAGAACAACAGTCATACTTAAATTTGCATTGGCCGATATTGCTTGAATGACAAATTTGCAGTCTGTCATCCCTGTAATTAGGCTGGCAACCAAAGACCGTATTTCCATCGGATCACTAGAACGCCACCATCCACGTTTCTGCGTAGCACCGCAAATCATATGCACCGCGGTGAGATCATGTCTAAACCACTTCACACACATGTTAACTAAACCTTTAATCTCCCCAGGACGAGCTGCTCACTGCCATAACAAAGTGATAAAATGCCTCTTCGTGTTCCGTGTAACATGTTCAACCATAATGCTTAAACTGTCTCTGCATCGCACGGTGCTAGATTTGCGCTTTAGTTTGCAGACATCCTTACGAGAATATCAATGCGCGCGGTGTGTGAGATGCAAGGCTAATTGCTTGTCCTCGCTGCCCCCTCCCTTTCTGACTGCAGTATCTGTCAGCAGGAGTCTTAACAAGCTTTCCAACGCAAGCATCTCAACACTCCATCCTCTCCGCGGCATTATCGCATCGGGCTTCAATGGACTAACCGGCGCAGTTTAGTGCCGACATAACTCATCAGGAATGCGCGCACATGGACGGAGGGGCCGAGTGGAGACGCGTGAGGGGCATTCTTGACATTTGCCGGCGTGAGTGACAGGCGTTGGAAATATGTGGAGAATTCCGTGGCATTTTTTGAACAGTGCAACAAAAGCGGGAGTCTAATCTCGCCCTGAGCCTCGATGCGTCTGTGATGACCTGAGATGTGAGCGTATGGTTTGTGTGATGTGTAGGCCGACATGTACGAGCAATATTCAGAGATTATACATGCAACAAGACAGGCAGGGAACATAAAGGATTCACATATTTACGCATATGGTATACTCATCTAAAGCCAGGGGTCTGCTGCACAATACTGGCTGAAAATTGTGTTATGGTGCCAAAACATTTGTCGTAAAGTTAGACAGGGACTAAGATTAAACCATCACCAAAGACAAACAACGACTGGTGTTCGGCATGTCTGATATTTTGGAATCTTGGTCGCAGAATGAGACTCCTTTTGTAGGGTCTTTGATCAATCAAACGTTCAACCAAGCGCACTATCGAGCTCAGTTGTGAACAGGACCATATCCCCCGATTTCTCTTTCATTTACTATCTTTAAATAAGACCTATTGTGCTTCTGTCTTAGATGTAGTTCGAATCTACGACACTTGTGGATAATTTTGTTATATTTTGAACACCTTAACTCGCAATTTTGATCAAAAAGAAAAAAAAACTGTTACAGTCGCTTTAGGATACGATCTTGACCCGTCTTGATTTGGTCTCGGTCTGCCCTCAGTTTCAGGGGTGTAATTTGAAATTCTGACCCCGAGCACATACTATATGTTTACTGTTAACCTGGCCCTGCCATATGAATTCTCGTGATATCTGACTCAAGAGTTTGTGAACTCACAATCTGGACAGCCACCTGCTGTTGTGTTTGAGCCGCTGTGTGCCGCACCAATCACAGCGCTGCACTGTGGTTTGGGTGGAAGTCAAAAGGACAAACTTAAACAAACATGGCGACACCGACAGACGTACTTTGGCCTCTTTCAACACATTTACGGACTATTTTGCTTTTAAAAACGTGCACATAGAAGTGCTTTGTGCATTTGAGGACGAGGTAGTAGTTTTCTCTCAACTGGATTTCTCGATTTAGTCGTTGGGTTTCATGTGTCAGGGGAAGTGTGAACATACCAAAACCGCTCTTGTTTGGATTCGCGGATGTTTGGAGCTCTTTCCATTTATTGCAGTAACTATGTCTATATGCAGGGCTGTGTCTATATGCAGGGCTGACCCATTAAGATGGTGGATCTATCAAATCTCAAGGGATTAGAGGATGCGAGAGCGCTAAAGGAAATGCTATATCATTTTACAAATAAACTACAAGTCAAACAACAATATAAGTGTAAAAGATGAAGGCGTGCAAAATCATCATTAGCACGGATGACAACAAACGGAAACAATACATGAGGGAGAACATTTGGATGGCATATGGACATAGCTGGCACAATGAAGCTACAGAAGTATTTGTTGCACCGGTCCAGGAGGACTTTACTGCTGGAGTGTTGGTAAATACACTCCATCACTGTGGAGAAGGTGAGACCAGGACAAGCCGGTCTTATCACTCATTGTTCCCATCTATTCCGCCTTTCCCCGGAGCCCTCTTACAATCTGTTCCTACAAGACAATCTCCTTTTCTACATCTCTTCATGCCCGTTTCATTTTCTCGTCTTCATTTTTTTCTTCCTTTCTTTCAATCTGTTCTCACTTTTTAGGAATGTGCCTCTTTTATGGCAAGTTGGATATTTTCCGTCCTCTGACTCCTTTTCTTCTGTTGCTTGCTTCCTTTGGCAGAGCAGCAGGAGGACACGTGGGCATCTCATGACCGTGTGAGTTCCTATTAATGTGTCATAGTGTGACACAGTGACTAAATCCAGGTCAATTCTCTGTTAATTAAAGGTGGACAATTAGCCACCTGTTTGTCGCCATGGAGATGCTATTGTTTTACCTATAATGGGCTGAATTAAACAGCCAGAGACGTCTGCTGCTTGAGCGTCTGAGCGTGAACTGCACATGTGCAGCAGGACGTCAACAACAGCGCACACTTTCAACAACTAGCTTTTAGCGTAAAGTGTATCATCTGGGAGTGACAGGTGAGTTTTATCGTGTCTGGTTTAACGCAGAGCTGTTATTAAAGTAACATTTGTGGCACATGAGACTTTATCATAAGTGCCTCTGTCTGACCAGTGCACTGTTGTTGAGAGTATTTTTGCACAAATGTGCGATTTGTGTCGTAAGAGAGCATTACACACCTGTAGTAGAGCTGTTATATGTCACTTCTTTAAATGTTTTTGGTGCACAATAAGACAATATTTGCCCACTGCAGGGTCAGCTGCATATATTATATATATTATAATATAGCAAATAGGAGAAATTTGTGAAGAAATGAACATAGCCCACGGAGTTTCCTTTCACAGTGTGTCAAATACATGTACAAAACATACAAAATTGCAATTCAAGTTGTAAAAAAAAAAGCGGGGGGGGGGCTTTATTATTTTTAAATATTGATGAACACCTCGAGTCTGCTTGCCTGCCCATAAAAGTCACTGCACTCTACTGGTATTTGTATTAGTGTAAAATGTTTAATGCACCGATTTCCTGGGCGGCCTGAATGGCTTGTAGTCCGTGTAGAACTTATTTTCTGTTGCGCTCGGCTGCCATGAGTACAACGGAAAAAAGATGGCGAAGCCCACTGCAACTTCCAGAATAAGGTGAACAGAGACAAACCGCTACATAGAGCATCTTTCAGTAAATTGTAAAGTAAACTCTTACTTCTGCTGAATGTAGCAGCACTATAATTGCTTGTGCTTAATATTTTATTACCACTATAAGAACTACTTTTTATAGGCAATACATTTTGCCACCAGATCACAGATGAGATTTTACACATTTTTGATGAAAGGGGTTCTATGTTGCATGTTTAAGTCAAGCAGAGAGCTAACTTCTACACAAGATATGGATCTATCTTGCAATCATAACAATTGGACCTGGTACATTCAAGTTCATAAAGGAAATGGTCCTGTGTGTAAGTGTAGGCAGCTACCTTGAGACTCAGATCTCGGAAGGTAAGCAAGGTTTGGCCTGGCTGGGGAAAAAAGACCAATGGAAATAGTGCTGCTTTGGCTGTCGTGCATATATCGCTGTGTCCTTGGGCAAGACATCCAGTGACACTGTATAAATTAGTGCTTGTGAGATCGATTGTGGGACAACAAATGGAAATTCGAATCAGACTGTACAACATGCTCTGTCCTACACAAATAGTAACAATATAACATGACTTATCTTACAGTATTACCATCTCTTTGTCAACTGACCATTACTGACCATCAAATACAGTGAACCACAGCCATTATTTATTGCGAAAGCTCCAGACAAACACGCAACTAACCAACAAACTGGGCGAATGTCCAGGCTCGTCGTTGGCTCTTGTAATTATGTGCCTAGTTCTGATGAAGCCCAGTTTGTCACCCACACCACTGCCAAAGGATATCACACCTACAATTATGTAATCTTACCACTCATTTCCTGCATGAAAAGAAAGTTATAAAAATATCAGACCGTTTGTGCAGAAGAAGAGCAATTTCCTTGATGACTGCAAATGGGCGCATCTGTCAATCAAACCTCACACGTTTTTATAAAGCGGCATTTCATTTGCAGTTGTGAGTTGGCATCATTCAATGGCCAGCTGTCCCAGTGTTTCCACTTTGACCCTCGTTAAAATGAAAACACTTAGATTTATTAAGAAACCTTTAATCAGTTTCAAGTATTATTTATTTGCAGCATTTCTAGTTATTTCTTGGAATGGGCGGTAGGTCTCCAATGAGCGAGGACATAGCATTCAACATAGAAGCCGAATGTATTTTTCTGTGATCTGCTTTGTCGCTGCTTGAGATTTTGCACGTTTTCGCACTTTTATCTCATCATCTTTTCAGGCAAAGGCCACGCCCATGAACTCACACCACACTTAAGCCACTTCACTTAAATTAATTCTGGACTTTTTGATATTTAATCTGCACTACCTCAGACTTTAAATACTCACAGCACAGACTTGTCCATCACTGTATCTGTATGCTTTTATTCACCTTATTCCAGAAGTTTCCGTACGCACCGCCGTCTTGTTTCCGTTGTATTAGTTTACACGGAGCAGAGGAGCTCAACAGAAAATAAAGTTCTACACGGACTAAAAAGCCGTTTTAAGACCGCCCAGGAAATCGGTGTGTTGTTGACTTGTTGCTCGTGTTCAACATTCAACATTTTACACAAATCAACCTACTTTATGTAACATTTTCCCTCGTTCGTCATTAGCTTTAACGAAGTTCTTGTCAAACGGAAGTGCGTTTACAACAAAAGTGAGTATCTGTGGCAAAAAACTGCAAAAGTGGGCGGGGCAGAATAAGGTGAATAGATAAACATCTTAATAACAAGGTAAATATAAATAAACAATTGAACAAAAATATGAAATACTAAAACAAAAACTACTTTAAATAAAATCAAAGAAAAATCAGCATTAGCAAAACACAATAAAAATGGCGAGATGAAAGTTTAACTGTACAGTATTTTCACAATGATTGAAAGATCTTTCCGTGGTGTCTGCTCTTAACTTTTATTGAATGATTTTTGGACAACAAAGAATCTCCACAGATCAAACCATAAAAGTAAACTTATTTAGAAGAAGGCAAAAATCCCCTCAGCATAATTTCAGCGATCAGACAGTGACTGATTAGGCCCCATTAAAGCGCTGCTAATCAGAGTTGCAGCGCTCTATAGGCAGGTGTGTGGGCTGTGCTTTAATGTACATTGATTATGCGTTTCGGGGGCCTATCTCCCCTGAGCAGGTCCCTGTGGCTCCTTCTCTTTTCACCTCTGTAGTCGTGCGTATGTGTGCGAGTGTGTAGCTGCCACCGCCTCGTGCTGGAGCTGAGTCAGCCGGAGCGTGCATTATTCAGAGAGCTGAGGCGGAGGTGTTAACCAGGAGCATCACAGCGCAGGACAGCGGCGGGCTAAGTGGGCCGGCACACCACGGCACAGCGTCGCAGACTGGGACCAGCGGAGAGAAGGCTACATTATGCAGTAGATTGATAATGGGAATTATTCAGGTCATAGTGTAAACACGAGATTCTGTTCAATTCAGTAGTCCAAAAATGTAAGCCCAAAGTGGTTTATTATCCGGTTGTTTGTGTTATTTTAAAGTTTCAGTGTCAAAAAGTTTGATTTACATAGATGATCACAAGAGGAATGGAGTCAAAGGAAACTATTATGGATTTTTTTATATTGTTATTGGCCGTTAAACATGCTTTTGAGTACCTTAAGTTTGGCATCTCATATTTTAGAACAAAAAACAAAACAAAATGAACATCTGTATTTCTGCTGCTTCTCACAGCACCATCTACAGGCTGCATAGGGCTTACACAAGTGAATTAAAATGGGTTATTACTCAAGGGTCGACACAAGCTAATGTAGCCTTGTAGCTGCAGTGACTGTGTTTAGATCATAGAAAGGGGAGGATTTAAAGGACAAATATAATGCAAAATTGACTTTGTTTAACCATGTTCTGACATTGTTCCGTCATCAAAAACATACCTAGAGTAGCACTCAGTTTGAGTCACGTTTGTTTGATGATGCTCGTTTGAAAATCCTCTCTCTCCAACACTGCATTCTGAACTCCTTCGATGTGTGATGTAGATGATGCTGACATCATTTATCCCAGAATCTTTTGCTGTTTTAAGTCCTTAAATCATGGCCAGACTCGCTCTGAACAGTTCTTCCATCTAATCACGATAACCACAGCTTTGTCAGATCCACTCTTTACTGCAATGCATTGTGGGTATATATTTACGTATGTGTAATTGCCTCTACAGCCAGTAGATGGAGCTATAGCTAAGTCAAAATGGCATCTTCCATTGCAGTTATAAAGTAACTTTTTATGTTTTTTACTTACAACCTTAGGTCTTAGTTTTTACTTTACTATATATTTTATCTTTATCCTCCTTTATCTGAATCCCTTTATTTTAGGCTCTCCAGTGTTTCCTCTGAGGGGCCCACTATACCAGGAGCGGTGGTCGGGCCAGGTAGACTTATTCTCAAATAAGTGACGACATCAGATAAACGTCAGTCAGTGTTTTTGTGCGTCAGAGGGAGAGGATTTTCTAACAAAGATTCATAAAACTAGCGTAAATTAAGCTAAATGCAGCACCAGGTATGTTTTTGATGTTGAAACAATGTTAGGTCTTGGTTAAAAGCTCAAAAAAGTTTCTATAGCATAATACAGTATGTGTCCTTTAAAGTGAATTGAGTTTTTTTTGGTTGTGGTGTCAATACAATACTTTTTTTCTCACATCAGTTGTTACTTACAAATGTATTGAGTGCATTTACATGTGCTGTTAAACTAGTTATGACAATAGTCTGAATATGGTGTCTACATGCGGACTGAGAGTATGTTAAATGTGGTAACTATAGCAACTATAGTACACATATGGCAAGAGCTTAACATCTACTGACTTGGCAAACGTATGACTTTTTGGCATGTTTCTAACAACAATAAGACAAGATACAATCAAGTATGAACATGAGACTGTAGAGCGACGTCAGCTTCAGTTAAAAGGCTTTTAACAGTTCAGTCCGAAAGCAATAAAGACAGTCATTGAAATTAGTTTGCTGTTAAAAGCTGGCTGTATCGATTCCTGCTAAACACGTGATTTGTACGTCACCCGCAGCCATCTTCATTCTCGTCGCTAATGTAAAATCCAAAGAAAATCTGCATAAACTGCTCAAATATGAGTCCAAATCTTTACTGTCAGCTGTGATCCTGGCAATTATACAACAACAAAGTGCATCGTATAAAAGTAACGCTGCATTTTAAAACGCAAATGTGGCTTTGTTGTTGCTTGTTACGTAGAAAATGCTATTAAATTAATAGCATTGGTGATTAGCATACAAGTCAAACAGAATGGACTCTAGAAAATCTTCTAAAAACAGAAATATGGCTTGTAAGTCTAAAGACGTGAAAAAGCCCCGACATCTGCGCTGACCACTGTGTGAGACATCAAGTTGCAAAAACCAACACATTTCACCCAATATAAGTGAACCCTTTTGCATTTATCAAAACATAAACACTCGTCGCTTTCCATAGAAACAGTATGTCTCCAACCAGCTGCAGTTTTACTCTATTCTTGATATGTGACGTATGCATGAACCGATTGTACAGTAGACATCTTATTATTTATAAAATAATACTAATAAAAAGCCCTGGTAGATGTTTGGGTCCCTGGGAAAGGAGCTGCCCCTGCCAGATGGGTGTTTTGAGTTTGCACATGCTCAGTACAGCACCAGGGTGAGAAATCATGGACACACTCAAAACCAGGCAACTTAAAAAACCTGATCATAACAGGATGAATCGTGTGCATCTAAACACACTCAGACGTCCTAAACCCGGCCCATTCAACCCACTTTAGAGCTAGTCTTGTTTTAGTTTGGTCTTGGTTTAGTCCTGATGTGATTCTGTTTTAGTTCTGGTTTGGCAGTTCTCCCGAGCAATGTTGGTATAGCCTTTTGTATCGCATTTTTCCACAAAAATTTAGTATTGCAGTTGTTATATCATCATTATTGAAATAGATCGAATGTTGTGGATATTTTGTGTGACACCAAATTGTGTAAAAAGTCTATCTGGCTCAGAGGCAATGGCCCTCCAAAAATCTGGCTCTCAGGAGCATCTAGTCGAGCAGCTCTGTCCTAGACCCTTGATTTCCTGCCAGTTTGCCAGGGAACACTTGAGTGTGTGCCTCGAAAAAAAAAAAAAAAAATCTAATTTGAGTTTACCAAATCACTTATGGATTGTTCATGATGTTTTTTATTTGTAAAAGGGTTTATTTGGTAATATTTGGAGTGCCGCTGACTCTTTTCAATCAAAAAACAGTGGACCAGAGTAAACTTATGGATTTTCATAAACGTGGTAGCCTATATTCTTGGCTCATGTCTGATACGGCATATGATAAATTTGTAATATAAATAATCTCTTCCTGGGATTAACACAATGTATCTTGACATCTCTTGCACTTTTTATTATTTTTTGGCCTGCGTGTTGGAATTGGCAATTTCAGCATGGATTGAAAAGTGAACTTTTAATTTGAGTGAAAACAATAATAATTAAGCTCTTGTAAAATGTATCTATTGTTTGTTTCTTTAATTAAAAAAAGGGAATAAATTGGTAAATCGAATGCTCGAGAATTCCAATAATGAAATAAAACAAGATGAGTGTGCCATTGTTGAAATATACATTTTTGAAACAGTCGGCATCTGAGGGAACGGCCACTGACAGAGCTAAACGAGGGACTCAATCCATTTATTTTAATGTAGAACAGTAGCTTTATCACCCACTGTCCAACTTTTACAAGAGCAAACACTGAGTTTAGGAGTTTTATTGTGCCAAATACAGACACAAAGACATGAAATAGAATTAAAGTGCATATGACAGGTTTTTATGATTTTTTAATTTTGATTATTTGGTTTAGTAATACCTGTTGTAAATATAAATTATAGTTTTACACCAATCAAGAAACCATTTGTGAAGAAAAATGGAAATATGTTTGAAATTGAAAATCACACACTAGAAAACTCAGACGCATTTATAGATAATTTACACAAAAATAAACTACTTTTTTTGACCCTCTAAACATTAATTCAACTAAATAAAGATATGCACATATATTTTGATTTGTCAAAAAAAAAAAAAAAAAGTTCTAACCCAGTGTAAAGTGTGGTTGCTTTGGTAATTTCCTAGTGTGACATCATCATTTGCAACCAGTAAGTAAAATCTCAAAACAAAAAATTTCTAACCTGGTATTAAATTTGTAAAGTTTTTAGCAAAATTGAGAATAATATCTTACTTGCATTTTAGTTAAATGAGTAGTCCAACCTGTCATGAGCACTTTAAGAGGTCAACGGCCCAAATGTATAGTTAAGATAGCGCCACCTGCTGTATTTTGACATCTGCAGAACAATCCCTTTACTTTTCTGAAACTCACTTGTGCCTTGATTTTAATAAATTGGGATTAAAACAGACATAATTAACCATGAAATGTATTAGATGAGGGAAAAGTTGTGTTTCCTATTGATTCAACAGAGAGTTTTCCCCTAATCGACCGCGCCCCTGAATATGACCCGTTGCTGACTACCTTGCATTAAAAACACCTTAACGCCTTCCCTACACTCTCTCACTGAGATTATGTGGCAGTATAGAGCTCTTATATCACAATCACGTCCAAAATAAGAGGCAGTCACACTTTTTAGCCCAAACTGGCGGAGTGCTGGCCATTAGAATAATGTAGCCCCATCAACAGGTACTGAGTCACAGCGGCCTGAGAGCCACTCACGGGAGGCTAATGCTAATCACATGCTGGGAAAGAGCACAAAGAAACAGTGGAAGAGATGTGAGGACGGGATGAAAAGAGGAAAACAAAGCTGCATTATGTGGCTTACAGGTTTCAGAGTCTGTTTTGGCCTTTGAAGGAGACGACAGGGAAGATATAGCTTTAATGGTGTAGTTTTACAATTTGCCATGCTCTAAGGATGTCACAAAATCTATTTATATTGTACAAAGAAACATCACGATTTTATAATTATTCACAATTGTTCAGACCAAAAAAGCGTGACTTTAATTCATCGTTGTCCATAGGTTACCGTTCCTCAAGACCAGCTTTATGAAATGAAACTTTCTGAATGATAAAGTAAAGTTAATCTGATACAACCAGCCAGAAGGAAAAAGCACTTTACATCAAGATAGAGCTGGGCAATTAATCACATTTTAATTGGACTCATGATTGAGTCATGTCTAATCATCAATGATCAGACTGGGGTTTTTGATTTGAGAGTTCCACCGCCTCCTGTCAGTAAAAGCATGGGGTTGGTTTGGACTGAGGACGGATAAATTGGACTGTTTAGTGTGTTAAGTGGCACTGATTGGAAGTAAATTGATATTGGCCATTTAACTTTAGCTCCTTTTTTTCCCTTTTTTATTTTTTTGATGGTTCTGCTGTTCTGCTGCATGTCTAACAAAGTGATTTCCCCATGGGGATAAATAAAAGTCGTTCTAATTTTGGTTCTGATTTATGTTTTGAAATCAGTACAGATGGCCAACATTTTTGAAAGGAAAAAATAAAATAGATAATTGAGGTTGATCAACACAGCCCTGCTTTAAGGTTTACTTTAGGATTAGCTTGATGTTGTTGTGAAGGTATTTAAAGTGCTTATGACAGGTTTTAACGATTTTCTATTTTTTATTTTATTTGGTGAATTAATACCTATTGTGCATAAAAAAATCTAGTTTTACACCAATCAAATTGTAGTTTGTGGAGAAAAGTTTAAACATATGTAAAATGACAGGATGTAAAAACGAATTGATGACATCACACTTGGAAGACTCAGACTCATTTCATCCAAAGGTTATGGATACGTTACCCAAAATAAATAGCTTTTCTGATCCTTTTAACATTAATTCAACAAAATAAAGGCGTTCACATGAATTTTGATTTGTCACATTAAAATATCTGAGACATTAGCGGAGTTTTAGCCCAGTGTACAAAGTCATTTTCTAGTGTGATGTCATCATTTACAACCAGGAAGTGATATTACCAAACAAAAGAAATTGTAAAATCGGAATAAAATATATACATTTTTGAGCAAAACTTTGAATATATTTCTCTAACCCACATCTTAGTGACATGAGCAGTCCAACCTGTCATAGAAAGTTTAATTTTGCTTCTAAAACAGTCATGATTATTATTATTTTGTTCAGTGTTTGTCTGACGATGCAAGCTGTTTTGTGATATGTGGATTCCACTGGTGGCAGTATAGCGCACGTTATTTGTCGACGGCTTTATGTGTGGAGTTTGCATGTTCTCCCGCTTGTTATGAGAGTAAATGCAGGATAAGCGGTGGAAATTTGCCCATAACTACAATCCTGAGTGTTTACATCTTATCGATCATATTACTGTCCTGACCAAATGTAGATTATTAATAACAACTAACTGCAGTTCTATGTTTGTTAAATTTAAAGTAAAGTGCAACTGCATTTTTTGTCCTCCATCGGGTTAGTTCTTGTTCAGTATAGTCTTATTTTAGAGTTGGTTTAGACCTGGAATAGTCTTGTTATAGACCTGGTTTGGACCAAGGACTGAGTAAACTTATTATTATTTGATGTTACTCTGTGTAAAGTGTTTGAGAGCCACTGTTTTATGCTCATATTGTGCCTTGATTAGGAATGTCACAATATATCATTTTAGAGTCGTGATTATTGCGACGGGGGAAAAACACACGATTTATTTGTGATTATCGTTTGCATTTGTGCGTTCATGGCACGTCATTCTTTTGCAGTGAGCCTCGTGATGCCACCACCACATTATTTGAGATTTGGACACTTTTTTTTTAATCTTTACTTGGGCAAATTGTGACGGGTGATTGTCCCGAAGATGCTGGATCGTGTTAGCACCTTTCGACGACAAATTGGATCAAATTGGATGTTTGTCGGCTTTTACAATGCCCTCGTTATCTGTAGGATCTCCAAAACGATCCCACACTGCACACTTTATCTGTTTTTTTTTGTGTTGAATGCTGCCGTTCCGTGAGTTTGTCCTGCTGTGCTCTGGCTGCGTTTACCGCGTCCGAGTCGCGTTGTACTTCACGCAAGACATTTCTGCAGTTTATTTTGGCTTCTAAAACTTCCACGAATAACGTACCATAGCCGGAAATCATAATCATAATCATAATTACTGAAAAAAACAGGTGAATATTGACATCCTTAGACCTGATTAATCACTGCTATTGATTAACCTGATAATCTGGACATCCTTTTCACACACAAACAACACAAATGACACAAACACTGCACACATAGTAAGTCCGTGGCCGAACACTAGGGCGAGTTATTCATGAGTGGTGCTGGAACATGCTCTTTGCTCGGGCTGTGTTTGATGTGCGGCGTGTTTCTGGGGGCTCGCTGGACCTCCTTCTTCGTGCTTTCGCTGCAGCCGAGCCACGTCTAACTCCGTTTTATCATTTCAGTTATTGCCTCTGAGCTCGCATTGTGTCTCGAATGCAGTCAACTTTGAATAGAACTGACTGTACAATTAAAGTGCGTAAGACGGATTTGTATGATTTCGTAGTTTTGACCTTGTTTGGTGAGTTAATGCTTGTTGTAAATATGAATGATAGTTTTACACCAGTTAAGTTCTAGTTTTTGAAGAAAAGTTGAACAGTATGTTGAATGATGACAGGAAGTAAATCAGAGTCCAGAAAAATGATGACATTACACATTTTCACACATTTTCAGATCTTTTAAACATTAATTCAACAAAATAAAGCTGTTCTCATATATTTGTGTTTGTCAAAAATGTATTTCGGTGACATTAGAGGAGTTTTGGCCCAGTGTAAAACATGGTTGCTAGGTAACAGTTACAGAATTTCCTACTGTGATGTCATGATTTGCATCTGGGAAGTAAACTTTTAAAACACAAATTGGCCAAACTGGGCTTAAATGTTTTAAGTTTTTTGTTAAATCTTAAACACAATGATGTTAAATGAGTAGTTCACTTGTCATACGTACTTTAAGAGCTGGATACTTTTTAGTTGAGAACAAACACCTACTCAGTAAAGATTTTTCATTTAAAGGTCCCATAACATGCAAAATCGACATTTCAGAGGTTTTAACCTTCCTACAGTGCTATTTGGGCCTCGTATGTGTGCCCAAAGTGGTTTTTTGATTGATTCCCGCATGCTTTCGCTAGAGAACTGTCTTTTTTGTCCCCCTCGGCTGAGCAGGCAGACGGGGGCTCATCCCATGGATGACGCGGCTTCCCATGGATGACGCGGTGTTTAAGCCACGCCTCCAGGAAGCGCGCAGCCGCAAGAATAAAAACAGCTAATGCTAATGCTACACAGTAATTACACGATGGATACGACAGATCGAAGAGTTAGCTTGTTATTTACCAAACGGCAACGTCCGTCGTCGAGGTCCTGGAGCACGTCAAACTCCAGGTCAGATCCAGGACGTAGGACTCAGCACGACGCACCGTCAGGACGGATAAAAGGTTTATTCCCGTGTTTGTGTATCGCTCTTTACCGGAGCACACTGCGCATGCGCACTATCTCCGCTCTAGGCTTCGGCACGAGTTGGGAGGGGGAGCCGCGCGGGTTGGGCGGGGGAGGCAGTCTGCTCTCTGTTCGGGGGGGTCAGATCTCAGAGTGAGCCGTTTGCTTTTCCAAGGAGGGGGGGCCAGTCCAAGAAATGGGTGTTTTTTAGTAACTGTTATGTTATGGATATTGCACAACGCAAAAATGTATCAACAAAGCCCTTAGAATAGACTGTGTAAAGGGGAAAATAGCAGAATATGGGACCTTTAGTGTTTTTCACTTCCTTCATTTATATTATTGATTCTCACTGAAAGCATTGAAACAATCACTGAACACATATAGAATCATGAAGTTAACAAACAACTGTGAAATAACTCAAATTACTTCAGATTCTTCAAAACAGCCCTCTGCTTTGATCAGCGCTTCGAACGCTCTTGTCGTTCCACTTCTGAGCTCTGACAAGTGAAGACCGTTCAGGAGACTTGGACATGAAGGCCGACGGTTTGTGGTGCTGTCAGAGCAAAGAGCGGCTACTTTGAGGAATCGGAATTCAGAGTTATTTTTTAACAGTTGTTTGCTACACAATTCCATATGTCTTGCGTCATGTTGATGTCTTCAGTGTGAGTCTACAATGAAAGTAGTAAACAAATAAGACTGAATGAAAGTTTTTGGTATACACATCAATAAAATTAAAATTAGTCATAATTAATTGTAATCATTATTTGGCTCATAATTTGAATCATCCTTATTTGAAACTAGTATTGAGTGGACATTTGTTTCAAAAGCTATAATACTGAACTTGTTTTGTTGAAAGGGACATGCTAAATCAACTCGTATGTTATACCAGTGTTTGTATTTGATAATCCAGAAGGCTGAAGTGCTCCGAAAATTCTTACTGTCACCAACCCCTTATCTCCGCCCACATCTCTCTACTTACTTAAAAAAGTCAGACCCCAGGTGCATGTAGGGAAAATGTCAGAGCAATTTTGCTACAACAAAAACCTGTAAATGTCACTGAAGAGGCGGGGCTTATCAGTTCTGCTGTTTTGAACGGGTCCCAATTCTATAATTACAACATTGCTGTGGAACAAAATGAAGAATAATTATCTATGCATGTGATAGTTTAATACTGAACGTTCTAAAATCTTTACATGTCTTCTTTGAAGTAAAATGTAACATGAACAATGGTCAAAAAGAATGAAATGTCTTTTCTTGTGTGCGCTAATGTAACCTCTTCTTTAATCAAAGGTAGAGAAGCCATGAACCTTATAGAAGTAAACAGTAATGTTCTAATATCTCAAAGTATTACGTCCCTCGGCCCTCTGCTCGTGCACGTGCAGCAGGCTCACACTGGCTGTCACTGGCTGCCGTCCACACCAGTCACTCACAGAAGGAAAAAAATGTGAAAGTGGCAGACATGAGTTCTTGTTGTTCCAAACGGTGCCATTCTGAAGCGAGGCCTTGGTGGGTGAAGCACATTTGATCTTTCCCCCGCCTCACACTGAGACCCAGTGAGCTGAGAATGGGCTGTTTTGTTGATGCGGGCCATTGTTTTTGTAACCCTTTGACATGTCTCTGTGTGTGACTCAAAGGGACACAGGTGAACATGCGGCGCAGGGAGGAGGGGTGCAGCTCCTGTGGTTTGTGAAGACTCACAGCACCCTTAAGCTCATGTTATGTTGTAACTTATAGAACCAACTTATTCAACTCATGGAAATTAATACAGGTTTGTTAATCTAAAAACAATTTATAAAGGTCACTAACAACAAGTAGAACCTTACAGCGCCTTTACCTGATTTCTTGGTATATAATAAAGTAAACTCTGATTTGTCCATAGATATATTGTAAAAGCATCTATTTGGGTGAAAATGAGAACACAGCGCTTTCTCTGCATCTAATTATAGTCTACTCATAGCGTTTTATTCTCCGCAAAGCAGGAAGTGCAGTGTTAGTGTTCCAATATTTATTGGCTTTACCATGACAGCAAAGCGAGGTGTGAACAGTGCTTAAAAACTCTGAAAGACAATAAAAACCAGGTACTTTGGACTGATCGTGATCAAAATCAAAACTATAAAACATCATAATAACATTATAGAAACTTCTATTAACTTGTGTAGAAATTGACATTATGTTGTATGTTATGTTGTTGGTTGACAAATAGGGTTTTTCTCATGCCTAATGCTGATATTTTAGAACAAAGAGCAACCGATGGCTGAAAAGCTCTGCCGATATTTTGGTTGAAGCAGTTGTAGATAATATAATGTACTCATAAAGAAATTGGTTTTCAGTGAGAAAAACATTTAACATGTAAAACAATTAGAGAAAAAACAGGCTTGACCAGAAATTCTGACTGTATCTTATTACATTAGAGTAAAGGGTTGATTACTAGTTAATAGATTGTCCTTCTCAGACCCACTGTGTGTTAATAACATTGTTAAGATAAAGCGTTATATCTTTCCTTTAAGCACTTGGTCGGCCTAAACAAAATGTCTCTCTGCTGGAGATTTAAGGACAATAGTCTTTCTCTATTATGTTATATTGTTATCGAGATTGGTATTGAGTTCAGAGCCACTCCCTCCACTCGTTTGAACATCTTCACAAAACATCTGGATGAACCTAGACAATACTTCAACATAAAAGGGACTGTGCTAAACCAGATCCAAACCACGCGCAGTTATTCTCTCAAATGTACTTGTACAAATAAGAAAAGTGATTAAGGTGCGCAGTGCGTGGAAGGTGGGAGGCTTTTCATGAGTCATCGAAATGTGCCACTCAAGTTTGCAAAAGCGCTTTTACAGACACCTTTATGACGTTACCAGGGCAACCAAGAAGCTGCGCGCATACCATATCATTACGACATACATGTACAGCAGGAGCACTGGTAACACTCGGCACCTGTTTATTTCCTCTCGAACATGGACCGAGGGGGCGTAACGTACAGAACAGTGTGCTCCTTGCGTACAATAATGCATGCTGTATTTTCTATCGTCTTCACGGTTTTCATAATTCATGCTTGGTGCCCCCTGGCTGCTGAAGCATGGATGTGGCACATCCATCACATGCGTCTGTGGTGTGTCTAATGCGCTGGACACTCCCTCGCAGTCGGTCTGGAAGTGTTCCTCTTGATCGTCTTTGGGTTGTTACATGATCGTCAACACTTCTGTAGTCTCAGGATATCTATAAATGATATCTGTAGAATGTGTGCGCTCCCTTTCTTGACTGACATTTACAAGTTTCCCTCTTTGTGTGCGATATCTGTTTATGCTTCCTTTTACAAATCAAGCCGCAGATTGTTACTAGGTTTAGCCCTTGGTTGTAGATATAGCAAATAACTGATAATGTCACTCCTGTTGTTTTGGAGATAAGCAAAATTAGAATATATTCTACATATTAAACAACACATATTAAGAACATGCACTTTTTTTTAGCTTTTGACCATTTTATACAGGGCCTTGATTTTCAACCAGTGTGTGCCAGGGTACATCGAAGTGCCTTGAGGTATAATCGACCAATCATAACTAGATTATAGACTATAAATAATAATAATAATCGACTATAATTGATAATCATAATTATTGACTGCACTATACAGACTCTAAAATACATGTCATAAGACCTTTTATAACAAAGACGGCAACACGATTATATCAAAATGTCAAAAAAGAAAAAAATAATGCTTATTTTCATCAATAATACATTTCATTCATAAATAATCTCCATCTAGAAGTCCACAGTCACTAATTTTCACCCTTTATTTGGCTGATAATGTATTTAAAAAGTCTAAATATACAACACAAATAACCGTTGACTAATCGAAAAATGAATCGCTGACTACTACTACCACTACCACTACTACCACTACTACTTCTACTAAAATAATCATTAGCGGCAGCCCTAATGTTGTAACCTTGTTCCCCTCACACCTGGAGTAGTATTTAGCTCCATTCACGCTTGTTTGATTAATCATGTTTATGAAGTCCTCTCGCTCTGAGCTTCACAAAGACACTTTCAAATTTCCGAGTTTATAGACCTCATAGGTTGAGCCCCGAGATCTTCTGTGCTGTTTTTAAGTCCAGAGTCATTTTTCTGCCGTCAAATCGTGCTCATTGCTACTGCATGCTTACATTAGAATGTTGGGGCAAGCTAGCTTTTGTTTACATGCCCAAGGTAATTCCCTCGGCTGATAGTAGAAGGAGTTCTAACACAACTCTTGATAAGGGAACGCCTTACAGATAAAGCAGTGTGTGCTTTTTCAGTAAAGACATTATTTGAAGTTCTAAAACAAATAATGCCAAAGTAAAGAACACTTTTAAAGCCAATAACAGAAAAAACAAAAACGCATTATGTGTCCTTTAATGTAATGCTTCGATGTCCAAAAAGCCATGTATTTCCTCTAAAGAAATCATGACAGATTGAGAGACAAAATCTGACCAATATTTGCACATTTCTTGCAAACACTTTAAAAACCAATAGCATCATTATTTTAGGTCATTTTGCACAGCTTTAAACCATTAAAACAGAACTGGTGCCAGATGGAAAGCTCAGGGGGAGGAGTAACAGTGACGGGATAATCCTGGGGCATAAAGTGACCAGAGCCTCCACCCCAAGGCCAGCGTGTGTGCTCTTTATGCCTCTGTGCCTGTGCAAGCGTGACCGAGACACAATATTTAGAGTCAATTTGTCATAGGAGACCGGCTAAAGATAAGCAGCACACATCCCTCAACACCCATAAGGCTTTGAGCGATAGCATTTAGCCAGATGGAGAAAACTTGGCTTATTTCTCGGGGGTGCATATATGCTGGGAGTGGATGTACAGACAGCCACATTAACAAGTGAAAACCCATTTGCCACGACGACAGATGTGCATGTAACCAGATGTGCAGGATACACACAACCAATGACAGGAGCCAAGCCTGTGTTTCAAATGTGCTTGTGCTGCTAATGGGCAATGTTTAACACCGACCAAATACAGATGTGTAAACAGCTAGGGGATAACTGGAGATGAAAGGATGATTCAGAATTTGAACAAAACTGAAAAAACGGTCTGATGGTAAACAGGAATTTGATCAGATGAGAATTCAACAGATACAAGCGCAACAAATGAGCATTTACTTGGCACAAACGATGCATTTCTCATACTGTTTTTGGCCTTTAAACGTGCTCTTTACAATTCCTGCTTTTGAATCTCATGTTTTAGAACTTAAAATGATGCTCATGTATAGAAAACACACAGAAGCTAGCTATTTTGGCAATGTAGCAGACATTCTATTGTAAGCTCCCAGTTGTAATGAACGAGGGCAAAAATACTCAGAACAAACGATTTATTGACGTAAAAGCAGAGCAAGAGACCAACGTATTTCTACTTTTGATGTCATGATCCAGGTAAAGATGAAACGAAGTGCTCAAAGGGAGAGGACCTCGTAAACAAGGTTGAAGAAACAAGTGTGTTTGAAGAAAAATACAACTCTGTGTGATTCTGTTAGCCGTTTGTGTTCAAAGCAGAGTTATAGCTAGTTATAGCACTGTTCTATGGGATGGACTGAGGCGACTGAGCATTGCAAAGGGTTTCCTTAGGTCTGGATTATCATAACATTAACTTCTTTATCAAAGCGCTTGTGCTAGGGCTGTGTCATATCATACCATTCATGATATCTCATAACTGGCTCTTAGGAAATTTGGAATATTGCAATATAATTCGCAACTCAGTTGCGAAGGGGACAGACAGAGATTGCTGCTAATTGCGAACACTAACCCTTGATACGCAATAACGACTGTGGAGGCTAGAGCTACAAGTTAATCAATGAATAGCAACTAATCTATTATTGAAATAATTGTTAACTAATTTAGTAATCGGATAACAGTTAACTGGTTTATACATAGGTTCCAAAACATGCCATGAGCTAAGAAAAGTTTTATGACCTCAAATTGCATGAAAATGGCGTGGAAGATGTGTAAATTTAGTGTAGTTGATGAAAACACTCTTGTCGATAACCACCAGGATCCTCAAACAACTTCACGTTTGGGTCAAATTTGGTCAAAATATTTTCATCACGTGACTCTTTCTAAACAACTAATCAATTAATAAAAAGAATAATCCATATTGTAGCGATCCTGCAGTAATGTTCAGGACTTGTTCTAGTTGTTTATTGCATTGTTATTTTGTGTTCATGTCACTATGTAATGGAATAAGATAGGGGGGCAGGCCGAGTGCAGGGGGAGGAGTCTGAGGAGGTGCGGGAGAGAGAGGAGGAGTAACACGGAGGCTGGGAACGGGTTTTGGAGATGAGTTTTTGCTGTGTTGTTGATTGATTTGGCGTGGTTACGGCCGACAGTGACCGGTTCTGTTCTAACAATAAAACTGGAGACTGTAAACAGCTCTGTCTCGTGCATTACCTCCGGCGAGATGCTACACTGGTGTCAGAAGTAAAAGTTCGGAGGTCTCCTGTCCGTCTCCTGTTCATCTTCGTTAGCCTTCTGGTCGGGACCTGCTCGTTAAGGATTGCATCATGTCTGTGCAGCGAGGCAAGTCCGGTGCTCGTCCTAAAGTCAAAGAGGAGGTGATGGACAAGGATTATGGTGAATTCCGGGGGCTTGAAATGGACCATGGTCGTACATTTGAACATGCGACTCGCATAAGGCAGACAGCCATGAAGCTAGCTGCTGGCCGACGCTGGCCGGCAACACGTGCTCTTCGGACCAGCGACTGCCCACCGTGAGCGCAGAGCCAAATGTAAACAAATATGGCGACGCCCGGGGTGAACAGCTACAAGTGAAGGCGAAATATTCTGGAAAAGCTGATTGGGATGCATTCCATGCCCAATTTGAACTGTTGTCCTAGAGCTGCTGGCTGGTCGATGGAAGTTAAAGCGCTCCAGCTCGCCTCTGTGCCTTACTGATGATGCCCTGTCATGTTTGCTATTGCTAAGCCCAGCGGAGAGGGATGACTACTGGGCTTTGGTTGGAGCTCTGCAGAGGCGTTTTGGACAATGTAACCAGCCAGATGTCCTTCGCTCAGAACTGGCAAGCAGACATAGACTGGCGGGAGAGCCGCTCAGAGTTTTGGCTAGCGATATCGAAACTCTGACGAAGAGCTTATGCCCACATGCACACTGGGGTGCAGAGTGAGCTTGCCAGGGACCAGTTCATTCGAGGCCCCTGGCCCCCGTGAGCTGCGTGATACAGACACAACTGGCACACCCCGTACCCTGCAGGAGGCACTGGAGCTTGCGGAGAGAGAGCGGTGAGCAGCTGCTGAGGGTGGTCCTTTGGTGAGGGCTGCTGTGCATGATGGTCTGGGTCAAGAGAAACCGGCCTGGGTTGCTGAGCTGACAGAATTGATCCGTCTTGATGTCGCTGCAACCACCACGCAGTGGCACTTTTCGCCCAGCGCCGTGGTCCACCTGTGTGCTGGGCGGTGTGGACAGGCTGGCCACATCAGTGTGCGATGCCCCCAGAACACTGGTGGTCAGGAAACGCCCGAGGTCTGTGTAACTGGGACCACACAGGCCCCCACCCCTGTGTCCCACCCTGCCGTGTCGAAAGTGGGCCGGAGCCCAATGGAGCAGTCGGGAGCGAGGCTCCACTCCCCAGAAGCAGATGGCGCTGCTGCGAATCTTCGAGGGTGGTGGGCTGGACGCATGCAGGAACTTTTGTCATGTTCCTATTACCTTGCAAGGAACAGCATGCATAGCCCTTGTTGACACTGGCTCCACTGTAACACTGATGAGACCTGATGTGGTTCCGTCTGGGACATTGCTGGAACCTACTGTTGTAAAGCTACGAACTGTGACTGGCGAGCTCGCCCCCATGCTTGGTAGGGGTTAGTGGCCATACAGGTGGGAGAAATGTCAGTGGACTTTATGGTGTGGGTTGCTGCGGTACAGGATCCGTGCATTTTGGGTCTGGACTTTTTACGGGCTGCTCAATGTGTTTTAAACCTGGGTAATAACACTGTGACTTTTCCGAGGGGTTCGGCAGTTGAAATGGTATACCCTGCACAGGTTCCAAACCCATGTCGAGAGGCCGCTAGAACAGTAGAGACACAGCAGCAGAGCGACTTGCAATTGGCTCACTCCCCTTTGACATTGCCCACCACTCCCCACTCCGACGTGAATGTTCCACATCCTGCTCCGGACCAGCTACCTTCTCCGGAAGTAGTGGACAGAGTGGCTTCTATAAGGGAGATATGGCAACGCAACAGCACCTCTTTAGAAGCTGATCAGCGAGAGGCATTATGGCACTTGTTACTGGAGTACAAAGACATTTTTGCCCTTTCAGAAGAGGAAGTGGGTTTGACTCACCTGGTGCAGCACGAGATCGATACTGGGGACACGCACCCGATCAAGACACGCCCCCGCCGGCTCCCTTTGGCGCATCAAGCGGCTGCTGATAGCGCAATCGACGAAATGCTCATGGCAGGCATTATTGAGCCCTCTGACAGTCCCTGGGCCTCGGGGGTCGTGATGGTTAACAAGAAGAATAACCCCAAAATGAGGTTTTGTGTTGATTATAGACCATTGAACAGTGTGACAAAAAAAGACTCGTACCCGCTTCCACGGATTGACGAGTCCTTGGACTTGGTATCTGGCTCCTCCTGGTTCACCTCGTTAGACCTGCGTAGTGGCTACTGGCAGGTGCCCCTCAGCCCAGATGCCAGACCGAAGACTGCTTTCTGCACTGGCCGAGGACTGTGGCAGTTTCGGGTCCTCCCCTTTGGTCTGTGCAACGCCCCAGCCACTTTTGAAAGGCTGATGGAAAAGGTGCTGACTGCCATTCCCCGCCAGGAATGTTTAGTGTACTTGGATGACGTCCTGGTTCATGGGAGCTCTTTTGAGACTGCCCTGGGATCCCTCCGGCAGGTCCTACACAGGATCGCTGCAGCAGGCTTGAGGCTCCACCCCAGCAAGTGCTGTTTCATGAAAAGAGAAGTGGAGTTTTTGGGGCATAAGGTTGGAGGGGAGGGTATCGGTACTCTGGAGGAAAAGGTGCGGGCAGTGAGGGACTGGCCAACCCCCACTAACATAAGGGAGCTGAAGAGCTTCATCGGACTCGCTTCCTATTACAGGCGGTTTGTGCGTGGCTTTTCTTGTATTGCCGCACCCCTCTTTTGCCTGCAGCGAAAAGACTGTGACTTTGTTTGGACACCCGAGTGCGACCAGGCCTTTGACACTTTGAAAAGGGCATTGACTGAGTCCCCAATCTTAACCCCTCCAGACCCCAGTCTGCCATTTGTCATGGACACAGACGCTAGTGATGTGGGGATGGGGGCGGTGTTGAGCCAGTTAGGGTCAGAAGGGGAGAAAGTAGTTGCGTACTTCAGCAAGACGTTCAACAAAGCCGAGCGACGCTACTGTGTGACTCGCAGAGAGCTACTGGCTATTGTAAGAGCAATAGGGCATTTCCGGTACTACCTATGTGGCTTGCCGTTCACTGTGAGAACTGACCATGCTGCCCTCCAATGGTTAATGTCCTTTAAAGAACCAGAAGGCCAGCTTGCCCGCTGGTTAGAGGAACTGGCGGCATTTGATTTCAAGGTAGAGTACAGAGCTGGAGGTCGCCATGCCAGCGCTGATGCGATGTCCAGGCGTCCCTGTGTTACTGATAGCTGCCGCTACTGTGAGAAACGAGAAGCCAGAGAACAGGAACTCCGCGCTGAGGAGAGGCAGGGTTCCTCGTGCGCCAGAGACGGGCCAATGTGTAAGGTGGTGCAAATTCATGACCCCCCTGAATGGAGAGCTCAACAAGAACTTGATCCTGACTTGCAACCTGTGCTACAGTGGGTGGAGTCAGGACAGAGGCCACAGTGGGGTGAGGTCGCCAGGTTCTCACTAGCCACGAAAGGACTTTTTGAAAAGTTTGGGGCTCTCCGGGTGAAAGAGAGTGCTCCAGAGGCGTGGAAAGAACCAGCCACTGGGGAGGAGAGGTGGCAGATTGTGGTCCCCAGAACTCTCAGAGACTCGTTCTTGAGGCATGTCATGGAACTGCGGGTGCAGGACACGAGTCTCAAAAACCCTCCGTAGACTCCGACAAGGTTTTACTGGGGCCAGCTTAGGAGGGACGTAGAGGACTTTTGTCGCCGCTGTGACCTCTGTGCCGCCTACAAGGGCCCACCTGGCCAGTCAGCGCCGCAGAGCTCCAACAGCTAGCAGTGGGGCCCCGATGGAAAGGGTGGCAGTAGACATAATGGGCCCATTCCCCAAGACTGAAAGGGCAACCGTTATGTACTTGCTGCCATGGACTACTTTACAAAATGGCCAGAGGCCTTTGCCATCCCAGATCAGAGAGGCAGAAACTGTGGCTGACACCCTGGTGGAGGGCATGTTTTCAAGTTTGGGGCAGCTGAGATCATCCACAGTGACCAGGGAAGAAACTTCGAGTCTGCGGTTTTCTCAGCTATGTGCGAAAGATGGGGATACAAAAGACGGACTACCCCAGTATATCCTTCAAAGTGATAGGCTAGTCGAGCGTTTTAACAGGACACTGGCAAAACAACTCCCCATCGTCACTGCAGAACATCAAAGAGATTGGGACATGCATATTCTCCTTGTCCTGCTGGCCTACAGGTCTTTGGACCAGGACTCCACATCGTGCACACCTGCTCTACTCATGCTGGGTCGAGAGCTGCGGACTCCAGCAGAAATGTTTTTGGCAGACCTCCAGATAGTCCGGCAGTTCCACCAGGCCCAGAATACCCGGAGGCTCCAGGACCGGATGGAGTCTGCTCACACTTTTGCACGTGACCAGCTACAGAAGGCGGATACGGCAGAAAAGAAATTATGACATCAAAGCCAAAGGAATGGACTTTAAGGCCGGGGACCGGGTGTGGGTGTTTAGCCCTAAAAGAAAGAAGGGGAGGTGCCCAAAACTGGACTGTCACTGGGTGGGGCCTTGCGAGGTACTTGAGAGGCTTGGGGAGGTTGTGTATAGGGTGCAGCTGCCACCTAGGGGTAGAAGGGTGGCACTTCACAGAGATAGGTTGGCCCCATACAGAGGCGTGCGCACTCGCATAGCGGCCTAAACCTACACCCCAGAGAGACAATGAAGACCCACCCAGGGTTTTATTAACTGTTTCCCCCACACTTTCCCCGCTATCTCCCCCACCCCAGCAACATGTTCCTAGGTTGCTGGCAGTCACTCCGCAAAGGCCACAGAGGCAAAGAAGGGCCCCAGGTCACCTCAGAGATTTTTTTATGTGATCCCTCGGGGCGAGGGACTTAGTGAGGGGAGGGCAGTGTAGCGATCCTGCAGTAATGTTCAGGACTTGTTCTAGTTGTTTATTGCATTGTTATTTTGTGTTCATGTCACTATGTAATGGAATAAGATAGGGGGGCAGGCCGAGTGCAGGGGGAGGAGTCTGAGGAGGTGCGGGAGAGAGAGGAGGAGTAACACGGAGGCTGGGAACGGGTTTTGGAGATGAGTTTTTGCTGTGTTGTTGATTGATTTGGCGTGGTTACGGCCGACAGTGACCGGTTCTGTTCTAACAATAAAACTGGAGACTGTGAACAGCTCTGTCTCGTGCATTACCTCCGGCGAGATGCTACAATATTAATGACTGAACGTCTCTGTTTGGTGTCAAGTATATCGTCAATAATATTGTTATCGCAAATGTTCTCTTTTCCATTATGCCCCGCTCTCGTCTGTGCACAGTTCTGAACCATGAGTGAAGAACGTGAAGAAATGCTAGTCCCGCCCACCTGGTCCATTCACTCTCTCTAATGTACCATGACAGAAAAACAACTGTGTGTGCGTTTCTTTTTTCCACCAACACTGCTTTTACAACTACCGGACAGAGTGAAAAGCAAGTTTACTTCCAGGGCCAGGAGTGATGATAGTTGAGCTCCTTTGGGTAAACTTCGGTCAAAGGTTACGTCCATTATTGTTACAGCTCTCTTCAGCAGGTTCTTTGGTCAAACAGCCTGATTAGGATGCATGTGTTGAGGGCCTTGGTTCTGAGCTGAGTCAGCCAAACCCCAAGATCTGTACCTTCAAATTAGCATACTGCATGTGCGTACTTCGTTATTCAACACTCACTCATCTTCCATCTCAGCGTCCTTCAGTTTTTGCGCGTCCACGCCACAGATCCCAGCGCACACACTTTTAGCATCACAAAGAGAAAGTTTTGATGAAGTAACGGCATAAACTTTCTTAATACTGCGTGTGTTAGTCATACTCTGGCCGTCACGAGCACTGGATCTGCACGGTTGTATTTTGGTCGCCAGTGCATGTTGTTGCTGGGCGATTAGCACCATGATTGGCACTTGGATCCGAAATAGATCGCAGAGCCACGAAGAACATCACACCCTGCTCAGTCTGGAGGTGGGAGAACTAATAATGAACCCGAAGACGTCTCTCCATACCCACAAGTTACATGTTGCTTCATTTTCAAACATTGAAATTAGATTAGATTTCATTTTATTTTATTGCAATAGACGGCACACACATATATAGCCGGGGTTACCTAACTGGCAGAGGAGACTGAAGGCCTAATTACTGGTGTCAGACGTGGCGTTGGTGTGTTTAAGTGAGTTTAAATGTAGGAGAGTGAGTCAGATTGATATTATCAGCACCGTTGACATCATCTGTGTTAAAGCATGCTTGATCTGTTGGCTTTGAATTAAGAGTAAAGGTTTTCATTTTATATGCTTGGAAAATATATTTTAGAAGCTTAATTGCAATATTTATCATAATTATGCTGATATGGACTGAAGAATAAGTGTTTAATAGTATATTTTATGGCTAACTCTTAAATCAAAGAAAATGGACTCCTTAATTATGAATTAACACAAATGAATTGCTCTCTTGTTTTGACTAAACTCACTATTAGATCCAGGTGACCCTTGAAAAAAATTCCAATTTGCATTCATACATGGATATAATTGAATAATTTACCTTTTTGGAGTGTCCTGAACATACCTCTGTACCAAAAAAGATAGTAAAATATCACAATTGCCAAATTTAAAGAACTAAATAGTGGCACTGACATCATTAGTCACGTTACAAGTTTTTTTTTGTACAAAAACATCAGATTTGGTAATGGTTTAGTAGGTGGTGTGCTGTGTATCTTTTCAACTTAAAAAGCTGTGCCATGACTTAAGTTGAAAAACACTTTTTATATTATACAGGGAGGCTTTACCTGAAGAAGGGAAGGAGCAGGAGCAGCGCTAATATCGTGCTTTTACATTTGCACTTAGAATCCGTCCTCACATGTTGAGTGCAGATCACTCAGCAGCAGATGTTTACAAACGGTGGGGATTTGCTCCGTGCAACAGAACAAACCAAAGATCTCGAGCTGAAAATAAAACTTGCGTGTCAGCGTTGATGAACCAAATAGTGCATAAAAGGACACTGGAAGGCGCCAGGTCAAACCGAGCAGCTGCATCTGTCGCCATAAGAGCCGGTTACACCCGCAAGTGGCACTGAAGGGCCTTGAACCCGTCCAGCCTGTTTGGTCATGTACATATGTTAGAAAATACTTGAATGAAAAAGTGTTACGCTTCAATATCAACATTTAAATAAGCATGCACTGTTATTAATCACCATTGATCATATTTCAAAAGTGTGATTAATCAGACTTTCATTTTCATCAGAAATAGCCGATACCACTTTCTAATGACTGTATTGTCCTGTGATTAAATTAATTTTTTTTTGTCTAGTTGTAACTTTTGCATGTTCACATAGTGTCATTGGCATTACTGTATGATTTATCTTAAGGTCAACGGTGTGACTGTGAAAACACCCAAAAGACTTGCCTCTCCTCTCTGCTCTGCGGCACTTTTGCACTTACAGGATTCAAATGGAAGTCTATAGCAGTCACATTATCACCCAGCACTGGCATAAATATACATTCATTTGCACCTCTCCTCTGCCTGAATGTTTCTGAGAATAGCTCTTGAAATTTATCAGAAGATACCGTCACCAAAAGGATTACACACTGTATAAATCAATGTGACGCACTGTGTAATAATCTGTAACAAATACGTTTAATAGTTTTAATGCACATTGTGTGGTTTTACATATATTCATGTATCTACCAAAGAGCTCAAATCAGCTAACTCGGGCACATTTACGTAGTTGTTGTACACTATTGTACAATAAAGTGTAATTAGGCTGTGATAAAGAATAAGTGCACTCGAATACGCTCAAATTCTGTTCAACCAACGCAAAAAATGTTTACAGGGACAGTATATTTCAACAAAACATCATGAGGAATTATATCAAATTGAGCAATTGGTCAGAAACGGGAAAGTAGAGAAGTTCAAATGTTTTTTTAGGTATTTGTACTTGCATAAATGTGCAATGAATATTTTGACCTTACTACATTTAAGAACAGGTATCTGTACTTTAACAATTCAAGCCCTAAATCACAACAGTAACAAGGTAACTACATTGATCAATAACAGAAAAGCAGAAATTAACCTTTTTTTATTTTTTATTTGTGCGGTAAAAGTAGAGAACAAAAGAAACAGAATACACTCACCAGGACACCATGTCTTCTTCACTCCACTACATTTTTTTTTTAATTGAAAGTACTTTTTATGTTTGAGTGGTTATTTTTAGCACATTCATTGTGTCATCCTGAATAAAGGTTTTGAGTTCCAGCTCAAACTAAAAGCAAATGAAAATATAGACTAGAAAAATGAAGGCATGGATTTGAATAGATATTTGCTGAAAAATACGAGCACAAATCTTTATCAAAATCATTACAATTAGCACTTTAACACTTCTCAAATCTGTGTGATAAACCTTTACTTTTTTTGTAGTTTTGGAGTTATTTGCACTTTAACACGAGTATATCTCTGTCTTTACTTTTAAATTTAAAGTACAAAACAACCATATGCAGGAATTTTGATGACTATAAAGACACATCAATGTCTTGGAAGTGCTAAATGTGTTCCCCTGAGCTTTTTGGGTGAAAGTTTCTGACTCTGACATAAGCACTTTAATGAGCCAATCAACCTCCAGCGTCAGCCCGTGATCAGCAAAGTGGAAGAAGTCGCTTTCCACCAGCTCCACTTAACCCACACACCGACTCTCGCGTACATACAAGGCCCCGTCGTATCGCTCAAGTGCCCTCAAAGTTAAAGCGCCGCAGACAGTAAAGCGTCGGGTTGAATTTGGAACATTTTTAACATGTTGGAGGCATGTAAAATCAGCAATGTGGAATGATTTGACCGAGTTTGACAAGGGGGAAATTGAGATGGCAAAATGACTTGGTCGGTGCATCTCGGAAATTGCAGCTCGTGTGGGATGTTTTGTGTCGGCTCCTATCGAAAGTGTGCCGTGGAAGAAAGTGGTAGTTGATGCGTGTGGAGAGCAAAGGCTGCAAAGTCCAATGGAACAGGTGCAATTGTAGCTTGAATTGTTGAGGAAATTACAGCTGGTTTGACAGACAAGTGTAAGAATATCTGTTTGTGGCATCGGAATATAGCCACCTGACTTTCTCCATGGACTCTACATCGCCAAGAGAAAAAGATATATGCGACAAAAGCGTCCGTTCTTGTCTGCCCAACCAAAACACAGAGCTTAGAGGGACGTTGTATCCACTTTCCAAATTTCATAAATCAAATAACAGTTGCATCAGACCAATCTTTTTCTACTACGTTTCTGTGTTGTTTCTTTCATGCACCAAAAACGTCCCTGTCATGCTATTGTATTTGAAAATAATTGGTAATAACTGTCAAAAAAGAAAATCGGTACACGGTCAAATTCTTCTGATTAGTTTAAAATTACGTTCAATTGAACTTTACCTGAATTTGTCAACTAAAAGAGTGCAAACACTGTTTCTCAAACAGGGGTACGGGCAATTACCAGGGGTACTTGGAATGGTTTCAGGTTTTAAAAGAGGATGAAATGTACGTTTATCTGAACAAAAAAAGGGTTATTAGTTGTAAATTTAGCATATTTTTGTAGTATCTTTGACCATAGATATAATAAAAACAAAAATATATTAGTAATAATTGACAATATGTGACTAATAAACCCATTTATTTACTCCAAGTGTGAGACAAAGCTTTGGGGGTACTCGAGACAAAACCACTGGGAACCACTGCTTTAGAACAACAGCACACAAACCGGATACTTGTTGGGCCCCTCAGTCCAAAGCTGTGGCCCCGACAAATGCTTTACATGATAAAAATTATTACTAAAAATCATTCATTTCTAACAAATACACAACACTTCTGATGTTTATGTTCCCATAGCCAGTTTCCAATCATTTGTTTTCAGATTTAATTTGCAAAAATGTGTACTTTGATGACTTGACATGTCTGTGGTGACCCCCTGAAATCTCAGGCGCCGTAAACTGCAGTAGGAGATCTCACAAAACTACAAAGAATTTTCATAATCTGACCATACCCCTGGTCCACAATGCTTACAAAAGATTATGAGATTGCATAAATTCACTCAATAACAACTTAATAGCTCAATAACTGGAATTATTTGTGAAAAAAATTGTCTGTATAAATCTTGTAATGTAAAAGTTTCATCACCATCGATTTATCACTCTACCTACCAACTAACACTTAAAACCCTAATTCAGTGTATGTCCATGGACAGTAACAAAGGTGAAAGGTCAAAGGTCAAATGTATTTATATAGCACATTTCTAAACAGATAAAATGCCCCAAAGTGCTGCACAAGTTCAATAACACAATACAGAGAAAACGATTTAATACTGAAAATTTGAACGTAAAAAGATATGCGCAGGTGTACTAAAAATGTCTACCTCAGTTTGGATTAAAAGCCAGTGCAAAAAGATGAGTTTTTAGCAACAATTTGGAAAGCTGAAAATAACTTATGTTCAGGGGAAAAGCGTTCCACAGTTTAGGACCAGCAACAGATAAAGTTCTGTCTCCTTTAGATTTGAGTCTAGACCTGGGACAGTCCTGTGTGTGCTGTGTGCAGAACAAGCCTTTCAGATAAATAAGAGGGGGCTAGATTGTTTAGAGACTTATAAACAATCAGTAAAATCTTAAACTGGATCCTGAAGACAACAGGTGAACAGTGGAGTGAGGACTGCACGGGGGTAATGTAGTGCCTTCTTCTCGTGCCGCTGAGCAGGCACTTTCACCACTGAACTGATCTGTTTGTCAAGTTTAAAGTTATTATCGAGAAAAACAGCAAGACTTTTCACAAGAGGAGAACAATAAGATGAAAACTCATTAGAAACATTTTGTGAATCAGGGCAATCACCGTATATTACAATTACAGTCTTTTTGTCATTCAGATTTAGAAAATGCAGCTTAACTTCATTTATGCATTGGTGAAGTGTTCCAACAGAGTCTGAGAGGCAAATAAATGTGCACATCATCAGCAACAAAGTACACAAGTAAAAGTACTAAAACGTAAACATTTTTAAGTGTCTGTACTTTCCTCAAGTCATTTTTACAAGAGATACTTTTTCCTTTTGTATCACTACATTTGATAGTGATCTGTTCTTTCTTCTTCACTACATTTTGTGAACTGGACTGAAAAGTAGAAAGTACTTTTCACATTTGAGGGGTTGTTTTGTGGCACATTCATGGTGATGTTCTGAGTAGGTTTTGAGTTCAAGCCCCAACTTTAAGCAAACAAAAATATACACATACAATTCTCTAGAACAGGGGTGTAGCATCAAATTCTGGGCCCCGGGTACAAACCTTCTCTGTGGGCCCCTAATACATAATTTTTTATTTATTTATCCACACAAATGTGGTTATTAGTATTGTTTTTTCATTCACTTTTGCTAGAGTATACACCCTATGGTTTCTGCAATTTCTCTTATTCTGTCTGACAGATTGTGAAAGTCCAGCAGAATATCAGTCCAGTCCAATGATTTTCCTCTTTTTTAAAGGGTGATGGGGCCCTCAGATGTCATGCGTAACTGTATTTAGTCCCCCCCTTCAGTCCGACGCACCCTGCTTTAGAAAAATTAAGATAATTCTTTATCAAAATCATTACAGTTAATGTTTTTAAATGTTAATGTTTTTAAAGTGCATTTTCAAACAGATACTTCAAAACTTTTACTCAAGATTTTTTATGTGATACCTCTACTTTTATTTGAATCCTTACTTGTACTTCAGTACCAAACATAAGTACTCCTCTTGTGTTCGTGATTGTGGTGGTGGAAAATCGTCAAATGAGCATGTATGGTGTAAAATGACTGACTAAAGCTAAAACCCTGTAATGAGAGGATAGACTGGATGGGCTGGCAGTGGGAGGAGAGAGGGCTGTGCAGTAAAGAGGTGGAGGGAAAGGCCAAACCTCCTCCTCATCAGCATCAGATCCCCGGGGAGACCGTGGAGCCTTGATTATGCATTCAGCTTTCCCACAAAAAGCAGCCAGCCTTCACAAAATACAGCTCTGTCAGCCTATACTTCAGCACAGCCTGACCTTCATCGAGCGAGCAGCGCAATTTAGCAACTTCTTAAAGATACTCAAGTAAATAAGCGTCTGTGCCATGTTTGCCAGCCCGGCCTGCCATGTGACTTTCTCATATTCTTTGAGCGTTAACAGTCGGTTGTTGTATGTTGTGGTCTTGTTGTCCTTCAAAAGCGCGGGGAAATCCAGCCGGCCGCCATTTTGGATCAAGATATTCTGGCGTTAGACATGCTGCAGCGAATTTAAAAGGGATATATTACTTTTATGACATTTTACAACAATGTTTACTCATCATTAGTTTCCTCAAAGTTGTATTTTGATTGATTCATGTACGTCTGAGTAATCCTGTATTGTTTTGAACGCTCAGAAAATTCCTGTTTTCACCTACCCCCTATCTCTGCCCACATCTTTGTCCATAGTATGTTCTTATATACAGTGTGTATATGTCACATAGTCATTTTTCACAAACAAAAACATGCAAATGTTCTTATTCACCTTATTCTGCCCCGCCCACTTTTGCCTCTTTTTGCCACAGATACACACTTTTGTTGTAAACGCACTTCTGTTTGACGAGAACTCCGTTAAAGCTAATGACGAACGCGGGAAAAGTCTCGCCACTAAAATGTTACATAAAGTAGGTTGATTTGTATAAAATGTTTAATGAACATGAGCAACAACAAGTCAACAACGCTCCGATTTCCTGGTCAGTCTGAAAACGGCTTTTTAGTCCGTGTAGAACTTATTTTCTGTTGAGCTCATCTGCTCCATGTAAACTAATACAACGGAAACAAGACGGCGGCGCATACGGCAACTTCCGGAATAAGGTGAATAGTGAAATGTCACTAGGAAGAGGCGGGGTTTATCAGATCTCCAGTTTTGAACAGGAAGTCAATGGAACGGTTTCTATCACTAAGCCATTTTAGACCAATATTGCATTTTTCAATTAAAAAAAAACATAAAATTATGATTTACATATGTTACAGTTCAATGCTAAGCACCTGATAAAAAGCATAATATGTCTCCTTTAAGATCATCTTTGAGGTTTAGTACAAAATAGCATCGTGACATAAGGTAGAGAAAAGATGTCTGTTTTTATTTTTATTTAGTCAACACCTTATTTATGCATGCCTTATTCCATCATAGTTTGTACTTTTACTATTATTATTCATTGTTTCATGATGCACCATATCAGCAAGTATTTTAAAGTGTTACCAGAAATTCTTGGTCAACTATAGACGCGTCCTTTGCATCGTCGATAAAAGGGAGCAATAAGCGCTCAAAATGACTATGAATTGCCATAATCTGACCATCTATCTGAGCCAAAACGTTCACACAACATAAGATTGCATAAATTCACTCACTGACAACTTTGCACGCAGAAAAGTACCAAGAAACGGTGCATTTATTTGTAAAAAGCAGAATAAATGGATCAAAAATCTCCCAAAAATTCACTGTGTCTTCTGCTTTTGTCCTTTGTAAATCTTTATAATCCAATTAAAATTATAACTTGGCTCATAAAAAGTTTGGTTGACTAATTAATCCACTTCCACCATCGACTGATTAAGCCACTCAGCAAATAACGCCTACAGCCCTAAATCAGTGTTTGCCAGTGACGGAAAGTAAGAACAAAAGTAAAAATACTGTATTTAAAACTTATTTTTTTAATCCAAACTCACTCATTTTTACAGTGGATATTTTTACTTTCGTGTCACTACATTTGAGAGCAAGTATGTGCACTTTCTACTGGACTAAAAAGTAGGAAGCAATTTTCATACTTGAGGTTTTTTTTTTCTAGCAAGTTTCTAGTTTGTGAATTTTGTTCACCAACAATGGCACTAAAACTTATTCTTCTTCTATATTGTATTTTTTGGTCTCTTTTTGTGAAGTAGAGCACATTTCCTCAGCGATTGTCATAATATTACTTGTGATTCACAACACTTTGCAAACTTTCTGACCTACAAACTAAACTAACTTCAGAATTTGTCACAATATAAAGTTGTTTTACCAATATATCTTCTAAACAGAATGTCTTATTTTTGAGAACTTCTACTACGAATAAAAGTAAATCTGAAATATCCCTATTTGCTTCATGTACCACAATATTTCTTTCACCCTGTTCTTCTTCCACGTGCAAACACCTGCCTACTTTTAAAGATTTTTTTTGCTCAATGTGTTGTGTTGATTAATCAATACGACTTAATTATCTGCACGGCAACTTTGACCATTCCATTTGTTTTATTGACTCTGTAGTTGACTCTGTGTTTGCATCGCCTTCAAACTAAAATGTAAATAAACTGTTGAAAGACTATAACCCTCAAGAACCCGTATGCACTCATGTATGCTCAAAATGGAAAAAAATAAAATAAAAAAATAGTGAGCAGTGATTTCACATTTTAGCTCTTGCAGTTACTTCAAGACTGCCAGAAAAAGTCAATTAATCCAATAACTCACAACTTTGATAAAAGCAGATTTCACTCCCAAACTTTAATATGCGCAATTTGGGGAAAATATCTAGTTTTTGTGATTTTTCTGACCAATATTGCAATAGCGATTAGATTTTGGATTTATGTTTTAATAATGGGAGTCTGGTCAAAATTCACCTTTTCTCCAGGAGAAATGACAGAAAGACTTAAATAGGCCTTAGTGCTGACAAACTGATAAAACATAGATCTAAACTACAGGGTTAGTAGTTTTTCTGCAGAATATAACAGGAGATGTTGTTGTTTGTGGAGGGAAATATGGTACTTGATTATGATTAGTGTTTCAGCCCTGGTTTTCAAGTATAATTCCAATAATCTGTTTAAGTGTGATTCAAATAAAAGTTTGAATACAATTTTTACTTCCAGTGCTCGTCATAATGAAAGTATAAGATGAAGCATTTGTTCTGAAAACATATTATACAACACACAACACTACCCTTCTACCTATAAAACTTTATAGTGTTCACATTTAAGGCGAGACGCTGCAGGTGGATAGGAAAAAATCTTAAATCAATTTGACATTTCTCCTGTAGTTTACTCACATAAATGTAAAAAAATAAATATATTACAAGTTTTTCACCATGTCATGTTTTCATAAATAAGGCATTTTATGTGTAAAAACAGCCAAAATTGCACATATTTTGGATATTTCAATTTGAAAATGAACAGAACCAGGTTTTAATTGTTTAGTTCATTTTGTACACATATTACTTACAAAAACCGAGGGGATTTTGAAGTTCTAATTTAGTTTAGCATAAACTAGATCTAACTGAAAATTGGGCTAAAAATTAAAATTTTGCCTCATTTTTTTACTTTAAAAGTTTAGGATTAGATCCACAAATCCTTCTGTACGTTCTGTAAAAATCTTGTTAAAGTCTATATGACAGGTTAGACTGCACATTTCACCAAAACTAGTGAATACGATTAAGAGTTTACTAAACATTTTACCTATTTGTCCTCAGTTTGACAGTTTTGGTAATGTTTATAATTGTACTTCCTGGTTGGACATGAGCACAAATATCATATTTAGACAAACATGAGAACCTGTCATATAGATTTTAAGTACAAGATTGTAAAGTTATGGCGTGGGTAGGTGCTACTTTGAGTGCTGATCTGTATGTCATAACTCAAAAATGTACTTTAAGAAAACAGCCTTTGAAATTACAATGTCTCAGAGAAATCTATGGATGAAGTGGATTAAACGAAGTAATAAAACATCTTTAAGAGCAGATTGGTGGGTAGAAGTTTGTTGTTTCCACATGAAAGCCTTGAGAGAGCAAACTGACCAAAAAAAAAAAAGTGTTTCATCTGTAGTGTCTCGCCAATACACCTAAACACATAATGGTTTGGTACCACTTTATAAAAACTCACTTAATCACTTAATACATGAACAAATAGTTAGTAACTATTTAATTAAAGTTAGGATTAGAGTACTAGTCACTTAGCCTGAATCATTCTCAATAAACTATTTGTTCACTGTTAAGTCTTGTCATGCTTTACTATGGCAGGAATAGTGCAGTTATTATTATAAAGTGTTACCAATGGTTCCAGTGTGTTCTTTTTACCAGTCGTTGAACACACACTTGTAATACTGTCCGTTGTGTGTTGTGTTACTTCATTACTGACTAACTTTGTGACCACTAACAGACAATCACCTCACCACAGACTTGTACCACAGAGAGGAGAGCCTCAACGTGACGCAGCTCGCCGGTGTCATCTTCAGCCCACGCTATCCTGAAGCATACCCTCGCAACCTGCTGTTGTCATGGAAACTGATGTCTCCACCAGGGAGCCGCATCCGCCTGGAGTTTGACAACAAGTTCGGTTTGGAGGGACCGGTGAATGGAGTGTGCAGGTAACTGACAAGGAATGAGAGAGAAGATGCCAAGTGAGACAAAATGGCAATATATCTGATTCTAATTCTGAAAGGTTGAGAATAAATACGTAAACAGCCGCTGGTTATACAGTCATTTGAGACTGTTTTTTGAGTACTTTGTTGCAAGTTAGTTGTATTTTTCTCTTCCACATACATTGTGTAAAAACAGTCAAAGTGGAACAATGGGTCCAATCTCTGTTGCACATATCGCATCAACCTGGACCTGGATTAAAGGGGCTGCACCTGATTTTTGCTGTTGTGAAACATGGAAAACAGAACTAGTCTTTACAACAGTCACATGTATCACTCGTTTTTAGCTAATGCATTACCATCCTAAATATTCACTGCAATGAGTTTATAATGTTAAGCTAACAAACATTAGCATGTTAACAACACACTTCCTGCTTCTCGTAGAATAAATAGATACAGAGAAAGCACTATGGTCTCATTTTCACACAAATATATTCTTTTACAGTATATTTGTAATGGGGCAACAGATTTTACGTGAAACAAAAATATGTACATGAACTAGTTCTGCTTTACACGTTTCAAAACATTAAAAAACACATACAACCCCTTTAAACCTGGAACTAATGCTGCATTCATGTGGTCGTCGGTGGTCATAGTTCTGACTTGTTTGTGTTCATGGGCTTTTATCTCAGAAAGTGGGGATTTTGATGTCACCAATGATAAAAAGCACAGTCTGCTCTTTAACTTTACACTCCCTAACCCTAAATTTAAGTATAATTGGGCCAACCAGTAGTTTTTCTTGGTTTTTGCCTTCTCAAACTCTAATTGTTAACTATCTCAATAGTTATTTGATTGGAAAACATTAAACTTTAAATAGCTAACGTTATATCTTAATTAAACAGTAGAGTTTGGTCTTTCAGGGCCTAATCTGTTGTGCAGTAAACCCCTATATGTAGTCATGTTTAGTCAAAAGGCTGAAATGTTTCAGATAAATTGACACATCAGCTGATTTTTGTCTGTATATGAGCACAGCAGTTGACAGCAAATGTGGAAGTTGGGCAGCAGCTTTTGACCCAGGTTCCCGTTGTTTTCCCGACTCATGTGTGCGTTCCTGTGCATTATTCAACTTGTAAAAAAAAATCCCCAAGTTCCCAATGACTGCATGAACGCAGAACTAACCAGGACTAGAAAAGGACCAAACCAACATTCCTTTAAAGGGGCACTATGTGTCTTTTCTAGTGAAGGGTCCAGCACCTGCTTGTTATTATTGCTTTGGAATGGTCTACAGTTTAGCATTAAACAAATCCATCTTTCGCTTATTCAGTTATGTGTGTTTATTACTAAAAAGATGCCTTGAAAAACATGTTTTTATTTTTTAAGTGTGGGGGGGTCACCTCTCCACAGATCTGACCTGTAACTTCACATGGTGGCATTAACAGCATGTCTTCATAGAGATAGAGAAGTCATGCATAACATCTCCATGGAGACAAGCAGGTGGCAGACCCTCTACCAGAAAAGTTACATAGTGCACCTTTAACTTTAAGACTAAGCAGTTTTTATCAGTATTATTTCCACTTTTACAGGGCTCAAAAGCAGTTGGCAGGAGCACCATGAGTTGTAGTGTAGTTTGGTCAAATTCATCTCCAGATACAATAGATATCTTATTTCTTTTACTCTGACAACTTAGTTAAAGAGGTAAATATCTTGACATATTTGGCTGCTATTGTGAGCCATCTTCAGAACGCTCACTGGTCTTGATGTCGTGTCTCGTATCAGCTGCTGCTGCTTTGTGATTAGGACCTGACAGGCTGCTCTGAGGCTCGATGGTCCTTGGAGAACAGTGCCCCGTGTGGTGAGGGGAGGAATGTCTGTGCCTCTCTTCCATATTTCAGCTGCCTCTTTTATCCAGTGTTTGAACTTATTGGTTTCAAGTGAGAGAGAAACTACTGGAAGACTCAGAAGGACAAAAAAAGACGAAGCTGATCAGGAAAACTGAAAATCCGCAACATCAGACAACTGCAAAAAGAGTAATCGTAAGGACTGGAATGGGGCTGGGGTCATAGGAGGACACATCACCACCAAGACCAGCGACAGTTCTGAAAATGACTCGCAGTAGCAGCTGAAACAAGGTGAACACACATCTCTAACAAGGTTTCCCAAAAGAAATAAGACATACAATATTTAGTAATTGTGCCAGTTGGACAGTGTTTCTATTCCTGCACATTTATACTTTGACGACCATGCAAACTATCCAAGTCGTCCTGCCTTCACCGGTGCATTCGTCCTGTAGTATTTGCACCACAGCCCGTCATCCCCAACAGGATTAAAGAGCAGCAGAAACAGGCGCACCAAGACGAAAGAGAGGACTTTCAGAGAGACGGATGCTCGGAGTCTGCTTTCTTGGCAAGAATCAGAAGAAGTTTGTCCTTGAGGGTTGAGGAGAAGAAAATAGACGTTTTAATCCCCGTATGCAACTGTGGCGTCTTTGTAAGCACTTTGTAGAAGAGAGAAGCAGCAGGAGGGAGAGGTGCGAGTGGGGGAGAGATCCACAGCACTGGCCACTGCTTCAAATCGTGCTCATTAGTTTTATGTACCGCATCTTTCCCTTCAAAGATTTTAGATGAAGATACAGCTGGACCTCAATTAAAATGGGGCGAAGTTGAGTGTTCAATATTAATAGAATTGAATGCACTGGTTGGTATATGTATTTTATATTCATAGAGGAATGTGAAACTGATCAGTGCATTGAAAGTTTTCCTGTTTATGCGCTTTTTTAAAATCAGTTTAGTCCCGTTTTAGAATTTATTTGGTCCTATTCTTGTCCTGGTTTAGTCCTGGGCAGCGTGTCAGTGTTTTAGACCACAAATTGGCAAATGAACCAAATGTGTACAAAAGTTGCAAGAAATTAACAATGAATAAAGCACCATGGATACATTTTAGAGCCAAAAATGTTGATTTAGTGTCTCATCCCACTTTAAATTTTTGATTTCAATCTGGAATGGGCGATACATTAGTTCTAATATTGGTACCAGACCAATTTTCACCGATAGATAAATATTTTGGGGTATTGCTGCATGTCTGTGAGCGCTAATGTGTCACTCCCAGTTTGTCCAGATTGGTCTATTTGAACCGACTCATGAGTAAAAATTGACATAGAAGAGTGATTGGGCTAAAAACATGGCCATATGTTTACACAATCATGCAACACATGATTGAATATACCAGATAAATACATTCTATTATATAACTCCACACAGAAAGGCCTTCATTGTAAAATACTGCACTTTTCTATACGTTTTAAGCCAGCACAGCACAATAGTAGCCCGTGAATCATATTTCTACCCATTTACTGTTTGGCGCTTCACTGTGGCACTGTCAACTCTAATTGAAGACTTGAAGACATTGTGTTCTAATGATCTGCAAAATGTGTAAACAACAGCTCCGCCTTGGGTACATTTAGTGTCTATTAAAACAAAACGGCTCCTTAAAAGTGGCCAAATGTGTGAGTCTGTGAAGAGAAACCATCATTAGCCATAGCAACGATATGATGTTTTCAGTTAGGAGTCCACCAAAAAGTTAGAAAAGCTGTGAGTGTGAAGCAGGTATCTTGGGTTATTATCGGGTGAGAAACAAAGCAAAAAAGGACTAAAAAGTCTGAAGATATAATTCATTTTAGCAGTTATTTAATTAAATGACACGTATAATGCAAAATTGACTTTTTGAGCTTCAGAAACATACTTCAAGTTGATCAATCCTCTTCCCACCGAGCCTCAAAAAATACTCATAGCCAAATTTCCCAGTTTTATGACATCTTAGATAGAGGTCCACGATTTCCTGTGCCGTTTTTAAGTCCTTAAATCATCACCAGATTGAGCATTTGAGCCATTAAATCGCATTCATTGCAACTGCATGGCTGCATTAGCATGTCAGGATACAAGCTAGGTTGCTGTGCTGCCAATAGACACTGCAACAACACAACAAAAATGCATAACAATATATATCCTTTAAGGTTTTGCAAAGTATCAAACTGTTTTTAAGAAAGCGCAGGATTTCAACATTAACATATAACATTTTTTGTACCGACGGCTGTTAAAGTATTACTTGTATGCCATAACATTTCCCCATTGTGTGTCACTCCAGCAACGACTATGTGGAGGTGGAGGACCAGACCACGGTAGCCTCCATCGTCTGGGGGCGCTGGTGTGGGAAGAAAGCCCCGTCCAGCCTCAACTCCAAAAGCAGTGTCCTCCGAGTCACCTTCAGGTCCAACGACTACTTTGTGGCTAAACCTGGGTTCAAAGCCTACTACTCCCTCCTGGTAAGAGCATGTCTCCTCACTATACCCTATACATGGCTTATGAAATATATAGATTTTTATTTCTTTTATCAAAATGGGCTGCAGGAGAATACCCAAAGGTAAAGACTTAGCACAACAAAGAGATTTAGGTGGATCAGAGAATAAGGCAAAGAGTGGATCGAGTAACACTGTCAGGAAAATGCCAAAATGTATTAGCCAGCGGTGCTATCCTCTCACGTCCACTTGACAGTAGAGGAGACGAGGAGGGAGGAGGGAGGGAGCATGCAAGTGTTCTCCTCAGGCTGTCAAAGGAACCAATAAGGAGATTAGCTTTGTCATTCTGTCAGGAAGTACACAAAAGAAAGGCAGATTCTGATTTGAGGTTGTTTCCTCCATTTCATGATAGAAATGGAGGAAATTAGGCAAAACGAGTGCTCTCTGCAGTATTTGGATTACTGTGTAGCTGTGCAACAGGTGTCTTTTTGAGACAAGGTGTTTTCACACAGAGTACCAAGAACTAAGTCCCCCAGTGCCTTTAGTCAGGGGAATCAGAATCAGAATCAGAATCAGAAATTGTTTATTGCCATTGTCAGTGAAATTCACAAACGTAGGAACTTGCTTCGGCGTAGGTGCAACATAAAGCAAAGGATAAAATATAAAAAATATATAAAAAGGCATGCATAAAATTAAGAATAAAATAGACTAAGATAGACTATATACAGAATGTACAGTTGGCAGATAGTGCAATGTGCGATGTGCAAATGTGAGCAAGTGGGACTGGGAACCACCCAGTCCCACTTGCTCACATTCACACCAGGTCAGGGGCTGAAAGTGGGTCTTTAACATTTGCATCAGTTTAGTGTGGAACATTTAACGTGGGAGTAAAAATGTGTTTTTCTTCCGTTTGTCCTATTGAGCACTGTAAACTATGCACACAATATTGTGATACACACAAAAAAGGAAAAACAGACATCGACAACTGTGAATTATTCACAGATGCTACTAATTAAGAACTGTAATTTTTGAGCTACTGCATATTTGGAATAATTTCTCTTGAGGATAAATACAGTTTGTCAAAGTCAGAGAATGATTGAAACATATTTCACCCAACAAAGGCAGCAGAGTTTAAATATTCTTGTGTCACCAAAAGGTTGCTGGTCTGACTGGAAAGTACCAGCTCCAGAGCAGGAGCTAAAAAGTCCTTAAAGTGGTCCCTAGTTCTTACATTCGCACAGAGTAAGAACTAGGGACTGACTGGTAATTAAAAAAAAGGATAAGGTGCAAAAACAACTATATAATAATAATATTACAATAATATATTATAACTAAACTATAGTGGTTCAGTTCTTTTTCGCTTCTTGGCCAACAATCAACAGTTGAATTATATTTCGAAAGCTAAATGGAGCTCAATATTACTTAACATTTAGTTCCTTGTCATTGAAAATGGCTTAATAACAGAAATAGGTCCATTGACTTGGGTGAAAACTGAAATTTGCTGAGCACTCAAGCTTCAAATGCAGGACAATGCACAATTACTCAAACATGCATGAATAAATCCAAATACAACACAGAGTAAGGTAATGATGAGGGAACACTCTGATGGTTAAAAGTAACAAAAGTCTATTTTACATAATACTGTATGTCATTTTTAAGAATTTGGTCCTCAATCCAGATCATTTTCAAAACACCAGTTAAAGTTAAAGTATAACAGTCCTAAGGTTCTTTTGCCGTCAGAACAACAGTGCCCCGGGGTGGGACAGAGCACCAGACAGACAGACAGGCCATTACAGTCTATTTCCACTGATATGATTCATACTGGAGCTGTTTTCAGAACAGTGTTGGATCAAGTCAAGAGCCAGTCATCAAATAAGAATTTGATTATGCCATTACAGTAAAACGTCAACCTTCATTTATGTGAAAAGGGCAGGATCAGTGCACAGATGTATAGAACGCATAATAACATCTGCTGCGGACCTTGGCAGTGGTCACTCACTTGAATAGAACTGTTGCTTATAGAAACTCGGAACAAAAAAGGGAATGTATTGGAATAAGATTTCACTGACAATGGTGTGTTGGTGGTTGTATAGAATAGATACAACAGAAGAAAAAAAGAAAGAAGTACTCTGAACAAACCTCTGTCAAGACATTTCTTGCTGTGGAAAAATGGTACACATAGTGCACCAAATGGTGATTCGATCCAATGAGGTACAATAAAAACAGATCAAAGATGGTTATACATGGGACTCTGATTAAAAAGTAGTTGTGTTCTCATCTGAAAAGGACCCACTTTGTCTCTCTTTTCAGTTCTGCTGCTAAAGAGTTCAGTTTTTTGGTGTAAGCTGGTTGTCCAAAACCAAACATTGTTATACGCCTTGAGACTTTACAGTTTTCACTCTGAGCTGATCTGGTAACTGTCCCCCATTGCTCTAAGAAGAACTATATAGTCACTGGGAACCTGTAGAGCCTGCTGATTCAAGCATTTGTACAGGTTCAATGGCACAAATTGATGTAATTTTAATATACATTAACCCTTAACCCTTGCTTGCATCAATACGGCGTGGCTAGAAGTAATGAGTAAAATATATATCAAATAAGAATAAAGTCATATAATATCCTCTTTGCCTGTCCCTGAATCAATGGCCATTTAGTGCCATCTTTAGAGGGACCATTTTGTACTTTTTCAGCAACAATTGATTACTTTTCATGTAATCATGCAAATGGATCAACAAACAAATCAGAACTAGCAAAATCCCTGGCACAGCCCTAACTTTATTTGCAGGGATTTTTCACAGGTATTTAGACAGAACACAGACAGGCCCCTGAGGCAATCGTAGCCCACAACAATTCATTTGACTTCATTTGGAGCGGTTGATTGGCTCAGCGCTCTTTAGGCTCCCTCTAACCCACTGCAGTAAGAGCTTCTGTCACATCTATTCATTTACAAGTTGATTTAGTTTTGGAATGATTACATACTTCCATCCAGTAGTCCACGGTGAGTCGTTTCCTCTTGCATATACAGAACACAGAACAACGAACCGAAGATCAAGGTAAATTATTTTACTAGGTTTAACGAGTAGATAACTGGATAACTGTCCAACTTAAACAGATTTTTCATTGTAGTCATATTGTTGCTGCATGTAACCCAGGATTTACTCCCTAAGCTGCAGCAGCATGTATATTTAGAAATGTCAAACTACGTAAAAAAAAATGCTCCTGCATCCTGCGCGAGTCTGTGCATTGACATGCTGTTTAAACACCAAACTGTTTTATATTGCTTGCATATTAAATGTCCCCTAAAAAGTGCAAAACAAGCCCTGGCTGCCATGTTTGCATTAATTGGGCATGTTTGTCGTTTCCTATCTTAAGTTGTAAATTAAGGCTTGACGTCGTACAGCATTACATATATATACAGTATACATATGTCTCCCATTTTACGATCAACTCGTCTAGTCCACCATGAATCATTCCCTGAGGTCCTGGATGCAATACTCGTTGTTTTCGTGACTCATGTGTTTTTTAAAGAACATATTTTAAGGGCATCGGCAGTTTCTTTTCTTTACTGTGTTTCTGCTGTTAATAAGCCTGGAGACGTGTCGTTGATGCTGAAAATGTAGAACTCCAACCTAATTTGAGCGGCGCGTCTACTGCGCATCTGTAAATTGAGGGTAACAATGAAGTCCAATAAAGACAGGACCAACTAGGAGAGGTATTCAACGAGGTGAGAAACAGCCATGTGTTTGGACGTGTACTAACTTGTTTTAAATGACAAAGGACCGCCCCTCTTCTTACCACATGCAGTTGAAAGCCTCTCCTAGTCTGAGCCTAGTGTGTTCGTACTGTGCAGAAACATACAGCATGAATATACCTAGACTCAGACTTCTTCAGATGGGGGTCAGCCCTATGTTCCCTGGTGCCGCTGTTTCCTGGGGAACATCAGTACCTCCATACGTGAAAGGTGCTGATGTTCCCTTTGGCTATATCCACTGGACCGTTCATATTATTACGCAGGTGAAGCGGCTCTAGGTGTGTTTTATCCTCACTGACATGCGCTCTCTCGTGCACATACCGGGTCAGTGTGCCGCACTATCCCTATGTCTAGCCTACGACGTAACGCCTTGCTCACATTGGACGCGGCGCAGCTACAGTGCAGAGGAGCTCAGCTTACACGCCGTGTAGTGCGGTGGTGCCGGCTGCGGCGCTCCAGAATCATTCCGTTCACATCAAATTTCACTGACGGAGCTCACCATAAGCTCTTTAAATGAAGCTGTAAAAATGAGACAAGCAAAACAGGAAATCATATGAACACGAGTGAAGTGTATCCGGTGTTTTGTCAAAGTAAAACCTACCTATACCAGGTATCTATCACTGCACAATTTATTTTTATACGACAGTGTAGTTACATGACAGTGTGGGTCTGAGTGGATGGAAAGCCCCGTGGCTCGGCTCATATGAACAGGGCTCAACACCATTACGCACTGAGCCCTTTGTGGACGGTCCTCTCTAAACTGACCACATGAAGGCTCCACAGCCCAGTCTGGCCCAGAGCACGCAATACTTTGCTTGTACACTTGACTTGTGAGCCATTAACAGAAAGAAACATCTGCATGTCTCCTCGGCAGCAGTGGCACATCTACAGCAGAGGACGATCCACAAAGCTCACACACACCCCAAACCTGTCATCTGTCCCGGCCCAGGCCTTTGAGCCCCCGAGATGGTTGTCACCTAGTTACCTAGTGTAGTGTCTAGTGTCACTGAACTGTAGCCACTGTCATGTCGCTTGAGCTCGGGCCCCACTGTTACTACAGCCCAGAACTAACTCCCACATTGTGCAGAATGAATAAAGCTAAATTAATTCATGAATCCACGCTCCACACGTTCTTTCAAATTGTGTGTTTTTCTTTCAATGTTCAAATCGAAAAATGGAAAATCAATCTTGGGGTACACATTAAAGGTATAGTGAGGGCTTTCATTTATAAGTAGCATCGATCTTAGCACAATAACTGCACTCAACAGAAAAGAGCAGAGAGTTGGTTGTTTTTTCTCCCTATAATAGCTCTGTATAGTGCAGTGTGTATGGATGGGGTCACAGAGTGTTTACAGGTTGCAGATAACTGCATTGCCCTTTGCAGGCTGCTGTGGGATTGTTTATTTGACATTTATTTAATATGAGTACACTAAGTAACTTTTCCCGTGGAGGGTCTGCCACCTGCTTGTCTCCACAGTACCGCAGTAAAAGCATCTATATCCATGGAGAAAAGCAAATGTCGCCACCAGGTCAAGCACAGGTCAGATCTGTGGAGAGGAGATCCCGCTCTCAGTGCTGGTTTTTAAAGGTGTTTTTGAGCAATAGAAATAGCTTGAGTGCGTATCATGCGAATGCATGATAGATTAGGTTTAAAGAGCCTGTACTTGATTTTCAACCGTGAGACAGGAACGTGTTTTCGTTTGAACTGTTAGCCCCGCCCACATAGTCCTTCCTTCACTCAATATTGCACCATGACTCAGAAACAACTGTGTGGAATAGTTTTGTGCAGTTGTTGTAGTTCCTCTAACTCTTCTTAAAATGAGCTTTTAGCACTTTTGAAACTGCACCATGACATAGAATCACAGTCTGGGATAGTGTCAAGCAGTTATTTTCCCATGATTCATAGTGTACGATGTGCCTGATTGGTTGAAATGAGGTGACCCTGGCAAACGCTTCTGCACTAGTTCTTTCCTAACAAAGTGCGTTGATATTATGCACTGATTATACATTACAAACCCAATGTCTTTCCATGAAGTCGTTTCTATCAAACAATTTGTAGTGTAAAGAGAATTTATCTTAACTAGAGTAAATAAAAATCTGGTACAGGCCCTTTAATGCCATTCTGTTGAACATTCCACAGATATCTATCTGAAACTTCTTCCATAGTTTAGTCATGTAATGAAAGAGAGACATGTATTACAAGTTTTTCATTATGTAATTTCTTCGTAAAGAAATAGGGCATTTTTTGTGTAAAAACGGCCAAATTTGCACATATTTGGGACATTTCAATCTGAAAAAAAATTTAAAAGGTTTAAATATGTTGGGTCATTTTGTACTCATATGTGTTACAAAAAAGAGGGGATTTTGGATTTCTTAAATTTTTGAGTAACCTATATCTAACTAGAAAATTGGCCTAAACATTCAAATTTCAGCTCATTATTTAGACTTAAAACATTAATAAATCAGGCTTAGAATTAGACCAACAAATCCTTCAGTACGTTCCGTCCATAGACCGTAAAAGCAGTGGACGATCAAAGTGTGACGTCACACAGCGTTTGGCTCCAGCCAAATGAAGCCAATCGCAGCTAGCAGTTATTGTGGCTAAAGTGGAGCCATGGACTCCATATTTGGAATCAAAATTGTTGCTAATGTGAGCGAAAACTGGCTTCTGGGAAGGGAAGCACTTGATTGGTCAGTTATTATGTTAATAACCCGATTTATGAGCAACCTAAAGAAAAAAAAAACACCAGGATCATGTAGAGTGTGTCAAAACGGACATTCCAGATGGTGAGTCTGACAGAAGCAGTTGCAGAGTAAAAAGCATCAGTGTCCCAAAAGAAAGTGAATGGAAGCTCAGCTCAATGGAGCCAGAACAGCCTCCACGGATGCTTTCTATATGCAGTCCATGGTTCTGTCAATATCTTGTTAAGTACAAGATTGTAAAGTTTGGTGTGTGTAGATAGAACTTTAAGGGCTGTTCTTTATCTATTTGTGGAAGAAAAATACATTTTATGAAGATGGCCTTTGAACTTACATTGTCTCATAGAAATCTACAAATGAAGTGGATTAAATTAAATAATATAACGTCGGAACAGACTGGACAAGTTTGTTGTTTCCACATGAAAGCCAATATGCAGAGAGAGCAAACTGACCAAAAAACAAAAGATTTTTAAAAATGGGTTTTGCCTGTAGTGCCTCAACTTAAATCTATGTATGCCTTAAATCTATCTATTAACTTTGTCAATATTCACAAACATTAAAAGCTTTGAAATGCTTTTTTCAGGTGGTAAAGTGAAACAGCCAATTCGAGAGCTGCATTCAACTCTTTATTATGAGATGCAAACAGCGTACAGTGGTCTCATATTTGTTACCAAGTGCTGCTTTTACAAGATACAATTTATTCCTTACAAAAAAACTCAAGTACCCCAGTTTTAACATTGTTGTGATTACAGATCCTAAAAACTTTTCAAAGCTTTTAAAGTATTTTAATTATTATAAACTAAAGTGGGGACACATGGGGTACGTGAGCACATACTTTGAATTATTTCAGGTTTTAAAAAAGGCAAAATAGAATTAATATTTGCATATAATATGTCACTTGTTTAATTCACAAGATTTACAGGGATACTGTGTGGGACAAAGCTTAGGGGGAACTCAGCACAAAAAGATTGGTAACCACCACTGTACAAATACATCAAAACTGTCACCCAAAATGTTTAGGTTTTTGATTAAATTTTGCAAACTGTGTCCCTGTAATACTCTGTGTTCTGTCTTCTTCAGAACAGCCCACATTGCTGGGTGAAGTGCAGCACTCGATTGCATTCTGCTCATTATTTCCTCTGCCTGGTTTAAAAAGCACAAACAGCCCCTCCTTATCTCCGGCTCTCAGATCCTCTCCTCAATGCGCACAATTTCTCCTCTGGTCAAATAATCACTGTGTGTACATCCACAACAGAACCCTTATCACTTTATTTAATCACTTTTCACCATTTTTCAAAGTGTTTGTGCGTTTCAGTGCACGATTTTGCCTTATGTGTGTATGTGAGCGGCTTAATTTAGCAGGTCTAATTTGTTCTCTGTAGACTTGTCAGACTGATAAGATGCAGGAGGAAAGGCGGGGGAGGAAGGGGTAGGGAGCAAGAGAAGAAATAGAGGGAGAGAACAGGTGTCTGCGATGGTATCAACATGTCAGCTAATGACTGAAGCAACCTGCATGGAGAGTGTGCCAGAACTGCGCCGTGCTCCAGAGAGGAAGGGAGGCAGGAGATAAACCAGGAGCCCCCACAGAGAGACAGGCAAATTGGGGTCAAAAGAGCAGGGAAGACCAGTGCACACGCAACAAGTGTAGGAATGGATGAAACTTCAGTGAAATCTGGGTTTGGTTTTGCAAGGAAACCAGGGTTCAGTAGGGATTGCACTGCACCTAAAGCTAGCTGGCTCAGTGCTGCTGCTAGCCATGTGGGTGCCCTAAGCAGAAATGCACCGTGGTGCCCCCTCCCAACCCTCTTCAAATGTGTAAAAATATATATTGGTTTGATGTCTGTGCTACAACCTTGTAGTGACTGTTACAATAGTTATTTTCATATGTTTCGTTTTACATTGTATAAATCACAATCCTAAGGGTCCTCCTATAAAATCCTATAATTTCCTGAATTCTAGTGCATTTCAAATACAGTTACATTTCCCTGCTCCACCCCTGTCTCAGCGTCATTCACAGCTTTTCTCCTGCTCTTCTGTGAGTCAGATCGAAGCTCCAGAGAACGCCACAGGCTGCAAACTATAGGCGCTTTCTGTTACATTTATAGAAACATGATTTAGACATTTGTGAGAAGTTGAAGCACTTTGACTTTGCGCACACCGCGATGTCGGCTCAACAGTTTGCCACGTCAGTTGATGCTTTTCACTTTATATGAGGCTGATTTTCATAAACTAAAGACCTTTTAGCTCCTTGTGGAGCCTGCTCCACACTGAGGCCCTGCTCTAAGTATTTTTAAACAGTGGCTTGTACAGCAGAGCTGCTTGTGCGCATCTCAAACTCACTTTGGAGAGAGAGAGCGAGAGAGAGAGCGAGAGAGAGAGAGCGAAAACGTGTGAGACCTATTTGCTTTGAAATTATACAGAACTAAAGCCTACTGTAGGCAGCTGTTTGTGTGCAGTTTGGCTGTTGCACAAATAGTCTATTCTTTCAATCCAAACAGCCTGGTCGAGCTGGTGCCTTTCGGAGCACTTGGTGCCCCACGCACTGCGCATTATGTGCGTAATGGGAGCGGCGGCACTGAGCTGGCTGCACACCAAAGGATTTTAAAATCTTCTGTGATTTTAAGATGCAAATTTTCAAAATGATTACAATTATTTGTCTCACACTCACTTGAAGGACAGTCACACCACACACTTGGCAATTTCAGGAAAGATTTGGTACAAGCAGAAGACAGTGTGTCACATGATTGAACGGGGTGAATGAATGAAAACAAATACACAAAGATACAACACAAAGGGGTCTGAGCTTCCTTGCCAGGCATTCTACAGCAAAAATGAAACAAAAAGAAATGTGTGGATTAAATCCTGCAAAGACAAAGAAGGTCACTGAAGGTAAGGAGCATGTTCCAGTCATTGTAACACTGCTGTTAAATCAAGAGGCAACGGAGCCTCACGCTGTCTGGCTGTTCTGATTAGCTGTGATGAAGCAGATAGTAATCAATACTTGCAACAATCCTGTTCATGTTGGAAGTTGAAACCTTACAATTTGATGTTTTAGAGCTGCGATCTGACGAATCGTCGTAACAGAAGCACACTGACCCCACAGACATGAGTGTCCAATTGGGCTCAAAATCATGATAAAAAACCTCTAGTGTGAAAATAGCTTAATTGATTCAAGCACTCCTGAAGTAAGAGTTGTACAAAAGGCCCCACAGTTTCTCTGCTCTATGGTCATAAGCAGCACTAGGACTTGGCGGTTCACCCCTGCTGTACGAAAACAGCCGTTCTCAAGCTGTGCATTTGTCCAAAAATGAATGCATGTGAGAACAAAAGCTGGGTCCTTAAGTGTAAAACATGTTAAAAAAACAAACCAATCAGGAGCTCTTCAAGGACTTTCAATACTACAATTAAAAGACCAAAAAACACCCTTCGATGTAGCAGGTAGGTGGGTGAGACAATAAACCATTAGTGGATGAATGCATGTGTGTGGAAGTTGTAAAAAGACACAAGAGAAGTGTCTTGAGTCTCAGCTTAAATGAAGACTTCCTGCAATCATCGGCGTTTAAACATTTACGCCAACCAGAAAACCATTTCTTGCCCCCGTCCTTTCACACTAAAATCACATTCTCTGTGTGAGACATAAATACCATATCAACAATCTGCCAAAGAGTTTATGAGAGCTGGGAAATGGTTAGATAGATTTAAATACATTCTTCCTTCTTTCGCGGTTGGAAAATTGAATAATGCAGAAATCCATAGCCAGATGGATAGCATTTTATAATTGGATTGCATTCAGAGTTATATTGGACCATATTGCTTGGCAGTGAAGGTGGTGATAAGAGAAGACCTCAAATCTATTACGACACAATTCAAAAAGAGGGGTAACAGTGGCTCTGGTGGATTGTGGTTCCGTCTCAGCTCCAGCCAGTGCTTATTGTCACTGAACCCTTGGCAAGACACTTCAAGCTTTTGTATTAACGTGCTGTGCGGTGGTCGGAGAGACTTCTGGCAGAGATTGCGCCGTTCGAGTGTCCAGACTCTACACAACCTTTTATTTCCGTGCTATAGTTTCAGTGCTTGATTTGATATATTTCTGAGTGGTAAAGACATGCACTTGGTGACTCATTTCAAAGCGACGATCACAAACAGGTTGCTAGATGAAACCGTTATTGGCCGCGATACAAAATATAGCCTTGCATTTCTGTCACGTTGTATAGTAAGAGGCAAAGTTTCTCGTGTCAAAGAAGTTCCTTAATTGACCCTGTAATAATGGTAAAAAGCTCTATCTCCAGACTGTGCTCTTGCAGACACTATGCGCACTCATTATTTATATGAGTGCTCCCCAAAATATCACTTCTTTGATCCTTTTTCAAATGTTGTTTTAGAGAGAATGATTCTGCAGCGCCAGCTCTCAGACTAATGAGCTCTTTCAATCTCGGAAATCAGCCTTGCAAAGTTGATCACTGCTACTATTTTATATATGCTGCATGGAATGGATGATAATAGCAAATGTTTTTACAGGCTTTGTTTCACATTGCACTTTAGAAGCTTGACAAGGTTCTCAAAGCGCTCGAGTGTAGGTCCTCATATGGCGCTCTGATATACCACATATATAGAAAGATGGAAGTGTTTTGTTGAGACGCACAAATGCATTAGTCAGAGCTGAGATTTGCCAACTTTAGTTATGTTTTGCACCCGTCTGATCACCGTAAAGACTCTAACATCGCGATTTTAGCAGTGAACTGTTTGAGTCAATGGTGAGTAATGATATTTTCTTCTGTAAAAGCTAAGAACACAACGAAAACGTGAAAGAGCTGCTACAGTCTGATTACAAATATAAAGGTCTACCACTGTGAAGAACATTTAGTCTGCACCTGATACTTAAAAGAAGAAAATGAAACAGTAAAAGAAAATCAGATAAACAACAGGAACACTGCAGCTACTGACTCCGGGATCACACCCAGTTGAACAGATTATCTTTCACTCCTGTTGTTAAGTCAGTTTGCTGAGGAAATTGATTGCTTGATTCTCATCATCCTTTTCAAGGGTTTCAAATAGGTTCTAAAAAACAAGTCCAAAATGCTGCCCGAGAAGGTGTTTGACTGTTTTCATTGTCCAACTGCTAGTGTGATTTTGGGCAATACAGAAATTAATTGAACTGAATTGAGTTTGACACAAAACAATGAAGAAATGTCTGAAACTGATTGGCGCTTCGTGGAAGGCCATAACACGGAAATTGATGAGACAAACTGCACCGACAGTCAAGGACTGGACAGACATTCTAATTGAAATTTAAAAAAAAAACAAAAAAAACACACACATTCAGGCTTAATTTGGAAATGGATACATTTGGAAGACTTTGCACTAAATGTGACATTTACTTTGGACATGTGCATTCATTTGATTTGGATGCCCTTTTTATTTTACTGCTTCTTTCTCTCTGATCTTATTCTGTTAAAAAGTTGAGCAAAACAATATCTAACCCTAACCCAAAGGAAAAAAATGAGGTAAAAAAAAAAAAAATCAAAATCAGTTTTATCAGTTGTCACACAATAACACTCAGTTGAGGGGAACTTGAAAACAGTGTAAGTGTTTAAAGGAAATATATTATGCATTTCTCATTTTGTTATTGGCCTTTAAACATGCTCTTGAGTAGCTTAAATTGGCCATCTTATGTTTTGAAACAAAAAAAAAACATGTTTATTCTGCACTAAATTAAGTGGTATGAAATGGCACCTACCTTTTATAGAATTGAATTGTTATCACTTTAATAGACTGTGTGACATGCGAGGATCAGGTTAGAGTTAACAGTAATGGTATTTAGATGGCAGAAACGCTCAGAACGAGTCTGCTGGTGATTTAAGGTCTTAAAACAGCAGAAGTGACGTGTATGATCTGAAAAAATTGTCACGGATCGAGGGAGTTCAGCAGGAAGTGTTTTTGAGGATCGGAGAGGATTTTCTAACTCGCATTTCTCAAAACGGCGTAAATGAAGCTAAATGCAACTCCAGGTATGCTGTTGAGGATGGAACACCATTAGAACTGTTAGATTAAAAGCTCAAAACAGTCACAGTAGCGGTAGTGTCCATTAACCCTGCACAGAGCATGTAATGGTGTAGCAAGACTATTGACTCGTAACATGAGTCAAGCTGCTTCCCACAACTCCTTGGGCCATTTTCTACAGTCATCCTATACTTTCTATAGGACTGACTCAAGGGCATTCCTAGAAATACGAGCTTGGGCTGTACGTCACCGGCGGAGACAAAACGAACCGTTAAGCTGCATTTATGTGTCAGTCCTGAAAATGCTAACTCTTGCATACACCATATAAATTCAAATCGCAGAAGGTGTATATTCGGCGTACATGACAGGTGGGAGAATGAGCGGGGCTGTGGCGGAGGTGATCTATGGGCTAACTTGGCTGTCCTTGGGCGGCGGGAGAGAGATAAGCGCTCATGCACGGTGAATGTGGACAGGCTCCGGCTCGCACACACTTAATCCTGCGCCGCTCCACTGTCCACCGCTGCAAAATGGAGGTTGAAAAGGCCAGCTCCCTCAAGTCCCCTCCACTCCACTGCTACTGTAAATAAGAGAGCCTTCCCCGGACACGCTGGACTAAGTATAGAAGCACGAGGGTGAAATACTGCTGTCTAAAAGTTGTGCAATGTCAAAAAGTGATTATGGTTCATTTATTTTATTATTTTCTGCTTTACACTTTGGAAAGGTGAGTGGAAATTTGTTAGAACATCGTCTTTGAATATAGTTTTACTAGTTTTACAATGTTATATACAACAAGCTCACATTATTAGGTTTGCAATCAGCGTATTCAAGGTATTTCAATTGTTATTATTAAACAAATCTTGATTTAATTATGAGAGTTGCATTACAAATGTATTTACAACATTTCTGAGTAGAGCCACTCATCCAGAATGGGATGACTGTACTTTTCCAAAGGACACTTGCCCCTTTTGTATCTGTATTCAGATATTTCATGGTCATCCTTTGATTCGAAGGTCCAAAAATATAATTGGTAGAGTGGATGGATCAAGGTTGGCTGTGATGTTGTCCTTGATGTAAAGCTTTGAGTGCCTTGAAAGTAGAAAAGCGCTAAATGTGACCATTTACAGTTGCTTTAATTACACCATACATTACAAGTGGGCAGTGGCCAATACAGTGATGTACAAAAAACCAGAAATGTCTATTAATGTATACAATTTTACCATACGTATCAACAGTGATAATTCCATGGTTGTTCTTAGAGACATACAGTGGAAATTGCTAATTAATTGATACTCACAGAGGTCATTTCCTTGATTCTTACTTAATAATTCCTAGGGTCATGTGTTCCTTCAATTCATATAGGTCTAATCACGGCAGTGATGTCTTGTTCATTCATACAAATTACAGTGGTGGAAAGACAGAAGTGAATATTTTTAATCAAGTAAAAGTATAATTCTAGCAATGTAACTAAAGTACTGCTGACATTTTTTATTATAAAGTACATACAAATCGTATGCAAAACTTGCTGAATTAAGTTGTTTTAAGCAGCAATCAATAATCTGTGAGCTCTGGCCAATCAGAGTGGGTGTTGCAGGGCTGTTATGAAACAAAGGAACCCAGACAGCAGTGGGACAACTGTGGCCCTGGATGATTGGGGCTTTTACTGTATTCAGTGAATCTGCTCCAAAAAAAAAAATAGAATTCCAGCAGTGAGTTTTTATTTAACTACATTCCACCCTGTTGATATGTCTGCTCACTATTTGTGCCAGTTTCCATCTCCTTACAGTAGTAAGAGGTATTTGTTGGCCTCAGGCAATGAATACAAACACTTCTTCATAGAGAAATCCCAGCTAAGTACCTAGAAATGATTGTGCAAGTAAATCAAAATTACACTGCAAATACCTTTAAATGACCACAGTGAGGAGGAAGGCATTGTGTGAGCACCAAGGAAACACATTAAGACTGTTTTGTTGCAAGGTTATCAAGAAAATACCATCAATATTACATTTCTGTATTTCTTGTTGAAACTATTTTCTGTCAGTGGATGAAAGATGGACTCTTTGGCTTTGGCTGTTGGTTTGGATCACTTCACATTGGACTGATATGTTGATAATGTGAGGGAATAATAAGGTCATTAACAATGTGATTGTGCAGATCAGACATCAGATATTGTATTGTTGTTCCTTACTGCTGGATGTATTTAATAAAAATTAGTCTAGAGAAATAGAAAATCTGTTCAAAGTGTCGTGTCTCGGTGGCTGAGTGGAAAGCACATGTGCGCTCCATGTGACCCACAGCACTGTGCGACTCTGGACAGTCCTTCCCGCTCTCATCCCTGTTTCACCCTCTGTACTCTGAGAAAGCCTACAGGCCAAAAAATCCTTTATTAAAAAAAAAAAAAAAAAAAAAGAAAATCTGTTCATCAATTCAAATACTATTTTAAGTGTTGAACGAGGACAGTACCAGTCAGAGGAGCTGTGTTGTTATTGATCTGATTTCAAAGCTTAGTCGCTAAAGCCCTATTTGCACAGGTTTAGTTTTACCTTTGAACCTCAGGTAAATAGTGATAATTACAAACATCAGGTATTTGGGGTCAGGTGCAAACAAATACCTGTAAAAATCCCTTGAATTGTCCTTATTGTATTTCAGCAAACTTTCACAGAAGAAAGGATTGTGTGGATGTCATTCCAGTCACTGATTACAATAAGATGGTGATGTAACGCTGAAAATAAACCAAAAAGAGAGCAACGCTTCAGTGACATGAATGAATTAAAAGGTTTAGTTATTCAGTCATATTTTAGTGCAATTATCAGCCCAGAATAAAATCTATAAAACATGTAGTTTACTGGCATTGCTTATCCTGTGCAAATGCACAACACGGACATTGTAATTTCTATTTTACAGACGTCCTTAACTAATACTGTGCAAATAGGGCTTAAAATGAGTTTGTGGTGGAACCATGTTCATATGGACTAGAACCTTCCCCAGTGTCCTCAGACACTGTATTTTCTAATTATGTCTCAGTGCAGGAGCAGAAAGCCTCTCCAATAACTTAAATTATTAACAATAAAATGAAGACTTCAATTGCAAAAAAAAAAACCCAATATCTCCATTTTGAAAAATTGTTGAAAAGTATGTTTATGTTTGTTACCATACCTACAGATATTAAGGAAAAGAATGTCTGTTAGACTGTATCAAGGAATGAAGGGGTAGTATTTGATCGCAGTAAAATACATTTGGCTTTTGAAAACATTACAAAGAGTAAACTGCAAGCCTTTGACTTTTTAAAATGGCACTTAATATATTGCAAAGAGAATTGCTTTCATCCAGGCCTGCAGTATGCACAAACACTGCACAAACATAGGTTTTACCCAAGGACACACCGTCAGTATTCATTGCCAGTTTCGAGGATCAAATCTCAAATGTGTGTCTCTCGTATCCTCAAAGTACACTGTCCCCGTCGCCCAAGTTCTAAGATGTTGTTTACTCAAAGATTTGTCCTTAAAAGGGAATGATCGCCGGAGTTTGTAAACATGCACTTTTTGACCCCATTCACAGCTGTTTGGGCAGAAATCTGTGTGATAGTCTGTTTATCCAAAGGCCACATGCGAGAGGCTGTTAAACAAAAACCTTCTCACACCCAGCACCTTTGATGTCAACTCTATCCCGTCTCCGCACTCGCGCGGCCAGACAAAGCATCTTTGAAGTATTCACACAGATTTACTGTTCCACATCCAGCAGCCAGGGTATTTAAGAGTTTTCAAGGAGATTTAGAGGAGCAAAACAGAGACACGGGAGGCTGCATTTCAAAAGGAGAATCCCAAAGAGTTTATATGACATTTGTAACCAAGTTTTAGTATTACTTTGCATTCAGCTGACATTAACAGATTTTCATGTAAACAGTGAAAGCTAATTTCACTTTTACTGTCTGTCAAATGACTACAACAAATGTTTATCTGCAGGAATTTTATACAGTGTTGAACTGAGATTAGGGCGGGCAGAATTGTTATTTATTGACTGTAGATTTTGTGTTCACAGTACTGCATATAGTCACTGATAAATGATTATGTTCACCATTTGTAACTATTGTACAATATTCCGGTTTTTTTTTTTTGAATAGTCATGGTTTGAATTGTGGTTCAAATGCCTCAAACTAAATGAAATGCAGCCTTGAGCACATTAAATATGCACCTTTGATAAATGTTAATCATAGTTTATGTCTGTTCAGACTTTCAGTTGGCCAAGGTTCTAAAGCAAAAGAAAACTGAATTCTGTCAGCTGGACTAAAGTGTTCAGAGTGAAGAGGCGTCTTAATAAGATGTCCTCATTAACAACACAAAGGCCTCACTGTAAACAACCATTTGTGTTAGTTTCAATGTTGTTGCGCCTCCCTTCAGACAGATATAAGGCAGTGACAAACCAGATCCCTGACCAGAACTGAAGAAGCTACTTGGATGAGTGGCAAATTTCTTTTGCTATCACAGTTTTACATCAGTCAGTGGCAGTTTGTGAAGAAAAGAGTTGAAAATGACAGGAAATAGTGCCTCTAAACATCATCAATGCAGAAAATTAGATCCCAAATGCGGACATTGTACGTGTAAGGAACATGATTCTCATTTTTAACTAAATAAAAGGTGTTTTGTTTTTGTTTTTTTGTCAAATAATAACTTCTGTGCGAATGACTATTATTTACTGTAGTTAACTCTACATTTGTCACTGCCCATGTCCAAAATAAAATATAAATGCAGAAATACAGAAAACTATAGCCAAGTATACGTTTTATGAAAATGAGTGGTCTAACCTGTCTCATGCACTTTAAATAACAAAGTTCATTCAATGTTATAGCAAATATAGTGTCTATGAAGTGATATGTTAATAATATGTCTCTCTGCAGGTGGATCCTCCAAACACAGCGGATGCCCTGCTCATGTCGGTGAGTCCCACACATACGCATTATATTGTCAAACACAAGTCCAGTTTGTCTTTTAACAATGGCTGTAGTATTAACCGCGACAGACGCCCACTTGGCCCAAACTCCAATATGCGCGTACTATTTTCATATTATCCACGCACGCCTGATGAACAAAGACACGCTTCCTTAGACTAATGTTTTCACAAGCACATGTCGTGATGGTAATGGGTGTAAGTGCGCCGGCTGCTCTGACATTTGTGATGATAATAATTATTGTGCACTGGACTGTGGGCCAAGTTTTCTGCATGGCCTGGTAATGCACGTGCGTGGGTGGATGTTTTGTATTCGTATATACGGCACTCGTGTACGTCCTTCGACGTACACGAATTATCTGACCAAAGGGGCATGAAATACAGCGGCACATCAGGGAGCTGTTGTCATGTTTTCCTACACCTTTAGTCAATTGGAAGTACTGTTTGAGGTTGTAGCAGATTGTAATACTTGTGATTGTAGTATTCATAGGATATCTTAGCAAATATGAGTAGAATACAACATAGTAGAGGCAGTGTATGACATTTTGAGCTCTTCTTTGGGTTTACCAACACAATCTGGGGCTATGTTTTCGTGCACACTAAAAATCTGATCATAAACTGATTTCTGGAGTCAGATTATTGAAATCGGTTACAGTTGATGTTAGTACTCTGATTTTTTTGTTTGATCCCACATCTGTGCAGGTTTTGGCAAGAAAAATTTGCAAAAAAAAAATAGCAAACTAACATGGCAAAGACAAAAAAGAAAGAATATGCTACAGAGTTATTCTTAAATACATTGTGCTTTTTCTTCCAAACACCAGTTACTCAAAAAGTCCATTGATTAAAGAGGCTGTGCTCATATTGACCAATTTTCACCAGTATTAGAAAAAATATCTATGCCATATTTGTCAATATAAAAAAATCGGATATTATTTGATGATATTTTTTGTGTGATGTCCCAGTCTGTGTCCATGTCTAATTCCCAGATGGTCCTCAGAATTGTCTTTTTGAATAAATTAGGCAAAATTAAAAGGCAAAATCTTCTAAAATGTCTGTATATGTTTGCACAATCATGACACAAATTATTTTATGTCCCAGATAAATATATTCAGTTATTATTTTTAAGTGAAAAGTGATATTTTGATAAATTTGTGGGCCTTGATTTTAAAATCTAAACAGCAGTATCAGTAAATGTCAGTCATTAGCAGCAGCAGCAGGCCAAATATCAGCTCAAAACAATCATATCGGACAATCCCATGGCCCATGTCACCGTTTTTTTCCACCATTGAGCAGTGTTTATGTGCTACATAGTTTACCTTTTGCAGTCCTGAATGCTGCTGAGATGTGTGCGCGTTTCTTCTTCTTAGACCTGAGTTTGTTTTGCCACAGTTCAGACGGATTGTAAAAGTAGCTTGTAATGTCCAAATGAAACGTCTGTGCGCTCGCTTTGATTCTAGAGCATTTTATTTACTGAAAGCCAGTCGCTGTTAGCATGCTAGTTTTCATTAGCTCTACCCCGACGGCACTCGCTCTTGCTCTCTCAAAGTTGTGAAAAGCGCTCATAAACTCATTGCAGTGAATAATTAGGACCCTCGGAATATGTGATATTTGCTGGAAACTTTTTAAAGTGAACTAGTTCTGTGTTGCACGTTTTTTTTTAGACTCCCCTGAAAAAGAGATGCTAAATCTCAGTGGGAGTTTTCTGGTTAAGGCGAGACAATACAACTTTTTTTTTTTTTGTGGTCAGTTTGCTCCCTCAACATATGGGCTTTCATTTCAACAAACAAGTCCAATCTGCTCCTAGAGATGTTTTATTGTTTCATTGAATCCAGTTCATCCATAGAGCTCTATGGAAACTTCAAAGGCCGTTTTCTTAAAATGCATTTGAGCTCCACTTAAAGTAGCACCGACACACCAAACATTATAATCTTGTACTGAACAAGATTTTGACAGAATGTACAGATCAATTTTTATATATATAATTCTAATCCTGGCATTATATTATTATTATTAAAGTTTAAGTAAAAAAATTTGGTGAAAATAGATATTATTATTATCATTTTTTTTTTTCAGCTTTGGTTAAATCAAAAACTAAGTAAGAAATCCAAAATCCCCTCTGTAAAGGTTTTTGTAACAAATATGTGTACAAAATGAACCAAGAAATTTAAACCTGGTTCTGTAAATTTTTCAGATTTAAATGTCCAAAATATGTGTAATTTTGGCCGTTTTTACACATAAAATGCCATTTTTTTCCTTTTCACCTGAATGTCTCACCATAAATAAAAAAGGTCAATAAATGAATAAACTAGACAGTAAAAATCCGGTACGGCGCCTGGGGTCGATAATTAGATTTCCGTTGTGCATGTAAACACTCACCAACCTGCAAATCTAATTATTGGGTTATCTGATTATTCTACTTACTTATCTGATTTTTACTGGCAAATGGGACTGGACTGGACATGTCCCCAGTGTTACATGAACTTTAAGACAGCTTTACATACTTTGTGTGATTTCTATTGTGTCTTAATTTAATTTGCTTGCTTTCTTAACCAACCCTAAACTAAACAATTTCCTCAGAATAAATACAACATTTTGTCAAGGCCTGAGAAACAGCACAAGCGAAATGTTCACAATAAAACACAACTGCCTCTGTTTAGGATAACCTTTTGAACAGCCTCACATAGCGCTGCGTTTCATTCAAGCAGAAATGTGTGGACTCATGAGTTTGCGGAGACAAATCTGACTTTACAATCAGCCCAAAGTGTGGCTTCGGTGGAACACAATCCCATAATGCTGTGCGCTGTTGTGTCCGCTCCACAGGACTTGGGCGTGGGCCAGGGTCGCGCCGCGGTCCCCCAGGTGCCCTTCTCTCTGGAGGATCTGGACCGGACCATCGCCGCCTTTGACACCATCGAGGAGCTGCTCAAGTCGCTCAACCCGGACACGTGGAGACAAGACCTGGACAGCATCTACACGGCGGAGACAAACATCCTGTACCGCTCCAGAGCCTACCACCTGGCCAGCAGACACAATAAAGGTGAGAGGAACACGCGAGCGCCGCATTTCTGTGCCGCATAATCACTGACTAATCAATTATTTAGATAATCGTCGGCTAATTTAGTGATCAAATACCCATCGCCTGGATTAGGCCCAGACTTCAAAACATGCCAAACGCTATAAACAAGTTTTATGGCTCGGACGAGGAAAGAATGAGATCGAAATGATACGAGAAACGTTCAGGTTTTGTGTTTCTGATGAAAAGCCTGTTTTGTCTGCACGGAGATCGATCAAGACGTCCTCAGGCAACATTACTTGAGCTTTGTCTGGCTCAGTTTGGCTAAAAAGCTTTACTTTGTGGTCTAAACAACTAATCAAAAGACCACCAGACTAATTGAATAACAAAATAATTGTTCTTTGCAGCTTTATTTCGCTCCAGCTGAATTAACTCATATGTTAAAAATAATATGGAAACCGTAGGCTAAAGACATTTTAATGTTAACAAATGGTCTACATGTTAAATCACCTGCTGTGGAATTTGACCTGCAACAATGTGGCAGTTAACCTTTCAGATCTAATTCTTCTTGTTGTAATAAGTCACAGTTCAGAATGTGGTGGGAATTCCCCGACAATTTCCCCGTTCACAAGTCGGAATTATCATTTGAGTGGCATTCCAGGGTCATTTTTTAAGTCAGAGGAAGGAAAAATACCATGTTCCAGTTGCCAGTTGTGTTAAATGGGCTAAATAAACTCTATGAGACTCCAGAATTGTGCAAGGAGTTTATTAAAGGTGACATATTGTGTTTTTTTCCTGCCCTACATGTGTGCCTCAGAGCCCTAATTTACAGGGATGTGGGTGGAAATAGGGGTGAAGTGAAAACATTACAAATACAGGATTACTCAAACATTGCAGGAATCAATCCAAATACAACTCGAAACATGTTGTGACAAGGTTAAAAGTTGATTTAGCATAATATGTCCTCTTTAATATGAGTAAATTCAGATTCAAGGGTCTGTACCCAATTTTTGCATGTAATAAAGTAAAATCTGTTTTGCCCAAGTACAGATATATTGCAAAAGCTCTACTCTGGCGGAAGCTTTATTCTCCGCGAAGTAGGAAGTGCTCTGTTAGCATGCTAATGTTTGTTAGTTTTACCGTGACCCACTCGCGCTGATCACAGAGAGCGGTGAAAAGCGCTTTTAAACTCTGTATGCTCAGAATGCATTATGTGGACTTCTTTAAAGACATTGCACCTCATTTTTACTGTTTTGAAACATGAAAAATAAAACTTGTTCATGTTAAAATCTTTACATCAGTCATATGTATCGCTCACTTTCCAAATGCAGTCCCAGCATCCTAAATATTCATCGTAATGAGTTTATAAGCGCTTTTTCCGAGTCTCTGAGGCCAAAGAGCCACGGACCGTCACGGGTAAAGCTAACAAACAGTTAGCATGCTATCCGCACACTTCCCGCTTCTCCCGTAGGATATAACGCTCTGTAAATAGATGCAGAGAAAACGCTGTGGTGACATTTTCACCCAAATAGATGTTTTTACAATATATCTGTGCTGAAGCAAACAGATTTTACTTGATCGCATGCAAAAAAAATCAGGAACATGGACTAGTTCTGTTTTTCCCGTTTCGCACCGGTAAAAATCAGGTACAGCTCTTTTAAGCCATTTTCCCCAAAGAATTCAAAATGAAAAGCGTGACAAAACAGAGAGGGGGAAAAAAAAAATCAGTCTTTTTTATGAAACAGTTTGTGCTCCATTGTGAGAGCAGAGAGTGCGGATGTTCACGGGTGTAAAGAGGTGCAGAGGCCAAAGAGGCCGGCAGCTCTCTGTCAAACAGCGCCCACTCAGCAGGACCACCATTTACCTGCTTAAGACAGAAGACTTAACTCCAGTGTGCGCCGCCAGTGAGAAAACTATACAGCTCCATTTTGTATGGCGTACAAAGACTCAGTATATGCAGGATATGGCCAATTTATTCTACATTGAAGTTAGCTTTTGAATGGTGGACGATGGCAGATATTGCAAAGATTGTCGTTACATTGTAAATAATGATTTGAACTTTTAAAAGAAATCTATGTGGACAACTGACAGATTTTGTGTCCGTCGATATTGGGGAAACAAAGTTGAATGTGGTAGATTTAAGCAAAATAAATTATCGCTTGTTTTGCCATTTGTGCTTCGTGCTTTTGTATCACTAAATTGATAGTCTTATTTGAAAATTATTAAAGTAAGTTATCTTTTAAAATGTAGAATTTCAACTGTGAAATTGATCCAGTGAGAAAATAAACTACGGGCAAAATGTGTGTGAACAGAAAAATATATACTTCACTGCAATCAATTATAATCATGAAGAATTAAGGATGGATGTTTTATACCAACAGCCGCACGTGTAAAACTGAAATGATTGTGCACTTGTTTTTGGTTGTGAGAGTTATTGGGTGAAAAACACATTGAAAGAGAAAGCTTGATTGCTGTAGTTTAGCATCTGTTCTGTTGCTATTTGTTTCAACGTAAATTAACAGCCCTTTGTGCATTCAGCATAATAGACGTTCAGCACTACTTTAATTCACAATTAGCCAGAGTCTGGTTCTGTTATGCAAATAAAGTCAAAGCGAGAAGTGAACTATACACACTTAACAAACTTCAGCGTTCATTTATCAGCATGTCAACCCAATAAACTGGCCAAAATTAAAGGTGCACTATAACCTCTCTGGAGTGGGAACTGTCACTTTACTTGGCCCACACCCGATTGATATGTGTAGCACTCTGAACTCAGCTCTACACATTTATCAGTTAAGAAAAGCTCTTGCTGAAAGCCAAGATGAGAAATCAAATCCAGCTGAGAAAAGAATTTGGCAACTCACAAATATTGTGAGAATTCATCTTGTTGCCTTGGTTAGCCGTCACCTGCTTGTCTCCATGGAGATGTTAGTACATTGTATGGAAAGTTCTACAGTATGGCATTAAACTTATCTCTCATGGAGACAACCAGGTGCTGCCATCAGGCCAAGGGTCAGATCAGAGACAAGCTCTCATAGTAAAAATACACCGTTTTGAATGGTATTTTAAGTGGAAAAAAAAGAAAAAACACACAGATTAGTTTAATACTGTGGAACTGTCCAGGCAACGCAATAACATCTTTATGAAGAAAAGCAGGTAATGGACACCCAACCGTGCAGAAAGGTTACAGAGTTTTGTTACATTTGCTTATAAATTGGCTCAAAACCCTAATTCCGAATTAAACAGTAACTATGCCTGAAAAAGTCCTAATAAACAAACTTCATAATATTAATCATTAATTTAGTCTTTTCTCATGCTTTATTAAGGCTACTTAAGGTGAAGTTATTGCAAGAGTATCCTGTTCGGCAGAAGCACTGAGACCATGTTAAAGGCAGACACTTCCACGTTTCTTCAGTACCAGACACCAGACTATAAACATATGTCTTTCAATGTTAGCATTTGACTCAGTTTTTCCCTGACAGCCATTACTCAACAACCAACAGGGCATTGTTTATATCCACTACAGCACACTACATACGCCCTCGGTCCCAGTGAAATTAAAGCTGTGTGGGTCTTAACGCCCCTGTGGATGTCTTAAACAGCTCTGAAGCGCGCATGTTCTCCTCTTCACACACCATGATGCTCCCGGCCTCCCTCACCTGTGCTCCCATCCTCCTGCTCGTCTTCTCCGGACAGCACATCCATCTCTATCAGGGTCCACACGTGCGCGCCAGGCCGACGTGACAGGTCCGCTATTGAGGGGCTTATATATATATACAACCTGCAGCTCAGTACAGGGGCGCTCCATGATACACTCCACACACTGCACTTCGCTTTAATTGGAAATTCAACCTGTGCGGCCAAGCAGAAATGTGCCGCCGTCAGCAGCTTAGCTTTGTTTTCATTAACGCATTCAAGGCTCCGGCCTACCTTTGTTGCGGCAAGGACACAGAGTCATATAGCAATATTAATTGGAATTTTGAGACTCCAAGTTGGAAAATTGTAGGAGCTATAGTTCTCTCAGGAAGTTTTGAAAGGTCTGCTGTATGGTTCATGGGAATAAGTTAACGACTGTGGACGATATACAAAGAAAGAGTTCATTTGAGTACAGCCCCTGCACAACAGCCTTAGATATTATACAGCAATGAGTCATTTCAGTTCAGCCAACACTTAAAATAGCCAAACTAAATGTAAAAGTACTTTTTAATTTGTGACATGCTAATGCTATTGTGACAACAGCATTACTTTTTCATTTAAGTTTGATTTCGTAAAGCCAGTCTTGTAAATGAAAGCAAATTAAGCATTTCAGTGTTGTTTTGTCAAAGGGCCAACAATGGTGAATAAGCATGAAATGGGGATGTTGTAGCACAAAAAAGTAAAGCATAACATCCTTATTGGCAAATATATACATTTTTTTCAAAGTTTTAGAGCAAAGACATCAAGTTTAGTTCACCATACAGTCGCTGAGAAAAGTGGTTTTCAACTTTTTGTGAGTTGTGGCACACCTTTATTGTTGAAAAGATGCTACGGCACTCAACTAATACATTATCAAATGACTCCAACTTTTAAAAAAAATAATGTCTTCGTCACTGTGTTTATTTTGCAACTGTTCAGAGGTGTGCTCCAGACACTCCAGAATGGCCAAACATTACATTAACGTTGTCAATGGGCATTTTTCCAGCACACACGACAATCCCTCGGGGCGTACTAGTGTTCCCCCGACACACTGGTTGAAAATCAATGGGTTAAATTAAAACAAAAGCAGTGAATCTAGCTTGCTTTAGGAGACTATTGACTAGTTTTCCAATAATGAACCGAGTATGAGAAGCGGCAGAGGCTCAGAGCACATTTTGCCGGCGCTCCCTCTTTCCGTGTTGGTGAGTGTGTGAGTGACACGGCCATTCTGTAGTCATACAGCGGTTCTGTCTGTCCCCCCCAGGTTCCACACCACTGCCTTTGTGAGATTACATTTATTCCCCTTTAACAGATACAAGCTCAGCCCTCAGGCACTCACTCATACACTCACTCATACACTCACTCACTCACACACACACACACACACACACACACACACACACACACTCATACACACGCACACACACATACACACTCATACACACACATACACACACATATACACACTCATATACACACTCATATACACACTCATATACACACTCATATACACACTCATATACACACTCATATACACACTCATATACACACTCATATACACACTCATACACTCATACACTCATACACTCATACACTCATACACTCATATACACTCATATACACTCATATACACTCATATACACTCATATACACTCATATACACTCATATACACTCATATACACTCATATACACTCATATACACTCATATACACTCATATACACTCATATACACTCATATACACTCATATACACTCATATACACTCATATACACTCATATACACTCATATACACTCATATACACTCATATACACTCATATACACTCATATACACACTCATATACACACTCATATACACACTCATATACACACTCATATACACACTCATATACACACTCATATACACACTCATATACACACTCACACACACACACACACACAGACTGATCCCGACCTTAATCATGATCACTACTTGCCTTTAAGGTGCACTGGCGAGGGTCCGCCATCTTCCTGTCTCTGTGGAGATGCTATTACTTTGCCTGGAATGTTCCAATGTATGGCATTAAACGTACATATTCAATTGGGTGTTTTTATTACTCAAACATACGGTATAAAACTGAATTGTTCTACAACTGAGGTTTGAGAGCTAAGAAAACCCATGTATCCACCTATCCCCGCCCACATTCCTATAATTAGTTGCAATTATTTGGAAAATTATCTCTCTGAGCAATAATGTGAAGTGCTAGAATATAAATCAAAAATTTTGCGCTGCTTATTACGATGAAAATAAGTTCTACACACATTAAAAAGCCGTTTTCAGGCCGCCCTGGAAATCGGTGCATTGCTGACTTGTTGTTGCTCATAAACATTAAACATTTTACACTTTATACTTTACTACTTTATATAGTATTTTAGTGACGACACTTTTCCCTCATTCGCCATTTGTGTGAACGGGGTTCTTGTCAAATCAGAAGTGCCATTACAACAGGAGTGCAGATCTGTGGGAAAAAGAGGCAAAAGTGGGCGGGGCGGAATGATGTGAATTATTAAGCCATTTGAGATCAATATTGCGGCGTACATAGAATGAAATGTAAAATTATGATCTAATCGTGTTGTACTTCAATACTAACTAACTGAAAAAAACATAACATGTCTCCCTTAATGCCATACTGTAGAACTTTCCACCAGTAACATGACCATGGAAAAATCAATCACCTTTTGCCTAAACCCTAACCTTAACCTAAATCTGCCCATTTCATCTATAAAACAAGTTGTCCGACTAAAGATTTACCTCACGGGGCTCCGCTTTATGGTTCCTATAAAGCAAAATGTCCCTCTGAAGTGAATTAGCACAGATTTCCCGCTCACAACCCACATACAGGGAACATGGGGCACACTTCCTGCCGCACTCTTTGGAGAAACTGCACCTGCACAAAACACAGCCCTTGTGAATTCCAAAGATTCCAAACCAGTGCATTTACACCAGCCATTGAGTCGTAGCATTCAGGAAACTTTGAAGAATTCAGTCAATGGGAATGTATCTTCATGCACCCACAAAAGAATATGAATTATAGATTTATAAGTGAGGTGTATTTGTTCCAGAACTGTCAAGGCATTCCTGTCTACTAAAGGCATCAATGTTAGATTAATGGCAAAGAAAAAAAAGCTTTTCATTGCCACAGCTCACACTTCAAGCTTTTGTCTCTGTATTAAAACAGAAGATCACAGTCTCTTTGTAATATAATGCCAAAAAGGTAATGTATTATCATAGGGTTTATTTTCCTTTTTCTATTGTAAAATGAGTGATGTTACAATGCTGGTGGTGGAATACACAACATACTAATTTGGAGGCTCTAAAAAGGTATTGTGAATTCATTTTAGCACAATTCAAAAACAGCAAAGACTAACGTACCGAAAATTCAACAGATGCATTTTCACTTTTTGTTAACAAGACGGAGCCAAGCGTCCGTACTTGACCTCACAGTGCTCAGCAGAACACAACTGTCAGAGGTTTATGGATTCTAACACAGCAATAATCCTCTTTTGTGTCTCAAACTGTCACAGATACTGCGTGCATCATCAAGAGGCAGGGGTTTGTTCAAGTTGTTTCTACTTTTACAATATTCAGACTTATATTATAGTTATAGCTACACATGTTAAAGTTGCCTCTGTTATAATTCACGGTATGATTTTTAACTATGATGACATCAGGCCAAATTATAGGTCAGATCTGCAGGGAGGTGACTCTGCCAAAGGACGAAAGCATGTTTTTATAGTTATTTAACTGCAATAAAACCAACTGTAATTAAATAAATGAAAGATAGATATATGTATTACATACTGTGGAACATCCCGGGCAAAAGAGTAAATAAATGTAGTATATTGTAGAAAAAAAAAAAAACGTTGAGCCTTCCAGCCTGCTCTGAAAGGTTTCCCTCTTGATTTGCAGCATGGATTCATGGCAATGATTTTCCTTTGACAAACAATTGCTTATTGATTGCTTATTTTTTCCTGACCCTTCTTCCAAATAGCTCCAGCATCTCTCTCATAGACAAACTGCAAGACTCACACCTTTTGTAGCACAACAGAACCACGGTGTTCCTCACACAGTTTGCGTCGCATGACTGATCTCTTGTTAACTTTTGGCGGTGAGGCTGGAGAAACTGTCAAATGCACCGCGATCAATAGCATTCTCACAGTCACACAGTGTCGGCTCAGGAACACACAGCTAATATTGACTCCAGCAAATATTTTACCGCGTTTGGCTTTAAACGACTCATGCTCAGGCAAAATGGAGTTCACATTCAATACTTTTTTATTGAAAACAAAGTATGTGAATGTGAATACACGGTTTATCATCCCAAACCTTATTTATATGAAATACAATGTAGTTTTTAGGAATAGAACTAAGTACAGAGACTGCTGTAAATCAGTTACACTGTGATATGGAAATCAGCCTGTGACTTATGGTAACATGGTAGCTGTGGTAGCTGTGGCAACAAGCAACTCCCGGGCTGGACCAGGCTCTTCTATGTAGAGTTTGCATGATCTGAAGCTGAGCTAAAGGACGTGAACCTTCAGTTCTAAACGACCAACTTAAAGTTCCAGGAGCAGAGCAAGGCCTACGAGGAGGTCCGATATCTTTATAATACGGCGGTTACAGACAGAGCCGACCAAGGCAAGAACTGGCCTCTGAAAATGCCACTGTTGCAAGGTTGAAAATCAGATCGAAGACCAGGACAAAGCAACACAAAAGCTACAAAGAAAAACACAAAACACTGGTGTGCCGAAGATCTTCAGCAGTGATTTTGACAGTGGACGTGCCACCAGCAGAGACACCGAACACTGTCCATCCAAACCGCTCTGGCAACAGTAACAAAAGAGAAAGAGGAGCTGCAGAAGGTGAAGGACAGTCGGATGTGAAGGTGAAGGAACAGAGGCCGGTGTCCAGGTGGCGCCAACAATAAACCCCCTCTAACCTCGCTAAATAATTAAACCATTAAAACATTTAGAACAACAAAGTATGTTTTAATTCAGTTCAAATCATCAGCTTCATTTGCTGACATGGTCAAATCACAAAATGACACACCTCATTTTACAGTTTTTCTCAATCGCTTTGACAAGATGGACATTTGCAGAAAAGCTCACGCAAAACCCTAACCAGAGTTTAAGTTTACCTGAACTAAATGTTAGCCCATGCAAAATGCAGTTTTACATTTTAAACTGATAAACTGTTCCTCAAAAGCAAGTTTTATCATCAAATTTCAAGTTTAATGTGCTCTTTCATTCATTTGTCCTGCTTTCAGTGAACACCGTGACCATTGGTTTAGTGCAGTCTGACTGGAGCTCACACTTAACACATGTGGATTTGGGGTTGGAGGAGTAGTGTTTTTTGTCTGGGACCAGCCGATACAGAACATTTTTGGAGGAAAATCAAATTTAAACACAAGCATACATTTAGATTTGCAGAATTTACTTGATTTTATCAAATTATTTATGCTGAAGAAAATGTAACAATCAACAATGTATGTGGTCTTGTAAATCAGACATTTACCGTATCTATAAATATAGACCTCTGCCATATTTCACATCTTTTCATCTGTTCAGATCAGGTTTAGTGATAATGTTATAATGCACAGTCCAGCACAATCATCCATAAAGACAGACATCAGCACTTTCTGAGCTGCTGGAGCTCGCGGCTGCTCACCTCAAGAGCTCATTAACCAAGTCGTCAGCCCTTCACACCCTTCATTAATTAAATGTGGCATTATAAACACATGACAATGCATGGACTAAAGACTTAATGATCATTTATGTTTTAAATGTAATCACTCAAATGAACATTTACCTGAACAGAGCGTGATGCTGTGTTCAAGTTGGCCATACTTAGTCTTAAATATGCAATAAACATATGTGCATCTCTTTATGGCTTGTACAGCAGTGACACAACATTGAACTAGCTGTTTGTGGATTTCAAAGTGCTTGCTTTGGGATGTTTTTGAAAGGCTTGGTCACTTGTTGCCCTCTGAAAATCTGGCAACCCTGGTGAATTGCAGAAAAATCAATATTCAGATTTGTTTTGCCCACAGCAATACACCAATTAAATCAAACACTAGCACGACAAAGACAAAAAAAAAGTAACAATATGTTTCTTGGACGATCTGGTCACATTTTCAACAGCATTAAAACGTCATCAAATTGTAAGAAATAAACTGTTAATACGAGAATTTTGTAAGTCTCAATGACAAGGTTAGCAGACTTGAGAGACTCCATCGAGGAAAGATATTTTGAAGTGTATAAAGTATCTACATAATTGCGATCTTTGCGATTTTCGACAATTTAAATCGGAAGTTTAATTTGATTGCCGTTATTTTTGCACCCATATGCAAGAATTATATCCTTTTCTCTTGCAGGATTTTGTGTCTGTATCATTTCTTCGATATTTCACCTTCCTAATTGAAACCCGTGGGCTACACATCCCCAATCCCGTTTCCAGGGGGTGGCTCCATGTATGAGGATGATTGGAAGGAGTCTAAATCAATAATAAAGCGTTCCCAGCGGTCCAGACACAGTGTCATGATTACTCTGTGATGACCCCCAAGAGCTCCTGATTGGTCGTCTTGTGTCCTCTCCTTCACCCTGTGATTTGAGTCCTTCTTCTTCTTACTCCAGATTATGGGGATTTTAGCTGAAATGTGTTCTCTGTACGCTATAATATGTGCATTTGGATGATTTATATTGCTCGAATCAATCATCCATGAATTGTTTTTTGTAATTGGCAACATATTTTAAGTTAATCCATTTTTATAGTAATTTCCAAAATGCCCCATTTCAAAAGACACTCTGCACAACTTTAATGGTGATAAGGCTTTCATCCACTTCAAGAGGAAATTCAAGTGTAAAGGAGGCAGGGAAGGTTTGTTTGATGAAAACAATTTGTACGGAAATTCAAAGTGCTTTCCAATATAAGAAAATCACTAATTACTAATCATTATAAAATCTACTTTAAAAGAAGAGTGCAGATAAAATCATTTCAGTCAGAGGAATCACCCAGTCCCTCTTAGCGTATGGAGGTGGGTCTGACTAAAACATCAGAACATTTAGGAACAGTTAGGAAAACAAAAGTGTTCTTCCTTCTCTTTAAATTATGCTCTTAAAACTGTGATGCACAAAAGCTCTAACAAACAATGAATACAATTAAAACACAATTATTCCAACTTTAGTACTTCTTACTAAATGAAAAACCAAAACAAATTCATCCACAAAAGAAATTACCGGGACAAAGTAAAAAATAAATAAATAAATAACATTATCAAAGTTAAAGAGGGATTTGCAAATGTACTTTTTAACAGAAAACTTCCTGGTTTGACTGTCACACTAGACACTTGGCTGAAGTGTACATTTTCTAAAAGTACAAAAAGTGTGTGAGTGCACAAGGGCACAAGGGCACAGGAGGTACATGAGAACTGGGACAGTCTGCAGGTCAGAGCGTTGTGAATGAGTAAAAGAAAAACAAAAATGTAAAACAGCTGTGAGCATTTTGTTAAACTGTAGTCACATTTATCTCAAAGCCACAGCCCAGTTTAGTGTTTATCAATTTGCCTCAAACAAATGAGAACAGCGCTTAACGCTTTTACAATGTTATTACTTGTGCACTTGCATATTTATTTAAAATATCATCAGTTTAAGTGTTGTGGCATTCTTTTCCATTATATTCAGTTTGCACTTGCTGTGAAGTTGTTAAGGCTGAAGTTCTGCACCCACTGAAATGCATTGTGGGGAATGTACTTGCCTGAAGTCCACATGGCTCCACACTTGTTGGAAATGCAGAGTGAGGGCCGTGGTGAAGGGCGGATCAAAACGTTCTAAAGAACTGGGACCCTGCACACTTCAGTGCGAGTACTGGGGCAGGGCCTTTATGTCACTGAGCAGGAACTAAAAAATAGTCCCCAATTCCTATTCTACGCATGAAATGGAGTCTGGAACTAAAGAAAAAGTAAGGAACTGAAAAAGGTTCTTAGAGTGGGAAAACACCTATTGTTGCAGATTTTAGCTGCATAAAACTGAAACGCTGATTCCCCGTGTTTAGTCCTGACTCTGGGCACCAGCAGGAGGCCGGTCTGTGTTTAGTCCTGACTCTGGGCACCAGCAGGAGGCCGGTCTGTGTTTAGTCCTGACTCTGGCACCAGCAGGAGGCCGGTCTGTGTTTAGTCCTGACTCTGGCACCAGCAGGAGGCCGGTCTGTGTTTAGTCCTGACTCTGGGCACCAGCAGGAGGCCGGTCCCTGAGGTCCTCAGAGTCCGTGATGGTTCATACGGCACCAAGATCCCAGAGATGTGCTTTGGTGCTAAGCCAAACCAGAGACTTGAACACAAAGCTGATCTAAAGTGTGCTCTCTGAACCACAGACATAACATGAACGACACACAGGGCAAACACAGGCACAGAATAAAGTCACATGTCATGGGTTACAAGAGACTGAATGAGAGTAAACCCACTATACTGTATGCACAATAACATTACATTTCAAAGTCTGGCTTGTGGCTCTAATTTATTGTGCTCGGAATCTTTTATTTCCTTTTTTTTCATATCCTTGGCAATTTCAAAAGTGCAATGATTTGTGAAAACACTGACCTTAAAAACAAAGTGGTCTTTTCAGTATAACACTTTTTCATTTCACATTTTGGCCTTTCCAGCGGCTTGTATAAAAGGATTTATTCTTTTTTTAAAGCATATTTCAAAGCCAATTAAAACAGTTTGGAGATATATTTGATGGAGTGTGTCATTGCAGTCAACAAAACACAGCCATCTATTTCATTTATGTCTTAATCCTTCTTAATGCTTGTGAAATTATTTTTAAAACCTTTGCTCCAAGTCACATTTAAGAGGCTAAGTGCAGCAGTGGGAGATGAGCTTTCCTCCACAGAGAATAGCCTCAGCCATTTAAGTCAATCTCCAATCAATGCTGCAGCCTCTTATCCTTTTGTGCCCTTCTAAATTTCAGTATCGTTTTTCTGCATGCACTTATCCGACCATCTAACATCAATTGTCACTTTACAATAGTCTCCCCACATTTCTGTCATTTAGTCAATCAATGAGACAGATATTTTTGGTTTGAATCGCAGCCACTTTGTGCGATTTGCCTCTTCCTCTTCACTTAAACGATTTGGGCTCCTGCATATGCCGCCAATTTTTGCTGACAGACAGAAGAATTGCACAAAGTAATAACTATGCAAATTGTCCCGTGTCCGAATCTCAATAGAGCGTATTTTTATAGGTTGTGCAAAAATGATTAATCCTTTTTTCTTTTTTCCCTGTCCATCTGAAGTTGATCTGAACCGGCTCTACGATGACGTCAAGCGCTACAGTTGCACGCCTCGGAACTTCTCGGTGAACCTTCGGGAGGAGTTGAGGGTGACCAGCGCGGTGTTCTTCCCCCGCTGTCTGCTGGTCAAACGCTGCGGAGGGAACTGCGGCTGCGGGACGGACAACTGGAACACGGGATGCACCTGTCAGCCCTCCAAGTCCACGCAAAAGCTGCACGAGGTGGGGTCGCAATCTGGGGCGGAGCAAACGTCTAGATCAGGCATGTCCAAGCTAAGGCCCGGGTGCCAAAAGCAGCCCGCACACCAATTTTTCTTGGCCCTCAAGCTTCCTGGTGAATTGGTCCACATTGTCCTAAGACATACCTTTTACAGCAAATTTCAGATTTTCTACTATTAAAACCTAAATAACTAACATTTTGGTGCGACACAGACCTGATATTAAAGCATTGAGACTGAATTTAGGTGTGGTGGCCCTTAAAAAAATCAGATTAATGCAACTTTTTTGAACGTTTCACGATTTAATTGTGGCCCTCCGCTTGGTCTAAATTTCAGTGGAAAAAGTTTGGACACCCCTGGTCTAGATACTCGTTTGAGCGATTATTGATACTGGCCGAGACACATTTGGGCCGTTCCTGAATAGATGTTGATCCAAGCTTAGTCACAGCCTTACTCCAAGGATTTACCAACTATGGGACATGTTTTGGGTTTGGTTCTGGGTTTTTTGCCACTGTGTTGGTTGATTTGTTTTTAGAATATTTATGTATCAAAGTTGTTTCTTCCTTTTGCTCCTGTATACAGGGTATAGATATAGTTTTGTGCCATTTTGCTCCCCATTGCAAATCGCGTGAACAGTTTATGTATTCTGATGTCCAGGAAATAAGAAACAAATCTGGGAATCTTCTCTTCACACAACTTTTAAGGTTGTTTGTATCTGTGCCCCTTTATGTGAGACATTCCAGTGTGATGAAGGACAGAGCTCCAAAAGGGCCTTCTTGGAGGACTCAATCCACTCAAATGCATTTGTAGCTACTATGACAATCTCATCCTCATCAGAATATTCAGCAGTTCATCCTCAACAACTATTTTACCATGAACTGTCCAATATATCTCTGGTTTAAAATGAGAATGTTAAAAAATAAAATAAAATGAAGCAGAACTGTGCCCAGAACTTGCTCTGTCAGCCATCTTGAAATGTTTTTGTGGCATCAGAATGAAATATATATTGTCCTTGCACTAAATACCCTTTAATATAAATCAGGAAATACCCAAAAGCAGTCAGTTGAATAATTATAAATCAAAGATAATGTAATGCAAACAGTTTGTGTCTCTGCTTGTCCACAGAAAAACTGGTTTACATGTACAAGTAGGAGTCGTTATAAGTTTATTTTTGTACAAACTTTATATTGTGGTATTGTATTTTCTTTGCAATATGTTAATTTTGTCAAACTATGTGCCCCTAAGAGGAAACTTGCATAGAGCCCCCAGTAAAGTAAAAACAGCCTTGAGCGTGTTATTAATTGTGCGTCTGACTCGAGCTAAATATCATGAGCGTTGGCTGTGAGCGTACTGTTGTCCCTGTGGCCCCTCAAACAGAGTCCAATTCTCCTTACTCCGTCTTTGAAGTGCCAGGACAGAGACAAAAGTGGAAGGCTCCTGCCATATATTTTGTGGCCCATATAAAATGTCAAAAGGCTTTTTGGCCGGGGTATCTGTCTTCTTAGTTTATGAAGCCAGAAGAAAACTGACAAGAGTTAGGAGAGAGTTTAGAAGGCATGGAGCAGTGTTTCATGGGTAATAAAACGCAGAATGTGCACTCTTTCTCAAATGGGGGTTCATGGCCTAACACAGTTGTAAAAGGATATTTCACTTTTCACAATAACTGAAGCTCACACAGTCATTATAATCAACCAGGGATCTGGATGGAATAGGCAAATCATTAGCTCATTTGGTACCACTTAAAAAGGATTCAGGATTGGTCACTACGTAGAAACTAGGGTAATCAAAAAAGTGACTTAGTCTGAATCATTCTTAATAAACAATTTGTTCACAATGAAGTAAGTGCTTTTGCTCATGTTTTATTAAGGCAGAAAGTTATTATAAAGTGTTACTGATCGAAGCATACCGATAAATCAAAAAACTAAAACAAAAGCTAGTGCAATAACTGCATATTATGCCTAAAAACTAAGTCTGTTTTTTTAAAGAAATTCTTGGTTCTGTGCATTATAGGTGACTAAAAGAGGAGCTGGCAAAAGATCTCAAACGTATTATCACTATGATTTAACCGTGTAGCTGAACCAAAAGTGCTCTGAAAAGTCCACGAGATCACAGGAACTACTGGTAAACCATTCACACCCAAATCTCAAGATAACTCCCCTCAAGTTTTCTCATTTCTGCTGTTGTGAATATAAATCCTTGTATATGTATAATCCTCAAAAAAAAACGAGTTGACTAATACAATTGACGATTAATAGACAAAACTAAGATCTACAGGGATAAAAACATGCTCAAACCATGGCAGGGCAATGTTGACAATCAACGTCCCAATGACAATATTCAGACACAATTAATTAGACTAATGGACTAATGGATTATACATTGCCAGCAAAACAAAAAAAAAGTTGCCACAGAAAATAAAGACAACACACTCTAGCTTCAGTGTTACATTAATTCTTCATCAAGATCTTGTATTGATGATGGAGAGTGTGACCGCTGCTCAAAATCTCTATATCCAGCTTAAAGATTCCCAGTCAGGTTTAGATAAGTAGTAGATTACTTTCTGCAATTTCCTTAGATGTTTTCGCTGCCTGATGCCAATTATTTGGCCCTTCTCAAACACACTGCCGTCTCTTCCACGACCACAGGATTCGTCTTTCACATGATTGTTACAGATGCCACTCACTCCTTCAGTTGTGTTTAAGTATCGTGTTGCAGCTGAAAGACAATCACCCATACAGATAGTATCCAAGGGATGCTCGTATTTGCTAAGTTGAATCTAAGAAGCGCCTTTGTTTTGTTTCATTTACCACAAAAGAGCAGTGCAGGATCCTTGTTTGGAAAATTACACCTCATATTACTTCTTACTTACTTCTTCTAACCCTAATTACTCTTCTAACCATAACCCTTTAATCAGCACTCAGTTATTTAATGCTCTTTGTTCTACTCCATATTCTACTTCAAAATAACCTCACGATATTATGCATTTTCCAGTATATCTCTCAACTCTGCCACAAACTCTAAGGAAAAAATAGTGTAAGTGAAAACCCCAGCTCTGAAATATAAAATGGAAAAACTTTGTCAGTCCCAATGTATAGCCCCTTCAATGATCCCAGTTTGACAGCGCTGCATTGGCCCGACATGAACTCGGAGATGGTTTGTGACAGTCAGTTAGGGAGCGGAGGGGGAGTGGGGAGAAATTGGGCGTGCAAGAACCAGCCCCTGCATTCACAATGAAGCGGCAATGCACCACTGGCAGCGGCCGCCTCTCTCCAAACCCTCTATTTTCTGTCCTCCACCGGTTTCTGCGCCATCTAGTATTCCCGAAATTCCTCCGCTCTTCCCTATCTGTCAATCATTCCCATCCCAATTCCCATTTTCAATTTATCCCTTTACACGGCGCCATGTTAAGCCCGTCATTCAGCGCTTTGTCCTTCTTCGCTGGATCTCAATGCGTTTTTTGTTCTAGCGTGGCTTCGATATTAAAAATCGGCTCTGTGTTTTCGCCGCCTGTTAAGAAGTCCTACAATGGCGTCGGAGACAAAAGCGGGATTTGGGATTGTAATTCTGCCTCGTGTATTTTGGTCGGTGTGTAAATGGGAGGCGTTTATAATGCTGGAAATGCACAGTGTGACAGTGTGACAGCCTGACAGCCGAATGGAGTTTAACTGCTCCACGCGTTGGGGATCACTTCTAAAGGAGCCCAATATTTGGCACAGTATTGTTCCAGTGCTGGGGCTCTCCTCGCTCATAAATCATGTGCAGTAAAGAGGAGAATGAGTTCACTACATCAATTTTACAACAATTTGTACTCATGTAGGCCATTTGCAAAGATGTGTATTTGCACAAAAATGGCTAAAAGTTGGAATATTGATAAATGGTGTGTGTTGGGAGAGCGTTGAAGGCTTATTGTGAAATCAGCATTCGCTCCCTGTGGGTTTTCGCTTTCCATTTTTATGTTTGTATTATACAGTAACTATCTTGTTTCTAAATGCAATTGTTAAATGATCTGAATATGCAAACATCATGTAGACAGCCCCGCAGCAAAAGCTGTGTGACCGATCAGAAGTCTTAAAAAATGGAAATAAAGTAGAACAGAACTTTTTGCTTTCCCCAAGTGACAAAAAGTAAATCTAGCTGTGGAAAAAGATATTAAAACAAATACTTAAACAAAAAACATTCAACAGCACATCCATGTAAAACAGATGTTGATAATGTAACTCAAATACGTTATGATCACAATGTCATAGTTTTCTTAGAACAAGTCACAATTTTAATTTTGTCACTAGAGGTGGTCGATATGGACTCAAAATGTATCAATATTTAGTTTTTAAGTATCTCAGTTTGTCAGTGTGGCTATGAATGAAACAGCCATATGCTACAATGGGCCTGTAAATTTTTTTGGTTGAGGTTCAAGAATTACGCAAAATGTGAATGGACCATTAAACAAAATAATTGAAGACTCAACCCTGATGTACACTGACTCCAGTCCGGCTCTGGTTCAGGACCCACAAGACTAGCGGCATACAACGTATCTGTGCATGGAGAATGTTCAGAAGTATGGTTATAACATAGAAAGTTACATATTTTTTTTAAAGGAGACACATGTTGGTTGCCTCATCATAGTGACATTTCACTGTAACAAGCTCCAGATTGTCATTTATATGTTTTGTTTTGGAAAAGTGACTGAGACATTTTAGACCTCTACATGTGTCACTTGGATTCTTCATTTTTCAAATAATCACAAATAAGAACAGGGATGTGGGCGGGGATATGGGTCGGTAGGAATAGGACTTTTCTGAGCACTCAAGCTTCAGTTGCAGGTCAATACAGGATTATTTAAACAGGAATCAATTAAAATGCGACTTTGAGTAAACTAATGATGAAGAAACACTTTTGTAACAAGGTAAAGGCTCATTAAAGTTGATTTTGCATAATGTGTCCCATTTAAGTTAACAGCAATTTGGGTAAATCCACCTGTAACTGTAAGCAGGCCAGCATTACATTCTATGCAGTTCACAATTTAGCATTTGTCATATTGTCTAGCGAAAATATACTTCATAATTAGATGCAATGAATAACTGAATTGTCTTGTGGCCTTTCACTGAAACAGTTTCCTGATCTGTGTCCTGCAGGTGCTGAAATACTCCCCAGACAGATCGTCCCAGCGCCATCAGCGGACGAGAGTACGCTGGGTCATCGGCGAGATCTTCCTCACGCACCACGAACAGTGCGAGTGCTCGTGTCCGTATCAGCCGCCGCGCTGAGGAACTGTGCGCCGCTCCTCAAGTATGATACTGCAACAGACTTTGGAACAGCAGTGATGCAAGCCAGGACCAGGAGGATCTAAAACCAGCCACAACTTTAAACTCTTGCCATGTTGTTTTGGCAGCTTCCCTGATTCAGCAGCCAAGGATTCATTTTGTTATTTTTAAGTTGGATTGAAAAAATTAAATAATAAAAAAATAAATACATCAAATCTACCCAGAAAATCGCAGCATTCTTATGCCCACATGTCAACTGTCCCTCATTTATCGATGTTCAGTCCATCTCATTGTAATCTACAAAACACCCAACATCTCCTGTTGTCCCGTTTCCCAACTCCAGTTCTGCCTCCGTATCCTTCAGAGCCAAGTTACTTTACAAAGCACTTAAGGGGAGACACTACAGGCTAAACGGTTTGTTTTCTCAACATAATGGGGTTTATGTGGAAACAACAAATCTATCTCCCACAGATGTTTCACTTAAAGGTGGAATGGAGGATTTCGGGCAACAAATCAGAATCTCATTTCCTCGTGGGTAGCACAAATAACTGGTCCGCTCAGGTGTCAATCATTCTCTGCGTGCTAGTGCACGCCGGCAGGCTCGTCCCAGGGAAACGCCGCTTCCCTGGTCCGCGCATGCGTGGTTGATATGCTAGTGTGTTTATGTAGCAGGAGGTTAGCGCGAAGTTCACATTGTAAGTCTAAACTTTCATCCGCTGGCAAGTACCGAAATGGCTGAGGGACGAAAGAGAAAGACTGTTTTCGAAGCTTTCACAGAAGAGACGTAAAGTCTGCAGAGGAAAGAAACAAAACGCGTGTTATTCTGGGGGAATCGTTTACGCGCTGGCGAGCATTGAAAGCGCAAAACACGCTGATGCCTCCGCTGCAAACTTTCTGCTGGACAGGTAACTGTTTATCTGACTCTTTTTTTAGCTTATTGTATGTGGAGAGTATTATTAAATCTTCTTCGCGGAGGTTGTCGTGAGAAAGCGACACCAATCGTCTTGTAAACAAATGCGCATGGGCAGTGCTGCTGGGCGTGCTCGTTCACGAGGTTTGCTAGGCGCTTCAGTCAGGAGAAACGGGCGGAGGAGGGAGGGGGAACCTGCGCATGCGCTTTTTCAAAAAAAGGACTAACAGTCGCAGATTTTCAAATCGGCGAGAAATCCTCCATTCCACCTTTAATTTAATCCATGGGAAATCGTGCTTTCAGTACCGCCATCTGGTGGTCAGTAGTGATTCATTGAACCGCAGTTACAGTCATAACTTTAGATTTCTGTTACATTGTAAATTCAAAATGCACAAAAGGATCACTCTTACAGTAGCAAAGCAAGGATTTATTGCTATCAAATGTTAAGCCTGATTTATTACATTTTTAAGTCCAAAAATACGTGCAAAGTTACATTTTGAAACCTATTTTCAGTCTTGCTTCTTCAAATACTAAACAAGATATCCAAAAGCCCCTCTGTAAATGTCAACAAAATGAAGCAAAAAAAAGCTTTATTTTTCAAATACATGCATTTTAGGCTATTTTTTTACACATAATATACCTACGTTTATATGAAAACTGATATCTCTAAATATTTTTGCTTTATTCACCCGCAGTGTCTCGCCTTAAAGTTGACTAAAGTGCTATTGAAAACAAAAACCAACAAACAACAATAAGATCATAATCAATACAGACTAGATGTCAAAAAGTAAAAATATATATATTTTTAATGAGCTGTAAAATCATCGTGAGTTGGCCTGTCTCGTCTGACGTGTAAGGGTAAATCTGGATAAATAATGTTGAGGACAAGCAAAAGAAAATGCACGAAATGGAGGCAAGAAGACCATTCAAACATGTATAAACAGACAACTTAAAGTGAAAGGATGCTCTTAACCACACAACAATAGGGTCTTAATATCGACAGCATTTACAAACAACACACGTGGACTAGAGTTTTCCCTCCCTCTTCTGTGTTTTGTTCACATTCCAGTCTGTTCCACTGCACTCGCTCTCTTCTCGTCCGAAGCCTTTTGTCTTTCAGCTCCAGTGTTAGTTTTTGGCTGGCTCCCGTCTCACTCTCTAATACATCAAAGCACATGTCAGATAGGACCGCCGTGCTCCTCTGCCCGTGGGCCCTCAGCGTTCCAGGCATTCCGGGCTAACGGGAATCCTGCCGCTAACGCACTGGAGAGGTGGGAAATGACAGAAGAGGGAGCAATAAATACATCAGGATGAAGATTACCTCTGCGTTTTAAACTAATGACTCGGGTTTATTATCGCAGTTCAGAGCAATGTGAGAGAAAGGACAAATCTCAAGCTAGCACGGCTTAACGTAAGATGAAAAACACAAATGTGGAACCTAATTATTTTTAGTTGCCATATGTTTTAAGTTCAACTGAGACATTGAACTCGTCAGTTTGTGGATTGGCGCAGTACGCTCGCTGATAAAAGCCTTAAAAAAGGGCAACATATACTTCTAGAGAACCAATTGTTCCTTGCTTCTATAAATGTATCCATTCATTTTTGCTTATAAAAATGTAAAATTGCTTGAAATAGTTGTAGCTGGATAAGAGAAACTTTACTAGTCCAGCGTTGCATTGCAAAGTTCAACAGGAGATTGAAAAATATGCAATCAAAAATCTAATTAATAAATATTTAGATAGACTTCTAATTTAACTTTGAGCCAATATAGAATAAAACCCAAAAGGGAAGATTTGGGTGGCGCAACGAACAGTTTTTTGTTGTTGGTTAATGGCTTATTAATGTAACCCACATGAAACATTGGGCTACTAAACCTGTATATGTAATATAGCAATGGCCAGTAGAGTGTGCTGTTGCGTTTTGACAAAGTTGAGCCCTGCCATGCGGTCACAGTCATTTCTAAGCACGCTCCTCGTGGTGGAAGAAAGCAGAGCGAGTAAGTAGGGAAATCGTCAAATAACATAAAATATTCTGGGTTATGTTACTAATTTGTTGTTGTAAACAGGCTTTACACCCTGATAAACGGCTGTGAGCCATAGAAGTGACAACTTGTTGAGAAATAACTTGTGGAAATCCCGGTGAGTGTGAAACATGTTCACTGTAAACTTTTGTTAGCTGAAGCTAATCTTGTGTATCAGTTGAAAGTACATGATTAGGAAGTCATTTATCATTCTTTAAAACCAATCGGGAGTTACATGATTGTGTGTTAATGTTTTACTTGCTTTGGCACAGTTTGTGTCATTGCACATTGTATTTCGTTACAAGAAAGTGAAGTGTGCTAATGCTAGCGCTAGCTACTAGGCTAGTGTGGCTAATGCCTTACATATTCATGGATTAGCACTACTTTTGAGAAAGCATGTGCTTTCTGCACTGCAAAATATTTCCTTTATAGAGATATTGCCATTTCATGATTAAATATACGTTTAAAAGCCATTCACAGATGGTTATGGTTGTAAAATCATAAATACTATGTACATATTAAAAAACTAATTTCATTGTTATTGTTAAATACATTTAAAAGCCAACGAGGTTAAGAATGGATGATAAATAATTTATTTTGATATGGTTAAAGTATAATTTCATGTTATCCAATATGTTTTGTTGTATTGTAAGGGTATTTCATTGCCGTTTTACCTTACTGTGTGTTATTGCTAAAAACATGGTAATTCATCATACTTTTAAGCTGATTAAGCTATACAAAATCACATACTCAAGTGTACATTTATTCATTTATTTTTGATTCTGTGACATTAACATTTGGATAGTAAATTCATATGCTCTTGAGGAAGAATATATTCAATGAGGTCTCATTATGATAAGAACTGGAACAGAATGTTTACTTTCTGCACCTTTTGTGTAGATTGGTTTTATAGTGATCTTCGAATTTGATGGCGAGCCCAGCCCATGGTGACTGCGAGTGGTGTTCAACGGTGTGGCCAGCCTGAAGCATCCTCGTCAGAAAATCCTTGACGGAACTCTCTTTTCTAATTGGATCCAGATAAGACACTAATACATACACTACCCGGGTAGTCAACGGTTCAATTAACGAACTATACATGAGTAAATTGGACTTTTTTTGGGGAAAGAGCTCTATTTTATTTTGGGTTTATTCTTTGTTATTGTACTTTTATTTTCAACTATATTGTACATCTGCAATTGTTCTTTACTAGTGGTGAAGTAATAAACCACCCGTTGTTCGTTCACCTTAGTCTTGGTCCTTCCTAATTATCATCTCCTCTTACGAACCTAGTGGATGTTAGTGCCTCTCCTATACTGGTCCACACTAAGGGCGCTACACAAATCTTGGCGAGCCAGCCAGGAGGAGATAAACCAAATCTAGACCACCCTGATCACTCTGAGCAACGTGTTTTATTGCTTCACCTGTGTTACCAACATCCAGAGGGTACAAAACACTGAAAATGGAGGTCATTCACAGAGAAAATGTTAAAGTGCCCAATGCAGTTTTGGTCAAGCCCATTACTGGCCTGGAAGTTGACAATGAAATTACTGATTATCTACAACAGGTTGGTGCTATTGAACGTGTCATTAAAATTACCAGTCTAGATCCAAAGTTTAAAGATTCTGCTATTGTTGAATTCAAGACACGGAACCCATTCAGTTTCTTAAAGACAGTTTGCCATATGAAAAGCCTAGCAGTGACCTAATATTGTTCACAGTATTCAGCTGCTATCTGATCTGTATGCTACTGGTAGAGGTTCAAGCATCACTAGTGCTTACCTAACTGAGCTCCAAAGTGTGGCCAAACTTGTTGGTGTTGATTTTGAAAAGATTTTGCTTGATGAGTTGGCTTGCATTATACAAAAGTCTGCCGCTATCCCTGAAGCAGATTTGCCATGTATAGGCCAAGAACCTCAGCCCTCTGGCGATGTTTTATCTGAGCAAAGCACCAATGAAAGCCCACGAGCAAACCGTAGCCAATCACTTGAACATGGTGCTCAGTCTGTTGCAGGTGAGGAAGCAGCAGTTTCACCTAAAAAACAAACTGTCGTCATAAATGCTGAACAACTTACCTCCCCTGAAATCCAAAAGGTTGTTGTGGAACATGTCATAAAAAATGCCGACTTACCTTCTCATAGCCATGCCAAACTACGACCCTTCTCGGGCAAAGTGCCATGTCCTTACCCTGAGTCCGATTATGACACGTGGCGCAGCAACATTGATTTTGTCCTCTCCGACCAAACCGTGTCTGACCAACACAAAGTCCGAAAAATACTTGAAAGCTTGACCCCGCCTGCTGCAAATATTGTAAAACACTTAGGAACAAATGCAACTCCCCGTGATTATCTCACTCTTTTAGACTCTGCTTATGACACAGTTGATGATGGGGACGAACTTTTTGCGAAGTTCTTAAACACCAATCAAAATCCAGGTGAAAAGTCCTCCGAATACTTACAACGCTTACAAATCACCCTCAACAAAGTCATAAAAAGGGGTGGACTGCATGCAGATGACTCTGATCGTCAGCTTCTTAAGCAGTTTTGCCGAGGCTGCTGGAATAACAGTATCATTACCAGCTTACAGCTTGAACAAAAGAAAAGCAAACCGCCCATGTTTGCCGAGCTTCTTCTTACACTTAGAGTGGAAGAAGACCGTCAAGCTGCTAAATCCAGCCGGATGAAACAGCATTTCGGTAATTTAAAAAGCAAAGCTCAGACAAACTCTCTGACAGTGGATGAAACCTTGCAGTACAGTCATTGGCCTGGTGATGAACCAAATGCATCTGCTTCAAACGAAAAGCCACCTCCGACCAGCGACACACAGAAACTTGAAAAACAGCTTGCAAAGCTTCAAGCCCAAATGGCTTCCCTTAAAGCTTCGTTGTCCAACAACACGAGCCAGTCAAGCATGAAACCCAACAAGAAACCTAAACACAAATCTAAAACTACAGGAAATCCCAACCCCACCTACTTAGCTGAGAACAAACCTTTAAAACGTCCACGTCCAGGTTATTGTTTTAGATGTGGTGAGGACGGCCACATAGTTCCATCATGTACCAATGAGCCAAACCCAACTCTTGTTGAACAAAAACGCAAAGACTTTAGGCAGAAACAACAAGCTTATGACGAACAAAACAAAACTCCTTTAAACTAGCACCAGTTCCTATTGAGGGACAGATAGGGACTGAGCTCAGTCAAGAACGTCCCAATTCAGAGCACAAAGAAAAAGCATTCCTGAAATCTCACCAAACAGAAAATAAGGCCCAATTTCCAAAAGGTCTTGTAGGTCAAAGATGTACAGCAAACGTTACAGTAGCTGGAGTCCAGTGTAACTGTCTACTGGATTCTGGATCGCAAGTGAGCACAGTCTCATCTTCCTTTTATCACGCTAATCTGTTAGAACACCCTATACATCCCATTTCAGGTTTAGATGTAGAAGCAGCTAGTGGTCAGAATGTACCATATTTGGGTTATGTAGAGTTAAGTTTAAAGTTTCCCAAAGACTTTGCGAATCAGAGCCTGAAGTCCCTACTTTAGCGTTGGTTGTCCCAGATATTCGCTCAAACTGTGATCTGCCTGTCCTTATTGGTACTAATGTCCTTGATGTTGTTTATGATGAATACTGTGACGGAAAAAATCCTAACGAGCTCTCTTCAGTCTATGGTTACAGACAAATCATCCGGACACTCAAACTTAGGAAAACCATGAACTCAACAGGAAAAATTGGCTTGATGACTTTAAAGGCAAAAAGTGCAGCATGTGATACCTGCTAAAGATCGTGTGCTCCTCGAAGGGTATATAAAAGCTCACAACATCAGTGGATATGCCATAGTCGAAACACCTACTTCATCTACCCTGCCTGGGGGAATCTTTGTGGATTGCTGTCTTGTAAACCTGACTGAGCAGCACCCCAGAGGTTACCCGTCTGGGTTAGGAATGAGACAGAGCATGACATCACTCTGCCGTACAATTGTGTCATTGCTGAACTACATACTCCAGAGCACATCTACGACCACTTACCTGTTCCCAATACTGGTGAAAATCCAATCCAATGTTCGCTGCCACAGTCCAGTCAAACAGTCAAATGTCCAAACATGATTTAACCTTCGACTTTGGAGAGTCTCCTCTTTCAAACCAATGGAAGGACAGAATAACAGCAAAGCTGAGCAGTATGGTGATGTTTTGCCCACCATGACTTAGATTTTGGGCACGCAACCAAAGTTAAACATCACATAAACTTAAACGACAACACACCCTTTAAACAAAAATCAAGACCTATTCACCCAAGCGACTATGAGGCTGTGAGGCGACACCTGCAAGCGCTACTCAATGCAGGAATCATCACGCGAATCTGAGTCGCCCTACTCATCCCCAATAGTCGTAGTGCGAAAAAAGAATGGTGAAGTGCGCCTCTGTATCGATTATCGCAAGCTTAACACCCTCACGATTCGCGATGCATACGCACTTCCCAATCTTGAGGAGGCATTCTCGGCCCTCTCTGGCTCTAAATGGTTTTCGTAATGGACCTTAAATCAGGGTATTACCAGATTGCCATGGAAGAACAAGACAAACCAAAAACCGCCTTTGTGTGTCCATTAGGGTTTCTGAGTTTAATCGTATGCCCCAGGGCATTACCAACGCCCCTAGTACATTCCAGCGTTTAATGGAAAAGTGTATGGGCAACCTGCACCTAAAGGAAGTACTAGTTTTCTTAGATGATATAATAGTGTTTTCCAGCTCACTAGGAGAGAACACGAGGCCCGTCTTGTTCATGTCCTTCAGCAACTCAGAGAGAACGGCCTGAAACTCTCGCCATCCAAATGCCGTTTCTTCCAAACTGCGGTGCGCTATTTGGGGCATGTAGTTTCAAGCCAAGGTGTTGAAACCGACCCAGAGAAGGTCCAAGCCCTTCGCACTTGGCCAAGACCCCAGACACTTAGAGAGCTTAAGTCATTTTTAGGCTTTGCAGGGTACTACCGGCGATTTGTCAAAGACTATTCAAAGGTAGTCAAACCCCTCAATGACCTCACTGGGGGTTACCCACCTCCCAGAAAGAGCAGAAAAGGTGGCCCTTGTCTTGAAGGCTACTACAATCCTAAAGAGCCTTTGACAAACCGCTGGACAGATGCCTGCCAACAAGCTTTCGTACAAATCATTGACAAACTGACCACTGCGCGGTACTGGGATTTGCCAACCCCCAGTTGCCGTATGTCCTCCACACCGACGCGAGCACAACTGGTTTAGGGGCAGCTCTTTACCAGGAGCAAGAAGGTGAAATGCGGGTGATTGCCTACGCTAGTCGGGGGCTCTCGTCTAGTGAAAAGCGATACCCGGCACATAAGCTAGAATTTCTTGCTTTAAAATGGTCAGTTGTTGAAAAGTTCCAGGACTATTTATATGGTACTACCTTCACTGTTATAACAGATAATAACCCCTTAACCTACATTTTGAAGTCCGCTAAGTTAGATGCAGCCAGTTATCGTTGGCTGGCGGCCCTCTCCACTTTCAACTTCAACATAAAGTACCGGGCAGGCAAAAGCAACCAAGATGCAGACGGTCTATCAAGACGTCCACATGACACTCTCAGTGACGACTTTGCATCTCTTGAGGAAAAGGAGAGAATCAAACAGTTTGCCTCACATCATCTAGCAACTTCACCGAACCAAGATGTCATTTCGGCTGACACAGTCAATGTCTTATGTCACCGTCAATTGTTACACATGACAGAAAATGACTTACCTTCCATTGCCCTCGTTGAGTCTCTCGCAATTCATGCAAATGCAATCCCTGATGCTTACGAAACTGAGGAAATGGTTGGTTGCCCAACAGTACCTGCTTACACAGGAGCGGAACTCCAACAGCATCAGCAATCTGATCCAGTCATCAAAACGGTTCTTAATCTGTTGGAATCTGGTAATGAACCGATAGCCACTCATTCTGACTCTCCTGAACTCAAACTAATGCTAAAGGAATGGAAAAAACTAACTATGAGAAATGGTCTACTCTACAGAACACGCAAAACTGAAAACGACATCACTTACCAGTTTGTTGCCCCCACTTCTCTAAGACCCACCATCCTTACATGTCTTCACGATGAAATGGGGCACATGGGTCTTGAGAGAACCCTTGATCTCATTCGGTCCAGGTTTTATTGGCCAAAAATGGCCATGGACGTTGAACACAAAATAAAATCCTGTGGCCGATGCGTTCGAAGAAAGACCCTTCCTGAAAAAAGTGCACCCCTTACAAGTATCCAAACGACACGCCCCATGGAACTCGTATGCATGGATTATCTATCCATAGAGCCGGACAGTCATCAAACTAAAGATGTTTTGGTCTTAACTGACCACTTTACAAAATATGCGGTCGCTGTTCCAACCAAAGACCAAAAGGCCAAAACAGTTGCGAAAACACTCTGGGAGCAGTTTTTTGTGCATTATGGGTTTCCTGAACGGCTGTTGAGCGATCAAGGGAGGGACTTCGAGTCTCAACTTATAAAAGAGCTCTGTTCTCTCTTGGGCGTTGCCAAAGTCCGAACCAGTCCCTACCACCCTAGAGGTAATCCGGTTGAACGGTTTAACCGGACCCTGCTAGCTATGCTTGGTACACTGAAAACCAAAGATAAAAGCCATTGGCGCGATTATGTGAAACCCTTAACTCATTCCTACAACTGCACTAAAAACGAAGTAACCGGTTACAGTCCTTACGAATTAATGTTTGGGCGTCAACCTAGGCTTCCGATTGACATTGCTTTTCACTTACCTGTCAAAAATGGTGCTCCAAACTCCCACTCTCAATATGTGAAAACCCTCAAAGCACGCCTTGAGGAAAGTTATCGAATCGCAACCAAAAACTCACAAAAGGTTGCAGATCGAAACAAGCGTCGCTTTGACAAAACAGTAAGAGAGTCAACTTTGGAGGTCGGTGATCAAGTCCTTGTCAGAAACCTGCGGCTTCGCAACAAACATAAGCTAGCAGATAAGTGGGAACAGACGATTTACAAAGTTGTTTCAAAGGTATCTAACTTACCTGTGTATACTGTACAGCCCATAAATGGGGATGGTCCCTCTCGAACGTTACATAGGGACCTGTTACTCCCTTGTGGTGACTTGATTGAGGAAGAGGAAAATGAGCAGCCCAAACCTAAAGTTAGTCGACCACGTACAAGACAGAGTCAACTTCAAAACTACGAGGAAAATCCTGAATCTGATGATGAGTCTTGCTGTTCACTTCCTATCACCTATGAACGTAGGTTCACGCAAATATGTGAAATCCCTAAACAACCAAGTACTATTCGTTACTTACCTGTGGATCCTGTCCCGATGACTCTTGAAAGTGAAAACCGACACCCAGAAATCTCTGAAACCAATGTGGAGCAAAGTTCAAATAGAGACAATACAAATAAGCAGGATATGGAAATTGAAAACTTACCGGATATGACAACTGAAAGCGGAAACACTACAGATGTGACAACTGAAAGTGGCAATTTACGGATATGACTACTCAAAGTGGAAACATAACGGATATGACGAATGAGGAAAACCAAAAGGACGATGAACCAGAAAAGGCCCTTGATAATGAAACAGAAACCGAAAGTGAAATTGTGCCAGATCAAGACATGACAAACTCTGCTCGAAGGTCAGAAAGGTCACGCCAACCTCCTGATCGCCTTCATTACCTTAAGTTGGGCAAACCCTTAGTCTCCTTTGCCCAAAACTTACTTGACAGTTTTAACAAAGCACTTGAAGCTTTTGGTGATAGTCAAGCGCATGAAGGGACTCATGCTGAGTCAAGGGGGGAGGGTGTAACCCACATGAAACATTGGGCTACTAAACCTGTATATGTAATATAGCAATGGCCAGTAGAGTGTGCTGTTGCGTTTTGACAAAGATTGAGCCCTGCCATGCGGTCACAGTCATTTCTAAGCACGCTCCTCGTGGTGGAAGAAAGCAGAGCGAGTAAGTAGGGAAATCGTCAAATAACATAAAATATTCTGGGTTATGTTACTAATTTGTTGTTGTAAACAGGCTTTACACCCTGATAAACGGCTGTGAGCCATAGAAGTGACAACTTGTTGAGAAATAACTTGTGGAAATCCCGGTGAGTGTGAAACATGTTCACTGTAAACTTTGTTAGCTGAAGCTAATCTTGTGTATCAGTTGAAAGTACATGATTAGGAAGTCATTTATCATTCTTTAAAACCAATCGGGAGTTACATGATTGTGTGTTAATGTTTTACTTGCTTTGGCACAGTTTGTGTCATTGCACATTGTATTTCGTTACAAGAAAGTGAAGTGTGCTAATGCTAGCGCTAGCTACTAGGCTAGTGTGGCTAATGCCTTACATATTCATGGATTAGCACTACTTTTGAGAAAGCATGTGCTTTCTGCACTGCAAAATATTTCCTTTATAGAGATATTGCCATTTCATGATTAAATATACGTTTAAAAGCCATTCACAGATGGTTATGGTTGTAAAATCATAAATACTATGTACATATTAAAAAACTAATTTCATTGTTATTGTTAAATACATTTAAAAGCCAACGAGGTTAAGAATGGATGATAAATAATTTATTTTGATATGGTTAAAGTATAATTTCATGTTATCCAATATGTTTTGTTGTATTGTAAGGGTATTTCATTGCCGTTTTACCTTACTGTGTGTTATTGCTAAAAACATGGTAATTCATCATACTTTTAAGCTGATTAAGCTATACAAAATCACATACTCAAGTGTACATTTATTCATTTATTTTTGATTCTGTGACATTAACATTTGGATAGTAAATTCATATGCTCTTGAGGAAGAATATATTCAATGAGGTCTCATTATGATAAGAACTGGAACAGAATGTTTACTTTCTGCACCTTTTGTGTAGATTGGTTTTATAGTGATCTTCGAATTTGATGGCGAGCCCAGCCCATGGTGACTGCGAGTGGTGTTCAACGGTGTGGCCAGCCTGAAGCATCCTCGTCAGAAAATCCTTGACGGAACTCTCTTTTCTAATTGGATCCAGATAAGACACTAATACATACACTACCCGGGTAGTCAACGGTTCAATTAACGAACTATACATGAGTAAATTGGACTTTTTTGGGGAAAGAGCTCTATTTTATTTTGGGTTTATTCTTTGTTATTGTACTTTTATTTTCAACTATATTGTACATCTGCAATTGTTCTTTACTAGTGGTGAAGTAATAAACCACCCGTTGTTCGTTCACCTTAGTCTTGGTCCTTCCTAATTATCATCTCCTCTTACGAACCTAGTGGATGTTAGTGCCTCTCCTATACTGGTCCACACTAAGGGCGCTACATTAACATTTATCAAGCTATTGTAAGCCTCCAAATGAAAGTAAATGCCTTATAAATGCATTAAGTAATCTAGCTTTAAAATGCCATGTCGACAGAATGTTGAAAATTCTGGAATGGAGACAAAAGGATTTTTATTTTTTTATCATTAAATGTCACCATATCTAAATACTAATGTGTTTAAAAATATAATCCAGCCTTCCAGGGTAGAAATGTCACCTAGTTTGCTTTTTAGAATAGGAAAAGTATAAACAGTATAATTTGTGATCAAATTAAAAGCAATTTGTCCAGTAAAACCTAAAATCAGAAATAGGAGCATCTATCCTAATCTCCTATAAATAATCAAATGATGTAAAAACATTTCAATGTCTTTAAACCAGCCTCTGATCTGACTCGTGGTCATGGTTATCATTTGCCAAAACAGCCATGATTTTTTATATTTTGTGATTTTACGTGCTTAACCCCAGTTTCTTCATTAAAATTGTGCTTCACTTTGCTTTCATACCAGATTGTAGAATGTTTTTCTTTACAGTAGGTCAACAATGTCTTGTAAATAGTTTACCAAGGAATCTTATTTTAAAGCGTTACCAAGATTGTTCGCTTTTGTATTCAATTGCGTAATAGTCAGTTTAAGCTTGCAACACTGAACAATCCTAAATCTTCCCACACACGACAAAGCAATGACAAGTAAGAGCTTCCGTCTTCCCTCTGTCCATCCTCACCTGCCCATGTGTTCCCCACGTCTCCTCTACAATAAGACACATGTTAGAGTGAAAAATGTGATCTTTTTGTTCTAGAGACAGGTGAGAGAGAAGACCCTGACACAGAGATGATTCTTTGGTCACACTGAAATGTGACGGTGTGCTCTTTCACCCAGTGCATGTGGATACTGCAGGTCATGGACATTACCCAGCTTCACACGGGCTCAGGTTGTGACTTTCCCATGCATTTGTGTCACTTCTGCAACTTTTTATCTGCAGCTTGAAAATTGCATTACAGTGTGCAAACTATCATTAATGTTTATCTATGAAGTTATTGTTGGTTTCAAAATAGTAAATCCCATACATTTTGTGGCCGTTTAACAATGAACAGTAGTAGTAGTTAGACTTTATCTAAGTTTAATAACAGTAATTACTCACAAGACCCAGCAAATCTGTTATTCTAATTCATTTAACTCAGTATGGAGTAAGTTACCTGCAAAAGTAGCCTTTGTCGTCTTCGTGTTGGACAAGCAGTAGATACAAAGCCACGCCAAAACAGTCAAAAGGACAATCACTGAACATTCACCAAACAAAGTACAACATCAACCCACTGGAGTCAGCGTGAACTTGACCAAATCCAACACAGTACGATTCTCTAATACAAACTCATCATAGTTTCCAGTCTGAGGCACCTACAGCATCGCAAAAGTTTAAAAATGTGTTGCGTGTTGAAATTCCCCCCAAAATACAATTATAATTACAATTGTGGCCATACTATTCACTTTTACGTTCTCAAGCCAACATGTCGAAGTGTGTATCGTCAAAATTATACAAGAAATAATCAAATGTTAATATTGCAGATGAGTTGAGGAGGAGATTTGTAAAACATAGCAGCTTTATTCAACTGTGTCAGTGTATGCACTCTTACAGTATGTTGTTGGAGTCATACAGACCAAGTTTCAAAATAGTAAATCCCATACAGTTTGATATTCTGCCGTTTAACAGTGAACTTCACCACATACTTTACAAATATAGCATGATAATGACACATACAGTTTTAATTAAGGTGAGACACTACAGGCAAAACATGATGAGGAAACTACAAACTTGTCCAATCTGCTCTTTAAAATGTTTTATTCTTCCATTTAATTCACTTCATCCATAGATTTCTCTGGGACATTGTAACTTCAAAGGCCGTTTTCTTAAGATGCATTTTTCTCCCAAAGAGACATAAAGATCAGCCTTAAAGTAGCTCCTACACCAAACTTTACAATCTTATACTCAACAAGATTTTGACAAAACGTAAATCGTAAACTACAGGAGAAGTTTCAAATTGATATCTTTAAATTTGAGATTTTTCCTATTGACCTGCAGTATCTCACCTTAAGTGTAAAAACATGGAAATTACTCACAGAAACGGGGCAAATTTGTTATTCTTTTCTGTATTTCATGGTCATTTTGATCCCAATCTTAACCCAGTATGATGTAAATTACCTGGAAACATAATTTGTATTCTGGGCTGCAACACAGAACCTCTCTTTTACCAGGCTATTTTTGATCCAATCCGATTATATTAGCATTTTAAAAAGTCAAAGAAAAACAGTCCAATCACTACACAATACCAAGTACATACAACGTCAACACAGCTGTGACAGTTTCAAGGCAAAATCCAGTACAGCATGATTCTCGAATGTTAATTCATCAAGAGCGTCCAATTTACAAACACCTACACCTACAAACTGCACCCAGTCCTGATGCTAAAAACACACGCAGCACTGAACAGGTCTAAAACATTAAAATCACCCAACTAATTATCCTTGATATCCTTGAATCCATCCACTATGACCAAGCTGTTCATTTTTACAAGCTCCATCCAACACATTAAGGAGTCTATCGTCGAAATTATAGTAGAAATTGTTCAAGAAATAATAAAATGTTGATGATTGCGGATTAGCTGAGGTTGAGCTTTGTTAAACACAGCAACTTCATTGAACTGGGTCAGTGTATGTCACTCTCACAGCATGTTTTCGCACCGTGTTGTTGAATTAGTCTGAATGTACCGCGCATATCCTGTGTTGCTACCGTTATCAGCACATTCCATTGTTGTGTGCCCCAAAGTGACATTCCTCTTTTTCCTCATAACTGCTCTGTTTTCGCATCCGCATACATTTCACCGCTCATTTAAACCTGTCGTCGGCTTTTTAAAAAGGATCCAACGGACCGTAAAACCCCTTCAAGTCCTTTGAAAGTGCTCGCTTTGATCAGTTATTATTTTGAAGAAAAGTTGTGATGCTTGTCAGATCAAAAAAAAAAAAGGGTGTTGTCGCTGTTTGTGCTGTGTCCAGGAGAAAGATCTTCATGACAAAACTGTATGCTTTCCTTTAATAATTTATTGTCGTTGTTGTTTTTTTGTTAAACTATCAGCTGGTTGTTTTTGATAAAAGTATTTCTCGCACCGCTGCCTTCGAAAGCTTTCATTGTTCGACCAAACGGCATCGATGTGTTTACAGGCAGTAGCTGGATTTGACTTGGAGCAATAGGCCAAGAGTCAACTACCGGTCACTACAGAAAAACACCAGAGCAAAGCATTAGTAATCAGGTGAGCAGAGGTCACGTAATTATAGCTCTTCACAATCACGAGGCTCCTGGGAGATCCATTGTGTGAGTCACTGATGAGCTCCAAGATACAGGCCGTCACCGAGCTGTTTGTCTGGCTTCAATTACACATGATGAGCCAGATGCCAGGTTATTATTTAAGCTAGAGAAAATGTCTGAAATTGCAATACACCCAAGCCTTCTGAACCAGTTTTATGGGTTTAATAGAATTTTATACGAGATCCCATTTTTGTAAATTCATGTGTTTACTTATTAAGCTTTATTTAACCTGGTTGAAAAACATTGACATTGAAATCTCAAGAGAGTTGGAGGAAGTGTGAGTGGAAGAGCTGGAGGAGAAGTGTGGAAGAGCTGGAGGAGGAAGTGTGGAAGAGCTGGAGGAGGAAGTGTGTGTGGAAGAGCTGGAGGAGGAAGTGTGAGTGGAAGAGCTGGAGGAGAAGTGTGGAAGAGCTGGAGGAGGAAGTGTGGAAGAGCTGGAGGAGGAAGTGTGGAAGAGCTGGAGGAGGAAGTGTGTGTGCGTGGAAGAGCTGGAGGAGGAAGTGTGGAAGAGCTGGAGGAGGAAGTGTGTGTGGAAGAGCTGGAGGAGGCAGTGTGTGTGGAAGAGTTGGAGGAGGCAGTGTGTGTGGAAGAGCTGGAGGAGGAAGTGTGTGTGTGGAAGAGCTGGAGGAGGAAGTGTGTGTGGAAGAGCTGGAGGAGGAAGTGTGTGTGTGGAAGAGCTGGAGGAGGAAGTGTGTGTGGAAGAGCTGGAGGAGGAAGTGTGTGTGTGGAAGAGCTGGAGGAGGAAGTGTGTTTGGAAAAGCTGGAGGAGGAAGTGTGTGTGGAAGAGCTGGAGGAGGAAGTGTGTGTGGAAGAGCTGGAGGAGGAAGTGTGTGTGGAAGAGCTGGAGGAGGAAGTGTGTGTGGAAGAGCTGGAGGAGGAAGTGTGTGGAATGGAAGAGTTGGAGGAGGAAGTGAGTGAAGAGCTGGAGGAGAGGTGTGTGGAAGAGCTGGAGGAGGAAGTGTGTGTGGAAGAGCTGGAGGAGGAAGTGTGGAAGAGCTGGAGGAGGAAGTGTGTTTGGAAGAGCTGGAGGAGGAAGTGTGTGTGAAGAGCTAGAGGAGGAAGTGTGTGTGGAAGAGCTGGAGGAGGAAGTGTGTGTGAAGAGCTGGAGGAGGAAGTGTGTGTGAAGAGCTGGAGGAGGAAGTGTGTGTGAAGAGCTGGAGGAGGAAGTGTGTGTGAAGAGCTGGAGGAGGAAATGTGGAAGAGCTGGAGGAGGAAGTGTGGAAGAGCTGGAGGAGGAAGTGTGGAAGAGCTGGAGAAGGAAGTGTGTGTGACGAGCTGGAGGAGGAAGTGTGGAAGAGCTGGAGGAGGAAGTGAGTAAGGATGAGCTGGAGGAGGAAGTGTGTGAGGAAGAGCTGGAGGAGGAAGTGTGTGTGAAGAGCTGGAGGAGGAAGTGTGTGTGAAGAGCTGGAGGAGGAAGTGTGTGTGACGAGCTGGAGGAAGTGAGTGTGGAAGAGCTGGAGGAAGTGAGTGTGGAAGAGCTGGAGGAGGAAGTGTGTGTGGAAGAGCTGGAGGAGGAAGTGTGGAAGAGCTGGAGGAGGAAGTGTGTGGAAGAGCTGGAGGAGGAAGTGTGGAAGAGCTGGAGGAAGTGTGTGGAAGAGCTGGAGGAGGAAGTGTGGAAGAGCTGGAGGAGGAAGTGTGTGGAAGAGCTGGAGGAGGAAGTGTGTGTGGAAGAGCTGGAGAAGGAAGTGTGTGTGGAAGAGCTGGAGGAGGAAGTGTGTGTGGAAGAGCTGGAGAAGGAAGTGTGTGTGGAAGAGCTGGAGGAGGAAGTGTGTGTGGAAGAGCTGGAGGAGGAAGTGTGGAAGAGCTGGAGGAGGAAGTGTGTGTGAAGAGCTGGAGGAGGAAGTGTGTGTGGAAGAGCTGGAGGAGGAAGTGTGTGTGAAGAGCTGGAGGAGGAAGTGTGTGTGTGGAAGAGCTGGAGGAGGAAGTGTGTGAAGAGCTGGAGGAGGAAGTGTGTTTGGAAGAGCTGGAGGAGGAAGTGTGTGTGGAAGAGCTGGAGAAGGAAGTGTGTGTGGAAGAGCTGGAGAAGGAAGTGTGTGTGGAAGAGCTGGAGGAGGAAGTGCGTGTGGAAGAGCTTGAGGAGGAAGTGTGTGGAAGAGCTGGAGGAGGAAGTGTGGAAGAGCTGGAAGAGGAAGTGTGGAAGAGCTGGAAGAGGAAGTGTGTGAAGAGCTGGAGGAGGAAGTGTGTGTGGAAGAGCTGGAGGAGGAAGTGTGTGGAATAGATGGAGGAAGGGAGTGTGGAAGAGCTGGAGGAGGAAGAGTGTGGAAGAGCTGGAGGAGGAAGTGTGTGTGGAAGAGCTGGAGGAGGAAGTGTGTGTGGAAGAGCTGGAGGAGAGGTGTGTGGAAGAGCTGGAGGAGGAAGTGTGTGTGGAAGAGCTGGAGGAGGAAGTGTGTGTGGAAGAGCTGGAGGAGGAAGTGTGTGAAGAGCTGGAGGAGGAAGTGTGTGTGGAAGAGCTGGAGGAGGAAGTGTGTGAAAAGCTGGAGGAGGAAGTGTGGAAGAGCTGGAGGAGGAAGTGTGTTTGGAAGAGCTGGAGGAGGAAGTGTCTGTGGAAGAGCTGGAGGAGGAAGTGTGTGAGCTCGAGGAAGTCTGGATTCCAATTGTAATATTCACTGTGCTATTAAATTTTCTGTTTTAAGAATTGCACATTACATAAAACCTGCAGAAAGATCTAAATAATTGAGTTTATTTTACACAGCTTGCTTCCTTGAAAATGAAGCTGGAAATATTAGATCTGGTTACCGCTAAAATATGTTTGTGTAATATAGTCAACAGCAATCAAGGCTTGAATAGTAAGCTTTTAGAGTGAATACGTTACGTTAGTGAATACTTATCAAAGTAGCTTCTTCAGTTTTACACAGTATGTCCAAATTGTGTTAGCTACACTACAATAATGCAAAATCTGACTCCAGTGACAGTTCAAACATTTGGCTAGTTTAAAGGCCCTGAGGAAGCTGCTTAGATGATTGGGAAAACACATTACTTCTTAAAACTTTGTCCATGTGACCGAATTTAACATTATTTTTCTATCTCAGTATAATCTGGTTGTAAAAACGGGTAAAGAATTTGTTTATTTTCCTTTTTAAGACAGGTTTTTGGTTGGTTTCGCGACAGTGCCATTGAAAGCCACCCGTCACGGCACACATAAATTAAACAACTGGTTAATTCTTAATGCAGAATACAGGTTGTTGTTTAGGTATTAATCATTACCTCGTTTTTTATCAAGTACTGGTATAGAAAAACTCAGTTCAACACCTTCACAAAAGAACTAGGTGGCCTTCAATGACAACAAAGATAGAAGGGCACATTTGATGAAAAAGTGATTGGGATTAAATATGGGGTTATAAAAGCTGGCTGAATGGACAGAGGCTGGAGTAAAGGAAGGTCAGACGGTGAGGGAGCGCACTATTTGTTTGAAACAGTCATTGGTACAAGGCTGTTGTCGTGATTGTCAGCAGCTTCTCAACTATGACCAGACAAACACATACATCCACGCTGACCTGCTGCGTTTTATAAACTCTCCAAAGACGCTCAAAACGCCTAAACCTTCACCCGACCTCATAAGCTAACGTCATTCCGTCCTTTTGCGCGTTTCTTTAGATTATATAGGCTTCCATTATCACTCCTTCATTGGCTTTTTCTTTCTTTTTTCTTCCCACGACGGTTTCTATGGCGATCTTATCAAGAAAAATCAGCGCCCTATGAAGTGATACAAGAGCAGGAAATGAAACCCTATAAGACCAGGGCAAACATATCAAACTACGCTTCATTTAAAAAGTCAATACGTCTCCGTTGTCTGCTCTATACATCTCAACGCTTTTATGTGGGTCGTTTGTCATTTTTCCAATCTTCCTCCAATGCTGTTAGTTTAAGTGCAGATGTGGGAGAGGTGTCAAAAGAACTGTCCATTTTCGATCTTGTTTTGTGTTAGTCATAGGGCAGGCTTCCATTCTGTCAGCCACTGTAACAAGTCCAGTCTTAGTTTATTTATACTAAAAAATACAACCTTATGCCTTACAGAAAAAGGGAACTTTACATACAATGAAATAACTTTACTTTTACAATTGGTGGATTTTTATTGGAGAAAACTTTAATAGATCATTTCAATATAACTATGTAATGTATAATATTCCAAATGTAATCAAGGTAGAACACTGGACACAGCATGTACATATAACACTCCTTGCCATTAAACGACAATATATTTTGGTCAGAGGAGTGTTTGTCCACAGAAGAGTCACAGGATGTTGTAGTGAAGAGTCTTGTAGGCTGCACACGGCTTTGCCAAACAGTGTAAACCCTTACGCCCCCTACTGTCTGACGTCTTCTCCAGGACTGCATCCCTGTGTGTGTGAAGGGGTAGGCTCTCTCATGACAATTTATGCTCCGCGAGCGAGAGCCTAACTGTGTCCCGTACTGTCTGTTCAAGACCGTGTAAGCAGATTACAACCTCCTGTGGCACCTCTGAGGAAGAACATGAAGACAGGTAAACAAACTTACGTTTTACCAAAATAAATTGATGTTTAATGCTTAATTTAATTTTTTTTTTCAATGAAAGTCAGTAAGGATGAGACAAGATCTCATGCCACAAGATCTCACAAGAGAAAATTGCTTCAGAATTGCTTCACAATTTTCTATCTATAAAAGGATAAATGAGTTCAGAGAAGGGCATAAAGTTTTGTAACCTCTGACTATGAGTCAAAAAGAAGTGTAACACCTATGCTCCAGAATCACGGATGGACAACTACAACTGAAGCAGTTTTAAAGTTGGCTGGCAACATCAATCCTCTTTCATGGGTGTCATGTCTGTTTGGAGTTTGCTGATTAATCAACCAGAAACCATCCTGTGAGATTATGTTTTCCAATGTGTTTACTTGGCACGGGGAATAATTAAAATAATTACACCTCTTGAGAAGCTGTAGCTCCCAAAAACTGATCTACAATGACAAAAATAATACATAAAAATACAAGATCCAATCATGCATCGCTGTGTGATCATTTTGCCATATCCCACCCCTAAAAGTTATCTATGATATCTGGCGTTGATATAGAAATCCATGTTCCCAGGCAGTGAAAACTCTCAAACTCTACTTTTAAACAATGCTCTGGTTTCCATTTGCTACAGTTGGCACTCTGCACTGACTGTGCAGCACATGGAATGATGTAATTTAGGGTGGAGCACAATTATATTAAGCCAGTCTGTCAGATGAAGTGGTATAAAAAGACCGTCGCATCAGAAAGAAACCTTGTGTATCATAAAAAAATAAAACAAAACTGAACCAAAAGGCCAGAGAAAACTTAATAAAGGGGATTTACAAAGACAGGAGAGACAGAGCCAGATGATGAGGAGGCGGAGGAGAGCCGATTAAATCACTGGGGCGTGTGGAAGGCTGTGAGAATGTGACCCAGAAATGAAACACCATGTTGGAACTGCCCTGTACTTCACGTGGACTCAGCTGCCTGTGTCCTCTTAACTTTAGCAATGCCAGTTTTGAACAAAACTGGCATTGCTGAAGTGTGACAGACTCCACCTGCATTTGTGCACGTTAAAGGAGCAGCTGTAGTGTGTGACTGTTTAGTCTGCACTTCACCAACCATTTCTGTCCACACTTCCTGCAAATGTGGAGTACGATTCCCCGATTTAAGTCACTGCTGAATTTGCGTCAGAATGAAATCTGCACATTTCCTGACTATGGCAACACACACAAGGATTATAAAAAAATATATATATATATATATTTATTTATTTATTTTTTATCATAAGTTAAATATGTTAAATAAACGTTTTAAAGCTTTCTTAACAACTTCCTTTTAACTGAAGGTGCATGTGTCAGGCTTTTATGTTTCTCTAATTATGACTTTGCTTGGCGAGATAGTCTCTGGGGTAAATATTCAGTTTTTCATCATTTTATATCAGTTAAGTGACATTTGTGAAAGTAGTTGAAAATTACAGGTAGTAAAGCTGAGCTCTAAAACAACAACAACATCAGAGGGAGACTTCAGTAATTCAGGAGCATTTATACACAAGGAATACATTTTCTGACCCTAAATACTAAATTTAGCCAAATAAAGGCACTGTTATGCATTTTAATTTATCACATAATAACTATTGTGTAAATGAGATGAGTTTTGCCCTATAAAACATTTAAAGTCAGTCATGGAATTACCAAGTGTGCTGTCTTATTCTTCAATCAAGAAATCAAATGACAAACCACCAAAAGTACTAAACTGAGATCAAATTGGTAAAAAGGTTTAGCAAAATTGTTACTATATCTATGTAAATGTGCTTTAGGGAACATAGTAGTTTACCCTGCCATATGCACTTTAAATGACTGGCAAACTTAGGCTACAACTGACATAAAAATTTTAATCGGTTCTGGCTTTTGAAATAAATAAATAAAAAAGTTTCTTACTTTGTTCCTGAATCACGCTGACGACTAGCTTGACTGAATCAAGTTTGAATCACATTATGTTTCAAGCCTAATCTTGACGTGTGTTAAGACCATAGACATAAAAATAGTGGACAGACTGTCGTCGCTCCGCCCCATTCATGAAAATGCGGCTCAGTCATGGAGAATTCAAAATGGCCACGGGTTAGCCCCCACCACTCCCCCCTCGGTGGGGAGGCGGGAAAGCCAGGGGGCGACCTTTGCTGGCGTAGTGCTGCCGTCGTAGCCTCTATAGTTACCGCCCACTCGTAGGTGTTTGGCTGCGCCGTGACATTTCCGGCGCGTAAAGCCCGCCTTCCTCATTAGATATTCAAGAACTTTAAAAAATCACAGCGGCTAAACCAGCCTGGTTCAAAAAAATTCACCCCCCTCAGCGTTGTCACAGAGCCGTAAGCTAACGTTTGAGACCAAAGCCGTATTTTGAGCCAGGCTCTAAAGTAGGTTTGAAACGTCTAACTCCCCATTGACTTGCATTGAATAATTCTACTTCCGCAGCCAGCCCCTAGCGGTCAGCACCAGATTGCAAACATGGCAGCCTACAGTCGGCGGCTCAATTTGAGCGCGGTAGCCTCGCCCACTGGTTAAGACAGACCTTGGCCTAAAAGTTTCATCACTGGGGCTAATCTTTCTTTTTTTCTGCTTCTAGTTCTGACTGACCCACCTTTAAAGTTTACGAGGGTCTGTCAGATGTTCAGCAAAAACATGCTCTTTTACCACAGCGACATAGCTACAACAAGTTTCACCCATACAATATAATAGTCCAGGTCTAAACCAGGCTAGAAAAGGCCTCATCCAAAGAAGGAATAATGGACCATGAATAAACAGGACAAAACATAAAATGATCAAGAACTGTAGCAGGATTTTGGAGAAATATCCAATTGTGATTTTTCTGACAAGCATTATGATTACGATTTGATTCGAGAATAGACTGAAATCTGAAATGCTAAACTAATCCAAGAATCTAGTGCATTACCAAACATGCTTATAGATGTCCAAACAACAGGGCTGGTACGTTTTTTTAGAATCAGAATCAGAATGGCTTTTATTGCCATTGTCGGTGAACAAAATTCACAAACCAGGAACTTGTTTGGTGGTAAGGTGCAACATACAACAATGAATAATAATAGAAATGGAAAAAGTATAGACTATGCTAAAATAAGATCTTAACAAAGACAGGCCATTATCAGGGACTCCTCCCTGTGGGCGGGGCGTTCACAGCTCAGAGTGGCTTATAAGCCACAGAACAGACTGCTACTGATTGAAAATGACTTCTGGATGGATGTCGAAACATCAAACAGCAACCGGATGACAACCCCTGAAAACGTATACGATGGAATACACGAATGAGCGATTACATCGACCATGCAAAATAAAATATGTGTAGAATAAAAATTGCATTCAAAATTAAATATGATATACAGGAGACAAGATCAGAACTATAGTCATAGCCGCGGGAACTAGGGGTGCAGAAGGTGCAATAGCACCCCCTGCTGGATGGTCAGGGAACTGTAAGCAGGCTCATTGCTGGTTTTGCTCTGAGGAAAACTATATCTATTCTAGGTAAGATAAACGAAACTCATTTTAAAACTGCACAGTTTCTGTTGTAATAAATTGGTACTTTTTCTTTTATCAAATGTTTTTGCGGTCAACTATATACCGCAGGTTAAACTCAGAGAAAACTAAACCTGCGATGGTGCGCGGTGCACTGACCTGAGCGCACAAACCGCTGTTACCGCTGTTTTTATATTCTCTTAAGTGTGACAAAATTAATGAGGAAATGACAAGCCCAGGATGGGTTAAGAGGTGGAAACTACACTGCGGACGCCTAAATGTGCAGACTTTGCTGGAGTTACAGGCTGCATGAGCAACAACTCGTGTTTGAACCTGGTGCAACGCATAAAGACCAAAGGGAGTTTACACAAAAAGACAGCGGCAAAAATCCACGTTTCGTTGTCTCACAGAGGTGGGACTTTGCTTCATCTGAGCGTTATTTTTGCGTGAGTACCCTTAGTTGGCCCTAAATAAACGTATGTAACTGCACGGAAAACAACAAAACAAAACTGCACCCCCTTCCAAAATTACGCTCCCGTGGCTATGACTATAGTGCAAAACCGGTTTTACACAATAGGACAGGATAATTATTTGTTTGCAAAGGAAATTATCTTTTTAATTAACTGCAGCCTTTACTATTCAGGTCTGTGTACCTGCTGGACAGTTTTGAAATGAAAATCTAGTATCCCCATTTTCCATTCCGTTTTGAGAATTGGAAACTTTTCTTATTTTGGATTTCCCATCCCAAAACTAGAATCAAACGACTGGAAGGTTAACAGGCCGTACACAAACCCATTTCCGACCATTCAAATTGGGATTTCAATTGGATCAGTGGCAGACTTAGAAATGTGGGTCCCGAGGCAAAACTAATTACATTCACTATTTACAATTTAAGAATCCCAGACTATTTTGTTGGTCTTTTGTTTAGAAGTTCACTGCACTACTTTCCTGTGTTATTGAGAGAAAAGTATGTGTTTCAGAGCCCCGTGTCTTTGATGATCTGGAGGGGCCCTTTAAGGTTGGGGGCCCAAAGGAATAGTTGCCCAATGGTAAGTCCGCCACTGAATTTAATTGCGATAAACCTTACAGCCCCACAATAACGTACAACAATGGTTTCTGCGACACAAAACAGTGACTATGAATTCAACGCCATGACATATTGTCCCTTCTTCTTCTCTTGTGTCTTCTTCTCTCCTTTAATTTCCTCCAGTGTCCCTGGTCCACCCTCGGCTCCGCACACACACACACACACGGAGCAGTTCTTGACCTCCAAAGCCATCACTTCCTGCTCTGCCACCTCTTTCACACTACATTATGGAACAGCTTTCATTTAGGTATGAATATTAGATATTTCCTTTGAATAATACAGAGAGACAGTATGTGTGAGGAATCTGCCGACATAGGGAGAAAAAGGGTGCGCTCCTACCAGTGTCTCCTCAACGCCACATTTCGAATAGTCCAATAAAAATGACATTCTCGGGTCCAAACACTTCCATTAAATAAATGATTGTGTTAAAGTGCCAGCTGAGAGCGCGCAGTGCCCCCCGTTCTTTTATACGAGGTGAAATGGGCCGGTGTCTTGTACGTCCTGTGGCTACTCTCTCATCCCGGTGTGTCAGACTCATCTAATGCAGGTTTACGCCTCAAGGTTAGTCCTCTTACCCCCAGGTGAACTCGCAAATTAAATCGCTACGACAGGCAACAAGTCTGGCTACTTTTTTCAGATTTCAGATGGAAAGTTGGGCTACGTTCTGTGAGTGACCGGTGTGTTTCTGTGTTGTATATTTATGGTGTTTATGGTGCTTTAGGGAGCCACAGGATGCAGCAGAACATTTGTAGACTGATCTTGACACACATAAAAACAGCAAGATCAACACGTGAGGGCAAATGTACCGGTCCAGCCCAAACTCTTCTCAAAACAGGAAAAGAAAGAAACATACCTGGTGTACATAGAAAACAGCAAGATTTACACGTGCTGGAAATTCGCCGGTTCAGCCCTAAACTACAGAGGAGAAGATAGTTAGCACAAATAAAACAAAACAACGGTGCAACTGCAGAGCTCAATATGGATTTAAATAAAAGTCTAATGCTGTAACAATGATGAATAAAGACAAAATAATAACAACGGATTACAAAAGATGACCAAAACGGTACTTAGAAAAGGGAAGAGGAAGTCACGATCGCCGAATGTATACATGTGCACCAAGATGGACACACGAAGAAGAAATAAAATACAGGAGGAGTGGCTGGAGGACCAAGACAGCAAATAAAACAAAAGGACAAGTTTGTGTAATTATAATGATATAAGTTGGATGAACTAATGGTGCTTCGTTCAACCATCTGCTAATACTGTTCTGAGGGGGAGGCAGTTCCATAGTTACCATGGTGACACAACGCACACGTTAGCAAATGCAGTCTTAGAAGTTTTTTGATGGCCAGAAAATTCAAGGAAAAAATACAAAATGGATTGAAACAGAACATTTACAGGAGCCTGTGATCAATATGAGTGCTCATGGTCCTGTTTAGGGCTGAGTCCAAATGTCCATCCTACAGTCCATAACCCATCAATCACTATATAGACATATATATGCTATAGTCCCAGGCTATAGTGCCACATTCACAGAGGGATTCAGACACCGCTCACTACTTTCTCCTCGCTCCGATCAAGTGACTATGGGGTCTTACAAATTAAGTGATTTCTGGAATAAATATCAATCAAATCCAACTCACACAATAACAATTATCTCACAAAACACTGGCTCATTCATCTTTTTGCCTGAAATGGGAATTGATCTTTTAACAGCTCAATGCAGGATAAGGATATGCAAATGTCTAGTATTAACGACTGTAACCGTTTATTTAAGATGTTTATTCATATTCCGGTTTATTCATATTCACAGCTGGTGTACTGTAGGTTCTAAAATTTAGGATTAACCTACCGTAGCCTTAAATATTGCAGCGATTGTAAAAAAAAAAAAAAAAAATGACTGCGTTTGTGCTTTTACAGCCGGCAGGGAAGTGAATAGCAAGTGCAAAAATAAAACATTTACGATCTATATAAAATACATTGTATTTATATAAAATAAGCAATAGCGTGGGTACACATAATAAAATATATGAGAACACACATCTAACAGCCAAAATTGTATTCATTTTTCAATAATCATCTGTAAGTACAGGACCGATGAAAAGTGTATTATGTTCATTCGACTTTTTTGAGCTTATGCTACACCAGCAGCTTTTGCTAGTGTTTTGAAACCTCAAGGCCTTGATGTGTTTTCTACACACAAAGTGTATTTTACATAAAGTAAAAGAAATGTCAAAGTTGAAATTCCTCAAGTAGTTTAAAAAGCCTGAATGCACTTGCAACATTTTACGTTTAAATGAAAAGAAAGAATCCAAAATATAACCAGTGTTGATAAATCTTGGGCTTAAAGTCTCTGTACATTCTACACCATATTACCGCATGAAACATTTCTGGAGTTTTTATTCTGTCAGTTTAAGAGATTACATCCATGGTGGCATCATACTGTAAACAGTGGAGACTGATCACCAGGAAAACAGAACGAGAAGAAACGGGAGTAAGCCGTGTCCCGGGGCAGTATGCAGCCGCAGTAATACCATGGAAGTGATTCAGCGCTGGTTCTGGCCAATGCTTTAGATATAGAGTTTGTTCTGAGCACAGCAGTACAGTTATACACTCAATTCTTACAGCCTATTTAATTACCTGAGCTACCTGCTTCAAGGATTTAGGGGCTTACCGACTCGCACTCAAACAGACTGACGCTGGCACACACACAAAAGATGCATTAATTCTGCGAGCAAATGAAACTGCCGACATCGACAAGACACACTGAACACAGATTGGAGTTGCATTTAAATGAGATTAAAAGCTTTACCTCCGAGTGACATTTTCTAATCGGGTTTGCAAAACTAAAGGCTTTTATGTATAGAATATCACAGGTACACATCTAAAGGATTCAGTATGTTTGCCGTTGCAGACTGTCACCAGCTCTTTGTCAGTCCTTGGTCTGGATAAGAGGAGTAAAAAATCAGTTTAGATTCAATATTCAAAATCAGTGGATGTTAGTGAGAAGATTGCCAAGCTAGTTCAAAACAGAATGACAGATTTAAGCCCAATTGCGTGACATTTTTGACAATCTGTCTGAAGCTAGATTCTGCAAATGCGAGTGACTGCGCATAGTGACATTTTCAAAGTGTCGGAGTGTGGTCTTGGACAAAGTGACCCTAGAATTCAAAGGCGCATATATTTAAGATTTACTGAAACATTTTTGCTCAGTTCGGCCATTTTTTGTTTTAAAATATTACTTCCTGGTTGTAAAATCATGATATTATACTAGAAAATTCTGTAACTGTTACCTAGCAACCATGTTTTACACTGGGCCAAAACTCCTCTAATGCCACAGAAATGATTTTTTGAGAGCAGCTTTATTTATTTATTTTTTTTATTACTGTTTAAAGGGCTAGATAAATGTGTTTCTTATGTGTAAACTGTCTCCCTGTGTGAAGTAATCATGCTTTGGAACGCTGCTGTACTTGTTGTAATTTTCAACATATTTTTATTATTGTAAAACTATCATTTATATTTGCAAAAGGTGAAATAAAGTCAAAACTCGGAAATTATTTTAAAAAAACAAAACTCTAAAGTTTGTGGAAAAATGTAGTGTAACAATACATTATATGTGCATTAATTATCACAGTGGTCATTTGTGTGTCACAGCTAAATGTGCTCCAGATAAAAGTGAACATCATCTTCTTTACGTGGTCTAGAATGAGTGCTAAAGTTGCGTATTTGGGGCTGATCTTTGTTATGGGCTTATTCTCCACAGCTGCGTGAATATTTTATCTCAAAGTAGAGCTGGTTCTGCCTGGTCTTGTGTTTTCTCCACCTCTGGCTTTTACAAGAATGTCTTTTATATTTTTCACTCTCTTATTGCTTTTTGGACTCGTGTAGGGAAAGATAATTTTTGTCAGGGACAGATCAATTTTACTTAAATAAATTACTTGATCAATCGAAAGAGACAGAGCTCCGTTTCAGTTCTTTATTTCTGACAGTGAGTTAAGAAAACCCACAGCATTTCTTTGCTCACACAATCAGTTCAAGAAAATGGCACGCTGGGTAAAAAACTCGCAACAATCAAAGCGTGTACCAAGCGGGATTTGAAGCACAGTTTTCAGTGCACTTTCAATTTGTTACCCATTGCACCGTCTGAACTGGGTGAAGATTTACCTTTGACATAAAAAAAAAAAATCAATAGTGACTTGCTGGTTTCTTAATATGTCTGTTACGTAAGTTAATAAGTTAATAATAAGTTTTGCGGTGGCTGTATTCTGTCAAAAAATGTGTCCTGAAGTTGTGAAAAGTTTAAAAAGGACAAAGTGGAAAATACAAGAGCAGCTGGAAGTCACTAAATAGTCAAATAGTTGAAATGTTGTGCAGGTTCAATTGATTTTTGCATGACAGGTTCCGCTCCTAATACTTCAGATATGCACTTCTTTACTTTTCGAAGGGGAAAATGCACACTTGGTTGTGACGGTGACAGCAGATGCAGATGTAGTGCCCGGCGTACATCTGCTTCTTCCAGGTCCAACAAACAGAGCTGGCACCGGAGCTGAGGGCCGTGCCAAAGACCCGCGGTGCATACTCCGTACGGTGGATCAGAGTGGACCGTTCTGTGGCAGAACGGACTATAAGAGACACCAGGCACTAAAGGTGTCATCATGATGGGGAAGAGTGAAGTCATGAGCGTCAAACCAAAGCGTAATGGACGTAACCAAACTTGTAAAGGAAAATGAGAACAGACAAAATGATTCTTGGATGATGCCTAAATGGAGAAGACTGTTTTTCCACTCATTAGGAAATTAGCAGTGGTTTGATGTGGATTTTGTTTTCTTTTTTTTTTGAGACGTCTTCCTGTCCTGCTCTGGCTGATAGTATAAGATAGAGACAAGTTTATGTTAAAAGAACAGTAACATTCTCGAGGTGGATCCAGCATAATTCTGTGTGTGATATTATAGGAACAACATTTCCATGGAAACAAGCAGGACCTAGCCAAATAAGAGTTCATTTCATATGTTTCATATTTTTTGTTCAATGAAATAATCCAAACTGAAGAATATAAAAAAAAGCATGCTTTGTTTCAAACCACCAGAAACCAGCTGTATAACCAAACTCAAAAATATAAAAACCTGCCACCTCTGGAATCCTTCATTTTTGTACTTGAAGTTACCAACCCTGTGTGATAAACAAACACATGCTTCCTCGTGTCACTGAAGAAAAAAAAAAGAAAAACCCACTAGACTGATCCACTAAAGCTGGCCATCTCTCAAAATAGATGGAGGGAACACTGTGGACCTAAAGCAACATGAACAAAGGAAATAACAGCTAGTGCAAAAACAACATCACAGCCTGACAGATTTCACCTCACAAACGCTGCGAGCAGGAAAGTGTGCTGCAGCCTTTGTATAAATTATGAATTACTTTCTGTCTACGGGTGGTGCGTGCATGCCAGTGACCCAGCCATTTGTCAGGACTAAAAAGGTCCAAAAACAGGAAACATATGGTGGCTCGTGTCGAAGCCACATTTAGTACAAGTGGATCTGTGTATGCAGGAGAAGAACGGATATATTTTTGGTGAAAATATTAGAACGACTAATAATAACTATACATACTATATATATATATATATATATATATATATATATATTTATACTGTATATATTATTAGTATTGTATATACTACACAATACTATACAATACACACCGATATCCTTTAAAACTAGTGTCAAATGTTTACTAAATGTATGTTTTCATTAACAGAAGAATAACAAAATGCATTGAAATTTGATGTTTACAATATATCAGAATTCAATTATCCTTTGATAATTTCACCATTTCAATTCAGCAAATTTAACTCAGCAATTTATCACAAATGCATGTTGTTTGTAAGTATGATGATGCCCATCTCTGTATCAATATGCGTATTATCAAGAAGTCTGCCACGATATATCACAATATCGATAGATTGAGCACAGCCCTATTACATATGTACATATTTTTTGCTGTCATTAATACTTGTTCAAATCTTTTCAACAAAAATATCAGTTATCACTGTATATCTATATCTCTAGTGTGGTGTTGGTGTAATTGTCTGATTTATTTAAGACCATAAACATTTACATTCCATATTGTAAAGCAGTGTTGACGAACAGTTTATCAGTTTGAAATGTAAAACTGCATTTAGTATGGGCTAACATTTAGTTCAGGTAAACTAAAACTCTGTTTAGGGTTTTGCGTCAGCTTTTTGCAAATGTCCATCTTGAATGGAAAAGTGTGTCAAAGCGATTGAGAAAAACTGCAAAATGAGGTAATGTGTCATTTTGTCATTTGACCATGTCAGCAAATGAAGTGGATGATTTGAACTGACGTAAAACATACAACATTCTTTGTGTTTTTATTGGTTTAATTATTTGCCATGAGTAGAGCTGGTTCATGTTCACTTCACGTGCGACTGTCCTCCATCTTCTGGTGCAGCTCCTTCTTCTCTTTTGTTGCTGTAGCCAGAGTTTGGATGGACAGTATTCTCTGCTGGTGGCACGTCCACTCTTAAGATCATCAAGATCTTCAGCACACCTGTATTTTGTGTTTTTCTTTGTAGTTCTTGTGTTGCTTTGTCCTGGTCTTCTGGCTTGTTTTTCAATCTTGCAACCGTGGTATTAGCAGAGGCCAGCTCTTGTCACGGGTTGGCTGTTATAGTCATATTATTGAGCAGACATCCCCGTAAGCCTTGACCTTCTCCTGTAAGGTTTGAAGTGTGAGCTTCACCTGCTTCAGCTCAGAGGCAGTGTCTTTGGCCCGTCTCTCCTCAGATCTTAGCCTCCGTTCTTGGGCCTTGTTGATCTTTACCTGATGGTGGAGATTAGCCCTTTCTCTGCAGCTGCTCGTGGAGCTGCTGAACCGGCTTTCCTCTGGGGATGAGGGAGCCTGGATGGCAGGAGATTCCACTGGGGTCTCCTTGGGCTCAGGCTCTTGAATGCCCCCTGCTGGTGTGGGGCTGAGCAGGGCCTCCAGGTCAAAGTCCTCATCACAGAGATGTTCATCGTCCTCAGAGGGACACCAGGGCTTCAGGCTTGTACTCGGGCTACCCGTGTGTGTGTCTCTGATCGTGTTTTGATCAGTTATGAGCCAAACTTGGGACTGTCTTTCACAGAAAAGTATAGAATGCTTCAATCCATGACGCATACATTCTGTCATCCCTGTGATAATTTATGTCATCATCTCTATGAAGATCAATGGCATCAGATCTAACCGGCAGTCCATGCAATTTTATTGACAAACCAGCACCTTTTTAAGTAAAAAAAAAGACAAAGACAGTGGCCCCTGATTAAAAGGTAAGGGCTTTGTCCCTTTTGTCATAACAACCCTGTTACTGCTGAAGCTGTAAATGGGGTGAACTGCCACACCCAAGAACAACAGTGTGCACCGTGGTTTAAATGCTTTTTCACAAGAATAATGACATAATATGACGACTTTAGACAGACATGTGTGGATTCACACAGGAACACCATTTTAGAGGCATGTCCAGGATACAGAAAAGCACAGCTCTGCCACAGCCCTCCCCTCCCCACAGTCCCACACTCCCCATAAATACACCATTAAAGGTCAATGCAAATCAGCTCATGAATGTTAATGCATAGAAATGAGGCGGCTGATCAATGGCTCTTTACAGAGAATTATGGCAATAACCTACAGGAGCGGCCACATTCACCACAGAGCACTAACTGTCACCAGTATTTAGATTTACACCACACTCAGATATTCCACTGTGCGACACAAAGGCAGCTAATGCTGTGGCGGCCGCTTGACAGACCCATTAGAAAGTCAATGGCATTCTAGCCATTAGCTGAAGTTGTTTTGCTAAAGGTCAATAATATACTATTTTTGTTGTGCTTAATTCAAAAGATATAATATTTTTGTTTAAAACTGTCAATTGCTATGGCAACGGTCCTGAACCCCATGAATAGTGGAGGGCCAAGCTTGGCATAACATCAAACATTTTATTTACTTTAGTTATTTTCTATCTGAAGATACTGGATGAAGCTGGGCTTGATAGTGCCCTGAGTTAGATCAGCTGTGTCTGTACCTGATGGAACAGTTTTAAGAGGTCACACCCTTTGGTTCTCTCATAATCAGGTAATCAGAAGAAGACTTTTATGGCTGTGGTGGAGAAATGTACCAGCGCCCATAATGCACTGCTAGAGGAGAACACACAGCACCAGAATAAAATCAAGGACATGGGCACTGCTTTGAACCAGCGCGAGGAGGAGAGAGCTGCCCTCCTCAGATGTGAAGAGCTGCAGATGTCACTGAAGGAGTCAGAAGATCAACTACAGCAAACCAAGGTCAAGAGGAAGAAGAAGAGGAGGAGGAGGAGGAGGAGGAGGAGGAGGAGGAGGAGGAGGAGGAGGAGAGGAGGAGGAGGAGGAGGAGGAGGAGGAGGAGGAGGAGGAGGAGGAGGAGGAGGAGGAGGAGGAGGAGGAGGAGGAGGAGGAGGAGGAGGAGGAGGAGGAGGAGGAGGAGGAGGTTTAGGTGCTGTATCTGTGCATCAGACTTGTTGTGAGTTGAGGTATGGCACACAGGGTCTTCTTCAAACCAAAAAGCTGAGTTGTGGACACCTTTTTATGAACGTTTATGAAAATTTGCTTTGTATCTAAGTAATTTAAATGTATACAAATTAGTCGTTATAGCTGATGCGTCAGGCGTGGCTCACTGAGAGATTTATACAGAGAATATACAAATTCTGCATATATTCAAAACAACGATCTCAAAGTGGCACTAAACACTGCAGTATGTTTACTTTTTTTTTTTTTTTTTACTTTATACTACTTTATATTACTTTATTGTACTTTATTATCTTTTTGCAAGTCCACACTGCGATGCATTATGGGATGTCATGCCATTATGGTTCAAATGATATCTCAAAAGAATTTCCAAATTAAGAATTCTATGTTATTAAGCTGTCGACATCTACAAATGCTTAAAATGCTCTGTTCCACCTTGTGATGTAACTAAGTGGTAGTTTAAATGTCAATAAGTATTATAGACAGCTTGACAGTAGAATAATCTTAAATTGTTGCCTTCTTTTGAATTTATTTACTTCTGTTCCGTTGAGATTGCCAACGATTGCTGATTAACTTCAGCAATCTGGTGCACCGAGGAGTGAAGCAGTTCAAATGAGGCTAAACAATAGCAACAGCTTCAAAGTTTGGCAGTTTCACGGCAGAAATAATCTAAATGGTTCTAGTGAAGGTGTGTGGAGTTTAAAAACACAGTGAACATCCTGTGTTACCAACCGATGACATCACAAGGTGTAACAGAGCGTTTTCAGTTTGAGAGAAGAGCACAGACTAATTATGCAAGATTTATGAGTGTAACTTGTGAAGAAAGCAAAACACAACTCCAGGTATGTTTTTGAAGAGGAAACGACATTTTAACATGGATCAAAAATTAGGGATGATAGGCCCTTTAATGTAGTCTCTCAATATTTACAATAACAACTCGATACAGTATTTTTGTTCGATGCTATTGATCGATACAAATGAAAACAGACTTAACAGAATGAACTTGAAAGAATATAATGCATGATTAACAGTAGGGCTACATGATGGAAAATTAGTGTGATATGGATGTCACTTATTTCGATAATGATATCATCGCAATATTTCTCCTCATTTGCATATATTTTTCTTTTCTTTTCCAGGTATGAAGGATAACTCAACTCTTAAAAAATATAGTAGCTTAGGTACAAATACACACACACTGGAGACCTTTAGAGTGTTAAAACCTGGAGTTGCTTTGTCCATTACTCTGCAAACCATAAAAATACTTTACATTTTAGGCATTTTAAACATTTCAGACATTTTATTCACCTTCATATATGTTTGTGTGAAATAGTGGAAAAAGTTATGAGGATTTTGAAGCAAGAGCGTTAACTAAAAACACTTAAGCATTCACTTCTGTACTTAGCAAAACACTTTTGGAGGTGAACATTTGAGTCTGATTGGTAAAAACAGTAAAGGACTGTAAAAAAAGTAAAGTAAAAACAAGCTCGGCCGCACAAGAAATGCAAAATTAATGTATTTAACCATTAGAATTATCACCCATCTTTGTGATACACATATCGCGATAACAACAAGTGTGATAACAATATTTTTTCGATATATTGTGGAGCCCTAATTAACAGCTTCTTTACTAATGGAATAATCTCTCAGAGCCTAAAAGGACTGATAATGACACACTCTGGTATTTGTAGAATAACATGTTTTTAGCATTAAGACAAAGTCACATTGAGAACTTGCAAACACTGTGCAAATTCTCTTTGACGACAAGGACAAAGTGACAGAGGAGAAACGAGTATTAATTAAGGGGTTCAGCTGTTGAAGGGGAATCCGCACACAAGCTGTTCACACTTTTTTTTTCTCCACAGTTATGTAATCCAGACAGACTCCTGGAACACACCACAGGAACAAAACGTCGATAGATTGTGCATTTTAACTTGTAGTGGTCAGTAAAGGAACTAATCAGACAAGACGGTGGCGTATTAACAAAACGCAGTGAGCGCCGACGGGAAAGCACAGTAAATAACGTCCAGCGTGTCTGCCCTTGACGTCCCCGGGTTCATAATTTACTGGAAGTGTCTGAAAGTGTCCAAATGCAGCTGACGGAAATTTCCAGGCCGTTTGTTATGATGCCGTCGCTGGAGAGGGACTGTCAGAGCTGCGAGGCGAACAGACAACCCTGTCGACTACCTGCTTTGATTAACATACAAGTTTGCACCAATTAAAACAACTGTCGGCGGAAATGACAAAATACATCAATCCCGGTAAAGGTTCACAGCGAAACTTGATGGAATGTGAAATTTACGGGTCATTTTAACCAAGACCTGACACTTTGAAATGAAGAATTGCTTGGATACGTCAAGGACTGAATATTTCATCCGTCACTACAAAGTGGGATTTGTTCTTCTGATTTGCATGAGCGGCAACACAAACCAACAAAGCCCCTCACAGTTTTAATGATTTGATATTTTAACATTTTTAGCAAAAAGGGATTCTGGACCTGTAAAGCATGTCAAACTTTGTTCTTGTGTGAGATAAACCACAAAATATGTTCACTTTTAACAATCTTTACTTTGTTTTCATGCACCCAGTGTCACTCTCGCTATCACTTTTGTCTTATATATTAGGGCTTTTAATTGTTTGGTTGGGGTTGGGTATTTTTATTTTAGTTAATTTTTATATATTTGTTTTTTACTTCTTTATAACTTTTTTTTTTTTTTACTTATTAACTTATTTATTTGTTTACTTAATTTTTACTTATTTTACTTTTTAAAATTTCACTTAATTTTTACTTAATTTATTTTTACTTCTCAATATTTACTTAATTTTTATTTTCACTTAATTTTTTATTTCGTTTTGTTTATCTTTTTAAAAACTGTATTTAATTAAATTGCATAATTATTATATTATTTTATTACTTATTTAATCTTTTTTCATTTTATTTAATCAACAAAACACTATGTAAAATATAAACCCAACTAGAACAACAGAACAAGACTAGAATAAAAAGTTTATATAAAAAGGGAAATGAAAGAATTTCATAGAAATTAGGCCATATTCAGTCCAACATAAGTGTCTCATTTTGTCCAAAGTCTTTCAAATTTGTCCATCTTTAAGTTAAGTCCAAATGTGTTTTGCGTACGTCAGTGATTATGTCGGTCCAGTCCTTAATTGTTGGTAAAGTTTGTGTCTTCCGTCTCTTCTGAAGGAGTTCTGAAGCCCAAATACATAGTTCTGAAATAGAGAGAGTTCACAAAATCAACAATAGTCTGTGGTGCTTTGTTGATCTTATATTTCTGAGTCATAGGACAGTCCTAAAAAAACATGACAATGATTGGCCACAGTCTTTCCCTGTGAATAGTGAGCACTTTGACATGGACAGGATATATTTTTCCAGCTAAATTCTTTCCAAATGTGTGATTTTATTGTCCTCTGTTGTGATATTTTCTCATTCCTCATCTGTCAAAACAAAACAACCTCCATTTTCCCACTTAATTTTAATATATTTGGTAGAATGGCGGCCCAGATTGTTAATGCGTTTATATAATTTAGATATTATTCCCCTTGTAAGCTCTGATTTATATGCTTTAATAAAAGTTTCAATCAGACTGTTATAATAGTCGTCATTGCTTTGTTTAATTTCTTGATTGTGCATATCAGGGCTATTCAACTTCATTTTCCACAACACTACATCTGTTTCAGTAATGATTAAATAAATGTTGCGCTGCTAAAATGGAAATACAAAATGCTTTACCAACACGGCTCTATATAACGGAAAATCCAGAAATGAACGAGAATGAAACCAGGACTATTACAACTGGATCTGAACCAGGACTAACTCAAACCAGGTCGAAACAGGAGAAAACATATATATTTGGTTTTATATTTGGAAGGCAATATCTGCAGCAGTGATTAGGGCTGCAACAATTAAAGGGCGTATGACAGATTTTTATCATTTTCTAATTTTGACTTTATTTGCTGTGGAGCTCTCTCAGCTCCACGTGCCTGACTCCATCTGCAGGTGGATCACTGACTTCCTGATGGACCAGAGGCAGTGCGTGTGGCTGGGGAAGAATGTCTCAGAGACTCGGACTATCAACACAGGAACTCCACAGGGCTGTGTACTTTCTCCTCTGCTCTTCTCCCTGTACACCAACTGCTGCAACTCCAGCCACGACTCTGTAAAACTGATCAAGTTTGCAGACGACACCACCCTCATCGGACTCATCTCGGACGGCGATGAGTCTGTCTACAGGAGGGAGGTGGACCGGCTGGTGTCCTGGTGCAGCGACAACAACCTGGAGCTCAACGCCCAGAAGACAGTGGAGATGATCGTGGACTTCAGGAAAGTCTCAGCCCCCCTGCCCCCCCTTGCCCTGACAGACTCTCCCATCACCACCGTGGACTCTTTCCGCTTCCTTGGCACCACCATCACCCAGGACCTCAAGTGGGAGCCGACCATCAGCTCCATCATCAAGAAGGCCCAGCAGAGGATGTACTTCCTGCGGCAGCTGAGGAAAGCCAAGCTGCCGGCGCAGATGATGGTGCAGTTCTACACGGCCATCATCGAGTCCATCCTCACCTCCTCCATCACCGTGTGGTACAGGAGCCACAGCCAGGGACAAACAGAGACTACAGCACAGCATTGTGCCTCTGCTGAGAAGGTGATCGGCTGCAGCCTTCCATCTGTCCAGGACCTGTACGTCTCCAGGACTCGGGGACGAGCAGGTCGGATCACAGCTGACCCTTCTCACCCTGGACATGGACTATTTGAGCCACTCCCCTCGGGCAGGAGGCTACGGTCCATCCGGACCAGAACCTCCCGCCACAAGAACAGTTTCTTTCCCTCTGCCGTTGGACTCATGAACACTTTGTAACACCTGTCACTTCAACAATAATACTATTTAAGAACAATCTATTTGCACTACTCATTTGCACATTGCACTATCTGCCAACTGTACATTCTGTATATAGTCTATCTTAGTCTATTTTATTCTTAATTTTATGCATGCCTTTTTATATATTTTTTATATTTTATCCTTTGCTTTATGTTGCACCTACGCCGAAGCAAGTTCCTACGTTTGTGAATTTCACTGACAATGGCAATAAACAGTCTCTGATTCTGATTCTGATTCTGTATTTATACCTGTTGCAAATAGAAATTATAGTTTTACACCAATCAAGCAGCCGCTTGTGGAGAAAAAAGGAAAAATCTGTTGAAAATTACAGGAAGTACACACATTGATGACATCACACTAGGTAGACAAAGGTTAATTTACACAAAAGAAACACATTTTTTGACCCTTTAAACATTATTTCAACAAGTTAAAAGGTGTTCACGTGTATTTTTTATTTGTCAAAAAAAATGCCCAGTGTACAGTGTGGTTGCTTGGTAATTTCCTAGTGTGATGTCATCATTTACAACCAGGAAGTAAAATTAAAACCCTAAAAAAGTTGCTAAACCGTATTTTTAGCAAACTTTGAAATATATTTATCTTAACAGCATTTTATAGTCAAATGAGTAGTCCAACCTGTCACTTTAATCGACTAATAGCAACTTTAAAAAATAATCATAGTCATATTTTGATTATCATAAACGTTATCTGGACTTTGTAGACTCTAATTACTAACTAATTAATAACAAAGACAGTGGCAATATAAAAAAAAAAAGTCAAAAACTATTCCGATTTTTATCGATGATGCACTTCTATCTATCTAGAAGCCTTCAGCCACTACAATTCTACCTTTATTTGGTTAAAAATGTATTCAAAAAGTCAATAAATGTTTGACTAGTCGACTACTAAAACAATCGCAGTGATATAAATAAAAATAAAACGCGCAGTACAAGTCTTCACCTTGAGCAAGCGTGTCAAGCAGCGACATTACAAGTGTGATTCATGTCAGGTTAAAAGGCCATTTGAACACATTAACGATATGAAAACGACGCTAATTGCAAATGAATAGATTGCTAATTAATGAGATGCTGAAACTTTGGCTCACAGCAAGGTCTGAGCTCACTGCACTCGGGCCGTCGTGACCTCAAAGTGCGCAGACGAGCAGCGGCGGGGTAAAAACGCTGTCGAATACGTCGAACGCGGCGAGAAAATTAGCGCAACGTAGGTGACTGTATTCACTTTGTCATTCTTCTGTCAGCCCACATTTCCTACTCAGCCGTCGTCAAAAGCAGATTCGCACTTGTGAGTGGGTGGGAGCGTTAAAAGGATTTGGGAGCCATTAGCGCCGTTTTCCTCTCGCCGCGGCCCTTTAAAAGCAGCGGACTGACACCGTGTCTTCTTCTTTGGCGCGCTTTGGATGTGTCTCTAAAAGGAGGAGTGAAAAGACGGCAGACGGGGATGAGTCGAGCGCAAACACTCCTCCCTCGTGCGCCGAGAGTGTTTCCTCAGGCTGTAGAGTCTGGTGAAGGTGAGATGCTGCAGGTGGAGAGGAAGAAATATGACATTTAAAGATATCAATTTGAAACGCCTCCTGTAGTTTACTCACATGAATGTAAGAAAAGAATGTATTATAAGATTTTCATCATGTAATGTTTTTATGTGGAAATAAGGCATTTGATGTGTAAAAATGGCCAAAAACACACAAAAAAACAACAACAATGGGACATATAAAGCTGAAAAATGGACAGAACCAGGTTTAAATTTCTTAGTTCATTTTGTAACATATTAATTTACTGAGGGGATTTTGAATTTCTTATTTAGTTTTTAAGTAAACTAGATTGGTCCTAAAAATTATTTATTTATTTATTTATTTATTTATTTTTTAAACTTCAATAAATCAGTTTTAGAAGTACATATAAAAAAATAAAAAAAATAAAAAAACTTTAAGGCTGATCTGTCTCTTTGGAAGAAAAATGCATTTTAACAAAACGGTCTTTGAAGTAAGTTACAATGCCCCAGAGAAATCTATGGGTGAAGTGGATTAAATTAAGTAATAAAACATATTTAGGAGCAGATTGGACAAGTTTGTTGTTCCCGCATGAAAGTTGATATGTTGCAAACTGACTCAAAAAAGAAAAAAAAGTGTTTTAAAATTAGTTTAGTGGAGAACATTTATGGACAACAACATGCAATTGTGGCTCAGTTTTCCCAGCTCTTGGCATGTTTTAGGACCAATGCATAGACCAGTAAACGATAACTGGATTACTAAATTAGTTAACAATCGTTTCAATAATCAATTTGTTTAATCTATTAACTTGCTACAACACTGTAAATCTGTCAGTTCAGGTATAAGTAATGGATGAGAAACGAACAAACAGTAACCACGCAGAAATACAGTATTTGCCAGGATCCACTTCTTCAATACTTTACGAAGATTTGAGTCTTCATTTGTTCATGGGTGGATTAGCCAATCAGAGACATACATGGTCTGTACAAAACCAAATATGTCTGCTTACAAGGAAAGGAAAATATCACAATGGACTGAAAAACACTGCGGATGTGTGTAAAATCAATGAGCGAAGCACAAATCATTGTTAATCTGAGAGAGAAGTTTTCTTATTCGTTTCACATACGTCACACACAAAAAAAAAACAGTCTGATCTGAATCTGATTGCATGGTTCTGTTTGAGTTTGGGTCGAGGTGCGATAGAGAGAATGGTGAACTGATGGATAAATACAGAGATATCATTCTGGATCTGCCAAGTAACAGAAATATAACTTTATGGAGTCATTTACAAGACATATATATTTAAGACAATCCAAAACAAAACAACAGAATTGCAATGTTAATACTGTCATGTTTCCTTTGTTTGAATGAGCAAAAAAGATAAAGTGCACAAATTTTTCACGCCGTCCTGTGGCTGTACAGCCAAATAAAGTATCACATATTTTGTCATTACAATTAATCATAATTGTATGTGTGTTTCCATTGTGCTGTAGATCAGGGGGTCCCCAAACATGTGTCTGGTCAGAGAGTCAGGTCAAAGAAATCATTTGTAGAAATTAAATCGTAAAAATCCCAAACAAATGATTGGAAAAGGGGTATGGTAACGTAAATACCACAATCACGGTTTATTTGTTTAAAATAAATGCTTTTTAGTAAATCGTTTGCACCATTCCTCTGCTTTTCCTCAATATAAAGTTAAGGAAACAGTTAGCATCCATTGCAGCTCGAAATCCTTCTTCTCATCCAACCATCTTCTTTCTATCACAGTCTTCATGTTTCATCTGCAGCGTGTGCTTTACTTCTGGGGGCTGTTTGTTCGCTCGCCATCTCTAAGTTACAGTAGGTGCTGCTTTGTTCAGTATCTCCCAAATGAGACTCCGGGCTCCTTATCTCTTTTCACACACTTACTGTCCCATATTACTCCTCCTTTCTTCATCTCCTCTTAAGCCTCTTTCTGGGCTCGCTAAAATTACTTCCCCTATACATTTGTCTTTCTGTGGTCCGACAGTCCCCGAGCCCCGCGCAGAGCTTTCACTTCTTAATTCAGTTTCCAAACAGTTATTTTTAATGATGACTTTTGCACATGTGGAGCATACACTAAATTGGTCCGGTTGAAGACTGTGCAATCTGCTGCTGACTTTGCTTAAATAGAAAGGTTTAAAATGAAATAAAAGCCTAAAAGTACCATAGACCGTATGAAAATCAGTGGCTATTTGGAGCCCACTATCCGCTGATTTCAGAGTAGGAAGTATCTATGGAGGCTGCTGTTCACTTTCTACTGGAACATTGGTGTCCTTTACTCTGCAACTGCTTCTGTTAAGCTCAACGTCTGGAACTAAAATGTCTGTTTTGACTCACTCTACATGATCCTGGTGTTTTTTTTTTCATTAAGTTGTTCATAAATCAAGCCATTAAGAATAATAAATGACCAATCACGTACTTCCTTTCCCAGAGGCTGTGGCTGTACTGTAAGTCTAAGTATGTTATCTTTCCATTGTCTAATACATAATAACTAAAAGAGCTACGCTATATTGATTTACTATCAGTGATGGTAAACTATTTAGGAAGCCACAGCTGCCCTGGGCATACAGACATAAACATGGCTGACAATCTGTGCACTGGTCAGAACTGGGATTGACACGCCAACCTTCTAGTTGTGAGACAACGATGCCATTTCCCAAAAATTGTATGTATGACGTCACATCAGACTGTGGTCCAAAGAAAGAAATGGTCTGATGTAGGCTAGTTGCCAAAACATAATGTACAAAGAATTAAAAGGTGTTGGACATCAGCCACGTGTTCCGTGCCTTTTTTGATGTTTGAAACTGCTGCTCCTTACATTAAAACCTCTAGGATACTGGATTAGTCCTTCATTTGATGGCACCACAACAGTAAAACATCTAATACACAAAACAATACAAAATAGCTACAACCATTAATATTGAACTCAGAATTTCAAAAGAACACACACAAAATGCCTAATAAAGATGTAGATAATACTCCATTTTGTTATTTAAGTAAGGGTACAGAGCAAAAAAAAAAAAGTTGTATTTGTATATTTTTGCTCAAAGTCGACTGTTCTCGACTCAAAGCATCGACGTGCTTCACACCTGTGTTTTTCAACCTTTTTTGAGAAGCAGCACACTTTTTTTTTAGTCGAATAGATACCACAGCACACAACCTATTAAAATGTTACCAAATCAGACCTTTTAGTAAAAAAGTAAATACAAATGTCACGCTCTAGTTCTTCGCTTTGCTTATTTTTTTGGTACAGACGTTTGCTCAGAACACTCAGAAGTGTTCGTTTCAATCCATTTGTGAATCCAATTTGGACATTTTTTCAAGGCACACCTGGCAATTCCTTAAAACACACTGGTTTAAAATCAAGTCTTTAGACAGTCTCAAACAGTAAAGAGAAGTACTTTTTAGTCCTTTTAAAAATGTAATGGCGTAGAAAGTACAGTTTCATGTTCTCAAGTGAAGTAAAAGTAAAAAAAATATCGACTGTAAAATTGACTCAAATTATGTCAAAAATGTCAGTGATCCAAACATTCACATTGCAGATTACCAGAATAGTTACTGACTCAACACTAAAGCAACAAGTCAGAAGTAAGTCAGTAAGATTTTCAACAATGATAATTTGTAAACACCTCTAAAAACTTCCACAAAAAGTTCAATTCAGTTCACCGATGTCACAATCTACCCACCTCACACGGCTGAACACATTTGTTTGTCATGCTAGTTAGCCAGTTAGCAACATGGATGTATTAAAAGAACTGGATAAGGTACGCCCCCTCTGTCTGTGGTCCCAGATTGATTTGTGGCCGTGCGAGGTACTGCAGCCTCTTGGAACCAGCCATTTTCTAAAATTGCACATTATAATTGCAGACAGTACTGAATTATTATCGGTATTTAAATAAAATAGAAGGAAATGTTCTTTTCTACCGTTTCTAAAATCACCGAAATTACCGTTTTTATATTAAGTGACGTCACCGCAAACATGTGCGAGTCACGTGAACGAGCACGTCGGACGATATAAACAGAAGCACGTGGAAAAGGCTCGACTAGCGATACCTGTAAGTTGTATTTTATTTCATTTCAGATGCTTTCAGGTGTGCTCTAACATGAAGAACACAATTACAATCACACAAGCTAACGTTAACACAAAAACTTGCAAGCTGCGTGGTCGTTCACGTCGCTCAAAGCACCATGGGGGAAAGCAAAGATGTCAGCCTTCGTATCAGGAAGTAAATGCGGAAGTAAGAAATTTTTTTGGGGTCATGCGCCAATGAGCACTCTCCATAGGGATAAACAGGACGGCCATCTTGGGTTCATCTTCCAGGTTTTATTATAGTTCTATGGTTAGCAAAAACTGCTCCCTGTGGATCCATAAACAGATTGCAAACTCTTGAATGAAAGATAAACACTAAGACTTGATATTGGTAAAGATGTCATGTGTACGACTATCCGACCCAGGGTTCACCACCTGTCTCGGCTCTGTCCACACTCAATTTGTTCATCTGTTTTGTCAGACTGTGCCCATCTGCCTGCTTGGCCCACTCCATCTTTACTAATGAAGCATGCTAGTGACACAAACGCCAAGCTAATTCGGCCCTGGCTGTTGTACTTAGAGGCATTACACACATAAAAAGCACGGATTGAAATGGTAGCTGCTTCAAAAGATCCCAGATGAACTCATAAAACAGTTCAGACAAATGAAACCAGAGAGCTTAAGTTAAAAAGTTGCAAGTTAGCATCATTTGCAGTTAGCATTTGAGATTCAACGCTTGCAAATCAATGTAAACCCATCGAAAGCAGTCTGAAGACGCAGAAGATCAGGCTTTGCCTCTGAAATGAGAATGCCTTACCTGAGCCTTCACTTTCTGAGTGCCTTTTCCTCAGAATGTTGGGCGATTCTTTTGTTCTGACACACAGTAGTACTCTTTGTAATTCCTGTTTGTTCATTGTCCATCATTCTTCTTCAGGGAAATATGTTGGTTGGCAAACAAGAGTAGAGCATTTCTGCCTCTTACTTATTTGTATCTGTGTGTCAAAAGTGAAAAATAACCAACAAATATTCTTGCTGTTGCTCTTCAGTGTCCATAATTCTGTCCATAAAGTTCCCCTTTTTCCCCATTCTTCTTCTTTAAGTTTATTGGCGGACTACAAACCAACGAAAAAGGTGTATGCTGCCACCTACTGTATCAGAGAATGTTACAGTCTGCAAAATAAACCACCTTCCTTTAATACTCCTGCCTCTCCAACCTTTAGCCAGTGCCATCCTCTTCCTATTACTGTGGGCGTGGTTTGTGGGTGGAGCCTCATTAGTGTTGTACACCTGTTGAACTCATACAGGACTCCCTCAATAACAACATTTGTCAAAAATACAAATGAGCTGAAAAAATGCCAAAAAATTAAACACTAAGCTTCACCCTGGGACGAAATGCCAAACACAGCCCTGTCAATAATGATATGTTGGGCTTTTTGAAGATTTTGTTTTCCCTTCTTCTTTCTATTGTTTTATATATATATATATATATATATATATATATATATATATATATATATATATATATATATATATATATATATATATATATATATATATATATATATATATATATATATATATATAAAATTCACAATAAAAACAAACAGAACAGACACAGGTGCAACAAGAAGAGTGGTCTGTATAAAGTCACTGTTTGCACCTGTCCCATTTGCCCCTGTTGCTGCTCATGTATTTCAACAATGGCTAAACACTTACTTTGGCAATTCTCATTTGTCAAAATAACATCATTTACTTGATTCAACTCAATTTGCCCTTCATCCAGTCCAATTAATGTATAACAGTACAATTTTAGCTCACTTTATTGGGGTTTTGGACTACTGAAATGTTTTGTAACCCGTGTAGCTAACCTTGATACAGGAAACACAAAAGTAGCAATAACACGCCTGTCCATCTGTTCCACTCCTCATCAGAATCAGCAGGCTTCATTGCACTTCTAACATTCGCTAACATTCCCAAAAGAGCCATTAGTGCCAACGGATCTAATCTGCAGTGATTTGGTGACAGCAAACGTTGATGCCACCTCTTACAATTTATGAATATGTTTTTGGGTGAGGCATTTTATTATTCTCTGTGTTGTTTTGCCAGGAATGTGCCACAACTTGGCACAAAATATATACAGATAATTACACCAAAGCAAGTATTTTTTGGCAATAAAAACGTCTGTAATTGAACAGATGAAACACAGTCGTTTATATCGTATTGTAGGACATTTTCATAAGAAAAGCAGCTGAACGGCCCTCCATCATAAAATTACTTTAAATTCAGCTTTTCCATAAAATCCAGGAAAGAGGTATGGCTGTATAATTTCCATGCTATGTAACCGTGGCGCAGATAGGCTTTTCAATATCTTCTATTGCTCCGTATCAAATTGTAAAGAGACAGAGGCAGAGTGCAGTCATGTGTGAGCTTTGGAGACTGGCTGCTGATGTTCCTCAAAGTAGTCCTGTAAGAATGTGCTCCTTATAATACTACAGTACTGCGCTGATGCAATGCTGACGATACTCTGGAAAGACACCCCTCTGCAAATCAGATCGGGTTTACAGATACTTCGCATACTCATATTTAAGACAATTTAAGACTGAACAGTAAGTAAGATTAGAATAACTTACCGAGTAACAAACACAAAAATGACGTTATTATGTGCACATGAGGATATGCTTGGGGAATCACAGATGAGCAGAATTGTTTCCGCAGTAGTTAAAATGCAAATGTTGTGTAATCGTATACAGTTTTCATAAGCAAGATGTGGATCGGATTAAAGCAGTGCATCTGTCAGCAGAAGTGAACGGCCTGGCTCTGATTATTGTCCATTACGACTCCTCTGTCCCACGGCACGGCAGAGAAGAGGAAGCGATACTTTTAGGGTAGAAATATTCAAAGTTGCCAACAAAATACCCAGTTACAGTTTTAAAAAGTATGTTTAGCAAATACAGCTTAATATGAGGGATGCGACCGCTGCCGCCCTCTTTTATGGAGAATTGTGACTCCAGCTGAGTAACTTTAGAGCCAGAGAACGCAACTTTTTAGCCAGAAAAGAGACTCAAATAAAAGCTTATTTTTTTTTTCATTTTGGATGTTTTAACATATAGAAAAACACAGAAATTTTAAAACATGCAACCTAACTGTGAGCAGGCTCTGGCTTGTACTTGGCCTTGAGGAACTTCCCTTTACTTGTTTCCCTGGAAATGTTGTTCCTTTAGCTATAATATTCCACAGTATGACACAAAACATATCTACGTTTATTAAGAAAAGCTATGCAGCTCCTTCCTGTTGACATGTTTAAGTTTACAATGTGAGCGCTCTCCTGGTTTGCACTTTGTTGTATTAAAATAGAGGACATGCACCACTGAGCGCACTGTGTTATATATCCCATACTGCATGGGTGTGTTTTGGCAGTGGGTCCAGGGTTTGTCTAAGGTCTGCGGGACAGGCCTGCGGTCATAAATCTGACCAACCGTAACCACAGTGATTTGCAGGTTCAGAGAAACCATAAACATGAGCTGTGAGAGAGGAGGAGAGAGGGAAAGGCTGAGAAAGAGAGAGGTAGACGGGAAAGGGACTGGCGGTGAGAGAGGGAGAAAGAAAAAAAGGAGGAGAGACGAGGGGGAGAGAGGGAGAGCGAGAGGTTGCTGGATTAAGCGGTGAGTCTGCGTCTTTTCGCTGTGTGTGAAAGCATGAGTTTGCTCAAGGGCATCCCCTGGCCGGAGACACGAGCGCTCACGAGCGCGATTGGTCGAGCGCACGGGGGTCATCAATCTCCGCCGCTCCATTGGCCGTGACGACGGAGGGGAGGGGTCCTTGCAGCTGGTCAGTTAGCCGCTGTCAGCTCTTTAATCTGGAACATTCTTCAACATTAGATGGAGTGCACAGAGAATCACTGGGGCCCAACTGGATCCACTAAAGCCGCGTCGCTGTCCATGGTGCTGTCCTCATGAGGTTTATTGCACCGCACGGACTTTTGGAGAAGATATGAGACGGGGACCAGATTAAAATGAATTGTGTCTTTCAACTTTAACTAAAACAAATGTCTGAGCCTCGACTTATATGGGTACAGTTCACTTGTAACCTTTATTTGAACAGTAACAGTAGACAAAAAATAAAGAGGAAAGTAAATCACAAACTGAACAGAGCAATAAGAACTTCCCTATCAGACTATAAAATAATTACATTTCTGTCTTGTAAGTACATTTAGCTATATAAAGTCATAAAACTACTTTAGAAGATCCATTCTTGACAAATAAAGATGTCAATCACGTTCTTTACTTTAAATTTCTCCATCTGTGTTGGTGAGTGAGCAATTACAACATTGTTAAAGGTTCAAAATGTCAGTCAGTACAATACAGGACATTTAACAAAGTAGACTGCAAGAATATGCTATAATTAAATTCATATTGATGGATAAATTAAGAATGTACCTGGCTTTCCCAAGGCCAGATGTAGCCAGTCATGTCAAACAATCCAATATGTTCAGTACTGAATATACTTCTATGTGCACTTCTATGTTCTACCTGGCGAATCAGAGAAGTTAAATGAGACTTTAGGGTGACCATAGAATGCCATTTGTGTGCGGGTATTTATCACATTTTGGGGACTAAAATCTGTAATTCATGAGGAAACTGTTTAAAAGATCAGGTCCCCATGATTAAAAGTTCAGATATGGGTTAAAACAGGTTAACATTAGGATTTAGATTAAGTTTAGGCAAGTTGTAACAGTGGTTAAGGTTAGAATCAGATTCCAAAAGTTGAATGTAAGTCAATGTAATGTCCCCAAGAGACATGGAAACTCAACGTTGCGTGCATGTCTGTGTGTGTGTGTGTGTGTGTGTGTGTGTGTGTGTGTGTGTGTGTGTGTGTGTGTGTGTGTGTGTGTGTGTGTGTGTGTGTGTGTGTGTGTGTGTGTGTGTGTGTGTGTGTGTGTGTGTGTGTGTGTGTGTGTACAGCTGTGTGAAAGGGGCAGCCTGGATGACACCATTTACAGCCACAGCTTGGACTGTGATTGATCGGGCCCACAGACCTGATGTGAAATCGATGAGGAGAAGAGCGCGGAGATGGCATGTGTGGCCAGTCTCGGCGACATCGATCCCGCGCGGCAAAACATGGAGCGAGGCGGCTGGACTCTGATGAAACTCTGCTCCTCTAATAGATTTGTACGTTGCATGAGATTGTCTGAGAAGGCAAGAGAGAAGAGAGAAAGAATGGACCAAAAATGACATGTCAAGAGTCATAAACGCACACTGTGAAGCAGCAGCATCTGAAGCAGTGGCACGCCACAAAGTGAGCTAAATTAGTGTTGATAGGAAGAGCAAGAGAAACCAGAGGATAGTGCTCAAGTTTCCATACTTTCTCTAACATAATTGCTCCTTGGGCAGTGTAGCTAAAACTGTGGGCTTTATTTACTTAGGGAGATTTATTCAGTTCAGTTATTCCGTTTCATGGTTAACTAAAGGTCAATAAATAAACTACTACTACTACTACTATAAACTTACTATACTATACTATACTCTTATTTCTATCTATATTTGTATTAGTGGCTAATTGACCTGTCAGTCACACCTATTGGAACACTAGAAGATATAATATCTTCTAGTGTAGTATTGGGAAAACTGAGTGGTCCTGTTGGCCAGGCAAGGACAGAATATCGCAAAATTTGACTCATTGTCAATATAATCCATCCTGATGGGGCCCTGCAGAAGTGGCAAGAAGTGGAAGTTACTGTGGGCTCACATTGCAGACCAGACCATACATTCTTAAATCTAAATCACCCAATATATATTCATTTGTATGTGTTGTTGTCTGTGCAATGAATCTGTCCCAGGTATTTGCCTTCAAAGCTGGCCAGTCTTAACTCCCAGTGTGAAGTTTGTTTTATTTTATATAACTCATCTCAATACGAGCACAAAACATAACTGTTCCACCAATTTCTGCTTCATCAAATTGACAAAATCCAAAAGATGCCATTTTATCACCATCTTCTCAAAGGAAACTTCTCATGATAAATAGCTCGGGCTGCAAAAGGCCGTTCTTGCCTGCATCTGCATTTCTGCTTTTGGGTGTAGTACACTGAGAGCGGACCATGGCGGTGCAGCTTTGCATCGGGCTGAGCCATCTGTTGAGCATCTGCACCCAATGAAACGCTAATGCACTGACAGCATTTTTGCCACTTTTGTCAACAACTCGCCCAAACTGCTGACTCTGAGGTGCAGAGCAAAAGGCAGGGATCTCTCACCAAATATTTGTGAAATGCAGTTAAAGATTAGCTCTACAGGCCTTACAGGCTCCAAAAATCAACATGGGGCAAGACGCCACAGGTAAAATGCATTTTCAAATTTCAAGATAAAGAAAATATCTCCTCACATAGAAGATCAGAATCAGAATTGCTTTATTCATTCCCGGTTTTACAGCACAGAATTGAATATTTCGATGGTGACAGCAGGAATGATTTCCTGTGTCAGTCTGCTGCTAAACGAGCTCCTGCAGCTGACCAGCACACTGTGCAGCAGTGGGTGAAAGGGAAAATGGTGCCATGATGCTACGTCTATCACAATTTAAGAAAAAAGCTCGTGCTAGATTGATATGTGCATCACTCTGAAAAAGTTCTACTCTACTTTATCAATCTGGACATGATGATGTTGATGTTGTTTGGGAAAATGTGTAACGTCATGATGAACATTTGAACTGATTGGTTGTAGTGGCGCAAAAGCGGAACAAGCCGAGAAATCAGAAAATCTAGTTGAGAGAAAAACACAGACTTCTTCCTCGTCCTCAAATGCACAAAGCACTTCTATGAGCGCGTTTTCAAAAGCAAAATAGTCCATAAATGTGTTGAAATAGGCCAAAGTATGTCTGTCGATGCCGCCATGTTTGTTTAGGTTTGTCTAATTGACTTCCACCCAAACCACAATGCAGCGCTCTGATTGGTCCAGCACAGCGGCCGGTGCAGCCCCAACAGCGGCACACCACCCAGATGGATTCTCAAGAGTTTATGAACTCACAAATATCGGAAGAATTCATATGGCACGGCCAGGTTGTAAAGGAGCTGGTACAGGGAAAACAGGAAATTATTATCAAATACAACATGAAATGGATAAATGAGAGTGGAAAACAACAAGGTTTCAAAGCCCTTTAAAATCGCAAAATATATTTTACACAATATGCCTGCTTTAAAGGAGAACAACACTTCCCCCTGCAGCTTTCTCGTGAAAATAGACTGCTAATGAAAAGACGCAAAAGCTTTTTTTTTTTTTAATGATAAGGAAGTACACATACAACAAAATTTAATTTCACCAAATATCAAAAAGAGAGTCAAGGTTTCTCAGGAGAGATGTCTTCAGGTCAGCGTCAGAAAATGTTACAAGGGCTGGTTTTTCGAACAGAAACAGCAGCCAAAAAAAAAAAAAAAACATATGCAACCGCCACAGTGACCTACAAAGTCAGTGATGGCTATCTACTTGATTGCATACAGCATCTCGCGAAGATGCTGTACCTGATTTTTACCATCTGAAAAATGTGAAAAACATTGATTAATTTTCAACTGTTGCAGCTGTTGAAACTCATTTTGCAAACCCATTCCAAACATCATAATTATATGCCACGATGATCTTTCAAAGACCACAGTGGAGTTTGGCATGCTATATGGGCATCAGCATAACTGGTTCATGCCTGATAAAAAATAAAAAATAAAAGAGAAAAACTTTATAAATAGTTGCCTGGTCTGACTTAAAAAAAAAACCCAAAGAAGTTTTCAACGATATACAATATGAACAAATCTGTAGCTATAGCACTTTAATAAGAGAAGTGAGCTTCCATCCGTGACACGTCAAGTTCTGATCAAAGAACTTCAGCAGCGATTTGCTCTTAACAAATTCAAAGGTCAAAACCATGCACAAAGACACAAGCACGCCCACTACAGCAAAATGCTATCCTCTTCACCTTCAAACTATTCAGTCTGCCAGCTGATTCATCTCCCACGCTGCACTATTGTTCACCATTTAAGAGGCCGTGTTTGGAGAAATAAAACAGCAAATTGAATGTCCATCTTTGAGACTGTGAATACTCTTTTTGCATATAAACATTGTCCCCTTTGATTACATAAAACCATTGGGGCTATGGTCTTAAAAGTTTTACACAGCCAAAATGCGCAGTCGTGTTTGTGCTGACGGAAAGGTAAAACGAAGTAATCCTATCAATAATGCTGTAATCTCCTTAGCTGGCAAAAGATCAAGGATTACAGAGGATATGTTATAATACAGTGGTTCCAAACTGGTGCGTTAGAATCTGATAGGAGTTTGTTGGGAGGTCAAGAATAATTTCAACTTTCCGGCTTATATGAAATTACAATTTTGTCTGTTTTTGCAACAGTTCGAAGGTGAGATTTCCAATGTAACAGGAACATTTGAAGCTGAGCGAATACAAGAATTTAGCACAAAATGAAAATTCTTCAGATGTTCAGGTATTTTGTTAGATCATGTTAAAATTCAAACTCTCAGCGACATGTTAGGTAGCACTCTAGCCTCACAACAACAATTCCTGGACTTGACAAGTTTTTTCCATTCCCTACAAGTGCTAAACATGAGGTTAGGCTGGTCAGGTTGAAACAAAGTGACTTGTTAAAGTTCACAAATCAAAAATTTAAATCTAACTTGAGTAACAGAGCTTCAAACAGAGCAGTGCCTCCTGTTAGCATCACACCCCCAGCGAATGTTGATGACCTGACGTGAAAAGTATAAATACATGCACGTTAGATAAGTTTAATACCATACTGTGGAACATTAGAGTAATAACATCTCTATGGGATTGTGACAGGTCCAAATGTTCCACAGAGTTCAATTGACACAAAAAGCAACAAGAGGAACTTTGTCTGAGCCCCCTTTATTTATTTATTGTTTTTCAATTATAATAAAGCAAAATATCTTTACACAATACAAAATACCACAGTACAAACAAAACAAAACAAAACAAAACCTTAAAACATTTCTATAATAATAAAAATACTGATGAAATAGCAATGTAAATACATAGTTGTTGTGAACTTAATTTGCTGTGAAACTATAGCACTTTCTAATTATGGCACTTTATCTTATGACTGTTGCACTTTGTTTCAGTTTTTTTAGACAAATTGTTTTGTTGTTTATGTAATTTTAAACTTGTAATACTCCTGACGTGTGCTGCTGACCACTGGGCCAGGTCCCCCTTGAAAAAGAGATCTCGATCTCAATGGGTGTTTTCCTGGTTAAATAAAGGTTAAATACAAATAAAAAAATAGTCAAAGCTAAATGAATGGTGAGATGATATACAGATCTCTACACACACACACATACATACAAACACATATACATACACATATGCATAGATGTATGGGACAGAAATTGCTTCACACTAAATAATAAATAATGGTATTATGCTATTATATATATAACTATTTTTTCTTTTTTCTTTTAGGCCCAGATTTGAATGGGAAAAATACTGTGGCAATGCATGTGTAAAACTGAATTTCAAACCTTTTAGAACATTACAATCTCCAAACTGCCCTTATAATGAATAGAACTGCACCCAAAAGTAAGAGCGTGGACATCGTCACTTAAAAAACCCACAAACCCACCCACCGGAAAATGTAGTCACATAGAAGGGCTGTGTGCTTCAATAACTTGAACATTTACCCCAGAACTATCATGCATGGTTGGAAGAAAGTCTTGACAAGAGTAAAAAAAACATAATTTCAGGACAAAAAACTGGATGCCGCCTAAACAAAAACAGAGAAGGAGAGCCCAAGAAAGCAGAATGAAACTCCTGCAGTGTGGATGAGAGGGTGAGACTCCTCTGCTCCTCTGCTCTGGTTGGACATGGGCAACAAATATGACATAATTATTCCATTTTTAGCAACAACACCGAAAAAGGGCCAAAATGAATGACAGCAACTTTATATTTCTTCAGAAGTTTTTGAGTAAAATGTGTAAAAAACCATAGATATGAAATGAAAAAAGATGAGGTCCAGTATCAAGGTGTTTATTTTCCATGATGACTGAAGTGTTTTGTTCTCTCAGACAAATGTGACGTCTTCGTTCATTTGGCTCTTTCATCTTCATCTCTGGGCGCTGCTGTGTCATTACCTTAATGCTCACTGGAGATGCTAAATTGCAGAGAGGTGCAGGGGAGGCTGACCAGTCGTATAGAGGGATATTAAAATCTATATTCTCTTCTTGGCTGTGGTGAAGATGACTCCATTACAGGATGAAGGCCCAGGTCTGGTCTAAGTGGTGTCAGCTCGGGCCTCTCACAAATGCAGTGATCGATTCCTGCTTTGAAATGAGGACACAGATGTTACGTCAGGCTGGCAGGGAGTGTTTTGGTCACGGTGGCGCAGCATCATTTCAAAGAATTAAAAAAATATATATATATTTTGTAGGAAACTTTCGGAAGGGTCATCATGTTGAATCTTTATTGTGCTTGAACTCATGCACAGAAATAGAAGAGGGGATTAATTCACTCCACTTTTTAAAAATGTGTTGAAAATGACAAGCATTTAAACTTATATTCATGTACGTTACATCCCTGAAAACAACGTTGGACCATATGTCGGGAGTGTTGTGGGCGGACTCTTGGTTTCCGTGCACAACTCCTCCTCAGATCTCCCCTGCAGAGCGCGATTCACTTCCCACCCTAAAACTCAGCGACAGAACGTCTCGTATTGTATCATCCAAGTGTGAGCGTGGAGTGAGGAGAACACAGGACAGCAGGAGCCCTGAGCTGGAGGAGCAGAGGGATCACCCTGAGGTGCGCCAGTAAACGCTTCCTTTTCAAAATAGCATGAAGTTATTTACACAGCAGCACCCATTCGCCTGCAGGGTTAGAGGAGGCCTCCACAGATCTTGAGCCTGTTTTGGTACAAAATGTTCCACGCTGTTACAACCATAGACTGACACAGCATGGACAGCAGAGTAATCCCATCCTCCTCGTGAATTAAACATGAGCAAAACCTTGTTCAGACTGAAGCCACTGCAAGCGGCTGTGCCCAGCGTCAAAGAGCCAGAGTCTGCTCTAAAACACTGACCCAAGGTTTAAAGGCATGTGGTGTATTCACTACACTACTGCGTACACAGAGCAGGCTGGACGGTTGGAGCTGTTGGTTTCAATTTGGTTTCTCTGTTTACACATTCACGTTTAAGTCATCAGCTGTGAAGAACAGGGCATGCTGGGTATTAAAGCCTGTGACAGTCAAGAGCCTGTTCTGAACAGGATTTTATCCCCGATCTCCAGTGTGCAATACAAAAACTGTTCATTTCAATTGTGCTCACATGTAATACATTCAAATCAACAAAAATGCACCACCACAATTGAAAAGGAGAAGAAAGAAGATAAACATAAACTGTAACCCATTATATCAATAGCAAGAAGCAGATTTATTTGACAAAAGAAAGTGTGACTCTTCTGACTCGCTCAGTTTGACGACACCTGCTGGTGTCTTTATCTGCATACAGTATATTCTGTGCAAAGTCAAACCACTGTCAGCTGTGAAGAACAGCGTGTGCAGTGTTAAAACAGAAAATGTGTTCTGAAGCGAAGGTTGTGAAATGTTAGCAGAACTGCAGAATAAGGTGTCCTAGATGGAGCAATTGTCTTTTAAAGGAATGTGGAATATTCATTTGAATTAATAGTTTTTTAAAAACTAAGAGAAACATGTGTGAAAAGTAATGGATAATCCTTCCCAGTTAGTCCAAATGCAAAGGTGGTTGAATGGCAGTTTTCAGTAAAATGGTTGAAGACATAAAACAGGAGAAAGTTTTGGCAGAAGAAACACAAGAGTAACTAGAGAGCACAGACTCTGATCTATAGATGGCACTGATACGAACAATTAACCAATCTATATTTGGAAAGCTTTGATATTTTAGACAGTGAGATGATTAAAATATAACTAAAAGGCCATTAGTTATGTAGGGCTGGGATGCCATTAGACCCTAAAGTGGAGTGATGACATCATTGTTGAACAAGGGCATTGTAAGAGATACAAGTGACTCTATCTGTCTACTGGAACCCCCTCTGTCTGTACATAGGCGTACTCTTGCGCCAAAATACAAATAAATACATGCTCAGTGTGTTGGACCGGACGCCGTGTGTTTATGAATGAACCAGACTCTATCCAGAGATGGAGAGATTATACATAACATACAGAAACAAAGGGGTATTTATTGTTTAGGCTCCTTTTAAAATGTGCTTGATCTCATAGGACAAATGTGTTTATGTCTGCCATTGACACATTGTACTGTAATGAGGTTTGTAGAGCACAGGAAAGACCTCATAGAGTGAATGAGGACATTTAGACAGAAAATGTTCCAGAAAGTCAAAACCTGTAAATATTTCGGACTAGGAGAAAATGTCCCTGTTCCAAAGATTTACAGACTACAACTTCAACTCACAGATTCCAAAAGAAAAAGGGGAAATAAACGTTTGCTGTAGAGTAGTAGCAGTAGGATGTTACATTTTATTCACATTTTTGCAACCAAAAATCTCATGCGTACTCTGAAAAGTACTTAGTAATCAAAGGAAATTATGTTACTAAACTGCCAGGACTGTAGAGCTGCAACAGTTAATCACAATAATAGTCACTAATTAACGACTAAAATAATTGTTGACTATTTTGCTAATTGTTAGTTATTATCTGGAGTATAAACAGACTAGAGCCATTTACGAAAAAACATGTTTTATCACAAAGACAGCAGCGTTGAGAATACATTTTGTAATTTTGAATGCATATTTATTTATTTAAGCAAAAATTAGCAACATTTTAGGAAAAGAAAATTCTAATGTACAATACAAATAATTGTTTGACAAGTCGACTAATTGAAGAAATAATCACAGACTATTAAACTTCTAAAATAATTGTTATTTAGCCCCACAGGATGGATTATTACCAAATAATCATCCTGTGCTCAATCAGTGCTGTAATTACCAAATATAGCACTGACAAAGAACATTCTCGTTCATGTCAAGGTATGGATAGATATTAAATCTCTTTTCTGACTTGAGTACAACATGAGTCAAAGATAATGCTGTGTCATTCTATCTTCCCTGGTCAAGTTCAGACACTATAATTGGCTTGTTTTTAGACGACGACGGCCTCCCATAGTCAACATTTTGCCCCCAAAGTCTAAAAACAAGTTGTACAAAAAAAGAAAGAAAAAATAATTGCTCATAGAATATGATACATTATGCTTGTGGTATTGTCATAAACACAAGTTAAAGGAGCTGTGCCCAGTTTTCTTTAAAAGAAAAATATGGCAAGGCAAGGCAGGTTTATTTGTAGAGCACAGTTTAATGTAAATGCATTAAATCACAAAACAAATAAAGACAGAGACAAGTGCAGATAAATCTTTCAGTCGTATGCACGTCTAAACAAAACTGGATTTGAACATAGTCAGAGTGGAGGCCTGTCTCACGTCATCAGGAAGACTGTTCCAGATTTTAGCTGCATAAAACTGAAACGCTGATTCCCCATGTTTAGTCCTGACTCTGGGCACCAGCAGGAGGCCCGTCCCTGAGGTTATGCCTCTTTGTTATTAGCCTTTACAAATGCTCTTGAGTAAATTGTGATTTAGCTTCTCAAAAACATGTTTTAATTATAAACTAAATGCCCAGAATGAGTCTGGCAATGATTTAAAGACTTTAAAACAGCATCAAATTGTGATAAATAATATAAAAATAGATAAATAACATAAAATGGATAAATAGACAAACGTAAAAAGTGATGTCAGTTATTGGTAAGAAAAAGAGGGGAGGGGAGGACTTTTCAACCAGGATTCATCAAACTAGCATGAATGCAACTCCACGTATGTTTTTAATGACGGAAGTTCAAAAAAGTCACTATAGCATATGAGTTCCCTTTAAAGTAAACTTTCTTTTTTAAAACATTTTAAGTACTCAGGAACAGCATCTTTAATTTGTAACCAATGCTTTTTGGATCGGTAAAGGGAAAAAGTTACATTTTACTCCAAAAATTGTATTGAATAAAATAAGTACAACCATAGCCTCAGTAAAAGCCTGTGAGATGATTTGTCCAGCACTCATTGACTCCTCTCGCTGACCCTCCGTTCAATTTTATTTTTGCAACTTTTCTTCACAAACTGCCACTTGACTAATGTAAAACTATCAAAAGCATTTACCACCAAACAAAGGAATAATTATAAAAACATAAACCTGTCATTTGCACTTTAACTCTTCTGCACCACGTCACCTGCGCTGTCCTCATTTTTACCTTTCACTGCTGTTTTTCTCAGAGGGTTTAGAGCTTTTTTCCCGCTCCTCTCGGCTCCCTGCATCATCATCTCTCTCTCTCTCCCGCTCTGTCTCTCACTGACCCGGGGGCCTGTGTTTCGCCCAAATCCAATCCTCCTGCCTTTTTCTAAACCTGCTGTTCCATTTCACAAGCGTTTTGTCACAGCGCGCTGCACACTATGCCCCCGCTCCTCCTCTTTGCTGTATTCAGTCACACCAGTCTCCACAAAACGCAAACATCTCAACAGATACACAAACAAAATCAAGGCCAATTCTGAAAACAACTTAATTAAGCCATCAATCAAATCTGATGCTCAGTTGGACTGGATTTCTGAGGTGAACAACACAACACAACTTTCAGTATGGTGTGTTCCTTAATGTATTTCTAACCCAAACTGACTGCGTTCATCTACTTTTTTATATCCCTAAAACTTTGTTCGTTCTAAAACAGGGTAATTACATCTCCTAATTTACTGTCTTTAAAAAGAACTAAGTTTTCTGGATCCCTCACCTGCTTGTCTCCATGGAGATGTAATTGCTTTGCCTGAAATGTTCCACAGAATGGCTTAATATGTATCTATCTAGCATTTATTCAATCAGAGAGGTTTTCATTGCTCAATGTCAATCTGAGGTCTTATTTATAAAACTTTACGTGGAATTGTTAAAGTGCATATGACAGGTTTTTATGATTTTCTAATTTTGACTTTATTCAGTGTATTACTAATTGTTGTAAATATATATAATAGTTTCATACCAATCAGGTCGCTGTTTGTGGAGAAAAATTGAAAAATATGTTGAAAATTACAGGAAGTAAACAAACTGATGACATCACACTGGGGAGACAAACTTTATACACGATTTACACAAAATAAACTACTTTTTTGACCATTTAAACATTAATTCAACTAAATAAATAAGTCAAACGTATTTTTATTTGTCAGGTAAAAGAATTGATGACATTAGATGAGTTTAAGCCCAGTTTACCGTGTGGTTGCTATGGTAATTTCCTAGTGTGAAGTGATTATTTACAACCAGGAAGTGAAATTAAAACTTATAAAACTGCTAAACCGGGATGACATTTGTAAAGAATTTTAGCAAAACTTGAAATATATTTATCTTAACTGTATTTTAGGTAAATGAGTGGTCCGACCTGTCATGGGCACTTTAAAGTATACGTACATACAGAACACAAACTTCCTCAAACTCGCTCATTTCTCTTCTTCTGCCTCAACTCTGAAGGTCACATGACACAGAGTTCAGAGTTTTTGAACCAGAGCGCTCATTACCATGTCAACTTTTTCTAGATCGAAATGTGCATGATCGTTTTTGTATTTTCACGCACGCTGTATGAATAAGACCTGTAACTTGGCTTTATGGTGTTTGGCATTTAACTTTTTTGATCTCCATGGAGACATACTGTGGAACAATTTAGGCCAAGACACAAAACAGTGAAGTTGAAATAGCAAGATCTTTAGTAAATTCAAACTCTTTTTGACTTCTCATGTGTCACCACTGTTTTCTGGTTTGGCTCTCAGATCTAACACTAGAGCCTCTGTCAGAGAAGACTGTAGTTTCAGAGTTCAGAACATATTTTGGACAGTTCAGTTTTTCTATCAATGGACCCGGCCTCTTCCCACCGACCTAAAACTGCACACTGACCTCAACATGTTTTGCAGAAACTGAAATTGTGGCTGAAATCAGGACGGAGTGTTACATACTGTTATCATTTTGAGTGAAATGCAGGTCGTTATTAGTAGTATTGTTTACTTACCTTTGTTAATTTAAAGATGTTTTTGTAATTGAATTGTTCTAGAAATATGGAAGCCCATTTATACCAGTAAATAAAAAAGCCTTAATTATGATTCTATAAGTCATAATTGTGAAAATGAAAATTTCAAGTTGAATTTGTATGACTTTTAAACTTGTAATTATGACTTTAAACCAGAAATTTTGACTTTAAATTAATAATTATGTCTTTTAAACTTAAACATGTTGACTTTAAAATTTTTATTCTTGACTTTTAAACTTAAATATTGGACTTTACAACTTACAATTTCAACTTTAAAACTGGAAATTTTGACTTTTAATCTCATAATTATAATTATTACTTTAATTTTTTCATTTTTCATTTCATTTTAAATGTCTAGGCTTCTTCATAAAAGCCTCCGATGGACAGGTGTTGACACTTGAAACAATGCCTCTGGTTCGTCCAGTGTAATTGCTATATCCATATGAAATAAATTAAAAACTACATTAAAAAATCTATAGCAGCTGTAAAAATAGTGGCATCAGTAGAAAAGGTAATGGTACTCGGAGCAGCAAATGTGGAAGTAAGTTCTATAGAGTCGTCGCAGTAGCAGTAGTTATAGTGGTAGAAGTAGCAACAACAGCAGCAGCAGTAGTAAAGCAGTATTACTGACTGTAAACGTACTATTTGATCTTAGAATGAGCAATACCAGAGGCAAGAGCAACTTAAAATGTATCTGTGACTCGAGGGGCAATTCTCTAATACTTGACATATTGCATACAGACCTTACATAGCCTGCTTTTCTTGCCACTTCTGTTTCTTCGAGACCATCCATCACTTCTACACTCAACCTCCACTCCAACCAATCTAACAGTGCTTAGGGAATAACTGCCTGATTTTAAAGAGCGAGTGCGTGTGCCAGTTTGGAGGCGATTCGGCTGTGAAGCGGAGCGTGCAAACCCAACTACGATCTGTATTGTTTACTGCTTTGGAAGACTGATAGTGTGTGTGTGTGTGTGTGTGTGTGTGTGTGTGCGTGTGTGTGTGTGTGTGTGTGTGTGTGTGTGTGTGTGGGGGACGCACATAAGCCGCATGCAGCACTCTTTGTGTTGTGAAAAACGGTCTCGGATGACACAACAGCCGACACAATAGTAACAATAAAGCAATTATAATAACATAATAAGGTCCTTTATTTTGAAAAGAATAAATACAAAAATACACAGAGGACACGAAACAAAAAAGCTTTGCAAGATTTTTAAAGCGGGGATCCGGTCTCTTTGTGCCAATGTTACAATCTTTCATGTACATTTTCTGGAAATATTATTTGCTAACAATAGATATTCTAGTTAGATTTAATTGTCAAATTACAGTAATTCTTTACAGTTTCCATGTGCTAATTGTAGTGTTCAGATAGACTCTTTTTAGTCCACGTCAAGTGTGTTTTTAACCTCTCTGCGCTCAAGCGGGCCACTATTCCATAAGCTTTTGTTTTTTTGAAGGACGGAGTTCATGAATTGTTTTTGTGTTTCTTTAATAAACTTGTTTCAGATTATAATTCTGTCTGAAGGCAGTATTAAATGGCTGATGTGCTTTATTTGATTTCTCCACCTGAGGATTGCCTAATACATTTGTTTAGTCCACTGAATGAATATTTGATCGCTTGCTTCAAGACACTTTAAAATCAGAATCAGAATATTCCACATTCTGTAATGGAGGCGACTGGAAGCAAAATGAATCAGACCATAAAACATTTCCAAAGATTAACAGATATCATGCTAATGGTTTTAAGACTTGTCAACTAAAAATAGGCAACAATTTAGCATTGAAATGTCACTTTTCTATTAAACAATATTAAATAAATACTATTTTCTTGCCTCAAAGTTGTATTTGAGATTCACAAAAAGTATAATTCGTGATAAAGTATGAAATATATCTGTAGATATTAAAGTGCAAAATTATTGTGGGAGCAAGATTTCTGTAAGTATTTGCTCCAGTAAAACCTAAAAATTTGATTTTTCCTTCATCAAGAAGGCTAACCGTCTGTCTTATTCTCCTATTAGATAAATAAATACAGTAAAATACAACAGTAAATGTGTTTAAATATGGCTCTGATATCATATTGTGATATTTTGAGGTTAATCTCAGTTTCTCCGTTTAAATCACATTATTTTCCACTTCAAGTTAAACTCCGTTCTTAAATTTAGAATGTTTTTGTTTACAAATGTTTAGGGTTTGTATGAGGCGATTTATTTTGTGCAAGTTGTTTTCTTGTAGTTATCACACGTTGAGCCATTTGACCAATTTCTCCCAAAACAAGAAGTGCGATTGCTGGCCGGGTTACATCATTTGTCTTTGCCGGTTGATCGTACACCATTACGTCTAAATACAAAGGTTATTTTCCCACAGGCGAGGGCCACTTCCTTGCTCGTCTGGTTGTGTTGACCTTTCACCGACCTGCCGGAGTTGTTCTCATTGTTGCTTGAGAAAGAAGGCTGCTCCCGTCTGGATCCACTGGCTGGGGTTGGCTCCACAGGGCAGGCAGATGTGCGTGACCACCTTCAGCCGCTCAGACGTGGTGTACAGAGGCAGCCAGATCCTGTCCTCCGAGGAGCCAAGGTCAGCGGCGGACTTCTGCAACCAGGAAAACACAGCATTCAACTGCAGCGAGAAGTGCCGACGGATCAATAGATCGCAGTGGATGGATAGAAAGACACTGACGGGTTTAAAGACTGAGATAAGCAGCAACATGAAATTATAAAAAGACAAATCCAAGTCTGGCCTGTGCAGCAACCACATTTTAGCTTTTAGAACCACTGAGATGTTATTCTTTGTCTGGAAGTTTTCACAGTATGGCAGTAAACTTGTATATCTTGCATTTATTCAGTCATATGTTTTATTGTAGGGCTGCAACTAACAATTATTTTAGTAGTCAACTAGCCAGTGATTGTATTTACTATTGTACATTCAATATATTATCAACCCATTAAAGGGCCTGTACCTTATTTTTACTGTTGTGAAATAGGACAAACAGAAGTAGTCCTGATTTTTTGCATTTAATAAAAGTAAAATCTGTATGATGTACCGTAAAAGTGTCTATTCGAGTGAAGATGAGACCACAACTTTACTCTGCATCTATTTATTGACCTTATTCTGGAAATTGCCGTGGGCGCTGCCATCTTTTTTCCATCATATTAGTTTACACGGGGCAGACAAGCTCAACAGAAAATAAGTTACACGGATGGCACACGGACTAAAAAGCTGTTTTCAGGCCGTCCAGGAAATCGGTGCGTTGTTGACTTGTTGCTCGTGTACATTAAACATTTTACACAAATCAATCGACTTTATACAGTATTTTAGCGCTGTGACTTTCCCTCGTTTGGAATTAACATAAACGTGGTTCTCGTCAAACCGGAGTGCGTTTACTACAGGAGGATCTGTGGCAAAAAGAGGCAAAAGTGGGCGGGGTGGAATAAGATCAATAGAGCCTTTTATCCTATGAGGGAAGCAGGAAGTGCAGCGTTAGCATGCTAATGTTTGTTAGCTTTACCTGTGACAGTCCATGATGCTCTGGGCTCAGAAACTCATGAAAAGCGCACAAACTTCTTGTGGTGAATCTTTAGGATGCTGGGACTGCATTAGTTCAGCTTTTAACGTTTCCAAAGAGTAAAAATCAGGTACAGTGTCTTTAAAGGTTGAACTGAAGGCTTCTAAACAGATACAGTTATCTTTACAAAGTGTATTATAGATGAAAATTAGAAATAGTTTATTCTCTTAGTTTATAACATTTTTTGTTATAAAATGTATTTTGGGATGCGTTTTTAATTATAAGTATCTGTATAGACAGATAACGATGACGAAAATACAACTACAATTATTTTTTTTGTAGTCGATCAGTCACCATTTATCAATTTGTTGTTGCAGCTGTATTTTATTGAAAAACATATCTTGAAAAGCATGCCTTCCAGCTGTAAGGGGCTCACCTCTCCATGTCTGACCTGCAAATTGGCTGGTCACCTGCTTTTCTCTGGAATTAGTAACATCTATAGAGACATGCAGGTGTTGGACCCTCCGCCAGAGAAGTGCACCTTTTAACAATGCAGATTATGTTTTTTATTTATTTTCAGAAGCTAGGTGCACTTTTTTATCCACTGGATCCAGCCCCAGGCCAGGTCAGGCTTTTATGATAATTATTCAAAATTTAGAGCTTAACTAAAGTATCTTAAAAGGCCATTTTAGAAACATGAAATTATCATTTTAATAGATAATGCCATGTTTGAACAGTCCCCAAATCCCTCAAAATATGTGGAAAAAGTGTGGAAGATGTACCCAGTGTCTGCTCGAGCACAGAACAACAGCAGAGCAGACTCATACCTGTGGGACCCAGGCCATAAAACAGGGAGGCACGGCCGACACACTGGGAGAGTCGTGCTGGTTCTCACTCAGATGAGCTCCGTCAAAACTACAGCCTTCTAACTGCAGACCCCCCACCTGCCGAGTCAAGAGGCAAACGTGTTACTGAGGACACCATTAACAATACCAATACTTCTTGTCAGGTCAATACCCATTCAGCCAAAGACTAACGGAGGCACTGCTCTATAAAAGGGAAAGTAGGGCACCGGATTAACTGGCATGTCAGCCACAGAGTACATAAGAGGGAGTGTTTACATGAGGGAATTTAGCACAATGACTCAGGGATTTCCTCACTAGGCCGCACAATAAAGACAGGCCTGGCATCACACGCGGCTGTAATCTGTGTATGCATAGTGCTCGCTTGTACACAACGAATGCCTCGGTATTTACTTTCTGCCCATATTCTCGCATCTCCTTTTATGTGGTTAAACATACTACTGGTTTCTTACTTAGAGTGCCACTTGGTCTCCGGTAATCAAACCAAATGACATCCTTCTAGGTGTGAGGGAGTAACCATTTTTAAATACAGTGCCTTGCGAAAGTATTCGGCCCCCTTGAACTTTGCGACCTTTTGCCACATTTCAGGCTTCAAACATAAAAATATAAAACTGTAATTTTTTGTGAAAAATCAACAACAAGTGGGACAGAATCATGAAGTGGAACGAAATTTATTGGATTTTTCAAACTTTTTTAACAAATAAAAAACTGAAAAATTGAAGGCAAAATTATTCAGCCCCCTTAAGTTAATACTTTGTAGCGCCACCTTTTGCTGCGATTACAGCTGTAAGTCGGTTGGGGTATGTCTCTATCAGTTGTACACATCGAGAGACTGAAATTTTTGCCCATTCCTCCTTGCAAAACAGCTCGAGCTCAGTGAGAGCATTTGTGAACAACAGTTTTCAGTTCTTTCCACAGATTCTCAATTGGATTCAGGTCTGGACTTTGACTTGGCCATTCTAACACCTGGATATGTTTATTTGTGAACCATTCCATTGTAGATTTTGCTTTATGTTTTGGATCATTGTCTTGTTGGAAGACAAATCTCCGTCCCCAGGTTCAGGTCTTTTGCAGACTCCATCAGGTTTTCTTCCAGAATGGTCCTGTATTTGGCTCCATCCATCTTCCCATCAATTTTAACCATCTTCCCTGTCCCTGCTGAAGAAAAGCAGGCCCAAACCATGATGCTGTCACCACCATGTTTGACAGTGGGGATGGTGTGTTGAGGGTGATGAGCTGTGTTGCTTTTACCCAAACATAACGTTTTGCATTGTCTGACCAGAGCACCTTCTTCCACATGTTTGGTGTGTCTCCCAGGTGGCTTGTGGCAAACTTTAAACGGCACTTTTATGGATATCTTTAAGAAATGGCTTTCTTCTTGCCACTCTTCCATACAGGCCAGATTTGTGCAGTATACGACTGATTGTTGTCCTATGGACAGAGTCTCCCACCTCAGCTGTAGATCTCTGCAGTTCATCCAGAGTGATCATGGTCCTCTTGGCTGCATCTCTGATCAGTCTTCTCCTTGTATGAGCTGAAAGTTTAGAGGGACGGCCAGGTCTTGGTAGATTTGTAGTGGTCTGATACTCCTTCCATTTCAATATTATCGCTTGCACAGTGCTCCTTGGGATGTTTAAAGCTTGGGAAATCTTATCCAAATCCGGCTTTAAACTTCTCCACAACAGTATCTCGGACCTGCCTGGTGTGTTCCTTGTTCTTCATGATGCTCTCTGCGCTTTAAACGGACCTCTGAGACTATCACAGTGCAGATGCATTTATACGGAGACTTGATTACACACAGGTGGATTTATCATCACCATTTATCATCATTAGTCATTTAGGTCAACATTGGATCATTCAGAGATCCTCACTGAACTTCTGGAGAGAGTTTGCTGCACTGAAAGTAAAGGGGCTGAATAATTTTGCACGCCCAATTTTTCAGTTTTTTATTTGTTAAAAAAGTTTGAAATATCCAATAAATTTCGTTCCACTTCATGATTCTGTCCCACTTGTTGTTGATTTTTCACAAAAAATTACAGTTTTATATCTTTATGTTTGAAGCCTGAAATGTGGCAAAAGGTTGCAAAGTTCAAGGGGGCCGAATACTTTCGCAAGGCACTGTAATAGAGTCAAATTAGGTTTAAACATTATGGCTAACTCAAAGTGGTGCCGTTGAGGTTAAAGGAGACATATTATGCTAAATCGGCTTTAATGAGCTTTTAACCTTATTACAGCGATGTGTCCTCATCATTAGTTTACTAAAAGTTGTATTTTGATTGATTCATGAAGCTGCAGTTTTGAACAGGATATCAGCAGACATTTTAGATAAATATTGAGGCTTAGAATTAATAAAATAAAATGATGAACTACATTTTATAGTTCAATGAAGTTAAAAAACAGGATACTTTTTTTCACTCGGTGACCCAAGGGTGGCACTCAAGCCTTAGGGAGAGAATTTAAAACCTAAATTTCAGACATTTAGTGAATAAATAATATTGATAATAAATAATAAGAATGATATGTACATGTATGTCTACTTAGCACTTACTCTTATCATTTGGTCCAATATTATCAGTAAAATCAAGGGTCCTTTACCCCCTCTGAGTGTGAGTGGGGTGGCACCGGGGGCTTGTACCACTCCTGTCCACTCCCCAGAAATGTTGGATAAAACTTAAACAGCACCACTATTCTTCAGAGAGCCTCACTCTTGTCTCTATTCCTTCAATGCACTGAACAGCTTATTGCAGCGATCCAAAGATGACAAATGAACATCGCCGTCAGCAGCAGACGTCTCTTGTTTATGCAGAGAGCAGTTTTCACATTTGTATTCTGCCGCTGCTTTATGTTGTCCATTATTTTCTAATCACTCCTCATCCGAGTCTGCCTTTGGAGGCTCAGTGTGATGTGGCATCTGTTGTATCGCTGTCCTGTGTCTGCTGCGTGCATGATGTGTGCGACAGTCAGTTTGTTCACATAAGGACATTCTAATAATGCCTATAGTCGGATCTCTGACTGCAACCAAAGATTTCTGTGTATCTGTTATCTATCTGACTGTTACGAGGCTGATTCAGTGCTGTATTGTATGTATGCCTTTTTAATATGAATTATTTTTCAACATTTATTTCTTATTTTTTGTCTCTTGAATGATAATATATACTTAAAATGGCTTATGAACCAAATTAATTTGTAGTTTATATAGTTACAAAGCAGTTTTGTGTCATTTCTTCTTTTTTTTTTCATTTATTTGCAGCCAGCTTTAACACAGTGTCACTAAATGAGTCATGTACATTTGGTTACTACTTAAGTTAAACTACTTCTGCTACCACTAGTCAGTTATGTTACTAATACAAGAAATCTCTCAACACCCATAAAAGCGCTTTGGGCATACTTGCTTAGGCACATATATTGGTTGCTGATTGTGTTCTGTGACTTCACCTTGACTTGGAGCTTGGCCTGCGCAATCTGTGTCTTCCACGATGTCGCAAAAACTAAACTATCCATAGAACATCCCATAGACCTTGAATGACAGAAAATACATTTGTAAAAGTCCACATTTTTAAACAGAAGAAGCGGGATTCAATTATTTTAAAAAAGTTTCACCTGGCGGTTTCTTGTCTGAGAGCGTTGAGGAAAGTGTCAGGATGAAACAACTCCGAGAGATCCAGCGTGTCAGATAGAAGGGCCTGTCTGCCGGCGCGCTCCACCCAGCCCTAAACATAAACACACCGCACATTCATCATCCAAAATATAACAAATGAGGAGCACTTTGAGATAACACATTACTCAAGCAGAAAATCAACCTCGCACATGAATCACGCAAACTATTTAGCAGATCAATGCGCGATAATGAAAATACATGGGCATTGTTAGACGAAAACAGAATTGTTAATGGAATGCCTCCTTCGTCTCACTTTGTCCCCCACGGTGCAGATGTGTCGTGTATATTTTTGCTTATACAAGGCCATTATACTCTCTGAAATGTATCATATTGCATCACAATAAAGTGAGCAAGCATGTGAGTTATGAAAAACACAAAATATAAAAAGTCTTTTGTTGAAAGTGAATTAAATACAAATGGACCATCCCACATTTTAAGGTTGCATGTGTTCTCCGTGGCTTTGGTTGGAGCATGTAAACAGCCATTGAGGACTACGAGGACTGTGGTGTGCACAAATTAGAGGGCAAAGTTTAGATGGTGTATTTATTTGAAAACACGAGCGTTCTTTTCAGTTTGGTCAATAGAAAATGTGTTCAGTTTGCCTGGTTTTCTGTTCCGTTCCCTGCCGAGGAGATTGTTTATTTTGTGCTAGTCTGTCGGTTGGTGTACGAGCAACACAATCCAGGAGTGCATAGGGCTGTAGTCGAGTAAAGAAATTCTTGGTCGACTAAAGACCAGCCCTATCGACCGATTAATCGACTAAAAGGGGGTGTGGCAAAAATATATCAAAAGTATTTCCATGTATCTGACCCAAACTGCACTCAAAAGAACACAACTACAGAGGAATTCATGCAAAAACAACTATTTTTTTTACAAATAAGTCCTAGGAAACTATTTATATGTTAAATCTTCAACTAACTCACTCCATATCTTCTTGTTTTTGCCATATAAATCCCTTAAATCTAAATAAAATAATTAGTCGACTAATAAAAATGTTGGTCGACTAAGACACCATCGACCGATTAATCGACTAAAGGATTACACCCCTTGTGTACTGTCCCATATTGTGCGGAAATGCGAAAAACGTATAGCCAAATAGTTTATCAACACGCAAAAGATGTCTCATGCGCCTCACCATCCATCACAATTCAATAACTTGAATAAAATCTGACAGTAAATTGACCCAAGGACACAACGACTGCAGTTACAGGCATCAAATAGTCAGCCTTGAGAATACATAACATAACAGCGCCGTGATCACCCGTAGTACAGAAGACTTTAATTTGTGGTACTCTAAAGTGTTGAGATATTGTGATAGTATTGTACTCTCTGGCAACTTCAATTTATTCTACAACAAGAATGGTTAAAAGAAATGCATAATACATCATAAGAAAACAATTTGTGTTGTGGCTGCATTTCAAAGCAGACTTGAATACGAACCCATAAACGAATATAAAAATGTGTCCAATCCATTTCAGAATGTTTTCGTAGTGGTCTAAACAAGATTTTCCTCTAAAAAGATAACATATTTTGTTCTTTGCAAATGACATTCTAGTTCATAAATAAATGCAGCTTTTGAGATTTGATAATTGCGCCAACTCAAATTGCATTTCAATTAGGATACATTGCGCAGCCCTGGCTTCTAGTTTGTCACTGACAGACATTATTTTCCGCCACCGGCCATATCAAATACATTAAAATCATAATGAAAAGAACATACACACACACACGCCGATCTACCAGCCTCTTCCTGAATCAATTACAATGGCTTGGTATAGTTTTTTTTTCTGTTTTTAAATACACTTTCAAGTCAGCAAGTTCACTTCACTGTGCCTTTACCCACACTGCAGAGCTTATCAAGATATGAGCCTGTCTGGAGCCGAGACAGATTATATTGCGCGAGCACACCTTAGCCTGAAGTGTTGATTTATTTATTCAGCCTTTTTTTAAACACATAGGCACTTTTCCTCCAAATTACCATAGAAACCACAAGATCTGGAGGTCAGCCGGATGAAATGGCTGATGACAAAAAAACAGGCAAACATTTGATTCCATCTTGATTATAAATGGAGTCATTACAATCGCGGCGTCTGTTGGCTCTGGCCGTAAAGATACATTTTGAGCAGTAGGCCGAGAAGAGCGCGCATGAACATCGGTGAGTAGGGCCGATAACAAGACAAGAAGCCAGTGAGCGCAGGTGTATGTGTGCTCGATCACAGCGGGTTTTGAAGGTCGTTTGAGCCGTTAGCGCCTCATTGTTGCAGGTTTCCGCTCCACACAGCAGCAGCAGCTTTAGTCCGTCCTGGCCTTATTAAACAGATTATCCCTGAAAAACAGTGACACTTGGCTAACAGACGCATCGCTCACTTCTGACGGCTCCAAAAGAAAGGTAAGGACAGTGACGCATCCGGATAGACAAGCGTGGAGACAGATGAGGCCCGGGCAGGTAGATGGAGAGTAATGAGAGATGGCAGGTGCACACACAAACAGATGGGTCGAGCAGCCAGGCCGGGCACACACAGGCGCACACAGGCACAGGGAGGCTCGCCCACACCGATAATGAAATGCATCGAGCTCGCATAAAAATACATCATTTCAAATGGTCTGCATGGGTGCTTTCCAGTCGGCCGGAGCATATTGTGGTGGTAGGCGTTCGGAGCTTCAGACAGAGCAAAAAGAGGAGCTGGAAGGGATTTTTAGCCACGACCTTCGTTTTCTGGCAACGAGGAAGGGCAAAACTGTCCCGCTACCTGGTGCTTTTCAAACAATAACCATCACCTGTCATTATCAAACACAAGCAGTTATCTGGCATTGTTAGTTTGGTTTTAATTTCGGGGGTGTAGAGCCAAGAAGAACTCAAGGACGTTAAGGAGTTAAAATTCAAAAAACAAAAAAAAAAACGTTATTAAAGTATTATTAGAGATTCATAGTAGCCTGACCAGCCAAAAGTACGGATGGGTGATATATTGGTTCCAGTAACGGTAATTTGGCAACAATATTTTTAAGGCAGTGCGCCAGTCTCTGTGTGCCCATGTGTCATTCCCAGTTTGTCCTAAATACAGAAGATCTGTCTTTTTTAATTGATTTATGAGTAAAAACAGAAGATATAGAACAGCAATTAGACTGAAAATGAATGTACATCCCAGAAAAATACACTCACTCTTTTTTTCCTAAAGTGAAAAGTTATTTTGTGATTTTCAAGGAGGGACAGAGGACGGAGAATCGGCATGGCTTTCTGCAGAATCAACAAGCAGTAAACTCTAAAAGAAATGATAGTTTTTGTTCTGAAATCGTTGCGGATTTTCGAGGATTGTTTTCCGCATGAGAAATCGTAAGTTACCGGACCATCCCAGAATTGCGTGATTGTCTGATGCGCATAAATGGTCTGGTCCAAGAACCTCCAGCTTTCAAACAGAAAGTATGAAACACTGGAGAGTCGGGCAAGATTCAGAGATTTTGCAATGTAAGCTTTCCTACATTTTAGTTAATCATGTAAGATTATGTAAATTGGCTTTCCAGTCACAGTGGTGATTTGGAGTATTAGACACAGATCACAAAGGCTGCAAAGAATAAATAATATTAAATCAAGTGCAGATCTTCACATACAATTGAACCATTAACACATTCTCATGAGTGCATTGTCAGTATTCATGTCAAAGCTGATACAGAGTTGGTCACTTTGACTTGAATTTTCTGCAGATATTGAATTGGTATAAGACCAGCCACACACTAAAAAGACGTTGAATGAAGTGTATTCTGCATTATGTTACCTGTAGGGCTAGAGCACGTGCTACAACGGCTCTGAGATACTGCATTGGCTCCTCTGGTCCTTCCCAGTTACTCTGCCATGTCAGAGGACACTGAAACACAAACATGACAGATAAGAGCAGGTGATTATAATAATATAATTAATCACATTGATTGTATACAACTATTAAGTGAATATAAATATTGTATAACAAATAATAGCACATATCATTTGATAAACAGACTACATATTTGTCTGTTCAATAACTTTCCCATTTCACATTCTAAGTACTTGCCAAATGCTTTCAGCTCAGCCAAGAAGAAAGGCAATGAAGCTTAATATGCAACAACTACTTCAACCAATCTTCAGCCATGTAACAGTCATTTATCAGAAGAATAACTGAATTATTTAACACATCACTCTTTTGCTTGTCCTTCATCTGAGCGAATTACACATTTAAATGAAAAATGAGAAAACTCGCACCATACGACATTGTTATTATTTTGCTTACGATTATGAATACACATTAGTGGGAGGTAATGACTGGAAAAATGTGTGGGTTTATGAGTTGTCAACATGCCCAGAAGTTACAAGACAAACAAATAGTCGCTGTTTTTCAGATCCTCTAATCTTTCTCGCAATCACTATAATTATTTATCAACCCACAATAATTTAGAGAATTAAACCTCTTCCCGGCTATAGGAGGCAATTAACAATGTGCCACTTAAGCACTATTATAGAATTTCACACATATAATGGTCAGTTACCTCATGATTGAGTAGATCTGTGGCCAGTTTTTGAACTTCTGGCGTCAGCAGCTGTGTTCCTCGGATGACTTTACTCAAAGCAGCCAGCGATTGATGGATACTCTGTAAATAAGTGAAGGACCAAGTTTAAAGAACAAATATTATGCATTATGTGTATTATTAGTAGTCTCTTGAGTACTTCTGCTTTGGCATCTTAAGTTTTACAACTTAAAATAATGCAAACAGGACTTTCTCTTCGTCAGGCATTTTCCAGGAATTGAGTTAGAGCTCCATCTTCTGGCAGGAGAGGGAAGTTCAAAGTTCAAACTTGGCTAATGCAGGCGCGCAGCCGTAATGAGCAAGATTTTTATGGCAGAAATGTTCAGAACAAGTCTGGCGATAATTTATTGACTTTCATAAAATTGTGAAACTGAGTGTTTTCTGAGGCCAGAGGGGAGAGGACTTAAATCAGGATAAATAAGCACGAATGAAGCTAAATACAGCTCCAGGTATGTTTTTGGTGAGGGAATGAAGTTAAGACTTTGTTAAAAACAAAAAAGTAAATCTTGTATGAAATGTGCCCTTTAAAAACAATTGAATCCTGTAATGAATCATTTTATGAATCATAACATAAAACACATTCAATTACAACAGCATTGCGCTTGACAAGTCACTCAAAGGGTTGGTGGGCAAACAATCTAACCGTTGAGCCACTGCCCAAAAACAGGAGTTATTTCCAATTTACCTATATTAAAACAGTGCTCATATTTTTTTTACTATTACCCTTCCTGAGGCAAAAGTCATTTTTAGAAGCATGCTTGTGAACTACTATCAGTCTGTGTTGTTAATGGTGGCATGTTTGATGTATGAACTGTATTAAAACGGGTATTTCTTGTATTGCATTTTCTTTCTCTTTCCTTCTCATTTATTTCACTGAAACATCTGTGCCTTAAACACTCACATTATGAGAATAACTTTCCACGCCACTGATTAGGCTTTTAGCCGTTTATCATTATTGGCACCCAAATTAATGCCTCTAAATGTTGGTACAGTGTGTCCTGATAGAAAAGTTACACACAAACAGTTTCCGTGCAGCCGCCACAGCCGAGTGTTATGAGACAAACCTGAACCAAGCAGATGGCATTGAACTCCTCTAAGGCGATGAACGACATGACCGGAGAGCCCTGACCCTCAGTTGGTGGAGCCACTTTCTGGTGGATCAGAGCAGAACCCTGAAGACATACAGAATAAAATGCACTTGGGTTTAATCAACAATATTATCAGTGTAAAGTCATACAATTCCACAGTCAACACAAACCTTGTAAGTAATTATCCACTCCAGTCATTAATTGATTCTATTTAGAACGTGAATAGTACTCTGGATAATGTTTAAACTTTAAAATCAAAACTAATATAAGCAATTAGTTTAAATTGCTACTGGTGTGAAGCATTGTAATATGTGCTTTGAGCCTTTTCTTTTATGAAACATTTCCAACAACAGCCAGAGTGAAGCAGACAAATTGAGATGAATGATTCAACAAGAAAACAATGTGTAGAAAAATTCCCAACTGATCTGCAGCTAAGCTAATAAATACAAGAAAAAACAACATTGTCTGTAATGGCTGGACATATCTACATCCACACCACACTGCCAACCAAAGACGCTACAGACAAAACAAGAATGAAATGGTGGTGTATTATAGGTTTATTTGGTCAATATGTTGTGTTGTTAAAATAAAACATTTCATTACAAGTAGTAGCGGTCTGAAGAGAGTCGAATGCATGTGTCACAGCATAAAGGACTAAAAACTGTAGAGAAAACAGAAATCCCGTACATATGCTAAATTATTAAAAGTGGAGGTGATTTGAAAAGATGTTGGTCTCCAGGCAACTGCACAGAGCATTGCTGTGCAACCACGCAAGCCAGGGGCCATCTCCTACAATGCTCAATTAGGCAGCTAATTTCAATTTAGCTTTAAATTTAAATAAATTCAAATGAGCTGAAAATATCTCTTCAGAGAGCTGTTCAAAACAGTAGAGACAAAACTGACCTGGTTGAGTTTCTTCCACAAGTTGAGGATTGGTGTCAGCCCATTGGACCACAACTCCCTGTCGAACTTTGACCCTGTAGCCACGGAGCGGCTGAGCAGACGCAGCTGGGAAATGACCTGCGTCCAAAGGCACATACAAACAAGATATTACAATTATGTGTGTATGCTAGGTATGTTCTCAAAACATCAATACAATGTTAATCCATTATAAATTGCAGAATTATACACTATATTATACCAGCTGACTAAAGAACTAAGGCTGAATCTGCTGAGCAAAAACGTGAGTCATTCAGAAATCAATTGTGTTCTGATTCTGATGAGGGAAAAAGTCAATTAAGTAAACTTTTTCAGGAATATACTGACCATGTATCGGGATGATTATTGCATTATGACCCTATGACATGTTTGTTTCGTGAGCCCTGTGGTGATGTGCAAAAACTACATTTAAAATAGTGAGTTGCTACCGAATTTGTATACGTGCAATTTGTAATGGAATTTTATACCAAGAGGCTAATTGGCTAAGTTTCATTTGCATTAATATACAAACTTTACTGGAGTTAGATGAAAAGATTTGAAGTAGCCTTTTATTGTGAACTTAACTAGATCTACCATTTCCAAGAAAATAGCAGTGTTTGGTAAATTCTGCAATGTATCTTTCATACTAATTGCAATACCAAAGCAGCTCATCTTTGTGAAACCATAAACCACAAATCTCTGTTGGCTACATACCTTTAGTTCGCTAATATTACAAACGAGAAAAGCCCAAATGCCTCTGCTAACAGCTCCTTACACACCTAATCAAGCACGCTTAGCTTCAGGCGTGGACTCCGGGATGGCGCTTTTATCTGCGCTGCCTGTGTACTGGTCAGGTTGTGTGCGTATGTCTGCGTATACGAGTGTTGGGAGGAAGGCAGAGTGTCTGATAAATGGCTTTCATTTGGTCCAAGAGAACTCTTTACTAACACCTGCTTTATCTTCTCTGCTCAGGAGGAGTGTGCAGTAGGAAGAGAGAGAGACAGAAAGTAAGAGAGGGAGTAAGGGAGGATGTGGAGGAACATGGGAGGAGAGATAAAGAACAGATTGCTAATCTCAAACTTCACCTGACAGCAGTGAAAATGAGGGCAGCCCAGGATGAGGAGTTCACATGTATTGGGGCTCAAAATTACATAGGGAGATTTAAATATATTAAGAGGACGACCGCTGCATTTGGCTTGAAGAAGCATAAAAGTAATAGAGTAAGTAATACTTTGTCCTGAGATGAAAAATACAAATTGGCATTGGTGTCATACAAAACAGCCTCTGTCAACCTGTCAGTCCAGAAAAATGCTGCTTTTCAGACTAAGACCATTTAGTTTATAAAGAGCTCAAACTGTCATTAGGATGCCACCCCCAGAGGGAGGAGATCTGGGCTCATGTCAAACCTCTGATCTTGTCATGAACAATGCATGGAACACAAAAAGACACGTTTTTCTTTTTTTCCCCATAAGTTTGATCAGCTACAAGCAAAACTTCACCAGTGCAGCACCCAGAGACTACCGTCCAGATCATACGCTTGGTTAATGGTTGGAAGAATACAGAAGAATATGGAGGATTAGCCAATAGTGCTAAATCATTAATGATAGAGCTGACGCTTTAGTTAAGGCCTACAATCCCCATATGTTTCCATTTGCACTACAAAACTCAATGACAAAGCAAACTTTACCGAGAGCTTGATCGGTCAGGTCACTGGCATAGATTTTATTGATTACTTTAAAAAGAGACCAATCTCATCTAGCAATGGCGGCGTGTGTCTGCTGAGCTCAGTTAAAGCTGTGTGTAAGTGACAGGGGTCTTGAGGGAGAGACAGGGGAATACATTAGAAGGACAATGACACACAGAGAAAAAGAAAGCCTGAATGTGACAGTGACAAATGATGCTAAAACCAGAGAAAGGTGGGCAGCAGACAGCACAGCGCATTGCACACACCACAGGCCTTCAGGGAGCTTACATGGTGTGAGCTTTCTATGATCGCAGACCACACACAAACTATGAATTAATGCATTAAAGCTGCTGCATTAGTAATAGCTCTAAGGTAGGTTTATAAGGGTATAACGTACTTCCCATCCTAATCTAATAGCAATAATAATAATAATAATGTATCCTTCTAATGCTTCAAATAGCATTTAAGCTGCATTATTCATTATCTTTCCACATTGGACATAAGAAGGTTCTGCCCAGGGACTGACTGACACACATGTTCACTGTTTTATTGGTTTTATCTATTATTAATACAGATATATTAATAATTATTCATTTTGGTATTATATATATTTGTCATTTTCCTCCAGCTACTTTCCCCTAAATGCTTTAGCAGATTATCTATTGAACGAATGATTCTGTTGTAGATGCACAGTGCATCGTGAGGTGTGTGTGTTAAGCGACAGACCCACAAAAACAATGCCTGGTGACAGTGAATACTTGACATTAATTGGACTGAATTGTTTATATTTTGTTATCTACCAACCACAAAAACCTTTGATGATTTGCGCTTACAAGTAAAGTATAAAAACAGTTCTTTGTTTTGCTCCTCAACATTTTCAAACCACAAGAGCCCACAGCTCCATTCTATCAGATGTCAATGTGTTGCTTTGAGTTACATCAGAATCTTCACTGACTAAGACAGCTTTACACAATGATGTATTATTGTTCATGTTACATAAAATGCTCAAAACACCTGTACATATCCAATTAAACCACTAGATCTAACTTACGTCCATAAGCCAGTGATTCTTTTGATTGTTTTATGAACTATAGTAAGATCTGGAGTACTTTTACTATATTTACTTTTCATATACAACTCCTTTTGTCATGATTAAAAAGATTACAAACAAAGCTGAATTAATCTTGAAAAGTTGACCATTGTATGACAGAGCCAATTCCTTAACTGAGGTCCAACACGTGCCTTCTTTCTTTTGCAAGCCTGAATGAGGTGGAAATAAGGACCAGTCTATGTTTTTGTATTTGTGCAGCAGAGCAAGAGCGCATGTGTGAGTTCACCTGAGAGCTGACGATCCGCTGGGACGACCTCTCGATGTTGGCTGGCAGACCAAAAAATGCTGGCCTGTCGTCCTCCGGGAGATTATCAATCACACTGCGGTAGTCCTGGGAACAAACACATCCACAGGTCAGCCACAACAATGCAGCTTTATATACGCATTTACGGCTGATGAGCTCCAGGGGTTTGCAGGTCAGAGTAAAACCAAGAGTAATTCAAAGCCACTAATGACAAAATTCACTATCCAACTCACTCTCAGGTTTCTACAATGTACTGTACAGTATATATATTTAACATTGTACAAGATATAACTATTTGTGAGCCTTGACTTTACTTCTAATACTAACTTAAAGGACAATATGCATTATTTGTATGATGTTATTATCCTTTAAACATAACCTTGAGCGCCTCTGCTTTGATATCACATCTTTTAAACCTTAAAGCTGAACATTTTTACTTTATTAAACGTCTTTAGGAGTTGTATTATGTATTTTCGGGGCATTTGAAGTGCATCGACCAGAAGACAACTACCTTGAGAAACCCTGACTCTTTTTTAAAACGCTTTTTGAAATGCTTTTGTATGTGATTGCATTTCCTTTTTTCAATTATATATATAAAAAAAACTAAACCTTTTGCATCTTTTCACGAGCAGTGAGTTTTCACAAGAGAGATTCAGGGAGAGCTCTGTCGCTTAAGTTAGTTTAGGTTTAAAATAATCTGTCTTCTATGACCACACATTACATTCTCTTGAGTCAGGCGATTTCCACATCAGGAAGTGAGTTAGAACGCCATCTACTGAAATCTATTAAAAATCTATAACAAAAGAAATGGAGGCTTGGAGGCAAAGGACTTACAGAACAGGATTCATCAAACAAAAAGTGTGAATGAAGTTAAATACAACTCCAGATATGGTTTTGATGAGGGAATAATGGCTTAACCTGGCTCAAAAAAGTAAATTGTACATTACATAATACATGTCCTTTAAATAGAACAAGAAAAACAATGTTGCCTTTTGAGTATTAATGCCCTAAAGAACTATATCTAGCCATAAAATAAACATTTAACTAATTAAAGAACATTTTTCATAAAATCATGTACTAAATGAGACAAAGGCCAGTCATTATAAGAAATTTTGTTCCAGCTCACATATATTGAACCATAAGTCGATATAGTAACAGGCCTAATTAGAGACATGCCCATACACAAAAGACAAAGATGTGCTTGTGTTTTTTTCACCTACCAAAATTGAACAGGAGTTTGGTAGAGTGATTTGAGGTGGAAAGCCCCGCGCCCCTCCTTTGCTCCTCCTCTGTCCAGCTGAAGAGGAGAGCAGGCGAGCAGAAAAGAACTGCTCGAGGTACGACCGGAGGATGCGCAGATCAGACGGGTTGTCGATCCGCCCACCGTAAATGGCACATTCAAATAAGCCGTGGATGAACTCCCACTCAAAAGCTTTACCGCCTTATAAAAAAATAATAATCACATACAGAGAAAAGAAGAAATTGTTTATGAAAAGATTAGAGGGCAAAAGAAAACATATCACAGTCCAAAGTAGTAAAGTTAGCTCACTTCGAAGTCCATCGTCATTTCTAAATGGATTTTTAAAAAATTGTAAAATAAAGAGTTTAAAGTCACAACAGAGCCCAACTATGTGGTAACTAATGTCCATAACACCGTTGTTTTCAGTCCAAAATACATGTAAAACTGTTTTAATATCTTCATAAAGCTCCCAAACATATTTTAAACAGAATTATAGATCTTATGCTCATTAGTCACCACAGAGCTAAAGAGTCCAGAGCAAGCTTTCAAACTTTTATTTATTTAGGTATTTTTTTAAAGCATATGGGAAAAATTTACTTCCTGAACCAAGCAGTGGGCAGTCACTCACTAGAAAACCTGAAGTCCAGAGAGAACTTTGAGGACTAACCTTCAAAAAGTCTGTCAATGATCTCAAAACCAGCCCGGAGGTCCGACAGAGAAAACTCGTAGAATTTTGTCCAACCCTGAAAAAAGAGATGCACTTCTGATTTAGTGTAATGCATTTTTGTGATAAACAAATTATATAATCAAAATACATAATGATTCTCAAATATATATATATACAATATGTTTACAATGGTATATAGATATAAATACTGTGAATATACGTATATAATACTATAAAAATACATTATAGAGGTATAATTCCGAGGCATTTCTGAGAGTGACAACACACTAAGGGTCATGGGTATTGTGAAAAAGCACTGTACATGGAAGTGCATCCATGTTTAGTAACACTTAAAATTGCTACTTTAATTACCCTTCCAATCATCCATGGTGAATAAATAAATAGATATCCGTGTCAGCCTTGACTGAGCCAAGAATAAATAAAAAGTGGGTGAAAGAAATAATAAAACAGCACTGCTAGAGCTTGTGTAAAAGATCTAATGACTGAAGGGGAAAACAAAGATAAGCCTGCTCTTACACTGCATATCCTTAAGTACAATCAATGTGTATTTTCCCAAATGAGGCAGAAAAGGCGAGGATGTTTATAACGGCCGCCTGGGAAAGAGTCTAAAAACAGTGAGTGGTGAGAAGTGGATACAGGGGGATAAAGTTGAGGCAAGTAATTACAAGAACATGTCCTTTCTCATAGTCGTCTGGAGTCTCTGCTGGCTAAGCAACACAAAATGAGATTGTTCCCAATAAACTCCAACAGATCTGCGCGGCACGCAAGGAGATAAATTAGTCCCACTGCGACATGATCGACTGTGCTTTATACACCTGACGAGCTAAACAAAACGTGACCAAAAACTGCACTGAGCAATCGTGTCACTGGAGGTGCCACTGTTTTTAAAAATTACAATGTCAGAAAACAAACCCTTAGTGTCGTTATTATTTTATTCCTTTGGTTAAATATTGCAGTATTTGTGCATTTCTACAAAAATAAATAAAACAATATAAGTCACAGTCGTCAAAACATCATTAATAATAGAAATATTAATATTCACCATTATAATGCATTTATACATGTGTTACTCACAACTGTACTGTACTTGAATTTGGAAAACGCTTGGTAAAAAATAGACGGAATGGTATTGTGAGGCAACTCATCTAAAAAGCTACTGTTTGAATACTCTAGGCTGAAACCAGCAAGTAGTGTTTTATTATTGAGTATTTGCACTGTACTTTTTAAATTATTCATTTTCATGGTTTTGATATTGTTGGGGGAAAGGAATTCATGAGTGCAACATTTGAAGAGATCTGAAGCTGTGAAAATGTTCAAGATTTCACAGTTGTTCCTGATTTTTATTCAACAGCACAGATAAATTAAAAGTCCTGAGTAAGAACCTTCCTAACAATATTTGACTCAAAACACAAACAATCATTTTTATTTATTTTTTCTGAATCAGATGTGCAGAGGCACAGTGGGAGTGTGCACTCAGGTAAGGTACACTTATCCTACTACACCACTGTCGCCCTTTCATTTCAAGAAAAAAAAAGGATTAGGGCATGTATGGTTTACAAACAGCATCTGATGTCCAGTCCCATCAGATGTGACTGGATATAACGATGTATGTTTTACCTGTGGTATGTAGTTGCGCCTCTCCTGGCAGACAGCATGGAACCAGGCCAGGCAGAACAGACTCTGAGCTCTCGACAGAATCCCCCCTATGCAAACAAAACAAACAAACAATTTAAAAACATCAAAATGAGAATATTCAAATTTTACATAATAAAAATAATGACCTCTACTGATCTGCTCAGGAGTCCAGGATTCATAAGTTCTTAAAAGATTCTTCTTTAAGCCAGGTGGAGCCTAGAGGAGAGAAAAAAGGGATGCAGAAAATCCTTTGGCCTGTAATGCAAGACAAGCCGCTGTACGTGGGGAGTAAGATGTTGTGGAGCCACTATTAAGAATATCCTCTTTTAAGAGAAGACAGCCTAGTGACAGCCTTTTTGTGCTCTGTAAAAACATATTTTGTCTAGCAATATATTTTAATACTGAAAACAACAAGCCCTAGACTGACAGAGCTTACTTCAAAGGTTACGAGTTTTCACTTTATTTTTATAAGGATAAAAAGTTGAAAGTGTGGACTGTGTGAGCTGTCTAGTATTTGATCACTATCTTCTGGTAAGCCCACTTTCTTTCCCAGTGAGAATGCACTAAAAATATGGATGGTCATGAAAAGCTTGAAACTGCATGGATCGGTAAACCATAGAGATATTAATAGGCTGTGTTTTTACTTGTAAAACACTGCTATACAATACAATGAATTGATCAGAATCAGAATTACTTTGAATTCATTCCTAAGGAGAAATTATTTTCGTTACATACATGCAGCTGACCGGCAGAAGAAATAGTTATCAAAACTAAAGTGGCATTATATATGAATTTCCTTCACTCAAACTGCTATATTGAGAAAATGCAATATAGAAAGATAATACAGAAACCAGTTCCTAGGGACTTTTTTTTATATAGAAGTACTTTACTTTAATGAATAGTCTTTCATTATCTTGAGTTTGTGAATAGAAACTGTGCATGTATTGTATAATGCAGTGGCAATAAATTATCTTTTCTTATCTTTATTTCAGCCACTAAGCACCACACTATAACTGCCACATTGACAAATTAAAATCACAGTTGTTGTTTTTTTTTTACTACAGTGCCGTAAATCTTCCAATAAACTTCCCTGACAATACTTTACTGTGTTTATGGTTTACTGTGCCATTACATCCAGTCAAAAAACTACTGAGGATATTTAAGCATAAGTAAGCATTTTTGCAAAACTATCTGACTGTAACAGCTCCTTGTCGTACTTGACTGAAGAAGCAGCAAAGCCTTGAACCCACAGTGAGTCTTAAAGCATGCCTCACTGACGGTCTAAAAGAGGTCAACGACAACCCGGTACCAAGGCGCTGCAGTAACCGTGTGTTAGGATGTGTGAATACCTCATAGGTGATCTTGAGGCTGGATTGAAGTAGCATTGGAGGAAACTTGGGGTGAACTTCAGCTGTCAACCAAAGACGGAAGCCTGCTTTGGGTTGTAGGGCATTTAGTTCCTGTGTGAGAATGACATAATAACATAAGAAACCAATCCTGAAATGACATTACTTAGCTCTGCAAATATAAGGCATATTTTCTCATTCTCAAACTATGAGATTTTACTGTAAAATGGTCATAATTTTCCAGTGCTCAAAAAATTAAAATGTAAACGCATGCAAGATATATAGATATTCAAGTATATTTAAGCGCATACCGTATTTTATTATTTAGTATATGCCCCTAGTAAAAAATGTTGAGATGTTTTATTTTTTTATTTAACGCCGGGGACATCTTAAAAATACACTTTTTTATTTAATGAAAACCCCAAACTGAAATCATCAAGCAATTACAAAGTTTTTAGTTTTTAATCCTCAAATATTGAATACTTTTCCCTCATTCAGCATAATCTCTCAACTCAAGTAACATTTTTTCATAAACACTTTGAAACTGGATAAAAGTTAAGAATATTAGCGCTTTTCTTTCTTAAATCTTAGCACTGATGTAAACTGTGTGATAAAAATCTAAATGTCACGTCACTGACCCAAATCTAGAGTAACTTTGAGCGACGAGCACTTTGTTTTAAAATTATTTTTGAATGTGTCTTCCCTCTGCTAATCCCCCAGAGAGCCACAGTTATAAATAGCCGCCTGGCACCTTGGGGTCTTGAAACATCTGATTGGGTACTTCCACACACTGCTGTAATCAATGTATTTCTGCATCATTTGGAGACTATTCTCATGGAAGATCAGTCAGCATTGAATAACGTGGCTCTTGCTGCTTGAAGAGATGCGCTCTTTCATGTCAGCGCGAGGCCAGATTTCAATAGAAGAACCATTTTAATTTGGGATCGTTTGATGGCAATGTACAGCATATAGTACAATTGAACAGATGGACATAGTAACTGCAAAAAGGGAGAAGGTTGTAAGACAAAGCTAGCGTTTGCACCTGTCTGCTGAAGCTATGCTAATCTTTACACATTTCACATGGGCTGTCTTCATTCTTTAAGCTCCCTGCCTCTTTTTGTTCCCTTGGCTGTGCTGCTTTTTCCATTTCAAGCATGACTGCCGAGAGCTCATCTTCATCGGATGGAGGGTAAGGGCCGAGACACAGAGACAGGAGGCGGCTGTGAGCTTCAATTACGTAGAAAAAACACAATGTAAGACAACTGCTCTTCTGACGATCGCCATAGTGTGTGGATACTCCTGACAAATGGAGGTGAGGTGCAACAGCAATGCGTCTGACCTCGCCTGCAGTTTGATATGACTTTATAGTGGGACAAAACAAGCTGATTTTCACCACAGCTCAGTCAAATTTAAAAGCAGTACTGGTCACAATGTTGGTATACACAACCTGTCTGTTAAAAGGAATTCAGGGATGCAAGCTTGGGACAAACCCAACGCATAAACTGGTTCATGACACTATGCGCGTACTAGGCCTTTCACAATAACAAATTATAGAGTAGTGCAACAGAAGAAATATCATGATTAACGATAATATTGACAATCTGACACTAACACAATAACATTAAAGCAGGATTATCCCAGTAAACCATTTTCTAAACATACAATATTGTCAAAAATATGAATTGCAACAAATAAAATGCAAAATTAAACAATTAAACACTTATTGGTATATTATTCCACCCTCTATAACTCAAATGTTATTTTATTACAGTAAAATAACAATAATTTCTGATCAAATTTACACAGGATATATATTTAGGCCCAAAATATATCATATATTGAACGATAAGTTAATAAAGTAATTATTGGGACAGGACTAGTGGCAACAAATACTAATCATACAAATCAACATAACTTTTCAAACATCACAAATTCAAGTCCCAGCTTCAATTCAAACCAATAAAATGCTCATAAACATGAGTGTACAAATCAGCACAATGAGTAACAGACGCTGACATTAGGAATACACTTGTGTATGTGCAGACAAAGGACAATGGTAATTTTAGAAATGCTGCAGTGTGTGATGTAAGTCACTGAGCAGACCGTGATAAGGAATTACGCAGACGCTTTAAGAACAGAACATCCCCAAGGCACTGACATCAACTGACCTGTTCATCATAACGCCACCTTTTCTGCAGACATATAGGACTGTGGTTTAATGAGGGTGTGTTTAGTTGCTGGGTATATTTGTATAACAACAATAAAAAGTGTGTATTTTAATTGCCATTTTTAGAGCATGTCAGATAGACTTTCCAAAAACATTTGTAGTAATTAAAATGCCAAAAATCTTCAGACCTGCACGAATGTTTTTAGCACTTAATGATTATTTGGAACACTGTGAACCACTAGTGAGCGGGGAAACAAGTATGTTAGGAATAAAAAAGGAAGACATTTTGTTTCTTCCAATATTAAAGACATTTTGCAATTTGACACAATGCTATAGTTTAAAACTGAACTGGAGAAGGTCAAAATTCTTTAATAGGATTTCTGTTTAACTGTCAGATTGCAGATTTGTTGACCAGGTTTTAGATCTCTGTAATTGTTGTTCCTATCTACATGAAATAAAAACTGGCACAAAGTTCAACGTCTTCTCTGACAGCATAACTAAAGAAAAGTTGCTGTTTTTGTTTCACAAGGGCAGGTTTGAAGAGCCAATCCCAAACAAAAAATTTTAAAGTGTTGGATATTCTATACTTGGATATCACAACAAAGTGCATGTGAAAGATTAGACATTATATTTTTAAGAATTTACAAAACATTTCACACATTTATCCCCAGTTTGTCAGTTTTTCTACAGTTTACAATGTTACTTTCTGGTTGAAAATGGGCAGCAAAGATGACAGACTGTTACCTAGAAACTATACTGTAAACAAGGGCAAAAATCCATTTAAATCACACAATGGTTAATTAGAATGGACAGTAAACACACAGGACCACCACCAACTGGCATTTGACTTACTTTTTCTAGCAGTTGAAGCCATGAAGTGACAAGGTGAAGGTTTTTCAGACAAAGCCAGTCTCCATTTCGCGAGCATTCTCTGAGAGCAGCTAAGGCCACATCAGCCTGGCCCTGACCCATGGAAATCTAGGCAGACAGCAAGTGGAGCACAGGGTGAGAATCAGAGGCAGCCAGATGGAAAATTTGATTCTCCATTGTAATTTCACTAAAGTCGAGGGCAGACAATTTGATTCAGTATTATAATTCTCCTATATTCAGTGACATGGACTGAAAAATGCTTGCAAAGACAGTTTTTATAATGTAATTTTCTACAGTGTCAGTTCATACATCAATCATATCGACACTCAGACCCCAATAAGTAATGACTGCTACGACCACTTAGAAAGGCTCACCACAGAGGCAGGCGCTTCCACAAGTTTAGCCTGATCTGAATAATATTGGAGGAACTTGGCATTACTTTTTACTGTAGAATCAAATGTTTTATCCTCAAGTATGAGCTTCCCGTCTCCAGGTGTAATCTTTTAATCTGGTTAGTGTCTACCTCATGATAGTTCTCCCTTCCCACAGTCTCCGCGGCCAGCTCTGCCAGCTCCTGCGAGGGATCTGCCCCCGGAGAGATGATGATCAACACCGGCTCCCCTTCCAAAGTCTCAGTGTAGAGCCGCCGAAGGTTCAGAGGAGGAGGGGAGAGCTCCTTCATACCTGCACACACGAATCACAACCAGGGAACAATCAATGTAATGAGTTACGACAGAAGTCCAAAGACAAAAAAGGTCAGGGCAAGTTCAACAGTCAGAAAGCAAGAGTGTGCAAACCTCATCGTCAAGAGAATAATATCTTGTTTTTAAGACCATTTCAAATATAGTTTTTCTGAAGGTATGCAGGATTACAGCGTCGCAAAGCTGCAAAACAGCTGATGAAAAAAAAAAGTCTTTTCCCACTTGAACAATCAACCACAGAGACAGACTGTGAATTACAAAAAAATATCATCTGATGTTCATTTTTGTCAATTCAAGAGCTGCAGATTTTGCTAATCGACCAATCTAGCAATTATTCGCCCACAAATATGACATTTTTACTAAATTTCATCAAGATGAAGCTACCTTTTTAGTCGATTAATCGATGCACAGAGCATCGCTTTAGTGTACCAACCTACTATGTGTGAAATATATCAAAAATTTTATAGTATTTTGAATGTTGCTTTAAAGCTATGCAGAATATGAATATAGAGAACAAAATGCAACGAAAAAGGGCTGATTTAAAATGAAAAAATGTTATGTTGTAAACTTTCAAATAAAGGTATATGGTGATATTTCTGCCCTTTTGTGCATCGTATTCTTGTTTGATAATTAAACCTCAACTAATAAGTTTAAGAGATGTTTTAGCACATGTTTTGGATACATAATATTATCTGAATATTCAGGATACTCCAAAACGTATGGAGAAATGAATTTTTGTCAATATCACCCACCCCAACTCAACTCAACAAGTCACAAATCCATCCATTTTCAGAATCAGGAAGGTTTTGTGTGTGAGCTTATTGAGGATTATGTTTTGATCTTGTTGTAATGTACTACATACACATCAGATAAGCATTAATACAAGACAAATAGCCATGAAACCTCCAAACAAAATTATCTATGACTCAGTATCCACTTGGATGCTAATTATGCCACTGCCCACTCTCCAGCCACATCCACACCCACAGCCACACACAGCCCTGTCTCATCCAAAACTCTTTTACTGCCTGGTGCCAAATGCAATCTGCTGCACTCAAGAACACATACAGTACATGCACTCACACAAGGTCCCGGCACAGAAATCTCAGAGCGACCTTTTCTCCCATTGCTATGGCAACACTAAGAAACACAGCGGTCTGAGCACATGCCTTGTGATGTCTGGCTTCAAAACAAGGGCTATTTACAGACTGTGTGCACATACACCTCTGACTCTGTTTGGTCATCAGCATTCAAGGGGCAAAGCAGCTTCACCTCTGCGGTCACCTTGGACTGAAGACACAATCAAACTGAAGGGATCAGAAAAGCAATAGCATTTCATTCAGCGCTTAAATCACATGTGTATCATATAGGTGTCGATGCTGTGTTTCATATCACAGAGTAGGAAGGAGCAATGTGACGAAAATATAATCAAGATTTTTGGGTCCATATTTATTGATCAAGTTTTGATTTGATTTTGTCTTACTATAAACATATAAAAAGTGTCTCTCAATTAGAGATGGGCGATATTGATTGATATTGATTGAAATATCTCAATTTTTTTCTAGAATATTATTATGTAAATGCAACAGAAAGTTACTTTTGTAGCATTTTTTATACTATAAACGATATACCCCATCGTCAAATTTGGCATGACCAAAAAAATTCACAGTATTATTTAATTTTTTGATATATTGCCCACTTAGTTATTAATTTTGTGAATATAAACAAGAAAAACTTGTATAAATCGCCATTCAAAAAAAAAAAAAAGTCACAGTTCCATAAAAGTCCTTCCTTCCAAGTCTCCATTAAAAGACTCAAGTATATCATTGGCAATTAGAGATGACTGAATTTCCTCTCTCGATTAATTGCACAGGCCAATCGCAAAGTAGCATTTATTCCATAGCTGTGAAACATCCCAGTGGTGAGTTGGTCCAAAAGTGAATATCCGGGCGGGTTCAGCCAGGCGTGTGCATGTGAGTGCTGCCCAGGCCTGGACTGGGGAGAGAGTGAGATTAGCTGTAAGAGGATTACAGACCATGCCTCATTAGCATACTGATTTACTGCCAAAAACATACACATACACACAAAATCTACTCTACGTTGTTTTTTTTCTCCATTGCTTTCTCATACAAACCAACTCTCTAAAATTCTGTGCACTTGAACACAACAACCACTCGTTCAGGGAGGTTAAAGATTATGTCTGGTATAGAGCTCTGTATTTGTGAGCATGTATTTAATAATTGTGAAACTAAAGTACTTCATTGAGTGCACTCTTTCTGTTAATATGTGTTAAAAGAAAGTCAAAGCGCAAAGTTGAGGGAAAACCATAAGGTTCAGTAGTTCATCTGCAGCATCCAGGTGAAAAAGACACATTCAAGTTGAAGAGCCGAACACAAAAGGATTATTATTAGCCGCCAGTAACAGCTGCACAACAGCTGACACAGAGTTTGAATCAATAGAGCTTTGCAAAGCAGTGACAGCATTCATTTCAATCGAAGTTCTCCCTTAGACTTCCGATTCAATTTTGTGTCAGAACATAAAGAAAACTTGTTAGACTTTCCATATTTGAAGTTCACGTTTTAAAGATGACTAAATACTTCAACTTGTCTTGTTTGACAAATATCCACATCAGTGAACCCTGTGTATTAGTTCCACCTGACACCAATTAGTGGTGTAGCAGATAGAGCAGTCAAAAGCTAACACACAATTAGGATTATCTGGACTAAATGAATGGCCTCATTAACCACAATAAACCAAGAAGTCCCCAGCAATGCTACTGCACATCAGAAGAGAAGTGTGAAAAAAGAAGACACAAAATATTCAACAAACTGTACATTTAAATGATAAGAATTATTGTTTCAGCGCAATTCAGTTTTAATCACCAGATCTGATTTTCACGTTTGTTTATGAAACTTACACAGGGCTTGAGAGGCAAAGGCGATCATGGCACTCTGTAGTCTGTCAGGTCTGATTGCTTGGACCAACAGAAGCTGAGAAGAAAGCATAGTACTATTTTTAGTTAATTATTTAGCAAGCAGCTGAAAGGCTATTCAATTATGTTTCAAAGCAATTTGTCTGTACTTGTGCTATATAAAAATGTGAAGTACAATATTTATGTGAGTAATAAAATCTAACTTTTATAGTGCTTTGGGAATCTTGAAAGGCCCTATACAAATCCAAAGAACCATCATCTTCATCAACATCATTATTATTATTAATTATTACTATTAAAGCTGACCTGTTGGAAAGCAGTTATCTTCTTCACAACGGACAAGGGCATTTCCTGTTCACAGTGAGAACTTCTAGAGAATGACAGCCAAAGATCTGCATCATTCAAACACAAAGACTGGTAGAGGGCAGGAAAAGTCGTCTATTCAGGACAAAACAAAACAAAAAAGCATCAAAAACAAGTCCACACGTTAAATGATATGTTGTTTGCAAATTGCCAGGTTTGTTTTGAGAGTTTACTTTTAGAACTGCCACTGCTGCGCGTCTTTCCTGGTCGATCCAAGATGGGAAATCCTATCAAGAAATAAAAAACACAGCATAAAAGATTCACGTTTTTAACCTTGCAAACTAAAACACAATACTTACCTCTTGTTTAAACACTTCTCCAACAATGGAGCCAATGAACACTTCCCATTCCTACAAACACATTAAAGAAGTTTATTGTGGACCAAATGTGTTTTAATTGTAGATAGTAAAAATGCAACAACTTACATTTTCCTGGAAAAGCTCTGGATGCATTCCTTTGACAAAGTGCATGGCGAACATCAGCTGGTCAGCCTGCAGGGGAAAAGAAGTATCACACATTTCAAACTTTTGTAGAGAGGTGGGTTTATTTTTTATTTTTTTATTTCAACAGCACCAACTAAGTATGAGTACATTTGGTTAATTTGTATTTGGTAGTACTTTCCTAAGCTGGAGAGTGCAATATTATTATTATTTTTTTTTACAGCATCTGAGAGCAGGTGTCTGTACTTAATACTCCACTACATTTCTGAAATGGACAGAAAAGAACAAATTCCTTCCATATGGTTTGAGTCCTGCTGCAATTACAGAGGAATTATTTTTTAGCACGTGCATGGTGAGCGCCTGCCTTAAGGTTTTTGAGCAAACAAAACTATACATACAAAAAACATACATACAAACACTGAAAAATATTATTATTTTTATTTTATGTTTGTTTTTTTAATCAGGATCACCGCGTTTCACGCTTTATAAAATATCTGTGCGAAACATTCATTTTTACTTTAATATTTTGACTAAAGATTACTATATGTAATAATTTAATACTCACTATTTCTTTTGCTGTACTTTTATTTAAATAACAAAATTAATTAGGCCTACTTCTTTCACTATTTGTAGATACTGCATTCTGTGCTTGTTTTGTATGTTATATCTTTAAAAAAAAACTATAAAAAGAAAAAAAGAAGGAAAGAAAAGTTAAACACTTTAGTAATTACATTAGATTGGGTATTTACAACAGCGGTTAGCACTGCCGGCCAAAACCCCTCTTCCCTTGTTGTTCAATATTTATGTGTTTGCTTCTTTATCTGGGTAAACATGTATAAAATGTGGTTGACACAAGCTTGGCAAGACAGACCGAGAATTGATGAGCAGTTTGGGCGTATAACTTTTTTTGGCACTAATATTTTGAGAGCTTTTAGTATGTCTAGTTAGACTGGATCAATATCTTATTTATTTTATCTATGTTATACAGGATGTTATGAAGGGACTCTTGCACATTTAAATTTGAGTCAAAGCAACATTCGTATTAATATAAGTAATTGTTATTTAATTGATTAATCATTGGATTTGAATCGCGTTTTTCATGATACTCAAAGCGCTTCACATTGCATTATTCGTTCACTCCACATCTGGTAGTGGTAAGATACTATTGAAGCCACAGCTGCCCTGGAGAAGACTGACAGAAGCAAGGCTGCCAATGTGCGCCATCGACCCCTCCAGCCACCACCAACCATTCACTCAGACGCCAGATTCATACCAGGCAATGTGGGTGATGTGTCTTGGCTAAGGAAACAACGGGTGTGCTTCAGCCGAGCCCAGCTGTTAAAATATTCATAAGATACACATAGAGGCCTCTTTTCTTTATCTGTAAATGGTTCATCCCTTTTGTTTTATTATCTAGCATTATCTTTGGCCGCTTTTCCCCACACTGGAGTTATCTCTAAAGAGCATGGTTAATGTTGATGACAAGAATACAGATACCATAGTTCATTGTTTCCTATCCGCTAATAACAGAGCCCTTAACTAATGTATGCTGGTGCACATTGGCCAGATAACCTATAAGGGACTGACAAGATCAACATCTAACGGCCACTATGACATTGCCTGTGGCTGGTGCGTCATTACCATGCAGACAACACAGTCACATCGTCGCACGGGGGGAAAGAAATTGCATTTACCATTTACGGCCTAATCAATCAACTGATTGCTGCGTTGGTCAATATTTAACACTTCATTACTGTGTTGGATGGTGCGGTTTGATCGTTAAATGCGCACATATCTGTCTGCGATTTGACCTAATCCAAAGCCGAACAAACAGTTTGTTGTTATGTCGGTGTAATCCTTCATTTGTCCAGCAGGAGCGGTCCATGGTGGAAAAGGTTTCAAGGAAGTCATCAAAAACAATGTCCAGATGACTATCTTCAAAATCCATAGACCACATTTAATTTTGTATTCATATCTGGCTAAAGATGTATTAAGATAGAAAGTTGTGATCACTTTCCAGTATAAATATAATATTATTAGGCCCGAGCCCCAGGAGTTGCATAGGACTAAATTTGTGTGAAGAGCGACTGAGTGCACACAAAGTTTACTAATAAAGAGTGAAACATGGGTCAATTTATATATAATAATATATAATATCTGTAATTGTAAAGTAAAATTGTGGATGTCTGAAACAAATGGACAAAGTTTATAGCCATGACAAAAGGAAAGCGGCCACACTATTGCTGTTGAGCCAGTTTATGGGGATTAGCTTGCAGAGGGCAAGCTGTTGGGGTGTTTCATTTGCTAATGAATAGGGCTCAATGAGTTTTGGTACTGGAATAATTGTGGCTGATAAAACTATTACATATAAACTAGTATGATATGTAATTGTGATTTATAATCTATATGCAAAAAATTGTAAGGTAAATGTGTACTTTATAAAATGAATCTTGCTCATAATTTTGTTGTGAATTGTTGTACTGGGTGTAAACGCATTGTATAATTTATTCTTGTAGACATTTTATAAAAATGATTATGAAATCAATCCAATTTGTGATATTTCTAATCGATAAGATCATATATTAGTGAATATTCTCTACCTGGGAATCTTCAGTCTGCATGCTTTTACCTTGAAAAATGTATTTAAAATGGCAAAGTGCAGTAAAAAATAATGGTTTGACTCGTCGACAAAAAAATAATTGCCGACTAGTTGCCTAGTAGTTGCAACCTTGCTAATAAAAGAAAATCATGTATTACCTTGAAAAGTGAGCGACAGACATATTCGTACACCATGTTTTTAAGGTTGGTCTCCAGAGCAGCAATTCTGGCTTCAGTGGTCTCCACTTCCTAAAATCAAAACAATACAGAAAATGTTAATAACCAGTCAATATTAGCTGTATAATTACCTCATAGCGGTCACCCATTCAGTTTATTTGTGTTAAAATGTATGATTGTTAAGCACGTTAAGCACTTAAGAGAGGTTAATCAGTAGACTTTTTTTTTTGAAATTTTACATGTCCTTGAGTTTTTCTGATACTCTATATCTAATCACCACTGTAATGATATAATGTCTTCACAATGTCTCTATTATCCTTCACCATAAATTTAAGGGGGAAAAAAGTCACTGAACATTTTCACAGTTTGCACAAAGAGTCACAGAGTTCAATAAACAAGAGAACAGAGGACTGAGTCTGTAAATCAATGCCGTGCTCTCTGTGAATGAGCCCTCAGAAATACCTTTACACACTTTCACATTGACACAGTGTTGACCAGCTGCTGTCGGGTGACATTCCTGGATAACAGCGCTGGCTGTAACAACCCACAAAGGATTTGGAGGAATTAGTGTTCAATCGCTCAGTATACATCTGTGTATAGTGAGTGTGTGTGTGTGCTGTGGTTATCAGGCAGCATTAGAGGCTCAGATGGGGCACAGCAGAGACAGACAAAGCATGATTCTGTCCAGCTGCACAGGTCAAAGAGTGATAAGCACATACAGCCAAACAAATGAACAAAATAAATCAACCCACAGGCGACACTATAGCTCTCATTACCAGACAAATCAAGCATATTAGCAATAAATAAAGTCAAATGTCAATTACGCTTAGAAAATCAAGTGTATCTAAAATCTGTACAAACAAACCAAGAGTAATTCAAGTAGCCCTTACATAGTATTGTAGGATGGGCACAGGTAAGTTAAGTTGGTAAGTTATTAAAGTTAAAGTTATTACAGTTTGTTGTCATTCCTACTTATGATACAACACTGTAATTGAACAATGTTGTGGGTCTGTCTGTTTCATATTGATTCCTCTTAATGGTGTGTCACCTCTTGACCTACAATTTAACTTCCTGTGTTCACGTGTTAGTCACATTATTTTAAAACTTGCATTTAGGGACATGTGTGCCCATCTTTGACTTTTACCTCGACTAGGTTCAGTTGGTTGAAACATGTTGACGTCCCTTCTGTAATAAAGTGTGGCTCGGCTTCGTACCTGTGCCCATCCTACAGTACTACGTAAGGCCTACTTCTCTGTTATGTTCTCAGCGTAACCCTTGAAGAGCACCTGTACTGAGATTTTAAACATGTTTTATGACCCAGCACAGCACTCCATAACAGGTAGAGTAGCCCTTTGAAAAACTATCAAATATCTACTCATGTGGTCTAGTAGGCTATACATCATAATACAAACGACTTGGTGTGTTACTTCACAAACCTTGCAACAGAAAAGAAATATAAAATATAAACCTGCCTAATTTACTTACAGCCTGGTTCACTGTAGCAACCTTGAATCATGTGAGCTTTACAAATGAAACTTTTTTGGGGGGAGTAAAGTATGAAAACATTGCTTTCGATTTTGTTTTGTTTCTTACGTTTTATTGTGTATGTTCTGATGAATGTTTTAACTTTAACTAAAATCTAACATTGTAACATAGTGTCCTATACAACGAGATTATGTGAGAGTGTGGCATCAGTTTGTGTAATGTCCACACCATTGAAAGATGGTAGTTTTGGTTGCCTCAGCGATACATCTATATATAGGTTACAAACATAAAACACAAAAATATTGGCCAATGTCTTAGTATGCAATCACCTTCTTAGCCTGCAAAGCTCTCTGAAACAGACGCAGGAAAGATGCCAGGCTGAAGCGGTACATGTTGTTGATCCTCGACAGATCTGTGATGACGAAAAACATTTTGCTGGCACTTTCGGCAAGTGGCAGGTAGGCATCACGCTCCTAAAACGAAACCCAAAAGGAAGCAGATTTAGAGATAGCTGATGAAATGTGCATGGGCGAAAAAGTCAGATAATAAAAAACATTAGATTAATTTATAATTTAGTGGGAAAAAAGATGTATGATGAGATCCGAGAGACAAACAGGGAGAGGTATGCAAAGCAGCTGGAACTAGGTTAGAGCAACACTGCTCCCTAGAGGTTGCTTATGTAAGTGTGTTTTAAGTGATGCGTGCCGGTATATCCTGCATGTGTCTGTGTGGGCTTGGGTTTTGTACCTGATCCAGAGAGTCCTGCAGCCTGTGGGATTCCACCAGTGATGTCTGGATGAGAGCACTGCTGGCCTTGGTCTGGTTCAGACTGTCGATCAGCTCTCTGTTCTCCAGAATATTACCCTGAGCTGTAGCCAGAGTCTACCAGAGAAAGATGGAGAGAAACATAGAAACGCATAGAACTGTTTCACAGTAGTAGCATTCAATACTCTGAAGTAACTCTCAACATGGACGTCTGTGATTTATTAATTTCTTTTAATGTTTTAATGCGTTAGTTGTAAAGCCTAAATACTTTCACTGAATTTATGAAATTGAAGCTGAATTTATAGTTTATTTACATTTGAATACAATTAATCTATTCAAACTCAAATGTGTACAAGATGCATTACTTTTGTATTTTTTGTATCTTATCAGGATATACCTCTAACAACGATTCTTCTAAAGTTGCAAGCTGTATTTTCTTCTCCTCTTCTTGCTGTAGTAGCCTGGTCTTCTCAGTTTCCAATTCAGGCTTTTCTTGCTGAATGGTTGAGGCCAAAAGCTATTAAAAACATGAATACGAATTTTAGACATTATTAAAGAGTTAGACCAAAAGTAATAGCTTATGAACCAGGCATAACATTATGACAATTGACTGATAAGGCCAGTTAATTTACCATAGTGCAACACCTGATTTGTCTATACAGAATACTTTTGCACACAATTACCTGTCCTCTGAGGCCAGCTCTCGTAGTGGTAAAATTCACCTCAGTGACAACCGAAGCTGCATGTGGAGGAATAAATGGGTTTGGATTTCGTGTTGCCAGATAGAGATGGAAGTCCTCATTATAGTCGATGAGTTTGTCTCCTATTTGAACCACATATCTGGGACCTGAAAGTGTAAACGATGGAAAACATTATCTGACAAACAAGTGCCAACTAAATTCCTTGCGCTCCTAGTCTTTAAAAAGGCTGCAGTGCGGTAGTGCCATCTCTGTGCTTCACCACTTTTCTTGTTCAACAGCACTTTTAAGTGGATAATTTATCCTCACTTGAACTGCCTGCACTGTTTGTCTAGGTATGCTTCCAAACTCCAGTAATAAACTCCAGACTTCTAAAGCAGCAGGATAATTGATATATTACAGACAGATATAGATACATTTAAGCTAAATTGAATCATTTACATAATTATTCAAAAGAATGGGGGGCAAAAATGACAGCTTGACAACTGATCTAAATCATTTCCTTTTCTTTTTTCCCTGCTCTGACTACTTCCTTAATGAAAAAAAATAGCAGAATTTGACTCATTTTCTACTTTAAAATCTACTTAAATGTCTACGTATAAATAGGGTTATGGATGACTTTTCTATTTATTCTAAGGCAATTGTATCTATTACCTTGTGCAATGAGTTCTCTTCTCAGCAGTGGATAGAGAACAGGTTCAATGCTGTCCATTTCTTGTATCACTAAGGTTTTTCCAAATCTTACTGCCAACTCCAGTGACGTCATGAAATTACCATCCTGTAGGAAAAATATAATGCACAGCTAAAGTTATAAAAAATGTTCACATGACAATTCAAAAAAGACCAGACACAGGACTAGACTGGACGCTGACATTCAAGGTTCATCATCGTGTTCATTCGTTGGTTAAATGGAGGTAATTTATCTAATTTAATACACTAACTCTCAGCCACTATTTATTATTGAGGCATGTGTTCAGGTTTACACATTTTTACCTGTTGGTTGATGACCTCCAGCCTGTGCTGCTTCAGATGTGTACATAGCCACTCTGTAGCTCGCGATGATGGGTCAATCAAGAACGGGCAGGCCACGCTCTGATGGGAGACGGAGATTAGAGAGAAGGTTTTGTGAGGATCTTTTTTGTGTATGTGCTCATTTAACTGCTGCCATGCTATTGATCACTAGTCACTCCCATGCCAGGCTAAGGAATGAGATCCACCCCCCCCGTTTTCATCCCGCACTACCCTATTTCATGGTCTCTTGCTCTAGAATTCTCAATCTCAACCCATCTCTTTCGAACCTGTTCATATGTCAGTTTATTTTCCACTGGATTTTCTTAATCTGTCACAAGAGGAGGAAATCGTTTGTGTGTTGTGTGTAGGAGTGTACCGATGGATTTTTAATACATTTGATCTTTTTAGAACTTGATAATAACCGAGTAAGCTGTGGGTATCAGCTAGGAGGATGTTTTTATGAAGCAATCAATATTGAGAGAAATTCAGATGCAATGGAAATGCACAAAAAAGACAGACGTGGAAAAGACAAGTGGATTGGCAGTGGTGACTAAAAGCTAGTGGTGTAACAAAATACAAAGGTAAAAGTACTGTACTTAAGTAATTTTTTGTTATGAGGTATTAGACAGGTTACACAATACATTTCTGTAAAACATAGTGACAATTATTATATTCAAGATTTTCCTCAAAATGTTGCATATTTTTCCCAGTTTGACAGTTTGACAGAATTTCTCTTCCTGGTTGGACACGAGCAGCAGATGTGACATTGGCAGAGGTAATTCCACAATTGTTACCAAGCAACCACATCATAAACACAGGCCTAAATCTATATCAATTACACAAGAGTTATGATTTGAGAAAAAATAAATCCTGATGACCCATTTTGATAAATTATTATTTAAACTGTCCGGAAATTGTATCTGTTGTGTGTAAATTGTCCCTGCATTTTTGATGTATTGTCTCTTATTGATGACAAAGATAGAGAGATTCCATTTTAGAACTCAGCTCTACTTCATCAACTTTAATTTTACAATTTCTCTTCTCTTTTCTTGATGAACAACTATGATAAATATAGAAAAACCTGCCATTTTATTTTGTTTTTTGTATGTTTATGGAAACATCTTGCCTGAAGTTTTTGAGCTATCAAAAATATACATACATACATACATACATAATACAATTTAAAAATGCATTAGGTTTAGTCACTTTTGTTGACTGAAAATCTGCAACTTCACACTCTAAAAGTACATGCTTTTATTAAGTGAACTTTTAGTGAGTTTTTTTCCGTCTGTATCTGTACTTTTAACAAAAGCAACAAAATGGAGTACTGCTCCATACTACCGCCGCTAGAAGCTAAATGAAACGACACATTTTCACCTTACCTTGAACTCATTGATCTGGTGGCAGCAATGACAAAAGCAATACAGACAGGTGAATGGTAGACAGAGCATGAAACGTGCCGTATACAATTAGTGATTCTGCATGATAATGGCTGATAAGCTGATAAGGCTTATGGTCTGACTTTGCATGGTGGTAGTGTAAGAAATGACTTATATTGTGAACTCTAACCTGTAATATGACAAGTGCATTCTCCATAGAGAGGTCATCAGATGGAAGTCCCTCACTCTTCCAGATCAACTGCTCACTCTCGGTGCAAAGGAAAGACCGCAAATCAAATTCTGAAACAAATAGCAAACACAGACATTAAGAGTTGAAAATGTTTTATCATTATGTAAAAATAATTCTCAGCCATGTCCTTCTGCAAAATAAATGCTGGGAAAAGGGCAAAAATAAACTAGACTTATTTAAAAAATCATTTAAAATGCATTAATAAACACTTAATAAACCCTTATAAAACATTTATTAGCATGTATCACTTGATTATTGAAAACAGTTCAATAACCAGCTTATTAAGGCTCTTACAAACATCTTGCACATGGTTTATGAACACACAACGAACAAATAACTAGCTCTTATTAATGCCTTATAAATAGTTTAAAGGAATTTTAAAGCATTACCAAAAGACTGATTTGCTGGAATACAATTAGAATAAATTACTTTTTAAAGAAATAAGTATTTGTTTTAAATAATTCCTAATGCCACTGAAATCTTTTAGTGGTATTTGTAATAATTATGTTAACAGATTCTGTGTACAATAAATCATGCACCATCAAAACAATACAACAAAAATGCAAATATATGCCGTAACGTATGCGGTTATTACTTTGCAGTCCAGACTGAGCCATCCACGTCTCCAGACAGTGCCTCCTGCGGCCTTCAGGAGCTGCAGATAGATAGGTGATGAAGGCAGCTGCTAGCGTGGCTCTCATAGGGAGGGTTTCCAATTCATTTTTTATCTCAGACATCTGCAGAAAGGTAGTGCAAGAGGAGGGTCCAAAATTATTAGTCAAATGCACATCTACTCAATGTGACTGCGTGTGTGAGTGCATATCCATTTCAGTTTAAGCAACAATCTACCAGCAATCACCAACTTCATCTGCCAACACACAAAATGAACAGAAATGAAGTATGTGGAATTCTGCAACCTTTAAATGTGTGCTGTGTATGAATTTCTGCACCAGTAACTTCAGACCCTATTAGAGAAAAACACAACAGCTGCAGGGCTTAACGTACAGCAGCGCAGAGAAACCACAGCGTCCATGAAGACTTCAAGACAAGTGTGTATGTAGAAGTCAGTAATTGTAAATATATGGAAATACGTGAGGAGAAAGTCTAAAGGCTTTGGCTAAGGGCGAGAGGAGGTTGTGAGGATTTGAGTGTGTGTGTCAGGAGGAGATTGAGTGTTTTAATTAAGGTGGAGACAGATGCGTTGGAGAGGACTAAAAACAGCCAGAAGGGACCCAAGACAGCAGGAACCATCGTCCTGTGACACACACACACACACACACACACACACACACACACACACACACACACACACACACACACTTCCTGTTGCTTTTAGATGTTAAATGAGCCTCTGTCTCCTTAAATGTGTAAAAGCTCTCACTACGCTCCAAACACCAGCAAACCTATACATCAAAGCACCTGTGCGTTCCAGCGTGTGTGCTCTCCGTCCAGTTGTGAAATGAGCTTCTCAGCAGCAGTGATGGTGTCCTGAGCTTTTGTCACTTCTGCTTCGAGCTTAGCAGCTTCAGCAGTGTGACACTGGAACCTTCGGGATTGATACAAAAAAAAGTAAAATAACTTGTTCAGAATGCTTACACCGTTGGAGAAAGGATTTTCAAAACCGGTCCAAAAACACTTGCTTACTTCTCTTTGAGCTCACTGACTCTGGCTCCAACAGAGTTGAGCATATCCTCAAGTTTGTTTTTCCTGTTTTCAGTTTTTCTCAGGTTTCTAAAATCAATCCAAAAGTTAAATTATATAATTTCAAAATTTTTCATCAAACCATAATGAGAACTATTAAAGAGGCAGTGACTATTTAACACAGTAAATATGTATGAGTGAAGTAATGTTTTGTGCCCTTACTCCAGTAGTCCAGCTTGTTCTCTCTCCAATGGCTCTATTTTCTCCAGGACATGTGAGTACTGGACGTTGGCTGTGACCCAAGCAGCCAGAGGCGCAGCTGCTGCACTAGCCCGCTTTGCATTCTGGCCAAAAGAAGACATCATAACAATTACTACATGAAAGCATGTTTTACATGCCATAACATACAGAACATATATACAAGCTATGCATCTGCACATTTAGCTTGAATGACAGCCGACCTTAGGATCAAAGGATGCAAAGTTTCTCTTGAGCAGTTCCTCTACACTCTGACGAATCTCAGGAGTTATGTTCCTTGCCTCAAACGTTGCTATGTCTTCTCTCACCCCACGTTTAGCTAAAAAGCTAAAGAAACATACATAAATACAAATAATTCATTGTAATAAGTCATCTATTTAATTACTTTAAGTTATTGTTCTAAATAATTCAGAGCTCACACCTTTTCATGCTGACCCAGGACGTGTCAAAGATGCCCATCAGCCTGAGGACTCCCTCTAAGATGTCTCTGATGACATCAGGAGGCATACGGAGTGAGCGGATCTCAGACAGCGCTTCAGGCTTGATGTTGCCCACTGCACGCTTTGCCTCTTCTACCAAAGGCTGAAGGGCAACATGCATGACATGTGAACAACACTGTTGTGACAGTAAGTCCCAATTTGTGCAAATATTAAGAACATACCTGAACTTCCTTTAGCTCATCATCAATTTTTGCTTTTCTTTCCTCAATCTTTGATACTTCCTGGGCCATTTTCCCCTTAATTTTTTCCATTTCAGTCTTTTGGTCACCGGCATTCTTGAAAAAACAGAGGCAGATTATTAATATTGCCATACAATAATATTTAATAATCACTGTCATCTAGCATGAAAAAATGTTAATGTTTTCTTACACACTAAATGTATGTGTTAATGTTAAAGTGCGTATGACAGGTTTTTAAGATTTTTTTGTTTTGACTTTATTTGGTGGAAATATATATATAAGATCTTCCTGCCATTTGGGAAACAAGTTATAGAATTTGTGATGTTTGATGATTCACAACCACATTTTGAACTTAAAGAAATTGCCAAACTGGGATGGAAATTGTCAATTTTTTCCTCCAAATTTAAAATATAATTATCTTAACTGTGTTTTAGTATAATGAGTAGTTCCACCTGTCATAGGCACTTTAAATATATTAAATATACACAGCCTTTTAGAATTCCTGCCCCACTGATACATGTTGTCCTGAAAGGCTCGCTCTGATTTTTCAAGCATCTATGTCCATATCCCATCATTCATTTCTCCCTCCTCCCACCAGTCTGGCCCTGCTCTTCATCTCAACAGAACTCTGTTGTTACAGCCTTGGGGGTAGATAGTCACTGTTAATTAAACTCTGAAAGACCAACTCCATTTCATTTTTGTGTATTGTTTTGTTGCCTCTTCTGTTAGTTACTTTTTAGGCAAGAGAAACAGAATTGAAACATGCGTCATCATTAGATGAGAAATGCACAAAAGTAAATCAGCAATGACTTTGCAGCAGGGGCACACATTCAGTGGAAATACTCAAGTAACAATAGGCTAAGAAGAAGTTCACAAAAGCAAAAGAAGTGAGAAGAACAGAAAGTTAGAAGACTGTGGTAATAAGTTAAGACAAAAGGGTTAGGAGCAGAATTACCATCCTTGAAGCTGTCTGCCTGTGAGAGTCAGTGTTCCACAATACACATATAACGCCCACTCTGTACCTGCATAGACGTAGTGATCTCCTGCAGGGCTGAATCTGCCTCCTGTTGTTTAGTCTTCAGCAAAGCACTCTGCTCTGCCGCCCGTCTTTTTAATTCATCAACCAGCGCCTTAGCTTCATTGAGTTTGGAAACACCTGCCTAAAGATAAAACAACACATACACAGAAGTTATTTGCTTGTAACAGTAAATATTTGACATATCTAAAGATTTCTACCTGCAGATGCTGTTGTCGGGTTGTAAGCTGGCTCTGTTTGCGGCTGAACAATGTAGTATAGATTTTCAAAAATGACATATATTGGCTTGGGGTTGCTCCATTTTCTTTACAGGACTCATGGATCATAACAAACAAACGACAAAGATCTGTCTGATTAGCCCCTGCTACAAGAATAAATAGAAAAATAGTGTCAGACTAGTAAATGCACTGCACTCATAACAAGTAAACTAGTAATAAAATTATGAATGTAATCCTACCGGAGTGTTTCCCTGTGGCTCTCTTTTCTCCTTCGAGCTTTTCTGAACCTTCTTTGGTTTTTGCTAACAAAAGCTCAGGAATCTGCAAGAATATGCAATGATGTTATGATGTTAAGATGAATACCATAGAGCTGTGTTGTAAGTTACCTTCCTCATGCTGCTATCAGACCATCCTTCCATCCACTGCACAGAGCACATACGGTAAAAGGCTGGGTTACTTTCACAGTTGATGGTGAAGTTGGGGTTAGAACAGTCCATGATGAGAACAATATGGAGGTTCTGCTGGATTTCTAATGGGTGTAAAAGAGTACAAAGAGACAAAGCAGACAATAAGACAGAATAGTGCTACTAACACTATTTGGTATAGGAATATTGAAGCAGAATTTTGATTTTGTAGGATTGACGGACTATAGGAAAAGTAGTTGTAGAGTGGTCCTGTGAATCCATCCTGAGAAGCAGCATCTTTGAGGGAAGAAAGAAGAGGCTCTAGTTCTTCTGGTGTGTAAAGACCTGGAACCTCTCCTGATGAATGACAACATATTTGACACATTAGAAAAATGAAAATACTAAACAGTTGTAAGTGAATATATATATATATATATAAATAAAGAATCATGCACCATTTCCCATTATATAAACTAACAGACCACCATGGATTTTACATCTAATACATTTGGAGAGTTTGAAAAGGCTTATTGACCTATTCATACACACCATGCAGCAATGGGAACATGCTGGGGTACCAAAAGAACACTCTTGATCATTTATAGAGAACACAAACTGTACACAGGGAGGCAGATTATACAGCTGTAATCATTTTTCTAGCACAGTAGTGTGAGTCTGATTATGAGTACATTACAAACCTAAATCTTTACAATTAACAATCTTAAGTGTTCAGAACATGTACTTATGAAAATGAATTTGCTCTATCAATATGAAAGCACACACCTGATGACAGGAGGCTATTCACCATCTCTAGAAACGCTGGGAGGACAAACTGATAGTCTTCAAGCAATAGAACAACCTGTTGTCCATCAAGACCTGCCAGCTGCATCACCTGAATAGTAAGTAGTAAGTATTGTAGTATGAATGGCCCAAAAGCATATCAAAACTTAAGCAATTAATAGTAGACTTACGGTCTTAAGATCATTGTTGAACTGCTTGAGAGAATAACCACGAGTGATTTTGGGGGTGAAGAGAGTGTATCCGTGCATGTGCGACACCAGGCATGTAGCTGTGTGTCGGCCCACACCGCTCCTTCCTGCCAGGAGCAAAGAGCCACCGGGTCGGCTCAGGACACGTTCAACTCTGGACACAAAGTCACACACCTCCCTGAAGAGCAGCAGATCCAGCTCCCTGTTATCTCGACTGTACAGCACCACTCCCTGGAGGGAAGAGGGGACAGACACACAGGTAAGGCTGCAAGCGCTGGCATTGTCACCAACAAACCAAAAGAATAGAAGGCAGGTCAGGTTTTATGCTTAATACTCTGGTAAAGTTTATTTCAACCTTGTAAGATTTTGGACTTTAAAAGTAGAGGTCTAAGGCCATTTTGTAACTTACTGTGTCACATAAAATACTAGATGTTGTATTAAAAGTACATATATATCCAAATATATTTTTTTACTACCTTTTGTATGACTCCTTTCAAATCTGCAGAAGTCAGGCGTCCCAGTTGTTTACCATGAGGAGGCAAAGACTGGCCTGGAGCAGTTACAGCCCCCTCAGATGCACCCCATGTCACATAGAAACCATCTGGAGACGGAAATCATTCACATTTATAAAAAGGATGATTAACATTAGCCTAAATAAAGTAAACATATTCTCTGTATAGATGTAAAGAACTGTGGATGTCAAAATGAAAAACACTAGAAAAAAAACACAGCTGTCACAGCCCTTAAATGCATGCTGAGTTATATTAGCTCATAAAAAGAATGCCATAAGTATCTTTCTACTTCAGTATTCATTCTATTTTTATAATTCCAAATGATATTAAAGTAATAACACTGTATCATTGCTCGTTGAAAGCATTCTTGAGATCAAACACATTATAAAAGCACCCATTAGGCCGCTGACACCCTGCTCTATCCCTTTAGTCAAGCTTTCTTTGCTTTGTTGCTTCAAGGACTGGCTTGAAGATATGACATTGCATTTTGGCAGGCAAACTCGTTCTTGATCGTTATTCTTATCTCAAAGTGACTATTTAAAGGGGACATATTATGTAATATCTAGCAAAATATGCTTTTAAATATTTTATAATGGCGTTCTCTTAACTCTAATGTATTCAAAGTTGTATTTTGATTCATGAATGTTTAAGCAATGCTATATTGCCCTGCATTTGAGTGCTCAAAAATGTCCTGCTTTCACCTACACCCTATCCCTGCCCACTGCTCTGTCCTTAACTGATAATCTGCTGCTTGTTGCAGTGAAATGCTATAATGAAGAGGTGGAGCTTATCAGTTCTGCAGTTTTGAACAAGAATCAATGTATCGGTTTCTATTACTAAGATATTACATTTCAGATCAATATTGCAATTAACAATGAATAAAATGTAAAATAATGATCTATGTTTGTTACAGTTTAATATAATGCAGACTTCTGGGAGTTGTATGAATGTATCAAAGTATCCAAAGTCATACATAGACAGAGCAAAAAGACCAAAAATAATCTGGAAATAAATGTTAATAAAAGAAAGTTGGAAGCTCTCTACCTGTCATGTTATCAATTGCATCAGAGCCCCAGTCTCCCCGTATGGTAGAGGACAGAATATTATCAAAGGTGTGAAGATCTCTGGAGGACACTAGTCGGTCTCTGAAAAGCCTCCTCGCCTCATATGCCACCACCTCCATGACGCTGTCTGTTAGATTAGATTGAGCTGGGAGAGACGGAGAGAAAGTAAACAGGTTGAGTGTAAACTACAGTGGACTACATTCTTTGTCTAATGCTAGAATTAAAATCAGAAAATAAGATAATCTCATAAACTGGGGTAAGTGATAAAATAAAGATTAGAAGATTGATTTTACATACCAAGAAAAGGGTAAGCAGCAAGAAAAAGGAGAGAAATAATTAAGGCCAAGTTAAAATGATGAGCATGGGAAAGAGCAGCTGATCCGCTGACGTGTTTAATTAAAATATATGACTAGACTTGCTATCACAGCAGGAACACATTGCAAACACAAAGTGTGGCAAAGGGAGAGTTGAAAGGACAGCAGAGGGACAGGAGGATAAAAGAGGAAGAGACAGACCAGTGACACGCACAATGTGAGACCCGGAGGAGACGCAAGGAAGAAGGGAACGAGGAAAAGGTGAGAATTAGAATGGTTTTAAAGGAAGCCCACCATCTGGAGCTGCCATGTTCACTCTGGCTTTGAAATTGACAAAAAATTAATAACTTACATTTTAAAGGGTTAAGCATCACCTGCATGATATAAAGATCAGTCTAGCAAATACGCCTACAGTGCATATTCTAGTAACACCACAACACTATGATCCAGCACACTACAGGCTTTAATCTGTAGTGAAAATATGCCAATGGACACAAAATCATGAGCTCAGGTGAGGTCCCCGCCCTGTGGTAAGTGGGAGATCATTTAATACCATATGAAGTAACAGGAGGTGAATGGTGAGTGTTTGCAGAGCTCAGTGGGGTTATGACCAGAGGTGTGTATCGTCATCAAACATAGTAGAGTAACGTTACTTATATTAAAATAATGTTGCTCAAGAAGAGGAACATGAGTAAAAAGTGCATTATTTAACTGCCCTTCCAATTACATCTACTTCAAATGGACATTAGGGCTGAACGATTTGTATCTAATGGAGATTTTTCTGACCAGTATTGTGATTAGATTTGTGATTTATGGTTTAATAATGAGGTTCTGTTAAAAACTGGCAAGTTAGCAAACCTAGTTTACTTTAGTTACTATTTGTAGTTTAAAACACGAGCAAAAAAGCTCACAGTGCACAGTAAAATGGTCCAGAAGAATTGACAGAAAGACTGAAATATGAACCGACAAACTACAAGAATCACGTACAGCACATTTACACATTTAAAGTATGGGGTTAGCAGTTTTATACAGTTTTAGTTTTATACAGAAAAAGTGTAAGAAATTATGGTACTTTAAAAAATTGCAATCGCATCCATTCATATTGCGATTTCGAATTGATTGCGACTAATCGTGCACCCCTAGTGCATAACGTCTGATTTATAAATTGAACTCAGTGTAATTGAAAGTGCAAAACACTAAGTAATGCACAACATTTGGCATTTTCAAAGGATAGACCACAAAATGAGAAAATAACGAAATCATATCTGGAGGGTCGTAAAGGTCGTGTTCTGTGCATCCAAGTCTGTTAGGAGCTCATGGACTTTGGTGCACTGTGTTCAGACGGTCCTCCAGCTCCTGGGCCTTGTTTGTAGACTGTTCATTTTTTATGTCTTTGCTCGACATGGGCAGACTCCTGGGCGAGGAGGTGCCTCTGCAGGCGGCTCACTGCCACTGCTTAAATCACCTCCTTAAACTGCTCCTGCTTCTCCTCCTGCTCTTTCTGGAGCTGGTTTTGGGCTGTGGTGAAATGTTTCTCCTCTCCAGCCTCCTCAGTGGCTTCTTGAACTTTATCAACCTCATATGTCTCAGTTTGCTTCGACCAAGTTTTCATTAAACTAGCTGTGTTTTTGCTTCATCCATTACATTCAATGTGGACTAGAAGTATGGCGGTTTACATTAAACCTACATACAACATCATATAAATAAATAAACATAAATAAATACCTGCGGTGAGGTCATATCGCAGAAGGCTGAGGACCCACTCTGTGAGGATGCAGGGTGTGAAGAGATAATGGCTGTGGTCATCAACTGTGAATTTGACTTTCACCTGAACAAAAAGAAACACAAAATAAGGTTTTTGTTGTTTCATTACAAACAATTCATTCTTCTGATGAATTTGTACCTGTTCATAAAGCTGCACTAGGGAGCCGGCCAGCTGGTGTACTCTCCCAGTGCTGGCCCACTCTGCCTGGCTACCCAGGCTATGCTGGAGAACTGGCTGCAAATACGCTGAGTAGATAGTTTGTAGCTGTTCTCGATCTGGATAGCTAAAGCCAAAATAAAAAAGTTTGAGGACAAATGAAAGACAGTATATTGACATGAATAATTAAGGCATACTTACTCTATGGTGCAGATGCGTACAATAGAGGTGAAACGTGAGGTGAGAGAATGGCTCCCAACAGCACTTCCTGTTGACATAGAGGCTACAACCTGGATGTTTTCAAGACTGACCCACTCCAGGTTTTCATCATAAAATCCTTTGTAAGTCAACACCTAACAGAAAAATAAACCTTGGTAATATTTCAATTTATGCTGTGACTCCTTGTCCAATGCTGTGTACCTGTTGAAGAAAGGCAATGAGATTGCTGGTGCCATATATGTCAGGTTTGGGGAGGTTGACGCCTTTAAGGTACAAGACAAGGTTTTCACAGTCCTTAGGTCGGAAAACTCGGCCGGTGTTGGAGCTCAGTAACAAGCAAGTCTGACCAAGCTTCTGCAGAACATGGCGAGAAGATGTCTGGGCACTGCAGTGAACCACAGCTACCTGTGTGGAGCGCAGCTGGGAGAAGGCGTGCCGCAGGAGAATGCTAGGGGAAGGAAATGGTATATTAAAATGAATGAAAAATGCAACATATTCAGTGCATTCAAAATGGAGTCTGTTATTTATTTATTTCCTGTAATGCTGTACAAGTTGCACCAAACAAAGAAGTTATTTTTAGCAGTTTTATCCAGCAGCCTTTGTTTGTCTGGAAAAGCCCAATGGCAAAGACAGACATTTGTGAGGGCGCAAACAGAATATAATTGGAAAGTTACCGGAGTGTGCATGTGTATTCAGTCTACTGCAGTAAATATGTGGGAAATAATTAGACATAGCAGAAAAAAGAGCAGACAGACCCAGGGCCGTACTGACACAGTGACCTTTCAGACAAAGTGATGCAAGACAAGAAGACGGAAGAGAGAAAAACAGCGCGGCTCAACTGGAGTGTAAAAGGAAAGCTGAGTGACCCCATGTTCTCCAAACCCCCTGAGGCTAGAAGCAATTACTTTGAGGCAACAGCTCACAAGCCTAAATATGAAAAACAATGTCACATCAAACTCATTTATCGTTTATCCTATAAGCATTGATTTATCTCTTATTTTACTAACTTATTGAAGGTGCATTGTGTAACACGTTATTGCTTTGCCTGGAATGTTCCACAGTATGCCATATCGATGGAGAGGGGACTGCATGTTCAGAAAAAATGTATGTATGTTTGTTGAAATATATTAACAATAAAAACATTTATATGAATAAAAGAACGACTGCAAGATAAATAAGTCAAATGCCACTGTAGAACATTCTAGGAAATGAGACGAGCACCAGTACCAGAAAAGTTACGTAGTGCACCTTTAAGTCTCAATAAGTGTTTAATTACCCTTTGCCACAGCCCTCAGGCCCCACCACCATGAAAGGCTGTCGCTGCTGAGCCGTGAGCCATGGCAAGAAGCAGTGCAGGCTTCTCTGCATATCTGCGGTTTCAATCACAGGCAGCCTCTGTGTGTTAGCCAGCTGTTCCAGTGTGAGGCTGTCAGGACGACGGAGCTCATAAGCATAAAGATGGCCAGTGCTCGAGTCGTAGAATGTGTCCAGAGGTTTTTTGACGTTTGGAGGGCTTTCTCTAGCCCAGCTGAGCAACTAGAACAATAACAGATTAAGTACAAGTTAAAAAGTTACTACAGTATAATTCTGCCTTATAGCATATGGTGTTGATTATTATTAATAAAAACTATGATGTAATAGGGAACAATTATATTATATGTAATAATTTAATAAAAACAAAATAAAAAATAAGACAATAAAACCTCTTTGGCAAATTCCTGTCGTGTTTTTAGGTGTAGGTTTCCTCCAAGACCCCTCAAAAGACAGATGATAAATTGACCTCTCTCTGTCACTGCATTGAGGTGTGAGAGGCCATTTAACACAATCCCCACTAGACTGGTCTGCACCACAAAGCCATCCTGAGGAAAAATATAGGACATTTGAGAGCCATAGAATTGGATCTCTTGGTTTTCATTATGTGATCAAAAAAGCATCTAATTCAAAGCATTAGTGCAGAAAAATGGATACCTGTTTAGAAACCCACTCCAGAGCTCGGTGGAAGTAGTCATCGAGCCAGTTTTCAAGGTTGCTGCGGCAATCTTCTGGCTGATTGTGCAACCAAGACTTTACCAAAGCATTCACATCGACATCCTCATCACTAAACATCAAGAAGTAAAGAAAAAGAGTGAAAGAAGTGATACAACAAATCAAATCCTCAACCCAAGCACAGACCAACCTCAGAAATATCATGCCCATGCGAGAGATGGTTGCTGGTGAAGCATAGCTTAAGTCATGAGTTTCAAAAAGGAAGTTGACATTGGGCCCAAACTGTATTCGCTCTCCACTTGGCAAGGTCAACAATCGGTTATCATCAAGAACAGAGTTAAGACTCTCAATCCACTCTGGGTCAATGTCACTGTCACACACAATCCAGGAGCTCACCTCTGAGCCGCACATAAATCATGTTACAGCATTAGGTCAATTTAAATGTATCATTTTGTTATAGATAGAATTGTCACTGTTAAATGATCTCTTGCTTACCCTGTGGTTCTTTTACCACAGTTCTGGCACTGTGTGTAAGAACCCCATCCGCCCATTCTCTGGTATCACGGTCTATATGACCCACGAGTTGCTGCCTGGGCATAGCTTTGGGATTCATTGTGTAATGTTTCACCTACAAATATACAAATATTGTACAACATTACTCAATACATGCTGTAAAAAACAATCATCAACCCAACCTTAACATGATGATCACCTACATAAATTCACATACATTTCAGAACACAGGACTAATTGTCATCAGTCATCATAAACTGCCTCTAGTATCTGACCTTACAAAGTTGTCATAATGAAAAGATCCATCCACCTCAATCGTAATAATGTCACTGTGATCTAGTAACGATAACACAACATTGTGACTCACGACTTTGCCTGTCTTTTTAAGAGCTGCCTGAAGCATCTTCCACAGTGTAGACTTTCCAGCTCCACTTGGTCCAACGATCACCACACCCATACGTTGTCTCAGCTGCTCATTCAGTTCCAATGCTTTCTTTAGCTACAAAAGATCAGATTTATCAGTTGTGAATTGTGAGTAGCTTAGAAGTGCTGTTTATACTTACCTGGCTTTGTATAACTTCAAGTCGAGCTTCTTTATAAACCTCTTCAAGTGCATGCATTAAGACTTGATCTTCAACATCACTGAAATTGACTCCAGAGAAGACATCTCGAACGAGAGCATCAAATCGAGAGCTATCTGCGAAAGTTAGCTTCGACATGGTGTTTAGTCGTAAAGCTTGCACCACCAGACTGCTCTCCTGAACTGCAACGAGAAATAAGAAGTTAGCTTTGCAACACAAATAATACATCAGTTATTTTGGAGAATATTCTCGTATATTATAAAAGTTCTGGTTTATTATCAATTCACATTAGTCTATAGTCATTATTTGCCGTTGCAAGGTAGAGCAAGTGCCTTGAGAATGGTTTGCATTTCCCAAGTGCGCCTGGTTAATTTATGCTTCAATTATTGCTTTGCTTTTGTGAGAACCCTATTAAAATGCACAAATTAACAAAGCATATCATGATTCACTGTGTCAATACTTTTGTTCTCTCCTTCAAACATTCTGGTCTTCCCTGCAGCAAGATTTTTACAACAAAGAAACTCTTGGCCCGACTATACACAGACAGACACTAGAAAACCTTAGGGACTCATTGACAGAGCTGGTGTATGTGTAGCTGGTCTGCAAGCGTCTGAGAGAAGACACTTTTGTGATAGACATGGAGCCAAACTGCAGTGAGACACCAGGAGTTTGCAAAGCTGACATAAGGGGGAGATGAAGGTGGGAAATAGAGGGCACCGAGTGAAAATGGTTGGATGAGAGGAGCATCGACAACCAAGTATCAGAGCGAGGCAGAGGCTGAGGTCAAGAGGAGGGAGAAGCTGTGGCTATAGTGAAGTAAACAACAGAACTTTGGCCAAGTATCGGGAAATGAGAGAACGGAGAAGGACAAAAGTACACACAAGTTAAAAGGGAGGTAAAAGTTTTGCAGTGGACAATTTTGTCTAAATGTCACTTGATGGGGTGTATTAGAGGATTTAGAGGACAAGAACAGCTAAGTCAAAAAGCTACTTGACTCCATTGTCTTTTGTCTCCTTGAATTCTTTGTTCGAATATGGTAAGTTGGGGAATGTTGCCTGTTAGTAGTGTTAGTGTATCAGAACTACAATTGACGATTCAAGAAAAACACTTCCTCAGGCCTTAAGTAGTAACACTAGCCCTCTACATGAAATTGAACAAATGCTTGCTTACACCGGCTCTGGGGCACAAGTTTGAAATCTATAAGTAAAAAAGTGATATACTAATATTAAAAAAGTAATATAATAAAAAGTTGTTTTAACATATTACTCTTGTCTTTGTCTTGGCTCTTTCTCTGATGCTGTAGAAGGCTGCCACAGGCCTTTAGTACAGTCTTAAGAGCGCGCAGTCCCCAGTCATAGTGTTGCTGAGGAGTCAACAGCTCCCTGGAAGATGAAGGAGGAAAATAAAATTGTGCTCGAGAACATTCATTACTTTCTTTAAAAAAAATCTTACTTGGCCAGTTGGAAGATTGCCACCAGTTTCCGTCCCAGAACCTCGCCGTTTTTGAACCCCTCTGAGTAGAGTATGACCTCAGCTATGAGCTCATTGTCCGGTTTGCTCATGGCCACAGGCCTGAACAGCTGCTTCAGATTGTCCGGGAGCTTTTGTCTGCCCCCATATCCTTTTCCTGCTGGGTTCATCGTGATGAACACACCTGAGTTTGGATCTAATTCCACCTAGAGTTCAAACGAGAAGAAATGCAGTTTTGTTTTTAAGTGACGGATTATAATGTATTAAGTGCTTTAACCATTTGGATGTAAAATAAAATTGAGAAGAAAACAAAAATGCCATAATAATAAACATGATTTTACATAGCAGTAAATGTCCAAATGTACCTCTTTTCCAAGTAGTTCACATATTTGCTTGTGATGTTTAAGAGAATCCTGAATAGCCTGGATTTGCATAGAAACTGCTGATAGCACTGCCTCTTCTAATCGGTTAAATTCATCAAAGCAGCCCCATGCACCACACTTCACCAAACCCACAAAGATTCTGCCCATTGACATGACATCAATACCCTAAACGTGAAACACAAAGTATATCAAATAAAACACGTATAACAACAAGTAAAACAATATGCTTTCTTATTATGTATGACTCTACCATACCTCATCACAGTTGAAGACCAGCACCTGCCTCCCAAAAAGCCCACCCAAGGCTTTGACCGACTCAGTTTTGCCGGTTCCAGCCGGCCCATAGGGGTTACCTCCAAGCCCCATTTTCATGGCTTGAGTAAGAGTCAGGTAGCACTTATCTGTCAATGGAGTGTGCACTAGCTTTGCAGCATTCCCCTAAGAAACAGAATATGAAAGAATGTATTAAGTTAAATGTAGTAATATAAGCACAGACGGATTGCAAGCCAATGGACAGGGAGCTAAAAGTAAGATTACAAGTAAACCATTGGGAAATTATGTTTAAAAAGAACATTAACAACAAATATAAATCAATACTGGTATCTAAACTAGATACTAATTTTGGCAGGTGTTGATACTGCAAAAACAAAATCACATTAAAACATTTATATTTTCAAAACAATTTTAGAATGTTCTTGAGCTTTATCAGAAATCAGTTCTCAGCTGATCTCAGGGCTGGTGCGCTGTGTGCCCACAGATCCACACATGTTCCTCGGTCCACTAAATTCCTTTCCTTGTGTTGAAGAAGAAACTTCAGTGTTAGAATAATCAAGCAGGTTCCACTGTGCCAGCTCTGGACTCACAAACCCAAAATAGTTTTCTTATCTACTGATGACGTGAAAAGAAAATAATCAAATTTGTGGTCACAAAATTGAACCCAAAATGTACCTAATTCCTAATCCCACAATTTATAATATTTGCGCATCAGCCCTAGGAAACCTCAATCAGATGAAAATGCCATATGAAAATCAAAATATTAAATAAACAAAACAGAAATGCCAATTTTTCAAATTTAGTTTTTGTGTTACTTTGCTTAAAAGGAAAAATGGTTTGTTTCTCTTTTTTTAAAATTCAGATTCAAAACTGAAAGCAAACCATACAAAAATTATTTGTTTCTTTTTATATATATATATTATTATTAATGTGATAATCAGAATTAAACCTTCTGACAGCACTATGCGAGATTGTGTAGCTGTAGTGTAAAAAGTGTATTGGACATCTAAACAGTGCCCCCAAGTGGTAACAGAAAACAAATACATGACTGTATTTTCACCCACAGACCTGGTATTCGTAAGTATAGTTGAACTGGGCATCCACCATCTGTATGTAGCAGCATTTATCTGCTGCCATGTAAAAACGTAGCTGCTTCTTCCATATCCAGGAATTAGTGCTGGTAACACCCTCCTGGACGAGCTGCTTCACAACGCTTATGTTGTGAATGATGTCCAGGATCAAAGCCTTTAGCTTCAGCTGCAATACACTGGCATCTGTGGAGAAAGATGTGTAAAAAGTCATTTGTTAATTCTCTAAAAGGTAATATTGATAGGATAGAATGTGCAAATGGTTGCAGCAATCAGACCATTTTATATTGTCACACAAGTTTGGAAACATCGCACATCAAAAAGAAGGGTAATCTGAATACTTTTTTGTTTTAATAAAAATAAAGGGACACAGTTTTCATTGCATTGAACAAACATCTGCAAGAAAAAGTCTACTTGAAAGACAAATTTGAGTCTAGGAAAAGCCTTATCATTACAAGATTTGATTAATTAAAATGTTGCAACAGTATAATGACATAATAAATACCAATACCTGCGTGTGAACTATACCTGTGTGGGAAGCATCCATTGAACTTGTGTCTATTGCTGTATAATGTTCTAGTTTAGCATTAAGCTCCAGCTCCAGTCTTTGCAGATTTTGCTCTTTAATAGCTTTCTCTGCATCTTCTGTAAACTGGATTTGTTCAGCCAAACACAGAATCTGTAAAAGGTACAACACATTTTAGTAGATAAAAATACACCCTAGTCAGAAAAAAAATGATTCCAATAAAATGTCATTTGTAGCACGTGTGTTTACCTGAGACGGGTAGCGTGAGGGATCTACCGCTCCTTTTTTCCCAGCCACGATGCACTCATATAAGAGATGCTTCAGCGTCTCCTTCATTTCAGTGGACAGCTGACCTAACCAACCCTTGGAACAATACACAGAATATACATCATTTTTTATATGCTTTATTTCTGTCTTCATTCTGTAGTGAATGCAGAATAATGTATATATAGCTGTTTATCTGTAGAAAAGAGGTTAAGTAAATTTAAAATATAAACTCAATACCTTCTTACCTCTACAAGGCTTGAGATACGTATCAGATTTTGCAACGGCACAGTTTCACCCTCTAAAGAACACATGGCTACAATGTGCTGGCACTCTTCATCAAATACAACACTATGGATGCCTGTTAACGCATATGTTCACATTTTACAAAACAAAGAGGCAACCACGTGTCTCACTAATATTGCTCTAAATTTCTGACCTGCAAACAGTTTCTTAAGGTGTGACTGGATGACCGTGGGGTTAGTTGCCTGACCAAGAATTTCCAGAAGATCCTCATCTCCAATGAAATAGAATCGAGGGAAGGCTGAGCGCTTCTCCTGCATCATAAAAAATCTCAGGAATCACTTTGCAAAAAGATTGCGGCTGACACAGTATGAAACTAGTTGTACCTCTAAGAACTCATTGAGAGATTTCTGGCAGCGCTGCAGTTGGTCCCGTATAGTAACCAGAGAATTTCTAATGCCAGCTCTGGAGCTCAGAGACACCACTCTGTTGTCTCTTTTAATGTCTGACATAATAGATCTGTATTCAAATTATAAGTCGAAAATTTGAGGCGCAGAATAGAAACTGTATAACATGCCACGTACAACAACAAAAAATTATAACCTGAAATCTTCATCCACTCTTTTAAAGCGGGCTTCTTCCCGTGGTAATGCCCCACGTCCAAATATTGGTTCTAAATAAACCCACTGTCTTTGAATTGCATTAAGACTTTGTAGATACTCATCAAGATCTGACAGACGAACCTCCCAAAGACTGACCTAAAAACATTAAGCGACTGTTTTAAAATGTCTTACATACCATACTGTAACTAATGTGAAAGGATATTTTGGATATGAATGTTAATAATTTAAAATAACCTTGTCTTGGAAACTACCGTAGTAGGGAGAATCTTTCAGAGACTGCAAAAGACAGCGGCTGTCTCCAACCTTGATTTGACAAAACACACAAGTAACAACTTTAACACAAAAACAATCTACATACTGTATAATACAAGATGTTAACTCTGATGGAAAGTATGGAAATAAGCTGTATTGCGTCTTCTTTGACCAGAGAGACAAAATCAAACCTGACTGATAATGTCCTTCCAGTCTTTAATCAGGGAGAGACTGTGGCCATTGTTGTCAGTGTACTCAGTCAGAGTAAACGTGGTAGTCGCTCCCCACCCGTCCAGCTCCCTCAGTGCCTCTCTGATTGTCACTTCAGCCTGGGCACGGCTATTCAGATCCTGCAAAAGAAAGTTATCCATCTTTATAACAAGAGAATTAAAATTTTAAAAGTACCATTATGGCGAAAAAAAAAAAAATACTGCACAACCAAACCAATCTGCTACTGCCCCCTAGTGTTCCTAATCTTAAAGCATATATTACATATTTGTCTAATTTTGACTTTACATAAGTCAAGATGCAGTTTGTGAGAAATAAAAGTTTAAAATTACAGGAAGTAGAGCTGAGTTCTAAACTGGAATCCCTCTACCTATGTCATTAAAAAGCGACGTGCCATCGAAAAATACAGGGGCAATTTGAACGTAACCAACACATTTTTCTGACAGTTTAAACCATCATTCAACAAAATAAAGGTCTTATAAAGTATTGTTTACTGGCAATTCCTAAGTATTGTGTATTATCAACTTCACAAAAACTGGGGACCAATGGGCAAAATGTTTAGTAAAATCTTAAATATAATCATTTTAGTTAAATGTGTTGTCATATAGTCTTTAAAGAATGCAGTGTTTTCCAGCAGTAGGGAATACCTTCAGTTGAAATGCTTTTTCTACAATAGTATTTGCCACATTGAGTAGATCTTGGAAAGTGAGTTTCTCCAGTGTGGTGCCTTTTGGTAGACTCAACAATCTGAACATGTCCAGCCAGTGGTCCTGGGACAGGTGTTCACCACGTACATACTTCAGCACTGGCAACATGTTCTAGACACACAAATTATTAATACAAAAAACATTAACTTAAAAATTACAAATTCAATAACAGAAAACTGCCATGTCCACATTGGAACCACACTACTATAAATATAGTAAACCTTGTATTTGTCCACTTCTGCTTGCAGTTTAACAGACATAGCAGTGGCCTGTTCCAACTTCCGAAGCCTCTCCTGCCAATTAAGGAGGAACTCCTCAAAAATATATGTTTTACTCCTGAAAGAAAGTGTCAGTGCCGATGTGATTTCCAGGTTCACAGGAGAGTACTTTAAAATATTAACACACACCTGAATGTTATCCAGTCCTCTCGAGCCTTCTCCATGAAGCCCTCTTGCCACTCTTCATACAAACCCCACATCTGACTGTACTCTTCCATATCTCGTTTGGTCTCTTCGGCTAAAGAAAGATCCGGGCATTCCAGATTGAAATAGGTACAGTCTTCACTAATAAAAAAGAAAAGCAAAATTCAATTACCATAAACCAAATATAAGTACATACCGGTATATAGAGAGTTAAATACACTTACAGCAATTTCTGTCTCACAAGTTCTAATTCTTGGAAGTCTTGTTGTTTATCTTTGATAGTCTGAAGGCATCCAAGCAAGTCAGCATGATCCCCAGTCTCTAAAATGTCTTCTTTGGGCTTGAGCTGGTCCCAACGGGCCTTAAACCGTTCCAAATGTGCTCTGTAGGTGTCTATATGACTTGCCACTTTACTGCGCATTACCTCTACCTTTAAAAAAGAATATGAAGAAATAATAAAAAGCAGGAGTTATATATAAAATAGAAGTAACAAGTAAAGTCTATACTGAGGTTAATAATTTGCATTAACGTTTTCATCAAGTATATAAAAGAATATGGAAACTTGCATTAATTTATTCATTTTTACTCTGGAACGATTGTGAATAGTGATAGATTATTTTATTTTCTGAAGAGAATTATTGTTTTAACTGAATAATAAATACATAAAAATAATATTGCTGCAGGTTGTCAAATGCCTCCTTTTGAGTTACCTGTTCTTTTATCATGAGTTGGTGGCTCTCCATAATAAGCTCTAATTTATCCCATCTTGCCTTTAGAGCAGTCATAGAGTCTAAACCCGCTCCAGCAACAGAACGCAGCAAGCGGTTCTTCTCCTCAGCACTCTGAAACTGTTGTAGGATCTGTGCACAGAAGAATTTAGTGTTAAAGCCATCTGCTGTTTTGCAAATATCATTTTATATAAATAATTTCACAGTTGGCCTTACTTCTGGCTTCCTGGACAGTATTTGGTTATATTGCCCTCGAGTTGCACTGATTTCCTCCATGCTTTCTGGCCGAATGGATAGGGCCTGTGTTGACTCAGATACAAAACTCTCTATGGCTTGTGTGTGGCCTAAAACAAGAAAAATAGAAAGTGACAGCGTAAATGCCAAACAGAAACAAAACAAAAAGGTAAAATGACGCAGTTATTCTTTACCTTGTATGGACCTCCTGAGCGACATAAGGAGCATGTCAAATAGCCTTTGAATGAGGTCATCAATTGCTGCTTTTACTGGTTCACAATTTACAATAATACAGTCCACTTTCTCTTGGCTGAAAGATAAGGGAGAGAATACATTGTAGTATTATTTATTGTTAATATTATTTAATTATAGACTTTATTCAATTAGTAGTGTCATCATATAAAAAATTTACTGTAGCTGTAATATACAAGGTGATTTACTGACATTTAACTGTACCTTGGAAGACGTTCTGATTCTTTTCCTTTGGCTTTAAGGGCCTTAAAGTTTTTTTCCCAGTCCTGCATCGAGATCAGATGTTTCTCTACTAAGTTCTCCAAATCTACCTGACCCAGCACCACCCAGTCCTGTGAGATAGACAACCAGCGTCAGGAATATATATATTTTTTTTAAAGACAACTGTACTTCTACCCGTATCACCTTAAATTTGTGTTGTATAGCTTGAAGGCGACTGAACAAATCCTCTGCTTTTGTGAAAATGGTGAGAAACCCAGAAGCATTCCTGTCAATCATGATGCTGAAGATGAGCTCCTCCCCTTGGGCACTGACCCCTTTGAACTGGTTGGGGATGGAGATAAACCTTTTCATTTCCTTAAAATATCGAGCTCGGACTTCTTCAAATGGAGGACGAAACTGTAAACGGCCTTGTCTGAGCAAAGAGGCATTTGGTTTCAATTAAAACATGACAAAAATAAAATAAATAAACAGAATAACAAGAAAAAAGTCACATCTGTAATTTGTGACTTTTTTTCATGTGTATTCTGTTTTATGATTACCTGAAAGTAAGATCAATGTGTATTTCAGGCAGATTCTTGTTTAGAGCTTCCAGCCCCATTTGATACTGATGTTCAAGAGCCTTATACAGCTGATGATTCCAGTGCTGTCTCCAAGCTCTCATGTCATCTGACCTGAAACCCTGCACATAATACTTCACTAAAAGTCCTTTAAAGTCAAATATGTATGCTTTAAACTTACTTGAGCCTCCAGTGCAGCAAAGCCAGTACGAAGGTCCTGAAGTCCCTCCTTCCACCGCTGCTGATGCCTTAGTAGATCTACATTCATTAATGTAACCACCTAAAGTATGACAATAAGCAATGTAAAAAGCACAATGATCATGTTTATGCTATTGCTACATAACGAAGCATTTACAAAAACTACAGTATGTATGTAGAAACCAAACTACACCTTGTCAATAAAATCGGTGTGCCATTTTCGTAACTTTCTGTTCTCTGTTGACAGTTTTTCAGCAGCAGTTTGAAGCTTGGCAATATAGACCTCTAACTCTTTGGGATTGTCCCAGGTAATCTGGAGTTTTCCACCTGAATCCTTAGAATTAGATCGAGGATTCTAAGGAAAAGAAATGCATAGTTAATTATTTTTTTTTCTTTGTCAGTTCAAATAACTGAAAATAATACATGCAATACAATACAAGTCACCTGTTCCCCTTTGGAGCTCTTAGGGGCATATACTCTTATAACAAATGTATGAGTATATGCCACAATCATTTATGTTTGTACAGCTTAAAGAAATATATGACCAAGAAATGATTTGACCATAAAGAAATTTTCATTCGTATGAAATAAAAACAATGAACATGAAAAAATAAACATTAATAATTTGTTTAGTTTTTTTTTCATCTATGGTCGTACAAAATAAAAGATAATGAGAAGGAAGAACAAAGAATTATGTTTTTAGTTTATAATTGAACAAAATGAGAAGGGTAACAAGGATAATTGGTTTTCGTTTATCATCATGAAAATTTAAACATTTTAAAATTTACTTTTTTGAATGGACGTACAAAAGGATAACGAGTAGGAAAACAAAGAAAACGTTTTTTGTTTATGATTGTAGAATACAACTCAAATTTTGATGTGTTCTTCCAACTTCTTCCACAATAACATTTAGAAGAAACAAAATATTTACAAGCAATACCTTGATGACCTGTTCGAAAGCTAAGGCCAAACCGAGCATCATAGGTTTCTGGGAGGGAATCATTTGTTGGTCAATAGTGTTGTAGAAATGTGCGACCTAAAACAGAAGTCAAGTGAAATCATTTATATTCGTAATTAATTGATATTAATAATTAAATATTTCAAGCCATTGGAAATGTGTTACCAACCTGTTTTAGGACAATGGCCTGTCTGTAGAACTTGTCTGCAGTATTAGCAGCCTGCTGTATCTTAGCCGGGATGGGGAAGCCTAAAGCAGACAGCTGCCTGACCTCTCTGAGCAGACTGACCAGTCTATCTGAGTACTGGATCTGAAGACTACCATCCACATGGTCTAGGTCCATCACACGGCTACTGGCATTAAGGCTAGAAGAGGGATTTTAGGGTAAGATCAATAGATAGTAGCAAAATCTAAAAATATATGGCCACGAGTAAATAGAATAAATTATGTCAAAACCTAATTCCCGATTTGGGATCGGCTACACCGGATAGGATATCTCTGGACCAGTCTTCAAACTGCTCCTGCTCATATGCTCTCAACACATCCAGGAGATCATCCGAGTACCGCAGAAATGCCTTAAACCCCGATAGATCTGAGAGTAGAGCCTCAGCTATGCGAGACGAATCTTCAAGCTGTTACAATAGCCAAACATTAAAAAGGTAGGTTACAGCACGTTGCATTTGTGGCATTTTGAAAAAGCTTGAATGAGAGTGACCTTATGTATTAGCTGTTGGACCCAGACTATTTTGTTTACCACTTCAGGTAGATTTCTACCAATGAAAGGTCCAGACTTATCTCCGGGACTCCCATGACAACGGGTTTCAAAGTCAGTCTTAAGTCCTAAAATTGTAAATTTAATTTTTGTTTTATTCAGTTTAACACGTGTTTTTTTTTTTTTAATAATATGATGAAATGTGAAATATAAATTGTACCTTTGCTGTAGTCCAGAAGTCTGGCCAGTAAGATTTCTCTCTCTGATTGCAGCTCTTTACTAATGCTGGGCCGTTGGATTAACTCTTTGTGTTTTTGGAACACATGTAACATCTACAAAGAAACATTCATATGCATTAATTTACTGTAACCAATCAGATTATCATTCTGTAAATATCTTAACCTGCTGAGGATTGTCCTGCACGTCTGCAATGTTGTTCTTTAGTCGGCCAGCAACTTCCTGTTCCGATGGTGCAATTAGACGTTCAAACTGAGCCACTGCTGCCTTCCAAAGGGGCTGATGACAGAAATATTATAATTAAGACTCTTTGGTTTATTTTAAATGAAGCAAATATTGATTTTTTTTTTTTTTTTTTAAGTCTGTGGTCTAGAGGCTAAAAATAAATTAGGATGTTTCTTCCTGTAGTGGAACGGGAAGTGGATGGTCACTGTTGAACTCCAAATGAACTGACCTCTGTGTAGGGGTTGTAATGCAAAGGGTTGAGTCCAGAGAAGGGCTCAAACACAACCTCTGAAGTTAGGGCCTGCTGTTTTGCTCCTGATAGCAAACACAACAGTTTTTCATGGACCATACGCAGAGTTATTACCTTTTAAGACATACATTAGCAAAGTTACACTTCTTTTTCACAACATCATATAATTAAGCTAAAATACTTTGATCTAAAAGTATTCATACTTCATCTAATCGTTTTGCAAGGTTTTGTAAAACGTGTGGACAGTGCTTGTTTCCTGTCCATGGATGAAGAGAATGTCTTTTCCACACCTAGAAAAAAATATTTAGTGAGAGTTTATAATATATATATTATACTCAACTAAATTATATCTCTATAGTTTTACCTGACCACTCAGATGCTCACAGGCCACCACCCACTGCTCACAGATAGACATGCCTGTTTTGAGGTTTTCTCTCACTGATGTGAATGGCTCCTCATATATTTTATGGCCACTCAGTTTCTTTTGGACATATCTTCCCAGTGCACCAGCTAAATGTTTTTAAACAGGAACATAAATTGATACAGGCAATTAACACTACTACAACATTATAATACTATGTCTCTGTGTAAAAGTGGTGTGTGTCGTTTGATAACTAACCGATAACATCCATGAGACGACTCATACGTGGCTCCGGATAAGGCTCATAATCAGTTTGCCGCCAAACATCATCTAGAGTGTCTTTGCTGATCTCCAACAAATCTACCACTTCTGTCATAGACAAGATTTCTAGTCCGGCATACTCCTTCGGTAAAAGAAGAAGACAAACACTGTTTTGTTCAATAAGGTAGTTCATTCACTTTACCATAAAAGTGGTCTACCTTTTGTATAGGTTTAAACTGCTCTTCAAAATATGCAGCCCTTTCTCGCACAGTGATTTTTTCTGCATTCTCAGCTAGATCTATCCAGTACTGAAATTCATCACTGGGAGTCAGTATGCCTTAGTTCAAAGAAAGAATATTAGTAAAACATAATGGTGGAATAAAGTAAATGTATTGAATTCATACCTAATATATCATCCTCCTTACGGTCCTTCTTTGAGGAGGGGTGCACTCCATGATTGCGGATTACAGAGCCCAGCCCCTGCTCAAGTTCACTCAGAAGATCTGCCAGTTTTGGATCGAAGGCTGCCCGCCAGCGCTCATCCTTAATTTTAGAAGAAAAATAGCTCATGCTAATGCTTATCTTTCCAATAAAACGTTCTCATATTATGAAACTAACTTTTAGTAGCACAGGTGCAAAGACCTGTTTAACTGCTTGGTACAGAGTATTGATGGGAGAATCCAACATGGATGACACCAGTATGCTCTGGTGAAGATTTTCTTCTGTGATCACAGTTGGTTGCAATTTAAAGAACACCAACACCTTGTGTTTGCTGTTCCCCAGTCCTTCGATCTGTATAATATTTAAGCAAAAATGTTAGTAAGGAACTTAGAAACATAGAGATATATTGGTAAAATAATCAAGTTTACCGTGTTGGACATGTGAATCTCATTCTCATTTTTGTAGACAGAGAGTACAAATTTATTTCCATCATCTAAGAAGTTGTTGAGCTCAGGGCTGTTCTCCAGTGAGGATGGAGGTGTAAGTAGAAAGAAATTGCTAGTTGTTGTTAGAATGAATTTCTTTCGCACATCATCTGAACTGTGAGGCATCTTCAAGGTTGATCAGACTGATGTGGGGGAATTAAAAAAAAAAGAGAGAATAGTTTTTATTTAGTTCAAGTGAACCAAAAGTTTCAACAAGGTAAGTTTCTGAACTGCAGCTTCGGAGTTTTACAGTGCAGTGTTTTGTTTTTTTAATCTATGATGCATTTTTATTTGAATGAGAAGCATTTCGCTTCTCTGAATGCCATCAGGGTTTTGGTTTTGCAGACAGTCTGAAAGATAACGCTAACGTTAGCTGTTAGCACAGTTAGTTCCCTCCGCCGTAGCTGACAGTAAAACGTTTCATTGCTGCTCTTCTGCAGCTTGGTGCATGCTAATAGAAACGTACGTCTCATACCTTATTTCCGTGAAGAGCTGGATAGTTCTTTTGAGGTGACGGATGAGTAAAACCCACCACTAACTAGCTCTTGGTCGCGTCAACCCAGAGATTATGCTTGCGTGGTTGCTACATAGCAACTGCGAATCCTACGAAAAATGCGTACGTCATTTACGCAGTGTGCCTCTTGTCTGGCCACCCAAGACTGTCCGATTTTACTCTTTATTCTTGACTTGCCTTAAAATATCAGTTTTCTTAAACGAGATATTCAGACAATAATATTGCAATCCAACACACGTACCATCAAATGTTGAATTATGCCACAAAAACTGAATGGACTGCATTAAAACCAGTAATAATAGAGATATGAACCACAATCCGGTTAAAGACAGTTAAACAGCTAATTCTATCATAGAATTCTAACCTGTCCACTGGCTCAATCTTTAGACTTTTTAAATTAGACTTTTTAAAATAAAACTGGCCAACTCATGACACTTTATAACACCTATTACACAAATAACAGCTGTCACTTTAATGATGTAAGTAATGCTTCACCTGTTCACTATTTGCACTGCACGTTTGCACTATTGTTCTGATCTACTTTCCGTTGTATATATATTGTATTTAACTATTATTCCACACATATTTTTATTTTGCATGCCCTTATTTTTTTAATCTATTTTAGCATAATCTATCCTTTTTTACTGTATGTTATATTTACTATTATTATCATTATACACATCATCATTGTGAATTTAGTTCATGGCAATGGTGATAAAAACCTTTCTGATTCTAATTCTGGATTGGAAAGCTACATCTAAAAACCATAATAATCAAACTTTGACCAAGACATAAGCTATAACCAAATGCTTTAAGCTTCTTGTAAAGGAGCCACAGCAGACAACATTTTGCAGAGGAGCACACACTGTAGACCTACTCACAAAGTTTTCCCAAACTGATATGAGTTTGTGGTGATGGTAAACTAAGCCTATAAAAATCTTTATAGGCCTAGTGTATTCTCTTCTGACACATTTACAGTCTAATGCAAGAATGACATATTTGGCTGTCAAGGCGCATTGAATTTGCATGTCCTGGAACAGGTACTACCATTTTGTAGAAGAGCATTTCGTTTCACTTATGGCATGCACATACAATAATGATAAAGTGGTGATAGGCATGAGATAATTTATTTGTTTTTTATTTAAAGTGAAAGAGTTGAATGTCATGCCCCACCCATTTCTGCGTCAGTTTGCCTATACAGTACTAAGGAAGTTTAATTCTCAGCTGTTGGGCAAGGATAGAGCAACATGGTAAGCAAACTACTAATTCCCCTCTTTTATTAGGTTCATTTTTTCTATTCTTTTGTGATTATGATATTGGCATTCCTACACTCTAGGCTCGTGCAGTGCTATGCTTCCTGAATGGACTCTGTTTGTGGTGAATGAATGAAAGTTATGTGTTGGCTTGACTTCTCAAATAGTTTCGGGTGTATGCACACCATGACTTTGTTTTTAATACTCTAAGAACTTTAATCCAAATAATAAACAAACTGTAAGCAATGAACACTTTAACGCAGTCATCAGTTTTTACCACATTGTACGGTTGTGAAATGCAAACTGAGGTACTTATTTAGCCACAGTATTTCATCACTTTCCCACATAAAAACAACTCACGAGACATCTACTTTGAGGAGAATTTGTGACAACTGCTGGTACTGATGATTATTAGATGAGATCAAATCTCAAATCCCTTATTGTCCTATGAATTAGGACTGTGTTTAATGCTTTATATACTTTTATATTTACTTTTCTCTCTTTACTGAGCCATGATACTGAACAAACACATCAACTCATTAAACCGATTTCATTTCTTTTTTCTTTCTTATTATGTGTGGGAATCACTGGGGTGAGGCTGGTTTCAATATACTTTCCATATGACTATACAATTGACAGATTGTGCTTTGGTTAGCTGCACCTATTGTATCTAAGTTTTTTTTTTTCTCCTTGTTGTTTAACAGGCTGCAACTAGCTTCACCCGAGACTTTGTGTAAGTGTGCAATATTACAATGAATTATCATAGTTCTCCTTTGTGAATGTGACCACAGATTTGTGTCACACTGAGTTTCAAATAAACTACCCAGAGAATGTGAACCCATTGACTAACATGTTTTATATTATTGAAAATGTTATTAGGCGAAAGAAAGGTTATCACCAAGTCGTGTGGTTCTCCATGATGTCTTACTTTGCTGTTGCGGGTGAGTTGAATTGTCATCATAACACAAATGTTACAACCAGGAAATTAGATTATTAGATCACATCAATTTAAGTAGTCAGATTTCACAAAGTTTTTTTAAACCTACAAGAGGTTGCAAAATTTGAAATGCATTTCTGTGATGTTCTTATTGTTTCCATAAAGAACAAAACAGCAATAGTAATAAACCACACTATAAACAGCAACACTACACACGCCTGAATACCCCGTGTGTACTTTTAATATTGTAACTTGAATGTAAACATTGACTAATATTTGATTTTAAGTGTTTGAGATATTCTGAACATCACTGCCCTTTTAAAATACATTTAAAAAACAAGCAGAAGGCACAATTGAAGAAAGCTGACTCAGTCAAGTCGCAGAAAAGGAGTGCAACGGAAGTCATGTTAATTATGAGATTCATAAACGTGTTCAACCACAATGTGGCCTGCTCTGTTAAAGATCCTGAGTCACTATGGCTCCCTAGTCCACTCCCTGTATTTATGTGCATTTTATTTAATTATAAAATGGCCATTTATTTAAATTGTGTATGTTTGGTGGGCTACAAACAAAGTCTTGTTTGGCCTGCAAAGGGCTGAACAAGGGAGAGATATTTTTTTTCTCAAATTATTGAACATTGCAGATGAGCAGGAACTAGTGGATTCACACCATAGACTTGATGTACAGTCTATGATTCACACTCAACAAATCATGCAAATCATGCAAAACAGCTTTCTCCAGTCAACATTTTTCACCCACAGAAACAAAGAGAAAGAGACAGCGATCACCTTGTCTCTCGCTAAAACCTACAAATCACCTTTTCACAATTTAAAGACATGTTCAAAGACGTAACACAAAATCAAAGATATAATGTCTCAACCAGACTTGGAGAGACTTATCCATGCATTTGTTAGACTAATGTAACAGCCTGCTCACTGGCCTCTCCAAACGAGTTGTAAAACAGTTGTACATCTAGAACGCCGCTGTTTGGGTCCTGACTAAAACCAGGAAGTACTACCACATTAGTCCTGTGCTCAGGTCTCTGCACTGGCTTAAAGCAGCTCTGCTTGTGTTCAAGTTACTCCATGGCAAAACACCAAAGTACATCTCTGACATGTTAGTGCCATATGAACCATCTCGGACTCTGGGAACTTTGAGGACGGGCCACCCCTTGGTCCAAGAGTCAGGACTATATATAGGGAATCGGTGTTTCAGTTTAATGCCATTAAAATCAGAAACAATTTTCCCAAAAATGTGAGACAAGCCTCTACTCTGACAATGTACAAATCTAGGCTGAAAACAGTTCTGTGACCTGTGCATATGACAAAAAGGATTTTATCTGCTCCCTTCTCGTTGAAGGTACATTTTATGATTGTCTTTCAATTTTAATTAAAGTTTATTGTCCTGTAAAGCGTTTTGAATTACTCTGTGTACAAATTATGCTCTCCACATAAACTGGCCTTGCTTAGCATGATTTAAAGTGATAATATTTATGATGATTTGTACATAACTAGGATTACTTTACCTCTACGATTTTCCTTTTCTTTCAGACATCCAAGAGGTTATCCCGCTGAAAGGACATGTTGGTGGAGAAGTTGCTTTCCGCTGTCCTGTTGAGCCAAATATGAAAAACACATTCTTATATTTGCAGAGAGAGCATGATTTTGTGAATGGCTACTATGAAAGTAAAGTCATTAACAAAACATGGCCAAACAGCAGAGTGGATAAAGAGCAGAATATCATCTATATGTCTAAACTAAACATTTCCCATGCTGGACTGTACACCTGTCACTTTCAGAACATTGAAGCAGACATAGAGCTAACCGTGACAGGTATGTTCTAAATCAGTGGATTAAGTGAATCTTCAAACTACCAACTTGTAGTCATGTTAGCTTGACAATGACCCTACTGTTTTAATTTAATGGTTACGGCACACTGGTTTCTAATTTGATAAACATTTATTTATTTTGTCAGCCAACTACAGCAAGCCCTCAATGCATCTCCAGAACTGCACAGACAAAACGGACCAATGCCTGGTGCTGTGCTCTTCCCATGGCGGCTATCCCAAAAGTGAAATGATATGGAATGGGACTGCATTGGTGGGGCGTCTCAGTGACAGCGTTACAGAAGACAACATCACACAGTTAATCAACATCTCAAGTATGGCGTCCTTCAACTGCTCCACAGGAAAGCAGCAGAACATCAGCTGTTCTGTGGACGGAGTCTCCACGGTTCTCTCCATCTGTGAGTAGAAATAAGAACAGACAGCAGCATAAAACAATTGGCAATTTAGATTAATAGCAAATGTATAACAGGTTAACCTAAGGATTTGAAGATGACAGAATCTATACTATATAAGATAAGAGGTCCTTTATTTGTCCCACAATGGGGAAATTCCACTGTTGCAACACACAGTTTAGGACAGGAATGAAAGAAATAGGCGCATGCAATAAAAATAGGATAAATAAACATGGTAATAAAAATACAATATAAAGTATAAAGTATAAGGTATAAAGTGCACACTGTTATTTACAGTAAAATGGCAACTAAAGTGGCTTAAGTGTCTTGTTATATACAGTAAGTGACTATACAACAACATATTCAAAAATATACATAACACCCTCACGACTGAATATAAGGTAACAAGGTATTTACAGCAATAAAACATCAAAATCAGTGAAAGCCAAGTAAAGGCTCACGGCGTCTCCCTGTTTTTCCACAATAAGGCCAATCTTTTTGGCTGTTCTTAGAAGTAGTCAGTTCTCTAATTGTGGTGGAAATAATGAATGAAACAATGAATGCCAAAAACCCCTATGATGATGAAAGCAGAAAAAAAGAATGCAAATTATGCACTATAGCAAAACTATTTAAAGATTTATTGTGCAGGCATATTGTTTTGTATTGTTTTTGGTTTTTTTATTCCAGTGTTCACGGAATGTTTTTGAATTATAGTCTTCGATAGTTTATAATAACGAGACATATTTAGCAAAATCAGCTTCAAGAGCTATAACCCTGTTGTATTTTGGTTTGATTATGCGTGTTTGAAATGATTCTACATTGCAGCGCTAATGGTATACAGACTTGAGTACTGAGAAAATGTCTGTTGACACCTAACAAAGCAAAAGCAAAATATTATATATTTTGAATGGGGAAAGGTCCTCACAAAATCTTCAGATCAGGAAGGAATCATTTGTGTTTGCCTTTCTTTTTTTATTTTCTTAATTTTTATTTTATTTTTTTTACCAAAAAAAAAAAAGGAAAATCATGATTGGGTTAATACAAGAATAAAATAGGCCTATGTCGTCTTTAAGATTGTTATTTATATTGTTTGTTGAAAATCTTTTTTTTTGGTCCAAAAGGTGAACAAGAGGAAAAAGATGCTTCAGAGGAAAGCCATAAAAGAGTAATAACAGCAGTTGTATCTGTTATCTGTGTTATCGGTGTAGTTTCCTTTGTCGTGTGTTTTTTCTGTCGGAACAGAATCAGGTAATGGCTCAAATGCAACGTTTAATAATAATAATCCATGATCTGTCATCTCTCTAAATATATGCTTAAATGTCTTTTACAGGCACAGATGTCGTGGTGCCAGTCCTAATGCATCACCATCACATTCCTTCCAAGAGGTGTCACAAGAGGACGGTGTTTAGAGATGCTGAGCTGCTTGACTTCATATGTTCTAAATCCAGAAAGAATATGCTACGATATGACAATATCTGAATTTTTCATGTTTTATAGGTATCAAAAATATTTGTATTGTTTTCTATCTAACATTTATTTAACCAGGAAAGTCTCCTTGAGATTATTTTCCTCAATGTAGAATAAGATGAAGTAGGATTTGACATTAGGGGCATTAGGCTGAAGCTCTAACGCAGAAAAAGTTTATTTGCATCACTACGAGACTCAGGACCCAAAGATATGAACCCTTAGACATTGTGACTGTGTGCATTCCAGTATCGTCCAGTCCAGTCTGGCTATGCTTTTGTTGAAGGAAATCATGTACCTGTGACGTTGTTGTGTAAATACATTTTGAAAGACTCAAGGTTACCTTCTTTGCAAACGCAAGTATACTTGTTCAGCAGTGGCACATTTAAAAAAATGTCCAATGATGTTTACTTACTTTTTTACTTCATCTTCATATATTTATTAATCCATATTGTTATATATGTGTGTGTGTTTGTGACCTGTCTTTGTGAGCTGTTTGAGCCGTTGCATTGACTGTTGTTAGCCAGCAGAGGTCAGACTAGTTCTATAAAGACCATGAATGTTACATTACCTCAGCAAGATTCTTCAAACGTATGTATATTTGTGTCTGCAATTTTGTTTATACATTTGAAAAGGTATCTCATCTCAGCAAATGTGTTCAAATTGTAAATAAAATAAAATAATGTTGTATTCTATATGTTCTCCTTCCTGCCTGGTTGCTCAGTGTAAGTGTGCTGCTTTGATTGGCTGTGACAGGCTGTCCGTCCACCTCTGTGCTGTGTTTACACTGGACAGTCCAGCAGCACCAGGCTGGATGCACTGCAGGAATGTGACCCCTGTGTCCCTGCCCTCTTCCTGGACCACCTCTTCAACTCCATCACACACTTTGGACTTAAATTGTGAAGCTTTAACTTTACCATCTTCATACTCCGTCTCATTGGTGTTCACAGGAAATTGAAACAAATTGAATTGTATATGCAGTTTTTTATTGTACTATAGTCGCAATAAATGTGGCTACTTGTGTACTATCTTGAAATAATAATAATGCTATGAAATTGTGTATAATGTATTATGGGCCTTTAAAAGTACAAAGTAGGAATATAGATAACCATAGAAATAACAAATCAAGGTTTAATCAAGTTACTAAACTGAAAAAAAGCTATAGACCAGAAAATATGGTTACAATTGTTAGAAAAAAATGTAATCTGTGTCTACTCAAACTATTCAAAGAAATAGCTTTTGCTTCACTGACCTTTCCTCCTTCAAAATTCAGCAAAAATGTTCCCCTCTCCTTTCTCCCTTGCTTAAGTCTAACCCAAACAAACTAGGCTGGTCTTTCCTCTGCTGTGTGGGAGGAACGCTGCACATGTCAGACACACGCACAACATAAACATGATCCAATCAGAGGCACAGGCATCCTGGAAAAGACAAGGCTCGCTGTGGGAAACTAAGAAGGTAAAATACATCATTAAATACTCTATATGGGAAGATTAAGGATCATTCATGTTAAAATAAACAGATACTGAGCAAATGTATGAGACCGAGAGCTAAAGATGTATCAATGTACACAATTGGTTCAGAGATTAATTTTCTTTCAAATTTGATCGAAATTAAAAATCATTCTATCTCAGATGGCAGGAAGGTTCCCAGATCATTCCTCCTCACTACTGCCATTGTGTCTTTGGGCAAAGTACTTCTCCCAAATTGCCCCAGTGTCTATGAGAGCATGTAAGTGTGAAAAGATGAATGGTTATTTGAAGTTCATTAGATGCTCAAGAACAGGAGGCGGCCCTCGGGCTTACTATTAAAGTGGCCCAAATGACCAAAAGTAGTACTTTTTGCTTTAGAATTAAAAAAAAAATCTGATATTATAACCTAAAAACAAACATTACGTAAACAGACCTAAAGTAAATGATTGACTTCATTGTCCGTGGTTTGTGGCCTCTGTATTTGTTGCAAAATGCGGTCCTTGGTGAAAAAAGTTTAGACAGCACTGTAGGGATGTCACAGCATCAAATTTCATGTTACAATATGTAGAAAAAAACATCTCAAAACGATAAAGTAAAGTTAAGATGAAAAACCACTAAACAATTTATGTTTTGCTTCTAAACCAAATATGCTTGACATCCCTTGTTACAAAAGCACTATATGATGATTTATTTACTGTATATATATGTATAACAATACAGTGCCACTTTATAATAACTACACCCTAATTTGCCTTAACAAAGCATGAACATAAGACCTAATTCATGATGAATATATAATTTATTAAGCTTAGTAACTACTTAATTCAGGTTAGGGTCAGGAATAGTTAGAATATCAGTTCAGTAATGACTAAGCCTGAATCATTTGTTCACAATTAATTAAGGCTTCGTTCACACTTAACTAAGTGTAGTTATACAGTTTGGTTTGTTTATATCAACATTATGAAAGTATGTCTTTATAGTTTTCATTGCCTCAGCACACAACAGGCCCTAAATTAGAACAATGAAATGAGGTGTTTTTCATCTGCTAATGGTCGTGTTAATAGAAATATTTGTGTCCAGAGGTATTTCTCAGCCTGTGGTGTGTGACCTCTGCCACTCTGTTCTGTGTGGCGTTCATACCGGCGGGAATGATAATCAGATTAAACTAGTTATGAAAGTCAGATAGATTAGTTTTAGCATGGGGGAGCCCGAGCACAAGGCACAGGAGCCCAGCAGGAGATGTAAGCTCAGCACAGTGTGTGGGGGAGCGCCGGCGGGCCACTGTGACCTCACATAAGCCGCATACTTCATCATTTAACTGCTTTGTTAATGACGAGTTATTATTTTTGACTCAATGGAAAAATGCTCTGATATTCTCCAGTCAGATAACAGACAGATTGTGTTTCCAAGGTATGCTCAGACTTGTATTTTTGAAGTTTATACTTATGTTTTATTGTTGTTGGTGAAGGTTCTGCCATTAAACGGATCTATTTGAGACAGGCAGAGTTATGGATCAGGTCTGTGGAGAGGTGACCCCGCTCACAGTATGAATGCATGTCTTCCAAGGATTTTTTGAACAATAAAAGCACGTGTTTCGAAATGAATGCTTTAAGTTTAATGTTGTGCTTCACAGTAGTCCAGCGGTCTAAACCAGTGGTTCCCAACCCTTTTTTGTCTCGAGTACCCTCTGACATTTGTTTCACACTCAGAGTACCCCTTAACTTAGTTTCAGGCAAATAAATGGGGTTACTAGTTGAATATAGTCAATTATTACTATTATATTTAGTGTGTTATTGTATTTATGGCCCAAGATGCTTCAAAAAAGATGCAAAATTTACAACTAATTACACCTTTTTTATTCTGATAAAAGTAAATTTCATCTTCATTTAAAACCTAAAACCATTCCAAGTACCCTCTAGTAATTCCTCCCCTCCCCTTGGCGTCCTCGTACCCCTGGTTGGGAAACACTGGTCTAAGCAGCAGCACAAATGCCGCGTTCGGTTGGTGCAGCAGTTAGTGCCGATTTTCTGAGTGTCTTCCCTCACATGATCCAAAATGTCTTATAAAACTTAAAAAGCAAGTTTAATGCAATACTGTGCAATGTTCCAAGTAATAAAAAGCAAGTGAGGTGAGCCCCCTACAGGACAGAGTATGCAGTGCACCTTTAACTCACTTTTTCATTTTGGCTGAGGAATTTGCAGATCTTAAAATCAGATTTTTCACATGTTTATCTTTCGGTCAACTTGTTTGCTCTTTAAGGAGGGGTGTTTTTGTCATATTTTAGAATCAAATTTAATATTATTGATGGGATACTCAAAAATGCATACTTATTACGCTGAAGTGTGTCATATTATAATTCAAAGCTGTTGTTCTCTGAATTTGGACGTATGCAAGTATGTTAAAGTAGATAAATTGGTTAAACTGACTTTGTTCACTTGGGATTGGTTCATTACACTTGCTAATTTCCCCACTTCCCAGAACGTCTTTTCCTCTCAGATACAACACTATGATTATTCTTTGATGTGTCGCTTTTGTGCGTATGAAGAGGCCTGTAGCAGCTGTGTGGCATATGAGGAGAAAGAGTCTGGTGGAGCAGTCAGTTCTGCCTCTCCAGCTCACTGACCGTGTTGTGGCTGTCACGTCTCGACCCATCTCCCCGAGACAAGAGAGCTGACCTGGAAGCATTTATCACCCCTCTGTTTTCTGACCCCTGACCCCGGCCCTAACACCAGTAAAGAACAGAGCACAAAAGATGTAAAGGAAAGGATGAGGGCCTGAGGTGACCAGAGCAGCAAAATGTCAATGGGCATCAAAAAAGTAACACCAGTATTACATGGATTTAAGGAGAGATTAATGTATTAAAGAGTCGGTCAATCTAAGACGTCAAAGATGATGCGAATTCAGACATAAACTTACAAACACCTTTTTTGCAGGAAATATGTACTAATATGATAATCAAAATTAGGTAAACAATCCAATCAAATTGTCATAGTAATAGTAAATAAATCTGCATTTCATTACAGTTTATTTTGAGTTTTCCCTTACTGGAAAGCTACTGAAAACATCTGCCTCCCAGTTGGCAGTGACATGCTGAGTGGAGTAGATTGGTCTTTGATTTAATGCTGGATGTATCGACTCCTTCCCAAAGCCTCTCTGGGATTGGGGCTCTCGAGATGCAAAGTTGAGCTCAGAGGAATAACTAAAGCAAGTGAGTTATGTATTAGTAATATGTTCACATGATATGACAGCATTCTTGAATTTCTATCATTTAAAACTGAGCTGGAAATCAGAGACTGGACCGAAATTACAACTGACATTTCAGATTCAATTTAATTAATGGGCATTTTTGACAGACTTTGAACTAAACGCTAGTGAAGATGTGCTGTTATTTTATTTCATTAGGTGTTTTCTGCTACTTGAATTGTTTTTTCTCTTTCTCTCTCTGTTTGTTTGTTGTGTTCACATTTGAAAAAAAAAAAAAAGAATAGAAGTGAGGTGTGGACAGGTCAGAATTCGATGCTAGACTTTGCTGTCTAACTGTAAGAGTGCACATTAGTTGATCTGGTTTGTGTTCATTTCTCTGAGCTTATCCACATGAAACACAACTTGGCACAAAAAGTTCAACATACTCTCAGCCAGAATAAATAAACAAAATGGAACTACTTTATTCTCATTAGCTTCAGAAAGTGGTGCCATAATTCTACCCAAAATACATGATTGTTGTCGTTGAAAGCACTTTCCGCTTTTGTAGCCAAGCTATAGCAAATAATGACATTTAGGGATCATGAGTTTGGATATTTATTCCAAAAACAGTAAATCTCCCATAGAGTAAGGCTTTGCTCTCCATCTGAAGTTATGGTGTCATCAAATTGAAGAACGCAAACACAGTATAAAACGTTTAAAATGAAATGGGCCAGATCAGATAGAGGGTTAATACTGAGATGATGCAACTGTGCACACCAACCTAGCTCACATATTTTATTGTTGTTGTTGTTATTGTATTATTTTGGCTTTAACTATGCATTTTTACCTTTTGAAATCCTAATAAATCAAGACTGATTCTTCCTATGCCAAAGTGTTGTTGGGAAAACTTAATCAAGCTATGGGCATAATCCAAAAATACTCTGCGCACCTGCTCATTTGTTGTAGCGTACTAGTTACTATTGACTTCTAAGATTGGCAAAAACTAAGCTCACAATTAACATACCTTACCACCTGTGCTCCCTAAAAGAATCAGGACTGAAATGCATCTCACACATGTCAAGTGGCCAGTGGAAAGACCAGACACTTGAACGCTCACAGGACAAGCAGACATAGGGTTGATTCTAATGCGTACACCTCCAGAGTGCCTGTAGTCCTATGCGCGTGGGTGCAGAAGACGAGTATATTTGAGTGTAACGGGAGACATCTTAGAAGGTCATTCCTGGATTGTGGGCACTAGGCTTTGATCATTTTCTCGTCGCCTCCGAAATAGACCCTGAGAGGACACAGAGCTGGCAGCGTCCCACCTCCCTCTGTGTTTGGGTAAGTGTGAGCGTCCAGGAAAAAGACACCGACAGCCAATCCTGGACTGTTTATATAGTGCACAAGCTCAGGGTTGCATGACTGCGTTGATGCTTTTGTGGTAGCGACTCTTCTCCATGGGTTTTATCTGAAGTAGGCTGATGTAATGAGACATAGAGAGGTTTTCGGGGCCGTTTCTAGCTTTGTGGTTGCCTGGGAGTCCCTACAATAGTATAATTCATAATCCCAGATGATCCACAACATGCGACTATCTTTGAACCATCATCAGCAAGAATGATAAAAGAATGATAAAGCGTCATTTATAAACTGATAAAACCAAAATATGCATGACCTGATGAACAATTAAATACATGTAAAGTAAGAACAATCTTCTTTTATCTCACTTAGTTAAAGATGCAGTAAGTTAAGTAACTTTTCTGCTGGTCCACCACCAACTTGTCTCCATGGAGATGTTACTGCTTTGCATGGAATGTTCCACAGTGCGTCTTTATACATACCTATCTCTACTGTAATGTATTCAATTACAGGTGTTTTGGCCTGATGACATAACCTGCTTGTCTCCATGTTGATAAATACTGTATGTGTAAAGCCATACTGCGGAACATTCCATACATAGCATTGACATCTCCACCGGAAAGTTTTGAGTGCAGTCTTGAGTTTAGTTAAGGTCTACCACGTTTGGCCCAGCCTTCAATGCCGCTGGCAGGGGCCACCTGTCAGGAGCAGAGAGCTTGGGATCCATCTCCAGGTTTGAGTAACATAGTCTGACTTGGGACTAGAACTGTGAATGTGAATAGTTTGCATAAAATGGCTGTAATTTTTTACACTCAAATCTGTAATGAACAGTCACAAGAAGAGGAGAAATTTGTGACGGGAAGGGCACCTGATGAAAAAATAATGCCAGAATGATTTGTGAACCAAGTCAAGAAAACAGAAATAATAATAATATTCACTATAATTATTATAATATTCATTATAAAAGTCTTTGTTCTAGAGTCTGTTCAGTCCAGAGAACGACGACCATCATCAAAATACGATGCAATTATTGTTTATAGTCGACCATTCACAATTATTCTACTGATTGTTGCAGTCCTATTTTTGATGCAGTAATGTCTCTTTTATTAAAATCACAATCAATGAATACATATCTGAGGCTAATTTAGTTTGAAAAAGCTAGATTTTATTCATTCCCTTTTTTTTTTTTTTTTTAAAACACACATTTCTATCAGATGTAAGACTTTGGTGTTACGGAGATATATTTTGTTTTGTTTCGATATCGTTATTGCATCAGCCAACATTACGATATCGATACTTTTGCGATTTATTGTGGAGCCCTGGTATGGACCTCATTTTATTGGTATGAGCTTTATTTGATTTAAGTCTGTGAGGCGCTAATAAACCCATGTAGCAGGCTTCAGAAATCTATTATCTTTGGTATAAAAAGCTGGATCAGTCACCAGGTGTTTCCCAGTACTACAGGGGAACAATTTATTAGATGAATGTTCTCTGTTTCGCACTGGTTTTTATCCAAACATGGATAAGTACCATGAGATGATGACTTTCCTCGGCTGTATTCTGAATGCTTTCTTGAATAAATGCCCAGAATCTAGTGTCTCGGTTTTAAACTTTGCAGAGAGAAAGAGGGCCCATGTTTGGTTGCATTTCAAAAACCCTGGGAGGCCCAAAGGCACTAACAACAATCCATTATAAAAGTATTGCAGCATCTCATCTTTCTCACATCCCAACTCAAGGGAGGGAGGCCGTGCATGCTTGGCCGGCTTTCTCGACAGGTCCGCAGAGACAAAGCACTGGAAGGCGGAATACATGTTGTTAAAAGTGTGCAGCCATGAACACGCTGGGGCTCCGCTTCCTGTTCACAAGCAGGATCTGAAATATAGCAGACGCATTCGGTCAAGAGAATAAACAAGCGCACAAAGACTTGGGCATGAATCAATATCCACTGAAAGCATGTTATATGCAAACATACCAGGAAAATTAGACGCCCGGAGGAAAGATTCAGAACCAAGAAAGAGTCTCTAATAAGGATTTGGGGAATTTCTTTGTCAATCAATAAAGCCAAATTTTTTATGTTTCTTTGGCAATGGATCTGCCTGTGTCTACAATGTGATATAAAATGATAACGTCCTTTGCAAAATAAATACCCTGTTTTGTCTCTTTTGGAAGGCGTTTAAAAATTTGTCTGCATACTGTTCCACTAAATCTAATAATAAATCACTATTAAATTATTCTTCCTCGGTGACTATATGGTGGATGTTATGACGCACAGGCACCGCGGCTCGATCCATTCCACCTCCCTTAAGAGTGAACAGACTCACCAGAGGCATTTTTCTCTCTCCTTCAAGAAATCAATTTGTTGTCAGTTATTGATTGGGTGATGTCAGAAGGAATAAGAATAAAGATATTTCTAAGTTTGGAGGTTGAGATGTATTAAATATACATCAAAGCAAGAAACGCCCGGAAGAGAAAGAGAAAAACCAAGGGAAATACAAAAAGTAAATCCCCAAAAGAAGGAGAGGGCACGTTTCATTTACTTGTTATTTTGTATGGTGGTGAAACTTTTATATCTCGAAATGTTTTGGGGTAATGGTAACTATGAACTTTTGGTATTGTGGATTATAGGAATTAAGAAGGTCAAAAACAATTGTATTCAATGTTTTATTGTATAAGGTTTAGCAACATGAATAAACTATCAATAAAGTTCAAAAGCACTGCATCCTTTCATTGCAAGAACAGTGGTCTGCTTGTTTTTAATAGTTTAAGTGTCAATGCAAGAGACAGTTGATGATGTGGACATTTTGCCCGTCAAAACCAACCACTTCTATTACCGTCTCAATTCGGGCATTCAGCTTCTGCCAAATATCTTTGTAAATCCAGCAAATTACACTTTTCGCTTCTCCAGAGACAGGAAAACAAACTGAAAACTGAAAACAAACTAACAGCCAATACACATTTTGAGAAAATATTGCAGATATGTCAAATTATGTTCAAAACAACAACATGGCAGCTTTGAACTTCAACTTGATGCAAACCAAATGAAACCAAATTTGCAGTCAAAAATTGCAAGAGTGGAATTCGGTGGAAACGCTGCACTGCCAACGACCAACAACCACAAAAAATGCATTGTTGAATATCAAAAATAGATCCAATGAAAGTTTGTCGCCGTTATTTATCCCACCAAACCAGAAGTGGAAGAAAAAAACAAACCAAACTCTCCGTCTCACTGAAAAGCACATTAGACCTTCTGAGGACTTTGCCAGTACTTTTTAATAGGGAATAAATTGACTTGGGAGCAGACCCCTCCTGTCAATCTTTTCAGTCCGCTTCCATTTAACTAAATACCCCTCGAAACCTCTCTTCATGAACCCCTCCCCCTCCGCTGCACCCCCGCCTGGCCAGCCCCACTGCCCTCTTGTATCCGGCTATTTAGCCAGACAATCCATTATTTCGACGGCTCGCAGGCAAAGAATAGACGTTGCAGCGTTGACTTTGAGGGCCCCCTTTTTGGATCCCTTCGTCCCGATTTCATTTTGTGCATGTTTTTTATCATGTTGTATCTGCAGTGTATACTCTCGCGCCCCTCCCGTGACTCGGTGGTGTATTGGTTCATAGCTGGCAGCCTTTTGGAAACCCGAGCAGCCCCATAGAAAGTAGCTGGGTTTAAAATGTCTGGAGTTGACCCCCCCACCCTCTCCCCTCACAAGCCCAACACTCCTCCACTTATGCCCAGTGTACCCCCCTCTTTTGGACACACACACTTATCCCCCCCGCTCCGCCCACCACCGGCCTTTCAGCATACTGACACCCAAGCACCTCCAAACAGTCCCGCACCCATCAACTTCTGCTGGATTCTACCCGAGGAGGGGGGCAATGTTTTCAAAACCTGAATACCAAGGATCACTGGAGCAGAACTTTGCATAAGAGATATGCTGTTTTGTTATTTTGTATTATAGTATTCCAATTGGTTGAATTTGAATAATGAATGAATAACTGTACATTTATTTTCTTATATGGGTTTCATTTGTATATATAATTTAAATAACATTTGTATTTCGTTTGAATGTAGGTTTTTATTTAGCCTGGTTATTTATTATAAGCAGCTTGTTTTCTTTTTCAGAATTAGAATCAGAAACAGTTTATTGCCATTGTCAGTGATCAAAAATTCACAAACATAGGAACTTGCTTCGGCGTAAGGTGCAACATAAAACAATTAATAAAATATATAAAAGAGGCATGCATAAAATTAAGAATAAAATAGACTAAGATAGATCGACTAAGACTGTATACAGAAATGTACAGTTGGCATTTTTTCTCTCCTTTTTAAAATTGCAACTGGTTTTCCAACTAGAAAGTAATTTTCCTATTGTTGGACAAATAAAAGTTCCATGTATTATCTTGATATAATATATACTCAGACAATGATCAAATCCAGACCAAAAACAGTTCTGTTTAGATGTGCATACGACTGAAAGATTTGGATCTGCACTCTTCTCTTTTAAAGTCATTTCCATAATGATTTTGTGTGTCTTTATCTGTTTTGTGATTTTAATGCATTTTTTCCTGTTATGTAAATCACTTTGAATTGCCTTGTGTACAAATTGTGCTTTACAAATAAAATTGCCTTAACCGTATTGACGACAAAACCAAAACAAAGTCGCTAGTAGGATTTTGTTAGGCTTTTGAAATAATTTTACTGTTATTTATTTTTCGTTAGGCAAAGATTATCAGCTACATTATGAGAACCATTAATTAAAAATGTCCAGTGCAAGGTATACTCTTGCAACAACAAATATTCATTATTATTTATCATGTCATAAATGAATAAAAGTATCAATACTCTATATATATAGATTTATGCTCCATGACAATCCTAATAATAAAGTCAACAATAAAGCCATCAAATTGAAATTATACAGTTTCCCATGAAGTAGCAGACCGTCTTGTGTCTGCCCTTTGCCAATGAATCCCGCAAACATAGGACTTGTATGGAAAGTATTTGCTCTTGTGCAATACTAGAGTTCAGTTTCATTCCTGGATTATCTACATTGCAAGTATGAGGTGCAATCGGAGTAAAAGTTCAGACGCTTTCTTCACTTACGACAGCTCCGGGACTTTAGGACAATCATGTGAGTCAGAGGCACATGAAGAGAAGATTTAAATTCAGGGTTAAGACTGTGGCCTCCTGCATTAAACAGCTCTCACCGCTCCCAAGCCTCTTACACTATTTCCTCCTGGACTGTGTAAAATGTGTGTCAGCCCCTCAGAAGTGTGGCCAAGGCAAACACCTGGCACGGAGCGCAATCTGGTACGTTTCACCTTCTACTACACAAATACGCGCACAGGAGATCATAGACTTTCACACAGCCGGGCGCACTATATATACACGTGTGCATGCCCCGAGCAGGCTGCAAACTGCGGGACGGGAGGAAGCAGCAGTATCGCGAGCGCTAAGAGTAAAGTTTGGCTGAAGATGGTCGGAAGCATCCAAACATTTCTCAAATAAAAAGATTTCAGTTAATCTAAAACTGAGTCTCGCGAGTACAGAAGAAGAGAACTTGTTTGCCTGTCACAATCTGTCCTATATTGTGACTTGACAGAAGATACTGATTATATGGCAATTGCAGTTTTGATGATATGCAAAATTTAGTGTCGGTATTACAAAAACTATAACTATAATATGCAAGTAGATATTGCATATTTGAAAATAAAGTGATTTTAAGGTGAGACACTACAGGTGAGTAGAAAAAAAATCTTTCATTTAAAGATATCAATTTGAAACGTCTCCTGTAGTTTACTCACATAAATGTAAGAAAAAAATATATATAACATGTTTTTCATCATGTCATGTTTTCCTGTAGAAATGCAACATTTTATATGTAAAAACGGCCAAAATTGCACATATTTTGGACATTTAAACCAGGTTTAAATTTCTTGGTTCATTTTTTCACATATTCGTTACAAAAAACTTTACAGAGGGGATTTTGGATTTCTTATTTAGTGTTTAAGTAAACTAGATTTGACTGAAAATTGCCCTAAAATTAAAAATTCCGCCTCCTTTTTTAGAACTTCAATAAATCAGTTTTAGAATTAGATATTAAAAAATTCTTTAGTACATTTCGTCAAAATCTTGTTGAGTCTAAGATTATAAAGTTTGGTGTGTGTAAGAGCGACTTTAAGTGGTGACCCTTATGTTCCGAGGGGTATCAAATAAAACATCTTTAAGAGGAGATTGGCCAAGTTTGTTGTTTCCACATCAAAGTCGATATGTTGAGAGAGCAAACTGACCCAAAAAAAATTTGTTCTGTGTTTCCTCATAATTAGTTTGCCCAAAGTTATATTTCGATTGATTCATGCATGTTTGGGTATTGTCCTTATTGTCCTGAAACTGAGGCTCAACTGCCATTCACCTTCCCCCTATCCCCGCCCACATCCCGGTAGTTAATTAAGTCTCCAAGTGATGCATGTAGAGTTCTTAGATGTGACAAAAAATATCACAAAAGTTACACGCTGCTTGTTACGGTGAAATGTCACTACCAAATGTCACTAATCAGTTTTGAAGTTTTGAATAAGAAGTTGATGGACAGTTTCTACTTTTAAGCCATTTTAGATCAATATTGTGGTTTACAGTGAACGAAAGAACTATAGCTCAATGTTAAGTACCTAAAAAAAGCATAATTTATCTCCTTTAAGGACTCAAGATGTTGATTTGGGCGCATTTCTGATGTAAAAACTACCTCATGATCATCACTGGAATTATAATTGTGTTAATACTGCCAACCCCTGCTAGAAAGGGCAATGTGTCACTTTGAAGTTTCCTGCCAAGTGAGTAATCTTGATTCATGGTCACCCAAACTCTAGAATTAGCCAACTTTAATACCAAATTTCAGAAACACATAAAAAGTCAGAAACAACAACACCACATGAACTGGGAATGGCACATGCAGCCACCAAACAGAGAACACTTTGGGCTCCACCTCCTCCGTCCGGTTCTATGCTCCCTCCCTGGTGGCGTGTCATATTTCGGGGGATAATAGGTGTCATGGTGAGCCCCCTTTGGTGTCAGCGCTCTGGGGGACTTGGGTGACACACACACACACATAGTAACAGGCCATGTGAGTGCAGGCAGCCCATTCTCTCAACCCTGGGAACCACAGCGCACTGCCCTCTCGTCTTTCCCTAATTCTACCGGCTCCATTCTTTTCCTCCTCTGACTTTGTTTACAAGCCTCTTCGAGCTTTATCCCGCACGTTCAGCCACTCCAGGTTTTCTGTCGCGGTGATCAAAGCAGGGGTCCGCCGCGAGTCGCTTCTTATTCTGTCTCTTTTATTGTCTCCAGACGTGACGATTAATTTAAAGCCGTGTTAAGTCAGCGCAAGTGCAGCAGTAGCAGTGGATCACAGGGAAGCCACAAGCACATTTCTGAATCATAGCGTCATCACTGGAAATCTGCCAGTGACTAAATGGTTATGATAATGTGTCTAAATATAGGTGGTGCTAATAAGGGTAGACTTTTATTCTTTTTTTTTTCTTTTTTTTTTTTCCAGGAAACTAAAACATTTACTATTGAAAAGGGGAGATGTATCAAAATGTCAGGTTTGAGGTTTTGCTTTGTTGTTTTAGTGGTGAGAAAATTTTTATATTTAAGGTTCACTATGTAACTTTCTAAGCTGGAAAAGTTAGTGCACCTTGAAGTAGATTGTCTAAGATATAGTTTTGGCAAAAGTATCGAAAATCAGACACTAATCGAAGTAATATCGAAACTAGAAACACTTGAGCAAGTGTCGATACTAAAAAAACACTTAAACAAGACAAAATGGTGCCATTTGCAACCAGTTTTAGAATGATAAGACCACATTGTTTTACTGTGGAAAATGTCAGACTATTGTTTAAAACTTTGACCTAAAAGAGCAGCTTTAATTATCATTGTGGTATCGAAATCGGTATTGAGAATCGAGTATAATCCTTAGTATCGATATTGAGTTAAAACATTTTGTATCGTGACACCACTACTACAATAAAAGAATGAAATCTTTGATAGGATGCAAAAAAGTGCAAATTAATAATAAAATAACAGAAAATTGACATATAATCTTCCAAACAAGGGAATACAGTGTGCACTTTCAATACTTGCAATACTTGAATCTCAAGAATGAACTTTTCAGAACATTTCTGATGGACTGTTATAATATTGTTCTCATATTTTGATCAGGAGAACGCCAAACACATTGACATTTTTTTGTCAATACTGTCCACAATATTTAATACCATTCATTTTTTGTGCGCCACTCCACACGTCACACAATCAGAAACACAATGAAAATAACCGATATAAAATACCATAACATAAAAAACCTCCCACCCTGACTGCACGAGGTAAAACTGGTCTGGCAACTGCATGCTCGATGGAATTTAAACAACAAGGTTTTATGTTACACTATTTCAAATTGATTGCTTAATATCAAAACGCTGAACTGGATCTGCAACACAAGAGTAATTGTATTTTGACTAACATTCTATAAAGGCAGAGTCTGTTCAATCAGTTATGGCAAAAAAGAAAAAACAAAAGTGGAATTCTAAAACTTTATGATTATACAGAAGAGAGTTGTATGGAATATTTTAATTGGCGTTTAATCCTGTAACTTTGATCGTAAATATATAAATTACTACTGTTGTTATACGTCAAGATCTCTCTCTCGTTGTCTCTCTACTATTGCCCCGTGTTTGCTACGTGACAGACGTTTGATAAACTACCATGACCCAGACCTGTATTAACTTTCGTGTATTGCATTACGCCTTCTCATACCCCCATTCTAACGTGACAGGCAGGACAACACTGGCGGCCACGAGGCACACACAGGGGATGGGAGTGGGACAGCAGAGATTTACCTGCAGGTAACGTGTGGGAGGCTCTCGTCTGCTCCTCCGATTCGACCACCTCGGGCTGTAGAATACTGTATGCACATGGAGTATATTGTAATTAGCATCTTGGGGAGAAAAAAAAAAAAGTTAATGTGGTTGTGTTTGTCCCTATGCCTAATCTGTTAATCTGAAATTTAATCCGATAAAAGCTTCTCTTCTTACATAGCAGACACCTTGGCCAGGGGCTTAACCAATCACAAAGCAGAATTACAAAAGAATCTGCTGGGCACACATTCCTTCACTCTTTTACAGTGCAATATGTACACAATGGCCACCTTTCCAATTGATTGAATTGCTGTATATACAATGTAGGTTGAGTAAATTACTTAAAAACTGAAAGATTCAAAAGAAAATCACACATACACCATCTCATTTTGATTGGGATCCAGACATTTTCTCCTTGTGTTTATTCTATACAGAAGATCTCAGTCTGATCACCACCTCAAGCCAAACTCAAAAAGAATCGTGCAATCAGGTTCGTTTATTTCAGTGACCCCTGCAAAGGTGCTCATTGATCAACCAATCAAACTTCTCTCACCTCAGAATAACAGATTTGTGTGCAGCGCTTGTTGATTCTGCATAAATTATGTTTTTCAGTCTAATGTGATATTTCTTTATCCTTTTTTCTTGTAAGCAACCGCATTAGTTTTGATACGGATGATATTGGAGAAGTGTGTATTCTTGGTTGGCCAGACTTGATGAGCCTTGTGTTACAATAACGTTACAGAACAATCATTTCATCACTGTTTAGTTGATTTGGATGCTCTAAAGCAGTGGTTTCCAAAGCGGAGTTGGGGGTCGCGAGATGATTTCACAATCTAATTTCAATAAATATGACACTGTATTTTAGTTTTAGTGAAATGCGGTCTAAGAAGACAATAAACTATTCAAATAACCAATATTAAACCTGATTTAACATGCTTTGACACTTAAAATTATTTTTGATTTCACTCTGGGGGTCCTGAGTCAGTTGCATGGCTATACTGGGGGTCCCGGCCAGAAATCTTTGGGAACCCTTGCTCTAAAGCATTTATAGAGACATAGTATTAGTGTGTTTCAACAGATTTTCGTTTAGTTCTGTTCAAAATATGAGGTAAGTTAAGTTTAAAACAAGTGGACATATGATACATTTTTTTGGCTTGATAAACTAAAGCAAAGAAGAAAACTAAGAAAAGAAGTCTAACTGTTGATAGAATTGCGTGAGATTTTAAACTTCTTTTATTTTTACACTGTACCTTTTAACCCCAATAAAACAGACACATAGGCCTGTTTATTTTAGTATTACAATAGCCTTTCCTATCTCTTATTTACTTATTCATTTGTTTACTATGTCTCTGGGCTGTGTCAATGTGTGAATCTGAATCCTAGCAACAGTTGTCCCGTGTGCTAAACAAACCAAGTTACCATTTTAAAACTCTTTGAATCCTCCGGCTGCATGTTCACACTTCTCCTTCTGTCCTCTCACTCCGCACTCACATCATCATGACTTAAACCAGGGAAATCCATCCAAAAGCTGAATAGAGATGGAAGGTGCCAAAATCTGGCATGGAAACGACAGGATTTCAACGTCAATACAAACACAGATCTCCACTGTGATCCCAGTTAAGGCTGCGCATATGACACCTGAGCCTGAATCAAAGCATGGACTGTTAACGGTTAAATAAATACGCAAGCACACTGTTTGAATATTCAAGTTAACTGATTAAAAGCTAAGCCTGGGCATTAGCATAACAAACATTAACTTTATTGGATTATTCTCAATCAAATAAACATAAGCATTTCTCCACTTTTCCTGAAAGACTTTAGCAGCTCACATGATAGACCTCAGAATGATTCACACACAAATCTACTCTTTACATTCTGTCATTTACAGTTATAGCTTGTATTTTCACTGTATTTTATTGTCAGATTGTATTGGGTTTACAATGATACTGTAGCATAAGATTTACTCAGCTCTTTCTTTACCACAACGGTTCGATACAGCGCCCGCATCACTGCAGACGCTGCACCGATCCGCCTGTCAATCTCACGCTCCATCCTTCCCTCACTCGTGAACAAGACCCCGAGATACTTAAACTCCTCCACTTGAGGCAAGGACTCCCCACCCACCCGGAGAGGGCAAGCCACCTTTTTCCGGTCGAGAACCATGGCCTCGGATTTGGAGGTGCTGATCCTCATCCCAGCCGCTTCACACTCGGCTGCAAACCGTCCCAGTGCATGCTGCAGGTCCTGATTTGAGGAAGCCATCAGGACGACATCATCTGCAAACAGCAGAGATGAGATCCTGTGGTTCCCAAACCGGACACCCTCCACGCCCTGACTGCGCCTAGAAATTCTGTCCATAAAAATTATGAACAGAACCGGTGACAAAGGGCAGCCCTGGCGGAGTCCAACATGCACCGGGAACAGGTCTGACTTACTGCCGGCAATGCGAACACAGCTCCTGCTCCGGTCGTACAAGGACCGGACAGCCCTTAACAAAGGGCCCCGGACCCCATACTCCCGGAGCACCCCCCACAAGGCGCCCCGGGGCACACGGTCGAATGCCTTCTCCAGATCCACAAAGCACATGTGGACTGGTTGGGCAAACTCCCATGAACCCTCGAGCACCCGATGGAGAGTATAGAGCTGGTCCAGTGTTCCACGACCAGGACGAAAACCACACTGCTCCTCCTGAATCCGAGGTTCGACTATTGGTCGGATTCTCCTCTCCAGTACCCTGGAATAGACCTTACCGGGGAGGCTGAGGAGTGTGATCCCCCTGTGGTTGGAACACACCCTCCGGTCCCCCTTCTTATACAGAGGGACCACCACCCCGGTCTGCCAGTCCAGAGGTACCGTCCCCGACCGCCACGCGATGTTGCAGAGACGTGTCAGCCAAGACAGTCCCACAACATCCAGAGACTTAAGATACTCATGGTCATGACCTATGGTCATGAGCTCTGGGTAATGACCGAAAGGACAAGATCGCGGATACAAGCGGTCGAAATGAGCTTCCTCCGCCGGGTGGCTGGGCGCTTCCTTAGAGATAGGGTGAGGAGCTCAGTCACACGGGAGGAGCTCAGAGTAGAGCCGCTGCTCCTCCACGTCGAGAGGAGCCAGCTGAGGTGGCTCGGGCATCTGTTCCGGATGCCTCCTGGACGCCTCCCTCGGGAGGTGTTCTGGGCATGTCCCACCGGGAGGCGGCCCCGGGGTAGACCCAGGACACGCTGGAGGGACTATGTCTCTCGGCTGGCCTGGGAACGCCTCGGGATCCCCCCGGAGGAGCTGGAGGAAGTGTCTGGGGTGAAGGAAGTCTGGGAGTCCCTGCTTAGACTGCTGCCCCCGCGACCCGGCCCCGGATAAGCGGAAGAAGATGGATGGATGGATGGATGATGATAATAACAATAAGGCATTAGTCTAATAAAGCACTTCTCCAGGCACTCAAAGCCGCTTTGCGATTCCAGCCTTACTCAGTTCCTCCATACTTGATAGTAGTATACACAGGCAAGGTGGATGAAGTGTCTTGCCTAAGGACACACTGACAGTATGCACTGATCTGAGTGGGGTTCAAATCACTGACTTTCATGTCGAGCTTTTCAATCATTAAAACACTGTTGCCTCATTTAGTTTAGGAGGAATGGAGTAAGGTATTGTGGATCGTATACGAGTTGTTGGGAGTCCTACCTGTCAGACACATGTTTAAATACCAATGAAAGCTGATAACAATAGTTGTTTTTTTGTTGTTGTTGCAGGTAACAAGGAGTAACATGTCTAGAAAAGAATGACAGCATGATGCATCAACACTTGGACAAAGTCACACTGTGGCCTCAGTCGACATGACATCTGTCAGCAGATAAAGTGGTAAAGATATAATTAACTTCTCAAAGCACAATGTTTGACTCCACTGTTTCCTAGTCACAACTGTTTTAGTAGTTTCCATAGAAGCTGCATTGACTGGTCTCTAACAGCACAGTAAGTGTGGCATTTTAATATTGCACAATGCAACTCTGTTCCCACTACAACCATAACACAGCATGTGACAGCCATCACTTTCTGCTGTAGGCACTCCATTGAATTAGTCCTTAAAACAACATGTTATTTCAATATCATCACAGTATGTAACTGTACTTAGTCTGCTCTATTATGTTGGAGGCGTGCAAATCAAGATGAAAAAACAAACCTACAGCATAATTTTGTCACAAGACAAAGTATTCATTGACACAGAGAAAACAAAATCAAAATCAAATTTCACTTTTCAAGAGAAAAAAAAAAATACCACAGTAGATGTGCCCACTATTATTGAAAACATAGACAGCTATCTTGTATATTTCAGACAGCTAATAACCCTTTACATATACAAAATATGAAAAAAGAGAATATACAGATATTTAAAAGAGTACATACATGACTGGTTTGGTGGATATGAAGCATTTACCCATACACTTATGACAAATTATTTTGGTAATAAACTGCTTAGCTATTCCCTATCCACCTTTATTCGATTATCTTAGCTGAATGTATTGATAAAAACAAAAGCTATGTGCTGACAGCTAATGTTGTAATCTCTCCATTCTACCTCCCCAGCCTTTGAGTGGTACATGTTTGATCCACTGTCATATCCTTCTCTGCTCCCTAATCCTTTCTTTGTTTCTTATTTGGGCCTGTCTCCCCCCCTTCCAAAAGCATCAGTATTTTGTCATCACTCCGGGAGGTACAGTTGAGAACATTGCAAATCCTCCCAGCCACCTCTGTGTTGCCTAATATCTATCTGCCTTTTGTCTTACATTCCCTCCATTTTGGCTCTTCACTCATTCATTCTCTCCCCCAGCATCACCCCAAACAGAACTATGCTCCTCTGACCCGCCCTTTGACCCCATTGCTGACCGCCTACCCCTACAACAGAGGCTGGGGGATTAGTCGCTATGGAAACAGTAGCTCCTCGTGTCCCGTTTTCTTTTGTTTTTCTTAGATTTGAAGAGTAGCAACGAGTATTTGTAGTTGGAGAGACAAACTTTGAGTTATTGTCCGAAAGAATGTTTCCAAAAGTGTGTGTGTGGATAAGGCTAAAAAAATATAATAAAAATAAGGAGGAATGCCCTATGACCTTGAGATTCCTGTAGACTCACTAGCTGCTTAATTGTTCCCAGCAGAAATAACTCAGCACAAGATAAAGTAAAGCCCGTACACATAGACACAGCGAACATTCAAATGTTTTTAATGACATGCACTCCCGCACTGGTGCACTGCATTCTGGCACAGCCCACACACCCACACACATAAATAAGATGAACCCGATCCTGTACATTGAGAAGATTCTATTTCAGTTTTGACTCTCAAATCAAATGGACACAAAGATTCCCATAATCATTTCTTTACTTTTCCCATTATTTTATTTTGTCTAACTTTTTAATCCGCAAAAAATGGTCACTTCAAAGATGATATTCGTATAGGCCTATTTACGAAGATCCCACTTCCTCTCTCCTCAGCCAGTGACACATTTGTGAATTTAACTTTGAGATATTTCATGGCAAAGTCCAATGTTATCAATAGGAAAAAGTGACTCCTGCCCTCCATCTGAGGTTATGACATCATAAAATTCTAAAATGTGAACGCAAAAATAAACATTTGAAATTGCTCAATTATACTTTCATCTGTGCTAAAAATTGAGTTCCCCTGTCGACTGATCTTTAGGAATTTAACCCTTTTCATTAGAGGTTTTTTTTTCTACTTTTACGTCTATTCTCTGTCTCTGCCCACACAAGAAGTTACCAAAATAAAATCATGTAACCTTACAATTTTGTATAATAGCGTGACCTTTACTGCGTATCTATGGGGATTACAAATATCCAAATGCAAGATAAAATAAACCTTTTTGTTTCTCAAGAGTAAAGAGATGGATGATATTTAATAACTATTATGTGACGAATGTTGAACAACACAAATATCATACAAAATACCCCTATGGTAGATTATGAAATGGGGCTGGGTGATAAATCGATTTAAAAGATTAATCGAATTTGGGGTTCCTCCTCACCGCGTCCTTCTGTGCTGCCACAGGGACCAGAGTTTGAGAAGTGAGGTGCTCTTCCTTTTGTGTGTTTGTGCACACATAAAAGACAAAAGAAAAGTGAATGAGCAGCACAGCACAGTGCTGACTGCTTTGAAATAAACTATGTTAAATTAAATTATGTGAGAGTACAAATCACATCCTTTACCCCACGACATTTTACCCCAGTTTGCCTATATTAAATACAGCCCCGACACTGTTATTATTAGTTAGTTTTGTCTCACTCATAAAATGGAGATATCCCACAATGACCATGCGTTACAACATGATCCGTATTCAACACAATATTGTAGTAACATTTATACTTTGTTTAAGCGATTTTTATTTACAGTCTACAAGTTAAATTTTAATCAATTGAAATGTACTTACTTACACTACAACCAATAACAGAAACAAGTATTTTAAAAAAATAAAAAAGTTTATTTAAATTGAAAAAAAAAACAGTACTTTTAAACAGTACATTTTAAAAATCATAAATCAAATTCAAATTTGGTAAGGAAAAGTCAAAAAATATTTTTTAGGCAACATCATCTCGCCCTATTTTTCCATGACACTTTAGATGTCGGGTCGATGTGGTTAAATGAGGTTTGGACACATCTGTTATTTTGATTCTCCTCCTCAACGTTTACCCACACTTTTGAAGAAGTTCAAGCTTTCCCCACCTAAACAACTTCCTTCCTTTTTACCAAAAACATAATACCTTAAGTTAAATATAACGTCAGAGTCTCCAGAGGCGGCCTTAGGTTTAGTGTTCCATCCACCACCCAACCTGCTTCCTGCCTTTTCACAACAAGCTGATAAATCACCAGATCAGATTGCATGCATTTCAAAAAGCATTACACACGGACTAAACTCTACAGAGACTGGGTGTATGCAGGAGAACAGCCCAATTATGTTACCTTTCAGCCACCAAATTGTGATTTTATGAGAATGAAAATAAATGGACAAACTATAACAAACTATATTTGTAAATCAGCCCAGGAGTCGCACCCATGGCGTCATTTGAACCAAAGCTGGCAGATCAAACCATTGCAGAGGTCAAAGTTCAACTCTAAGGTGTTTAAATATGAGCTAACACCACTACCCAGCAGTCAAATGTGGCCATGCCTGCACTCCAAAACGTAACCAAAACCTATGGCAGCTGACCAGACCGAGTGGAGTCAGGGTGGGCTTTATAAGTTACTCATGCAACAAGTTGTACATGTGCTATAGAAATCCTTCAAAATGTCTTCTTTCAGCTACTTAGGGCATGTATGGCCAAAGACGTGACGTGAAGTGTGATCCAAAATGGAATTAAGAAACACATTCACGCAGGCCATAAAAAGAATAAAATATAAAATTGGAAACAACAGAAAACTGTTGCGGTTCTGTTATGGAGCCATAGAGTAGAGTGCATATATCAGATGTTTTCCTGTTTCATGCATATTATCTGTCAGTGGATTAACACCATTGAATTAAATATGTTAAAGAGTTAAGGGCTGTTTTTACATAAATCTGTATTGACACAGTTACACCATACCAAAAATTGGGTACAGTCAGTTTAACAATATATAATGAGCAGATAATTTCACTTGAATAAGAAAAAAGATATAACATATAAAAAAATCAAATGTCTTGAAGAATTTAGTTGGAGTAGGCATGGTATTTAACTGTTTGTTTGGCATGTAATAAATAGAGAGAAGCTGCAACCACAAGAGGGCTTGGACTCTCTTTTTGCACAACGTGGAGCTCTTGCATCAAACACATGTCTAATTCGGGCTAAACAAGAGGCTTAACTAATCAAGTTGGAAGTAGTGTCTGGTTAGGGACTGATCCAGCCCGGTAATAGAGTGCCAGGAATCAGTGGATTTACATGACAAAAGTGACAAAGAACTCCTCTGATCCTCAAAGACGGACCAGATAGAAGAGAAAATGGTAATCCTCCACTGCACACACAACATGTTTCCAGCATGTTTGGATTTCAACGCAATCTGTGTGCTGAATCTATAATTTATGTGTCATCATCAACGCGCTGTGTATCTGAGTGACAAGCCCTGCACCTCACAGCAAGAAGGTCCCGTGTGGATTAGCTTGATCTCCCCTGTGTCTAGAAGGGTTTCCTGTATACTCTGATTTAACCTTCAACCCAAAAGAGCCACAGTACCGCTGCAGCTAGGTAGTCCTGACTGAGTCCTGTATAATCAATATAATAGTAAAGTAGCTATAGCACTCATCCACCAACTCGAAGGTCGGAAGTTCGATCACTTGGCCTTAGCCTTGTTTCTATTGTTTGCTTTGAAGCGGATTAGTGTGGTCAGAAACTGTTTGTCTAAAGTGAACCTGGTTGTGAACCGGGCTGTCTGAGGGGTCAAAAGTGTGCAGAAGCGCTCCAAAGTGAGACAGTCGGGGTACCAGAGCCAGTCGAAACGTCCCTTTTGTGCTATGGGTCCCATCCCAAACATTTCCCCTGTCTTGAAGCACTTTGGCTTTCCCTGGACATGGGTAAATTGCTCTGCTCTGTATAAAGTGATGACAAGCTGTAAAAGCCAAAGCGACTGTTAGATAATAGAAAATGAGCCGCAGAGACAGAGAGGGAGAGTGAAGAAGAAAGCACGGAGAAGAGATGACAGATCGCGAGGCAGAGGTCTGCTTTTATTGGACTGTTTCTGGAAGCAACAAATGTTCCCTCAACTTTACAGGGGAAAACGCTCCCACAAAGAATTTAAAAGAGTTTAGAACAACCAAAGAAGAGAGAAGAGAGTTACTAAACTTTAAACCATAAATGTGCAGGGCTAACCTTTGAGGGGATTCCCACATTAGATCCTGTTCATTCCTGAGTGTGTTATTAAAGACAAAGGAAATGCGTAATCGACGAAAGCATGGGTCACCGAGGAGTAATTAGTCACAATAACAAAGAGTGCATTAAACAGAGTCAGGTCAGAGCCAAGGTTCACAGAGGGTTTTAGGAGGGAGACACACACCAGAAGAATGTTTCTCCACATTTTCGTTTACAAAAGGCACACTGTATAGTTTATTATATGTATTTACACGAGGTTTCAACTGCAACACATCTTAACAATTAAAAGCCAAACTGAGACACTCTTCAAACTGAGTGATTGCACATAAATGGGGAGTATTTTTACGTTACAATTTATGAGTTTACAGCTGATATAATCCAGATGGCCAGAAGGGCAACATGCAGTATGTATCATGCAAAGTTCAATTCCCAGCTTGGGGCCAAGTTACAAGAAAATACGGTACCATTTTATTATTTTAATTACACCAATTCGCTGTAAGACCCAAAGGTATTCAGTGACAACAACAAAGAGAAAGCTAAATATGTCCAAAAGAGGCAACGTTCATAGATATAGATTTATTAGAGGTATAAAACTAAAATCAGGTACAAATTTAGATACGTCTTTAGTAACTGCCTGAAATATAATTAAGAGATAGCTTAAGTTATTTCACTCTGTCTTACTATTTGCAGTCTACCACCACCTCCACTATTTAATTGAATTCTCTAGTTACACAGTAGCCACCCTAAAGTTCAGAGGTCAAGTTTGTGTTCCCCATCCTCACCTGCCCCACTCCGGCTTTCTTGCTGCAGCAGGGGTCACTTCCCTGGGGACAGGTGTGCCGCTCTGCTCGTCCGCCCTCATACAGGCCTCCTCCCCGGCTTCATGGGACAGGTGTGGGATGGAATGGCCTCAGAGCGACCTCCTCTACCTCCAGGTGGTGACTGTTCTCCTTCCATCAGCCATCTGCCAAAGCCCGAGCACAATTCATTTAAAAAAACAAATGTAATTATCAGAAGAAATTATTAAACCAACATTTGAACACAGCAAAAAGAGAGGGTAAGGTTGGTTTGAGCTGTTTTGATTTGAACCTTTTTCACACAAAGTTCCTCCATTTTCGTTTCAAACTTTATACTGTAGAACATAATTTCTACAACCATTACTGACTGTATAAACGTAATGAAAATGAAGTCGCTAAAATACACTGTGAGACCACTTTTGCAAATACAGACAGAGAAAAACAACCATGCGACCGTAGAGAGAACGAGGGTGAATGGGTTGAAGAAGTTAAAAGCAGGGACTGATGCCGCAGAACCACACAGAGAATGAGAGAGTCAGGCTGAAGCAGACGGACATGTGATCCAGCACAGCCCAGCAGCTCTTTGTTCCCCCTTGCAGCCACTGACAGACGGGACAATAGCACCGGCCAGAGTCCCTCCCCGGCCTTTCACTGCAGCCTCCCCATCTCCTGCTCCTGCGCCCCATTCATCTCCCACTCCACAAGTTTTACAGAGAAGGAACACGACCTCGGCATCGCATGTAGTTAGTTCAAAGGCGTGATTGAGTGAAGTGTTTGCAGTTTTGCCGCAAATAAATAGAGCACTTGTTAGTGGTTGCCCTGTTTTGCGGTGGGTTCACACTCGTACTTGTTGATAAAGGTTCGAGCCAATGAATTTAGTCTTGATGTAGACTTGGTTTGGTCCTGTTCTAGTCTTGGTTCAGCCCTGGTCCTGACCATGTTTAGTTCTGGGTTTAGTCAAACATTAGTGTCAGTTTAATGTGGTGTTTGTGCAAGTGGGAAGTTATCGTCTTGAGTGGATCATTGAGCTTTTATAGGAAATGCATACTCATTTCTAACCCGTTAACTTGACCAACAGAATATAAAAGGCTACACAAAATTGTTCTCATGCTAACTGTTTAAGTTTTTAACAACAACTGTCATAAAATATTAATAAATAATGGGTTTCAGAGATGAAAATTTGCCAAATGAACCTACAATTCAAAACAAAAAAAAAGTGGCATCCACAACAGAAAGGTGAAACCAAGAACAGTTCTATGTTGCACTTATCGCCTAGTTTATTGCTAAGTCCTAGTTTGTGAATGTTGTTCACTGACAATGGCAATAAAACTCATTCTGAATTGGGCTCAATGCACCTGCCAACTAAAACAGTGACTGCATCCAAGTATATAAACGTCATTAAAATCACAAATGGAATTACCGCATCTTTAAAGTAAGCGTGTCTATGTTGGCACACAGTATTGAGTCATTTGTCTTATGATTTTCTGGGCAGTTTTTTTAACCTCCTTTTCCTGAACTCTTCACCTCATGGTTGCACTTCTGACTCTTTGCTCCCCTACTCTGTGTGCACAAAGCCTCATTCACACACTGGTCCACCTGCCCTGGCCAAACACACCCCTCCAAATATTCCGGAGTAACCCAAGAGGAGACGTGACAGATTTAAGGCAAAGCAGTGTAGTTAACTTAATGCTTTAAATCGTGCATAGGGAATAGCATATAGGAGTGGAAGGCAAGGTATGGAGGGCCCCTTTCCCCCCACAAAACACACGAGACCAATCCATTGTCCGGCCAACATCCTCTGTATATGTAACAGGATGTCCCGGACAACTCCAAACTTTAGCTCCCTGCGCACCTCGCACACCCGTTCCTGTGCATTGTTTCCTAAAGCAAGAATGAGTATCGAGAAGCAGTAAATAGATGAGCGTGAAAAAACAGGGGCAGTGCTTATGTGGAGACATTGTTGAACGTGAGAGTGAGTTTGGGAGACAGAATGTGCCAGAGTAGTGCATGAAGACAAAAGGAGGGAAAAGAGGACAGGAGCGATACAGGAATGATGGAAGATAATGTAGGAAATAGGAGCCAGTGTTGGAGACTATCAGATCTGACTGAATTCAATACAGAAAACAACCCTAGCTCCATAACTAATTCTAGTACAGCATAACTGACAACTCTGCCCTGAACTAAACTGGGATGAATACACTATCAGGAATAACACATCTTACTTTTCTCTGCGCATATGGTGGTGTCTGAGAAGAGGTTTTCATTTTAATTTGAAAGATGCTTCTTGTTTTTTTTGCCACGTTTTTGTCTGTGGAGCTACTGCTTTGCTCAAATAAACTTTATATATAAAATGGAAACTGAATAATAAATAATAAAAACGTAATCTGCAAATTTAATACAACTATTAAAAGGTTAGTAATCTACATAAAAGCTATTTAGACAATACACAGTATATAAATATGCATTATTAGTAACATTTAAATCAGTTGTGAGGTACAGACACTGACATTCGCATGGACAAGTTCATGCAGCACAAAAGACACGACACAAAGTTCATCAGGCCCTCAAGCTCTATTCTCTAGTGAGTACAACTTTGATTGGATTTGAGCCAAATCTTGAGTTGATTTTTAAAAACATTATATGTGGGGCATTCTCTCATTCTCCATTATTGTACTGTGCAGAGCTTAGCTAGCCTGTTTGCGAACGGCAATTAGAGATTTATGACACTTCAACTCGCCCCACAAGAATAATTGTCCTCTGTAACTCTGTATCAGTGATAAGTGTGAGTGTATAGTGTTCCTGTTGTTTATTTTTTCTGCTTCTGTTTACTTGATTTTCTTCTTTAAGGTGTCAGGTACAAACTCAATACTTATCAGAGTGATATATGTTTATGTTTGTTAATGAACTGCAGCATTCACATTCACATTAAAATGTGTTTTGAGCTCTTACAGGTGAAAATGTCATTACTTATGCATTTTTGCCACTAACTGCTAAAATTCCGAATGTTGTGATGTTATCTACATCTGTAACCTTTTAGTGACTTTGTGTCTGTAAGTGTTTTGTTGTTTTTGTTGGGTTTTTTTGTGCTGTAAAGCGATGTAGACATGACAATGCTTGGTTCTATAAAGACAGTCATACAGGTGCCTAGAGAAATGACTGACATTCAGTTCCAGACTAACTACACTTCTATACAGTTGATATAATTTACTATCACTTCTTGTATTTCTCTTTCACTCCCTTCTCGTTAAATAAAGCTTAACTAATCAATGAAGTCTTGACTGAGCTACATGTCTCGGGTTCACAACTCCTGATAACTTGATTAGAGGAGATGACAGATTCCATGCACATTTTGGGGCTTAACAGAGCAGGGAGCATTTTAGGATACATGCCTCCGAGGGCTACTAAAATAAGACAACATAATTCGACCATGGGAACTCTTTGTGTGACTGTGTGTGCTGTGTTGTTGTGAAATTCTACAATAATTTACTGATCATTTAAAGGTGTAGCGTTTTTTTTTTTTTTTTGCGTTAGTTTTGTGTGGCTTGTCCATGTGTGTGGCCGCTCTTGTGTAGGTAACTCCTAATCCATACATAATGAACGATGTATATGATATTTCTCGGTGCGATGACAGAAGTGCTTTGCCAAGTCACTCTACTTTTGCTTTTCTTTTCACAAATTGTCATTTTGTGGACTTTTCTTATACTTTACTTCCAAAGGGGTCATTTCTCTCCTATAGCCGTGTCTAGCCCCCGCTCAGATGTACAATTTGGGCCTGGTACGTGCTGACAGCTCTAATACGGCGGTGGTCCGATGGCAGACATCTGAAAAATGTACCTGTGTAATCATGGTGCTCTTGTATATACATACATTACATGGAAAACAGTACAGAAAGCAGTATTATGTGGTTAAAGTGTCAGCAAATGCACTAGACCAAACACAGACAGTGTTGAAATCATGTGTGTTCCACAAATGTTACCTAAAAACAAAAAAGGTCTTATGACAATATGTACATGTTATTTTTGAGTAGAGCCTATATACTGTATGTAGTATGAATATAAGGTGAAAAGCTTATCATCTGAAAAACTTGAAAATCTTGAAAGACACAGAGGTGAATACTCCTCATATAACTGCTTCTTTCCCTGTAGCTATAGCTAGCTATAGATTTATCCAGTCAAAACTCAGTAAATTCCACATGTAAAATCCTTCCTGCAGTCTGCCTAAATATTATATATATATATATATATATATATATATATATATATATATATATATATATATATATATATATATATATATATATATATATATATATATATATATATATATATATATATATAACTCTTCTCTGTAGTTGTAAGGTACTCTAAAACAGTGGTTCCCAACCTTTTTTGTCTCGAGGACCCCCCAAGTTTTGTTTTGTTTTAAATTGAGTTTCAGATAAATAAATGGGTTTACTAGTTGAATATAGTCAGTTATTACTATTAAATTTATTGTTTTAATTATATTTATGGTCCAAGATATTCCAAGATGCTAAATTCAACTAACAATTTTTTTTTTTACAGATAAAAGAACATTTCATCTTCACTGAAAACCTAAAACCATTCCAAGTACCCCCTGGTAATTCCTCAAGTACCCCTTGGGGTCCCCATACCCCTGGTTGAGAAACACTGCTCTAACAGACTATTTTGCTTGAGTGTAATCGAAACTAATGTGAAGTGATGTAATATCCAGTCTTTCAGTAAGTGTCTTAGGGCAGGGCTTTAGTGTCAATTGTCACAAACAAGGGAAGATATAGCATGGCAGCGGAAACGACTGCATGTACTGGCTGTTTTGGAGTGTTTCAGTGAAACAGACACTGAGGATATCAAATACAGCCTGTCAGGAAGAACCTTTGTCTCTGGGGAAGCTTTATATTGTGAGCCTTGAATAACAGAAGAAGGGACATCCCAGCGGAAGAGTTCCTGTCAGAGTGGATTCTGTTTACATGGACACCTATAGATCTTTTTGTTTGTTTGTTTGTTTTTATCCTTTTTTCTATGTTAGTGTACCTACATGTGTTTATCATGGTTGTCTGCCCGGCGTTGTTTGTGTCAGTCTTTTAATAATACCAAATGTATTATTATAATTAGCGTTTTTTTCTGTTAAAACATTTGCACTGGTAAATTAGAAATGGTTAATGTAACCAAGTTACCAGATAACAACATCTGCAAGTATTAAGTAGTTGTTGCTTTTCTAGTCCATCTAACAGCAAAAAATCCAAAGTATTGCTATCTTCATTTAAGTCCCAGTAATGCCACTGTGCTGCTTAAATGCTCTGTGATCATGATTGGATTGTTTGGTGTGTGTAGGTACTATTTAAGGGGTGATCTTTGTCAAAAATGCATTTTGAGAAGTCAATGGATCCAAGTTGATTTATTTAAAGGATAAAACATTTTAGGAGCGTATTGTACAATGCTGTTGTTTCAAACATCTTATATGCTGAGAGAGCAAACTCAACAAAACAAAAGACGGAAAAAAGTAAAAGTAAGTAAAAAGTCTCACCTAATTCCCAAGAGGCACACAATTTGCTGTCATACTTTGCAGCAAGTCAAGACCCCCTCCAGCCTGACTGTCATAAGTTTCTGAACTCAGAACCTCAGATAGCGTCATGCGCAAGGCTCTTTACCGTATGTTATGAAAGGAAGGAAAGGGAACAGCAGGAGTAGTCATAGAGACCAAACATTGTTTAAACACTTCTGCAAAAGCGGAGCTCAATGAATATGATTATTGTCGCTTATTACAAAAACAGAATTCTTGTCCTGGTTTCCTCAACAACACCACTCTGATCAAAACATGTGTATTTTGCCCTGTGTGAACCGACTTAAAACAATTGTTCTCACATCACGACTTTGGCATGTAGCAAGTATAAAAGCTTCAAAGAGTTGTTTAAATTAGAACTGTTGTTTTCTACTCAAACAGAGGCCCAGGGTAAGAGAATGCATTAAAGCGCTGAGGTATGTAGAGCCTGCTCTCCCTAACAATGGGCCCAGAGGAGCAGCAAGCAGTTTTAATTGCTCAAGACACTCCACTCGCCGCTCCAACACTTTACACTGCCATATCTACCATTGCACTCTCATTCATCCGACTCACATTTTCCCTCCCTCTAATTCTTTGGCTTTTAGGCCTTTATCCCATCCAACCCTCCTCTGTGAAACCTGCTTACTAATTCATCTCCAGACAAATTGCCAATCAGCCGGGGACAAAGAGGAGAGGAGAAAAGAGGGAGGTTCTCAATAGGGCCGATAGCTGTTTTACTAAACTCTCCTTCACAGGGGAAGGGGGGGTTGGTGGAAAGGGTTCACATGTGCGTCTCTGGCAGGACATTTAGTATATATGGTATATATGTGTGCATGTTTGTTCATTAGGCCCCTGTGTGTCCACGTCACCCCCCACCGCCAGGGTTCAGCGTTGGTGTATGCTGAGGTTAACGACCCCGCCGTCCAATCGCATTCTCCCATCGAGGCCCCGTCGCCAGCAGCAACAGGTGGTCCGGCCAATTGGAGTCCTGCAGAGCGGAAAAGTGGAGGAAGAAAAGGAGGAGAGGATGAAGGATAGAGATTGAGAGAATGGATCGGCAAAGTACTCTTGAAAGATTATTCAAAATATATACTTTTCTTCACAACTCTATCATATTGTGGTTGAGAATAAATAATAACAATGCAAATATGATTTAAAAATGTAAACTGTCCAAAAGTGAAATAAACCCGATGCACTTCAGATATTGAAAAATAAAAAATATTTCAAAAACGCAAAATGAAGTATCAATATCATTGTTTTTATAGTATGTTTCTGGTCACCTGCATTTAGCACCTGTAGCTACAACTGCCTTGGGGCAAACTAACAGAGATTTGGCAACCATTATGTTCTTATGGCCATCACACGGCCACTGCAAGGTTTTTAAAATGGCTAAATACACTGGAAATATTCTGCTGTTACTTCCAGTTATTTTATAGGCCTTGTCCCCAAAAGGTCCCAAGATTTTTGGGAAAGAGACTGTAAAAAAAGATTTATCTCAACTATTGATGCAAAACGTCTTCCCCTATAACCCGAACTATGCCCATAAACTTGCCTTTGTCCATATTGGGTTATTTCTCATACAAAGATCCTGTGATAAACTACCCTAATAATTGGATCACGGCTAATGTTTAGATCAAATGTCTCATCCTCCAGACAACAGCCTGGGTGCGTCATGTTTTATTGTATGACTATTACGGCCTAATGGATTGTGATGCATTGCCTGCCCCAGTCTCCCATCTACTGAATATTGATTGAATTTGAAATGCCAAGAAAGCACTCACGATTCCAAGACTGAGACATTTTCCAACCCAGACAGTCTCCTTGGCCAGACATACAGCACAAAGTCTTTATTATAAGAAATCGCACTTGATCACTGAAAGAAACATGGGAATATTTGATCGACCACATGCTTGTAAAGAATGGGTTTTCAATTTGAGGACACATTCACTTGTTGTAAGGGATACACAGCTTGAGTTGACAATAAGTTAAATATGCATAAAACGTATATATCAAGAAGAAATACAACAATTTACAGTGCACTGGGGCATGTCAGGAGAAACACGGTTTTAAAGTAGGGTTTAGCAATAACCTCGGAGTGCAAGTTGTCCTTATCTACAACTGATGTCTCATCCAAAATATGTCTTGATATTAGTCATCAACACAGTATCAATTTTAAATCTCTAAATTAAAAAATGTTTCTAACTCCACTTCTTTTATTCTGAGGACAAGAGCACTTCTGTTCCAAACACAACACCACAATAAACCTCGGGTCTCACAATAGGAACAACTGAATGAATGAAATGAAGAGTCCATCTTGACCTGTCAGGATATATGCCATATATATCCCACCACAGCTAATAGTCCACGATGAGAAAGCAGCTACCTTCCTAACAACCTCTGGATCTCTTAAGCAGCAATTAAGCAGTTAACGCAGCCTTGAAGGAAAGACAAAGGGAGAAAGGCGGCATTAGTCTGGGCCCAGTGCCTCTGTCTTGTTAGCCACAGAGCCACTCAGGGTTCAGTGGCCGTTTGATCATTAACTTTGAGCCTAGCCAGACACACAGTAAAACCTGGCACCCACAGTCTTTTCATGTCTACTCATTCACTTTTATTGGGACTGTCATATTTGTGTACCCTGCCTGCTGTTTGCTCTGCAGGTGAACTTGTGTCTTCTTATGGTGTACAGTTATGATCCGGTTTCTCCGTGGTAAACCCCTCCTATTCCATGTACAAGCCCAAAAGAGCTATAGGAGGAGATAGTGGGGTAGAGTATCACGAATGTAAGTATTGCATTGTATTCAACACATGTCCAAAGGGGAGGAAAGGTGATTTGCCGTGGTTTTAAGTTACATACTGTATGAGAGGCAAGAAATGTGTGGAAAAACTGTTTTTTCACTTTCTTGCAAGTGTATGTTATGTGTTAAACAGTTATAAAAGAGTATGTTGATGACAGAATAATGGTAACAGCATTACTAGTAGTGTTAATAGTAATAAGAGCATTTGTAGCATGTTGTAGTGTTATTAAGTATTTGAATTAGTAAAAAAACATTTTTTTTTGTTTTTTGCTCGTTTTTTTAATGCTATTGCTGCATTTCAGATCATGTTGCAACTTTCAATGGAAAGGGTAAGTAGTACTCAGGTTTTATGCAGATTTTGGTTGTACATAGAGCGTTCAAGGTCCTGGTCCAAAATTGGTGAAATTCCTATTTGGATCTTTTTTGTTATGATACAATGTACTTAATAAGAGAAAGTGCCCTCTTGTCTCCCATCCGGAAGTATAATATCATCGCATAGTACAATCTGAAAACCACCTATAATTTTTATTTTATTTTTAACCATTATTCTACATTTATACATTTTTCTACTATACAAATACTTTTTTTTCCAAATACATCTTTGCTTTTGCCAAGTTCAAAACATAAGGAAACACAGATAGTGACAGAGGAAGCAGGCGAAGGGAAGGGGGTTTGGATCTGTTTCCTAAATGTGATTAAGGAGGAAAGCTGGCAGACAACATGAGGACACACAGACATGCGTCCACCATTAACACTTAACCAATATGTGTTTGTGTCGCCAGAACAGCAATATATGGCATGTAGCAGTCAACACTATGCCGTCCTGGCATAAACTATTGATATATTGTATGAAGCCCAATATAGTTCTTGAGTTCACCTTTATCAATCTGGGAGGAACCTTTAGTAGATTTCTAAAGCCATGATGTTTCCACTGGTTCGTTTTGGAGCGGATAGGTATAAAGTTCAAAAGTGTTACCGCTGTCCACTGAATCATACCAGCACGTTTACAGAATCCAAAGAGGACCCAGCGAGGTCTAGCTTCTTTGACTTCTTTGACTAAGGAGGGGCTACAGTGGTGGCTACACACCAAAGTGAAATTATTTAATAAAAAAATAATAATTAGGGATGCGCCGATACCATGTCGAATATTGGCGTTGATACAGAGAAATGTGCTAAATATAATATCAACTCCAAAATATCGGTTCAGCCGATATCCTGGTTGAGTCTATAAATTGATTTATTAAGATTATTTACAGGCCCTTGTTGGTCTATTTTTTAGGTTTTATTTATACAAAATTGTTCTGTAGTTAGTTGAAGGATAAAAAATAGTACAACCCATTTGGATCAGTTTTGCATTATTCTTGTTCTAAGAAAATAAATGCTATTTTTAGTTTCTGCTGAGGTATCGATTGATATCGGGGTATCGGCAGATATTTTAACCTCAAGTATCAAAATCGCCATTGGATCTGAAAAAGCTGAATCAGTGCATCCCTAATAATAATTTCTCACCAACATGTTTAACAAAATAAAGCCAACTGCTGTTTCCTGGTTAACAACACACGGCACTACCATCAAGACCAAAAAGGGTGCATAATGCATCTAATATCATCCAAACCCAATGCATTGCACAAATACATAGTACATTTGTGGCATAGAGGTATAGAGAAGTGAAATAAATTAACCTGACCACAAAACTGAACTGAACTTTACTAAACATCTATTTGTGAATTTTCTAAGATCAGCGTTAAGAGTAAAAGTATAATTCAGGTATGATTCAGATTTTAGCAGACCCCTTCCTCTGGACCCAGACCCGAGTCCCAAGCCCCGAGCCCCGAGACGCACTTACGCACCCTTAAAAGAACCCAGAGGGAAACCAGCCCGAGCGACTTGCAGAGCCAGTTGAAATGTGGCTGAAATCCTAACTACTAATGATTTGTGTTTTCTTGTAAGAATAACTTATAAATTATATGATAGTAAAAATGCATTGTAGGGAAATTTGGGACAAAAAGTCTTTGATGAAAATAATTTTGTAGATGCTCTGCTCCTTTCATTTGGGCAGCAGATGAATGGAACCATGGTCCACAACTACAGTGTTTCTGAAACGAGTTACACCCAGGACTGTACGGCAAACATTTACGTGACATTTGAAGAAAACTTTTAACTCCCAGATGTGTTCAATAAGTTCACATGTTTACCTATATGCCAAGAATCAAACTCACAGCCTCTCTGCTGAAAGGGAAAAAACTAATGCTCCTACTATTATATAAATTCCTAATGAGATTTCTGTTAATTCAGTGATTTATCTGATGCACTGAGTGAGCCTTGCTGCTTGTGTGGTCATCTACAGGGGGCCTAACAAACATCGTGTCAGCTCTTCAACCCTCACATCCAGTCTGACCTCAGATTTAAACACTTATTCTCACTTAAGTGTCTCTCTCTGACACAGGTCAAAACATTTCACTATTGCCTCGATTTGCTCCAGACTCCCTCAAGTTCATCACTGGTTCTGCTTTCTCCCAAAATAATGAGGCAGCTTACACAGGGCCTTAAAAGGTAATGACATCACTCAATTTATCCAGAGGGCCGTGCTTGTTTTAGCAGCTCTGGCCAAGAATACATTTGAGAGCTGTCATAAATGTAGTTAGAAAAACACTGGTCCAGACGCACTCGCACAAAGTCTATCGCTATTTTTCACTGGCTGTCAAAGCAAACATCCCTCACACAGAGAAGGTCGCACAGGTCACTGCCAGATTTAATGCACTTCTGTATATAGTAAGTGACTGCCTCGGATACTTTTATTAGAAAGAGCAGCTTCAATGTAGACACTCGCTTTCCAGCAATTGTACTTGACAAGTCGTTCTCACGCACAAACTCTGCGCTCGGTGCATAGAAAGGAGCCCAAATTAAGTCTGACCAGTTCATAGGGATCTGGAAACTCTTCATTTACAGACGGTGTGCAGTTCAAGTGGCTGATTGTTCGCCCGCACTCACATCTGTACAAACGAAATGAGCCATCATGAAGCGCATCAATCACAATCGGGAAAAGTAAGCCTAACAGAATGAAAGTAAATATTTAATTCAATATTGCTAATAAGAGCTATTTGAATATGTCAATTTCTCTGCATTATTTTAGTCCAAACTGCTCACCATTTTACTTTTACAACCAGCCACGCAAATACAATACATGTTGTGTTTATGCTAGCATTTATGACGGACATGTCCCAAACCACTAGACGAGACTTGAAGGGGGGTTTCCTCAAAGTTTACTCAATGAGGACTCAGGAAACCAAGCCTTTCCGATACGCACACCCAGCAGGGAAATACAATTCTTACAACCATTCTTAGACAATGTGCCTGCTTTTGCCATATGCATTCATCTTCTTTTTATCATAACCATCACCATATGTGGCACTTTCGGCACATTCCTGCACCATGGCCTAATTAATGTGTAAGAAAGCACAGAGCCGCAGTAAAGTTGGTTATTATTTTGCGGTTGGGTGTGCACCAGCTTGTAAAAGTATGTGTGATAGTGTGTGTGTTGTGTGTGTGTGTTGGGGGAAATGGGCTAATTTGTCTGTGTATCCTGACCATGTTCATACACGCTGCTGCCGCTAAGCTAATGAGGAACACATTTTGGGCACTTATTACTTCCACATGGACAGGAGCCGCGGTGCACAGGGAGAGTAAGGGATTTTTTTTTAATGGAATACAAACAAAACGTTTTCACATTCAGTGCACTTTGTAACCTTTGGCAATTACACTTGATCTTTAGACTGGTTGTTGAGAAGATTAATTACAGATGGGGGATTAGAAACTGGGCTGCCAGAGACACAGAGGAATACAACAATTCAGCGTAAAGCAAAGTCAAATTGAGTTTGGTGTGTGTGTGCTCACACAGCCTTTAGGACTAATAAAATTTGCAAAGAAAATAATTAAGCTGTGACTAGAGTGCGAAAAAAAATCCATTGATAATAATTGACACTAACTCCTCCTTTATACCAACATTTATACACGCACGTCTGCCGCAAGATATAGAATGTTAAAAGTAAAACTAATCTCGAATTATCGAAATATCTAGTATCAATTCACATGAATCCAACAAACTGGACCATTCCTGAATGGTCTTTATCTATATCAAAACTAGTACAAGTCCACATTTTTGAGAAAATATTAATAATATATTGGTATTGAAATCGATATCAAGTGTCAAGCTTTCCCCTAAATCAAAATCAAGTTTGAAATGTTAGTTTTAACAAAATCCAACCATGGGTTTCTGTTGGTTAATTCACCTGTCAATCACACCAATAGTAAAGACAGTGTTGCTCTGTGGCTGAGTGGATAGCACATATACCCCAGGTTGCAGCTGATAGCAACATCATGAGTTTGATTCCAGCTTTGACAATTTGCTGAATGTCCATCGATTTCTCATCCCCATTTAAAACTCCAGTGTCTGTTATGTCCGGAAAGCTCACAGGCCAAAGTAAAAAAGAAAAGAAAAAGGAAAATGTGAGGACAAGATAAAGTTCTGGACTATTCACCTTATTCCGAAGTTGCAGTGGGCGCCGCCATCTTTTTCCGTTGTAGTTTTCAGGGAGCTGGCGAGCTCAACAGAAAATAAGTTCTACATGGACTAAAAAGCCGTTTTCAGGCCGCCCTGGAAATCGGTGTGTTACTGACTTGTTTTTGCTCGTGTACATTAAACATTTTACACAAAGCAATCTAATTTTGTTCTATAATGTTTTAGAGACTTTTCCCCCGATCGCCATTTGTATGTACATAGTTAGCGTCAAACCAGAAGTCCATTTACTACCAGAGTGTGGATCATAAACATAAAAAGAGGCAAAAGTGGGCGGGGCAGAATAAGGTGAATATACCTTTGCAAAGTAGAGTGAAAGTCGAGGGCGTCCAAGGCAATTTACTTGATAAACGCGCAATGTGTGGGGCAGACCACATCGTCATGAGTTCAAATTCAGCTCTGATTATTTGCAGCATGTTATTCCCCGGTCTCATCCACGTTTCACGCTGCACTGTCCTGTCCTCTCCATTAAAGCCTACAGGCGTAAATAAATAAATACAGTATAGTTTGTGTGTTTCGGTTGACAACCCTCACAGATAACATTTTCTGTTAAAATAAATAAAGTTTGATTGCTGATTCTCTCAGGCAGTGTAAACCAATACACTGTATGTCAACAAGAGTGTCTTTGTTTGTTTACTAAAATAAGGAAATGTGAGTGGAAAAATAGGAGGTTTATTGCACGTTAAGCAGCCAGGAACAGTTTTATAGTGCTGTAATGACAGAGGGGTGCTGCCTGTCCTGCTGTGGCCCCTGGTGTGGCTCCACCGGACATGGGGCCAGTGCTGCTGATTCCAACATACAGTAGAATATAAAACACATGTATCTCATAGCCCATTCATCTGTTCCTCATCTGCTGACAAATGTTCGGCTGCTTCCGTATTCGCCGTGTGCGCGTGTCTGTGGGTTTGTGAGCAAGACAAAGGATGATGTCCTCAAGAGGAAATTGCAGTGAGGATGGAATAAATTAATTTGTAGTCTTTCAAAACACTCAAACTTTCAAATAAACTGACATTTTGAAACACACATTTTTAGACTGTATGTCATGCTGACAGAAGCGAGTTTCACTTCCCTCATAAACTTGCTAAATCATTAAAGCTTTGGTGAACTGCTGGCACTGCGTTACACAAAGTGGAAAGCACTGCTGATTAAGGACACAAGATCACAAAATAGTCCTTAGGGATATCTATATATACTTTTTTGCCAATTTTTTGAATTCTGTGAAGATATTTAGATATAAGAAAATCATTCATTCTCTTCGACAGTGTTGTGTGACCAAATAAAAAATATGGTCAGTCTGTTTTACTTTGGGCACACATTAGTCTTATTTTAAATCCGTTTTTGTAACCATTGCTCTAAAATATTGTATTGTCAGAGTTTTCACAATATTGATACTCAATATGGTTTCAAAACCACAACGAAAATAAAATTTTCAACTAAAACATTTTCAACTAAATAGTAGTACTTAGTGTTACCATGTGTTAGTATTTATACTAGTTCTCGCAATGAAATTTCTCATTGTGTCATGTTATATTAGTTTAGAGTTTTAGTTTAGAGATTTTACTCAAATTAGTATCTAGTTTTGGTCCTGGTTTTAGTATCAGCAGACTCCAAACTTCAAACTATCTCTCAGGCTTTGGAAAGATGGGGTCGCAGTTTGGGCCCCCGTCCATCAGCGAGTCATTACAGCTCTATAATGCCCCCTCCCTCTCTCTCCATTCGCACCCCCCTCACTGCTCCCCCTGCTCCCAGCACCACTCTCCTCCTCATTCTTATGTCCCCTTCTGATTTATCCTGTTTGATTTTCCATCTCCTGTGCAGAGCTTTTGCAAAACCTTCTCCTCCCTATCTGTGTTTTCCTATCTCCTCCAGGGGAAGTGGACTGGCTGGAGGTGTGGGTCTGCACTATTTCACATGTCGCGGGGTGTTTGATTCTCCACATTCCGTCAAAGACCCCAAAAAAAGGCTTTGGCTGCTTTTATCCCTTGTCAGCATCCATGGTTTGACTTTTCTTTTTCTTACTGCTACAGCATAGAGATGGTTAAATATAAAACTTGTAAAGACGTGGAATAGAGATGTTTCCAAATACAGAAGCACATTTTACACTTCCTCGTATTATCTTAAAGTTTTATAACAACCACACAAGACACAAAAGATTTTAGGTTTTGTATTGGAAAATTGCTAATGGTAAATCGACCAGCAAAGCAGAGTGATATAAACTATTATTGTTTCTAAAAATTACTTATTGTGCTCTTTGGCAAGTTTTTCCAACATTAGATACTGCAGTCTTGATATGTGGCTTGCCCATATCCAAGCAATTGATTTACACATCACAAAGTGGTCAAATAAATAAACTTCGATGACTAATATTCTTCTCTGCATTCTTAAGACATTATTCTTGGAGCAACAACATGATAAGGTACCACATCTTTGAAATTGTTTTAGTTTCTCATGTGGAGATAGATTTGTAGCTGTGCCTGCTGGTAAAGTCTCACTATGATTCATGACCTGCTTTGACGTAAAAAAGACATGAATCTTGCCGTTTCTCCCCCAGACTTTACTCTGCCTCTCACTGAGCTGTGCCTTCAACAAATAATTAATCTGAGGAGCAGAATAACAGCCAGAATAAATATCAGTCTGGGATACTGCAGGAATTCTTTAAGGCGCTACGAGAGGAATTCAGACAACACTAGCAGACATTTATGGCCTTTAGCTTGATACGAACAAATACAGAAGATGTTTTTCTTGTGCTTGCAATCAATACAGATCTACAGTGCTGAGCTTCTATGGCACGTTGAGTTTTAATATAAAGATAACAATAAGGATTTTGAAAGTCAAGTAATTCTTGATGGACAAAAGATGGACAAGCATCAGGTGAGAAATCATGCAAAATTAATATGCAGAAAGGTGGCAGATGTAAAGTGGTAAATAAGTACTGTCTCCTCGTAGCAACAAGGTTTTTATTCATTATATCTTCTCCCCGTGTCTTGTGGATTTCCTCTGGGTACTCTATGCCCAATAGGCTACTCCTCCAGATGTCTTGACTCAGATCTGGAGAAGGGTCCCTGGTGCTTGCCCACAGATTAGTGTTGTGCAAAAGGCCATGAGGGATGAGTGAAAGACACATTTCTACAAGGAATGTGTCCTACTTTGACCTCAATAACAGCAATATAAATACTTTTTTTAATCTAGGGATTTTTATCTTTCCATTACTACGGCCCTCATCTATGGAACAGTCTGTCGGAGGACATCAGGGAGGTTGTTCAATTATTTAAGAGCGGAATCAAGACCCTGCTTTTGAGCTTTTCTTTTGATTAATATATATTAATTAATTTGTATTTATTTTAAATTAAGTTTAGGTTTAGTATTTTAAGTATCAAATTCAAGTCTTAGCTTTTACTCATTTATAGCTTTCTCCAGTGTTTCAGTGAGTCAGGAGCGGTGGTCGACTGGCGGTTGGGCCCCTGGTGGAGCTTTGGGAGCTACCTCATCCCACTTCTGGGCCCTGTACCGGTGTCCTCGCTGCGGATGACTCTCTTCTCCTCTGATGGTGCTTTCTCAACGGGTTCATTTGTACTCAGCGTCATGTGCATCTCTGCTCAGCCTCTTTATCTTTTCTTTAATTTTAATCTTATCTTTATCTTTCATTATTTTAATACACAGGGTGTTGATGAGGGTTGATGTGGTGTTGGTGGGGACAGGGTGGTTGGTTGGGTGGATTATGGGGATTGTTTTGACATGTGATCTGTACAGCACTTTGTATGAAAAGTGCTTTATAAATAAAATTTGATTGATCGATACATTCCATAAAACTTAATACCAGGCATTTAACATGCAGTTAACATGCATCCAATTAGACACCACATTCATAATTGTTAATAATACACACACAATAACAAAAAAAGTACTGCGTATGTCTATCCACTACCAGTTACGAACAGTTGCTACTGAATGTAAATGTTGAGTAGATTGTGGCTGAACTACAAGCCTCTATGCACATGCAGTCAGACTGGAGAGATGCAGTGTGGCGGTGTAATTGATAGTAGTATATGTCCCGGAGCGCGGTATGACCTCATTGGCCGCATGGTTCCTCTCAGTTTTGAAAAGGATCGGGTTCGAATCGCACCATCCCGCCACATCTTTCAGCTGCCTCAGAAAGCTATTTTCCAAAAAGCGCAGACAAGCCACAGACTCATTTGGGAGTACAATGGTGAGGCTGTTGACACATAAACACACACACACGCTTTTAGGTAAAGAAAATACATGAGCACTTACTGAGAGACATGCAGGCCTAAGTGCAGCGAATAATGCATAAGGGCGACTAGTATGTGAGTGGGCTGAGAGGTGATGACTCTGAATGTAGATATTAAAATAGAGCTGGTTACACTGGGTCAGACAGAGGCAAATTGGACTTACACTGTACACGAGAAATCAAGTTCAGTGCACAATGGTGCAGGAATGTAAAAACTAGGTTGGATGGAAGAAGGTCTTGCCCCAAAATATGTATTAAAAAGCAAAAAACAAAACTACTTCAAGGACACTCAGTAAACTCTGCCTATGTGCATCCAATTGTAAGTGTTAGCATGGAATAGAGAAATGATTTACCAAATGAACAGCTGTAGAAAAATATTCTTCTGCTGGGTTGTTTTTTACATTGTGAAAAGCAGAAATTACGACTATAAGCATAACATTCCTGGCTGCGAGTCAACAGCTGCTGATAAACGCAGGAATTTCCATATATTAAAAAAAACAATCCAATCCCTGAGCCAACTGGTTGTCTTTTTGTCATATTCATTAATTTTTCTACCGCTTGTTCCCATTGGGGGTCCTGGGTGACTGGAGTATATCCCAGTGACTTTGGGCCTTAGGCGGGTACACCCTGGACAAGGGCCAGCTCGTCACAGGCAGTGTTGGGTAAGTTATTTTGAAAAAGTAATTACTTACAGATTACTACCAGTAATTACTTTAAAAAATGTAATGAGTTACATTACTTATATTACTGCCTCAAGAAAGTAACGAAGTTACATAACTTTGGGATTACTTTATCAACTTAATCAAATATGTGATTTTACATTTTACTAATGACTATTAATCAGAGGAAAACAACAAATAAGTTGTTAAAAATTGTCTCAAAAGACATAACGTTTCCTGCAGAAGGTTTCATTCTCCTCCTTGTTAGTCTATGTAATTTAATGACATGTATTTTCAAAGTAATGTGTTACACTACTAAAGTACTAAAATTGTAATTTAATTACAGTAAGTAAAAATAACTTAGTTACACCCAGCACAGGTCACAGGGCTAACACAGAGACATGGACATGACCAGCTCATTCACTCTCACATTTATTCACCAGGGACAATTTAAAGTTGCCAATGGACCTACACATGCATGTTTTTGGACGGTGGGAGGAGGCTGGAGAACCCGGAGAAAACCCACAGTAACACAGGGAGGACATGCACACTCCACCCAGAGAGACTGTGTGATGTTGGTCTGCTACAGGATTTGAACCCCCAATCTCTGGGAAGCAAAAACTCTAACCACTTTGCCATTACGAACCCCATTTAATATATTTTTGTCATATATTATTACAATTACTGTTTTAAGGAGTTTCATTTTTGTGTTTTCTTACAAAATGTTCAGTACATAATCAGACATTTACATATTTTGGGGATTTGTGAATGTCAAATCCCCTGGTTCCCAGTGGAAAATTGAAAGAAAGTGGACATGATACAATGACTTCCCAGCAAAAGGTAAAGTCCTGATTGGACTTTTGGCCGGAGCACAGCTGGTGGTACAGTACATGCTCAGAGAAGGTAGAGGCAGCCTGCCCTCCCCACTAATCACACTTAATGATTCAAATAGGCCCGAGACATGGCTTTGAAATCAAATCCACTTACACACTCACACACAAACCCACACAAAAGACGCCCCACGGTCCCAGAGCAGGGGCTGAGGAGGCTGGAGGGAGCTGGAGGAAAGGAGACTAGGATGTAACCCAAGAAGTTTAACTTTGTCCGGTGGATGTTTCCAATCCATCAGCACTGTTCTAACTAGCTACGGCCCAGAGCACTTAATTGGTTTTAAAGGCTGCTTTCATTTATATGTTGACTTAAATGCACATGTTCTGCGGAGATGTGTAAAAAAATAAATGATAAGCTGGAAAACAATGCAGAGCATTTTTAGCTTTTCTAGCAAAGAAAAAAAGTTTCAAATATTGTTTTAAGCTACCATAAACTGGAATTCATGTAGGGTGGTTACCATGTGACCTACCCAAGTCACCCAGACTGTCTGCTGGGGGACAGAGGACAAGTATCTCTTTTTGAGCAAACCAGTGTCCCGAGTAATAAGTACTGGATTAGTGACTTGTGCTCGGTTAATTAGGAAAAGGAAGGAAGGAAGGAAGGAAGGAAGGACTTCTGCTAAGAAAGAATAATAGACAAAATAATAGACAATATATTGCATGTGAAAGGATGTTTGAGAGAGTGACTGTTTTCCTAAATCCATTTATGAATAGCCTTCCTTTTTCATAAATGACATTCCAACCCTACATTTAAAATATGTTCTGGTTTGTCCCCTACAGGCTCCTATAAAGTGACATTTCCTGACCGCTCCATACAGCAGCACAACATATCCTCTTTCAGCCCCAAACACTCTCACTCTAAAAATCCATGGTAGGCTTAGTCTTTGTAAGCTTCAAAGTACAGAGGGATCAAATAAGCAGCTACTTTCCATATTTCAAAGCATTATTGTCCTGTTCTGAGGAAGCATTATGGTGTTCACAAGGGTTTCCATGAACACAGGCCACAGGATTAGTTTTTGCAAATCTTGTACTGATTAGAAAAATGTCTAATATGGGTCAAATATTAATAAACAGAGGTGCATTATATAGTACATGTACTATAACTGTATAACTGTAATTATTTGAGTTTACTTAAAGGTGCACTATGTAACTTTAGAGGGTCCAGTACCTGTAGTTCAATGAAGTTACAGGTTATATAAGTTACTTGTTTTTCAAGGTATTTTTGAGCAATAACAGTACACGTAATGAAATTAATGAAATTAACAAAGAGCTAATTTGCACAAACAGACAGCTCTGTTGTGATAATTAGTTACCATTTTCTACATATATAACTAATGATAGTAAAGTCGAGAGGATTTGACCAGGGGATAGAATAATATTTTTATTCCAATCCAATCAATGTGGCTTTTGTAAACACTGCAAGACAAATAGTAAACTGCAAGATTCCGAGGATTTGTGATAATGGCACTTATGTCTTTTTGTAAATGAACTCAACTCAAATACAAAACAGATATGTTTATAAAAACAGTATGCACAATTTTGATTAAAATTTTATAACCATGACTTGGCAGTGTCCTTAGATACAAGTGAACTTGTCACATACATACATATACAATATAGCAACAAAACTCAGTTACTGCTATTACAATTACTACTTATACTTCTTCAATTACTTTTCTGCGACATATAAAAAATGTCTATAATTTACCAGTAATACAAAATATGCTGATCATTATGGGATGCAATGGAACACATGTGTGAAACTCCCCTTGTCACATACACATTTTCCAGATCTTGTGTTGAGTTGTGAATCACAGTGATCAGCCCAAATTGCAGTCAAACAAAATGGCTGCAGACTCACTAAACACTGTGCGGTCTGTGGCGGCGGTTGCACACAGTTAGAGAAACAAACACGAGCCACAAGCACAACCACAGCAACTCCGTGTACGTCTGTAGACATTAATGCACAATTACAGATCCATGCACCAAACAAATGGAGGTACATCGCTAACACAGTGCAAGAGCCAAAACACTCAGCTGCCAGGAAAGAGTAAGGCGAGATGGAAAATAATAGCTATTCACAGTATAAAACCTAGTCCAATAAATAGCTTGGATTGCCATCGGCCCCTTCTTTCTTCTTGTTCGGAACGTGCACTTTTATAGGTGAAATTAGTCCGCCCCGAGCCCCTGACAGCGTAATAAAACACACTGCCAGGTACAAGCGCTTATAGTGGGCCTTAGAGAGTGTGAGAGCTCAAAACTGGGGAAAAACAGCAGGCAAGGGAAAGGGGGAAGAAAATGGAGATTAAAAATGTGTGCTAACGTGGTTTCTTTTGGAAATGCAGAAAAGCAATGTGCGCAAAAAGCTGTAGAACAAAGACAAATACAAAGTTGAAGTCATTCTACCAAGGCATTGGTCTTAATCTCGAAATTGTTAATGTACCCTGACCTTAATAATAACTTAAAGCTTCGGTAGTTCAACGGGTACTGCTTTTGAGACATAAATCCTTTAAATGGCATCTCACAAGGAGGAATCATGTTTGTTTTGTGCAGTTAGACATGGTAAAACACTCAGCACCAAATGAAACAAATCATGTTTATGACCCATTACTGACCATTTCTGAATTTGTTGCATTCTTCACCTAAATCGTCACCGCAGAAATGTATACAGCTAAAGAAACTACTGAGAATGAAGCAAGAGCAGACAGAAATGACTTTTACATCTGTGGCTGCGATTCCCCCTGGACCTTCAATAACGCACATGCTCACACAGAAATGTTCCCTCCACTGAGAATTTCTCCAACCTAGGACTTTACATCCTGCAACACAAGGATTTCTTTCCCTCTCGGAAGGCAGATTCTGTGGTCCGTTGACAGCAACAGGAAAACAAGATGATGACTTGCCACTAGTGACCCCAACAGGGTCAAAGGTCAGGTACCCGGAGACACGAGCAGGAAAAAGTATAGGAATGAAGAGGATATAGCCAGGAGAGGAAAAGCTAATTATTCACAGTCTTCAGTGGGTTCATAGATTATAGATTCCCAATGTTTTAATTTTTGTACCTCTAACTTTATAGTTATAGTTGGTTATTCCAATGAACTCCTCATCCAGATAATATATAAATGTCTGGAAGGTAGGAAGTAGATGATAATTTTGTTGATTAAACTGTGGCAGGTATGGCAACTCCAACAACTAAGTATGTTAAGTCCAGTTCTTACAAAAGTAGCAGAAAAAAATGTTCAATGTAGATTGGCTTCTAGTATTCCAGTATAAATGACTCTGTGTTCCCAGCAGGCCTGAGCTCTAAATTCTCAATCTTCCCAAAGCTCCTTTACACCTGTGTAAGCCCTCTGAGAACATTAGTTATGTGTGTTATGTACTGCACTGGGCTTTTGTTTTGGAGTGAGAAATGAGAAATCAAGAAAATATTTAGAAAAATTATTTGATAGAAAAATATTAATCTTGCAGGCCAGTTAAGAACCAATCTATCCAGACATCATTTAAGGAATGAAACATGTAAATGGGTATGCAACATATCTACACAGTGTATACTCAAACTCTGTGTCATATATTTGGATTATGAAAACACACATTAAGGTTGATTAAAGTGAGATAGAGCTTTGGCAAAGTCTTGCATTTATGTTAACTGAAACATAACGTTTTAAACAGGAAACCAACTTTAAATTTTACAGGTCTTGAGTGAACAGTTAAGAGAAAACCCTTTCCCTCAAGGCAATAATAAAAAGTCAAACTAAGAAAAAGGTTTAAGTACAAGAAAAAAAAAAGTGATACAGTATCCGAATGACTTGGCGTGTACAACAGGACACATCTTGAGCATCACATCCCTCTCATTCGCTGCCCCTCCGCGCCCTACGGAGCTCTATCTCCACTCCCGTCCAGCAGACAGACAGGGACAAGTGTAATTGTGGCTTGCGGTTTTGGCTGTGCATTCAAACGGAAAAGCAGCTTGTCCACATCTCTGGCTGTGCGGCAGAGAGGTCCATTTGTCTTCAGTGTGTGCGCATGAGAAAGAGAGAGAGCGAGAGAAAGACACACACAAGAGGGGCAGAGTGATCCCGGGCGCATGTAGATTATGTCTGTCAGCCGCTGCCTGTGGTCGGGCCAGTAGTCGTGAGATATAAGGGCACGTAAACACGCACCCAGACGCACAGGCACAATTGGGCAGAGAAAGGCTGGTATGGTGAGAATGCTCCGCCGGGCGCCCACTGCTGCAACAGACTAGAATAAGACATTTGTATCGAGTATTTTCCCAGGCACACACACAGGCCATATGTTGGGTGACGTGACTGTATGGGCACAATGGGTATCAAAACCAAATACATCAGCAATTAGGCATTTAAGCTGCCCTCTCAAAGCAATGTGTGAAAACCCAAGGCAAACTTAACTGTTAAAGTTAGCTCGATTTTAATAAACAGTGTGCTGGCTCGTAGGCTTTGTTTGACAGGACAGATGTAGCGTGAAATGGGGAAAGTGAGGACAGAGACACCCGGCAAAAGGTGGAGGACGGGAAGTGAAGACATGACGCAACAGAGGTAAGTAATGGTTTTCTAAACACACATTTGTAATATTATCTCAAAAGAACTGATGTAATGTCATAACACAGGTTAAACATTACTTAAAGGGGACATATAGTGCAAAGTCAACTTAAATAAACTTTTAACCTTGTTACAACGGTGTTTCCTAATCGTTAGTTTACTCAAAGTTGTATTTTGATTGATTCAAGCATGTTTTAGTAATGCTGTATTGTCCTGCAACTGAAGCCCGAATGCTCAGAAAATTCCTTTTTTTACCTATCCCCTATCCCCTATCCCCACCCACATCCCTGTACTTATTTCCAGTATATGAAAAAATCTGAGTCCGAGTGATACAGAGTTCTAAAAATGTTTGAAGCCACTTTCCAAAAATAGAAAAAAAAAGTTTGACCCTCCTGAGGGTGTTGCACTAAATTTTCCCCTAAACTGTACATATTGACTCACACTGATGAGCTCTTGCCTCTGTTTAGGCTTCAGACAGAGGCAAAATGAGTCACTTTGTTAAAGGAGCATTATCATCAAATCTAACTTTATTTATACTGTAAATCCATTACCTGCTTGTCTGATGGAGAAGTCATTGTTTGTCTGGAATGTTCAACAACATGGCAATACAGATCTATTTTAAATTGATTCAGTTACAAGTGTACATGAATTTGTCCTTCTAGCGTCACTGTCATTGTTCTCCATGGAAACAAGAAGGTGGCGAACCTTAAAAGTTACATAGTGTACCTTTAAGTTATGTAAGAAAGAATATTTTATTACCCTTAAAACTAAAATTTAAGATACAGCTTTATTTCGACATGTAAGAATTAAGCAAAATAAAATCACAGACAATAACATATAATAACAGGCAAGAGACAAGACAGATTACAGACATTTATGTGAATTTAACAATAATCTGTCTGGAGTATTTGCAAACTTTGATGCCAAACAAACGCTGGAATTCCTCACAAGTAAATAATCCGCTCATTCATGCTAGCCTCTGAAGACCTCAGCTAATGTGGTGATGACAGACACAAGCCACTCCACTGTCAGCTGGAATCACAAGAAAGACGTCTGAGAACGTTTTGCTCAAGTTATGTTATATGATTCATTCCTCTTAATGACGTATGGCTCACAGGCGGGTGGAGCAAGACCTACAAACTGAAGCAAAGCCACCTCAACAGAAATTGCCCAGTGATATAATCCACAATCTCATTCTTAACCACTCTGACCACATCTCCCTTAATGCTTTATTTGCTAGTGTGGACTTCTATTTGTGTGTGACATTTAAGATAGAGACTGTCGTTGTTGACAAGCTGTGTAAAACAAATAATTCAATGACTACATGTGAACAAGTCCACCGTGCAACTTCTCTTGGGTCAATTTTTACAAATTTGTCTTGAATAACAGGTAAAACAATGTGAAATAGGCAGTTGTTGGTGTACAGAAGAACATGCATTTTCTAGTCTGCGTGTTAAAATTCTAATGAATTAAAAGTCACACCCATGTGCCCTGCTCCGTTTGTTTATACTCAATTTCTATTGTTTTATAACAACACTGCACATTCACACCAGCTGATATTTTGGGAAATGGAAATTTACCAGCAGTTTGCAGATCCCTAGGCACTCAAATAATCTTTGAGAGAAGATGTATGCGCCCCGTGATTTTAAATAGTACAAATTTAAAACACATGGGAAAAAAACACATCACGACACGACACGATCCAATCACATGAACTACACAAGGTTTTCAAGCACTGATAATAAAAAGAGAAATATATTCCTGATTCATTACAATGTTTGTATGCTCAAATTATGAAAAGAAAAGTTAACACCATTGTGAAATGTACCCTAGATATTTTACAGTATATTGTGTTAGTCACAATTTTTTGGATGGCATATCGACAGGTTATGCTACCTGCAGTGGGGCAATGGGTGCTAAAGGTATGGACACAAATTGTCACGAAACATGTATTGTCTATATCTGCTGTCAAATGGGCCAAGCATGTTTAATATCTTAGAAAACTATAACTACACTAATGTTCGTGGTTGCTGTGTATTCCCACGCCAGGGAGAGTGTTTACTGTTCCCCTGGAGACATGGGGGCTATTTCAGGGAGTGGAGCAACAAGATGGAGAAGAAACAGGTGCCAAGGAAGTCAGCCCCGAGCTCTACGAATAACAAACTGCACAAGAGTCAAGTACAGTGTATGACCACTGAAAAATATTGTTCTTTTTACACTTTCAGAAGTTTAAAGCCAATCTCATCTCATCAATAAACCTGACAAGGGCTTTTTCATCCATTCCTTTTTACATATCTATGTCCATCAAGCTGTCACTCTACCTTTCCACTCCACGTCTCTCTCTGAAAAACAGTGCGTCTCTTCCTTTATGTGAGAACAGTAAATCGTTCTGTCTTGGCGGACATGGGCTGCTTATGAGCACAGCTGCGCACTGGACTCTCACCATTTCAGCTGGGTCCGACAGAACATTTCCTCAGCATTGTTAAGAAACACACACCTCGTTCCAGAGTAAATCCCTCTTGCCGTTGTTTGCTCAATCCATTTTGGTGAGATGCTCTGGAAATGTCCTGCCCCATGCACGCACACATGCTCTGAATGCTGATCTAATATGTCACAGTAGACGTTCCAAGGACAAAGTCAAGCTAAAGCGCTTCCCAGAACTTGTCTGTCAAATAGCGCTCGGACTTGTCAATTATGCATGCTTTTTGCACTTGAAAAGAATTCTTCGCTCAGTGTGGAGGAAGGAACACACTGTCAAATTTGAATGACAAATATTTGGGTGCTGAATTCGCATAGTAAGGACATTTCCTGCAGGACAAAAAAATTATATATAAACATTTTGGCCACATTGTGTTTTAAGGTGTAAGCTGGGTTGTGGAAAACTTCTTGCATGCAGTCGGTGGTTGTAAAAAACAAATCATGGATCATCGCTGAAGCTTTGTTCAATTCATCTTCAATTTTTCCAGTGAATGTTTCTCTTTTATACAAAATGTCTTCATTGAATGACATACCAATCCAGAAAATGAAAACATTTTTACACAATGCAACACATATCATCCTGGCTCCTGCAGTGACAGTGCACAGTGAAAATGTTGCAAATACATCCATAAAAGTTTGATTTCTGATAAAGTTGAATGGAAAAGAATGCTATTTTTGCTTTAGTTTTGTCCAGCTGCACATGTCTTTAGTGGAAGAATCCACAGCAGTTGTAGACCCACCCAAATGCACAAGGCGATGTGTAAATCAGTTTGTGAGAAGGGTTACAACCATCCATATTATGTGGTCACTTAGTCATGGCACATTAATAAAACTCATCCGAGTGACTGGTCAGAAAGAGCTCAAACAGCTGTGTGTGAGAGCCGGGGAGAGGACTACTGCTGCAGCACGTAGACTTTAAGAGACGTTTCTCTATTAATGTTAATAATTGTCCAAGAATAAAATTATCTATATCAGGATATGTTTATTAAAACTTTATTTCAGTGTCGAAAAAACATGTAAAACAACAAGCCAAATAAAGACCTGCCTGCAGCTGATTGGTCAAAGATTCACCTGTTGTTATGACCATCAGCCTGATTTTCTGCCCTATTGCAACTACCTTTTGTCTGTTTCCATTGAACGCAACTCGTCTGTTGGATTGGACCAAATGGACAGCCCCTACATGCATCATCCTGTGTGGAAGGTTCACCACTGCTGGCACTTTGGCAGTTGGCATACTCCAAAAACCTAATTTATGACTTACATGCACAGTTGGATTTTTTGTGAATTTACATCTGTTACTCTGAGATGACTCAATTTATCCCAGCTATTGCAAATGCAGCTGTATATGATTTTGTTTTTGATTTTTCGAAGGCCAATATTTTGATCCTTCCTAACTGGACCGCTACCACCTGCTTGGGAAGTTTCTGAGAGCATTTTCTGGGTTGCCTGAGGCTGGGAGCAAAGGGGAGTGTGCAGTTACAGACGCAAAGGGTTACAGGGGTTAAATCTCACAACAAGAGGCCGATTTACAGCCACGGACAGGAACCATCCATCAGCACTGTGAGGCCTGTCACCAGACGGGACACTGAGACCGCCACCGCCCCAGGCCACGCACACACCACGCATGTGAAGAAGATGGATACACAGTCTGGTGTCCATCCATGTGAGAACAAATACACTTATATCCACCTTTTATTATATAAAAAACAGCACATATTATAAATATTGAACAGTGAAGAAATTACTCTATACCATCGCTCTACAAACTAACGTCATTAAAAACACTAATTGCGAAAGTAAACACAGGCAAAAGGCTGACTTGTATGCTGACCATTTAAAAGTTATGCATACTCACACCATTCCAAGGAGTTGGCGGGCCTATAAATACTCCACTTCAAGGACTAAGGGGATCGGGCATCACGCCATAAGATGCTATCTGGTGACCGGTACGCACTTGTCTGTCTCTCTTCTGTCGGCGAGGTACTGCTTTACACCACGGCCTGCCAAAGCTGAAAGGTTAGAATGGTTCCGTTCCCACAGTACGACCAAGTTAGCCCCGACAGGACCGCTGCCAAGCCCACATGTTTATGTGTTTATTTGGGACAGGGGCATTGCACATGCAGCGGAGTGGAGAGAAGGTTTCAAAGGACTAGAAAAAAGTAGTTGAAGTCTTAACTTAAAGAAAATGACTATATTCACCTTATTCTGGAAGTTGCCATGGGCACCAACCATCCGTTGTAATCTTCCTTCCGGTTGTATTATTTTACAGTGGGCAGGCGATTTCAACAACAAATAAGTTCTATATGAACAAAAGCTGTTATTCATTCTGCCCAGAGAATCAGTCTGTTGTTGATATGTTGGTGCATATGGACACTGAAAATTTCGCACAAATCAATCTACTTTAAATGTTATTTTAGTAGTGAGACTTTTCCCTTGTTTGAAGAAAAAGTGAAGCGCGACAAAAGTGAGTGGGGCGGAATAAGGTGAATACCTATGTTAAGCTGTGATTACATCACTTAATATCCTCTAATGTAACACTATGCGGTCCTGCCACCCCCACAGCCACAACTTACATGCTACTGCTGCTCAACTGTAACTGCAACTTGGGAGTCTTTAAGCCTTCTGCTCAAACAACTGTATCAAAACTAAATTTGGCAACAGAAAAGTTTGAAGAGAAACAATCCCAAATACGTCTTGCAAAACATTGTTTGCATAATTGACTGCTTTAAAATGTAGAAAAATCAAATCATAAACATTGTTTAAACCAAAGAAATTTTTTTTTATCATATACAAGAAGGTGGAGAGTGAATCTGATGTTCAGGTGTTTCAGCTTTAGGACACAATCTGTGTGATCTACAGTCTTTAAAAGGACAGCTAAGCCTTAGAACAGCTAAGGGTCGCAAACGTTTAATCTTTAGTATTAAGATAAATCATGTCCAAGTTAATTTAATTATTTTTTTAAAACTCCAAATTTGTGCACTAATTGCCGCTAACTCTTCCCTGCTTGTGTCGTCCGCAGAAATTATTTTGTTATGGGAGTGCCGCAGCTTTTTACACTATTATACTATTAAAACAATATCAATTCATCAACTTGGGTTTATTAAGTAATTCAGTCCTGTGATCCTAATAAATACTCCAATGCAGTTTGAGTTTGCATGTTCTCACCATGTCTGAATGGGAGGGCAATGCTCCAGCTAGGCCCCTGGAGATGGGTCTCTAGGCACTTTACTGTGGGAACCAACTGCCTCATTGGTTGAAAAGATGGGTCAAATGACAACAAAAACACAAAGGTTACGTATAAAAGTGAATGGCATCCAAAAGTGTTTCATTCTCAAAAAAATCTAACATACAACTTGACCAAAAAAAAATTACGTTGCACCCACCTTTGATTACCGCTCCACTAACTATTTTGACCATCATCACCGTACTGCAGAAAGACAGCTGGGTCATTTGATCTCAGGCCAGTGCGCATGAACTGTGTTTCCAAACGCAGAGCTCCAAAGCATTAAACCATCAAAATGTTAGTAAGAGTGGGCAATTTGGTAAGGGAAAACTACACCATCAGTCCTTTTCTGTTCTGAATCACATGAACATAGTGTGGGAGGAAAGTCTCTGCCATAGATAATTAGAAAGCCATGACTATTTTTGCTTGGCCTACAGCAGTGCAAATCGGCCCTAGTGGATCAATGCCAAGCTTATTCAAATGCAGGCTAAATGAATTATGGCAACTGGCTGCGATGCTTGATTTGTGAAATACGAAGCACAATTAGGTAACACACAGTAAATATGTTTGGCTCCTACAGTTACATGAGAGCTGATAAGGGCATACTCTGCATCAGTTTGTCAGGGAACTTGTCCGAGAGCAACCATCACTGACAGGCACGACACAGATTCCAGAGCACTCCTCTCAACATAGCGCTATCTTAATTATTACTGTATCCACCCAAGATTTTGGCAGCACACATCCACACAGGTTAAAAGGTGGTGAGAAGAAGAAGTGTTAAAATGCAGTTACCTGACGACAGAGAGCAGTGGGTTTGTTTAACATCCTGAAATGGCAATCTCCGTGCAGACAATCAGGGCAAGTTACATATCAGATCTGTGGCGACATGAGCAAGAACACATGTTTTTCAAAGCATTTTTAGCCATAAATCAAATAGCAAAACAATAGCATGTTCATGGAGACAAGCAGGTGGCAGATCCTCGACTAGAAAAGTTACATAGTGTACAGTTCTACGGGGATTAATGCTCTACCTTTTAATCCTAAATGATCAGGTTTGTGATATCAAAGCATGAAAACTTTGTAATTGTTTCTTGAAGGATCCTTGTGGCCAGAGTTGCTGTCATTGGTCTTATATTTCATAAAAATTCCAAATCCACACGTGTTCCATATCCGCAAACAAATAATAGTTCATAAGGGATTGGAAAGAATAGCGTTTTTCATCCTACTTCAGAGAGTCGAACTACTGAACTTCTAAAAAATTACTCTTTGTGCTCGCCGGTGGTGCAGTGGTTTCAGGACATTGCACATGTGGCGTCATGGGTTAAATTCCCAACCTCATGCCATTTGCCAAATGTCTGTACTCTTTCTCTTCCCATTTCACATGGAGTGGAACCAATGTACTTCAAAAAAAATTTTTTATTTGCTTAAATGTTTTTAATGAGTGGAGAAGAAGTGATCACAAAAAATCAACAAGTCCAGCATAAGGCTTTATAAAGATGATTGCGCGTTTTATTTTTGCCTTTTTATCAACTATTTCTTAAATCATTTAGTCACAAATCTGATTAGATATACTGTACGCAAATCTGTGCATTCTACAATAGATGCCTGTGTCATTACCTGAATTATAAATCAATAAGCTACTTGTTTGCTTACCACTCACTTGTTAAATGAGGGCTGTAAATATCCATGGTCAAACCACAGCTCAAGTCAATTACTATAATTACCGCTACAGTTATATGACTTTGTGGTCATTATGCATTATACTACAGCAATTACAGTGCTTGTTCCACTGCGCTCTTCAGTGCTATTCACACTCGCCCGTCAATGAAAATAAAATTCCTCACACAAATCCATTAATTGTGGTCATTTTGTGTCAAATTACATTGCTTCTGAAGTTGATGTGTGTTTTGGATACATTTCAAACCCCCCCCAATTCTTATCACACTACAGGCCAGATAAGGAGAGGCTGCAGGGCATACTCTATTGTTACAGCTTAGCGCTAATTACTGCGGGCTCTGACCCAGGGTTCAGCCACAGAGCAGTGGAGAGGAATACAGCAAAGGGCATGTGCGTGGATGTATAGTGAATGTATGTGTGTGGAGGGGGAGGGGGTGGGGTTTAGGAGGTAGAGAGGGGCTTGGGTCAATGGGTGGGAGAGGTCACCACTGCTGCCAATCAATTGTCACAGTGGATTTACCAAAAACATCACAGCGTAAGCCAGCAGGGAAAGTATATCGACATAGTGGGGTAAGCTAAATGCAGTGATGGTGGTTTACTGTCCATCTTTCTGACATAGTGGGACAAAAATGTTTATATTTAAATATGGACTGATAAAGCCTGTCCAACTCAAAAGCAGTCAATAAATGGATATTTTGAATAACAACTGAGAGTAGATCCAGCAGCTATTTGATCAATTACAATACATCTCCAAAGCCATTTTATCCATCATTTTTCTTTCTGGGTTCTCCAAAGTGAGACATTTGCTGCTTAGCATAGCGATTGGCATATTCTTTTGGTATGTCTTGTTTATGCATGCTGGCTTCGGACTTTTTGAGGCCATTGTTAAATGTTGTGATTGGTGTTGCAGAGATTTGTTATATATCTTGACAGACACATTTTAAACTATATTGCATTTGATTTCACAATTCACAATTCAGACCTCAAACCCTCTGATAAAAGTTCACTCATCAAGAGCCTGTTTATTTCTTTATCTTAGGCCCATGTGTTTGGAAACCATTGCTGGTAAATTAAACTATGATCAAGATGTGGAATAAGTGGCATGTCTTGCGTATGTTATTTCTTAAGCCAAATTACAGACAATGTTGATATTTTTACTCTGGTGGGAAATCTTTAAACCTGCCTGGCTTGCATGGCCTCTACTTTTGGATTTAGCTTTTTTTTTAACTGCACCTGGCAGCAGCTTAAACTGTCACAGAATAACACACACCTAAAGCATTTCCTCCAGATGGAATGCTCACGTTCTAATTCCCAAATAACCAAAGCAAAACTCTTCACTCTGAGTTTTATGCTGCACAAGAGAAGTCCTCCTCTCCCAGGGTGCCACAAGCAAACAAAACCTGTCCAGTATGTGCCTTCATTGCAATGCAAAACAGTTTTTCCAATGCCTCAGCATCACTTAAGGGCCCTACTTTCAATTACAATGTCAGGGCCACTTAAAGCTGACGGCTCCTTAATGCAGGGGAGTGGAACCTGTGGTGAACGTCCAGACTATTGTAAGAGACCACTTGGGAGTTTCATATAAAATTAGAACATGTGGGAACAAAAATCACACCAGCCTGCAATCGGTTTTGTTAAAGCAAAGAAAGCAGGGACACGACACAACTTTTTTTTAATCTATGAACATTAGTTTTTAATGTTTTTTGTGATCAAATTTTTATTTAAGTGGTGGGATTTGCAGTTTGTAAAATGTTGACAAATATGAAACAATAAAGCAGGTGAGGGAGATAAAGAATCTAACAGTACTGAGAGGCAGACGCAGATGTCCCGCCTACTGGCCTCGGATTGGTTAGAGAAACCTTACTCCCGCACTGGGATTGGCCAGCTCTCCTTCGGACGGACAAAACACTCTCTCCTCACAGACACAATAAAGTTTAGCGCTGGACGCTCGTAGGCAGTAGGCTCCAAGATCCCCGCTGCTTGTCGCATGTGGACGCAACGTGAAACAAGGCACGCAGGACACGCATTGGAATACAACTTCGCGTGACGTTTAAAGTGATTGAGTGGTTTTTGATGTCATTTGGACCTGATTTTTACTGTATGACTCGGAGTGGAATATTATTGTCATACCAGCGCACGGACCTTTACGCGCAGTGAGGAATACACGCTCTGCATTCCCGGGGCGACTCATATTTTGTATTTTGCGTTGACTTTAATTCAACAGGCCTTATTATTTTGTTGTGGTGACCATGCCCGGGCTAACGCTCATGCGGGCAGCCGTGCTCTCCTTCTTGTCTGCGCTGCTCTGTCCGCTCGGCGTGGTGCAGGGCTTTGGAGACGATGTTGAGGAGATGACCTGCGATCCCATCCGGATCAGCATGTGCCAGGGTCTGGGCTATAACGTGACCAAGATGCCCAACTTGGTCGGCAATGTTTTGCAGTCGGACGCTGAGCTGCAACTGACCACGTTTACGCCATTGATCCAGTACGGCTGCTCCAGTCAGCTCAAGGTAAGGTCCAAATAACAGAGCAAACCCTGTTATTAAAAGCGCAGACACACGCGCGCACGTCACTCGCACTGATTGAGGAACTTGATCCAGGACTCAAAAGGCAGGGATAAGTCGAGGCGCTCTATCTGCTATATTTGAGCGGCTGCGTGAGGCTGAAGAGCCGAGCACATGACAGGGAGCCACCAGCAATAGTTGACTAAGGCAGTTCAGACTGATGGTGCCAGTGATAACGCGAGCATGAAACCTCGTTCCCATAGCATTAACGCTATAAATGGACGGATCCAGTCTTCTGGTCTCTTCCTGTTTCTTTCCGTGAAAAAGCTCTCTGTGTATATTGACATTCTGAGTTCATGCCCCACACAGCAACAGCTGAGTCTCCAGCCCTTTCTTACTGTACTGACCCAACAATGTGCCCTCAGTGCGCGGAGACAAATGCTGCTTGTTTGCCTCATGAACCATGTAAGAAAAATGAGACCATGTCTTAGGTTCTATTTGTGGAATGACACAACTTTTGTATATGCATCTGCATCTTAAAATCAACGATGAAATGATGCACTGAAAGGCTCCGCTCAGACAGAGGGGAGCAGGGAGCAAGGAGCAACCAAAGCGCCCCGGTCCAGCTGAACGTTGTCCTGTAAGATTATCTGCCTGTCTCGGTCTCACACACGCACATGCACTCACATAGGCACGCATGCTAAAGAGGGAGGAAAGGGAAAAGGGAAACTATATCCCCTAACATTTGCTCTAATGGGAGGCTTCCTGACTGGTAACCAGAGCAGCTTTTAGCAGAGAAGTGGCAGCACTCACATTACCAACGGTCGCGCAAAATACTCTGAATGTGCTACATTACTCATGGCAGGGGCATGCTCCACTTGCACTGGGAAATAAGCCCGCACATTATGAAACTATAAGACAGACTTCTGCTTAAGAAACTTCAAGCTCAAGTTCAAGAACATACTAAAACTGTTTACTTTTGCACTTTTAACTTTCTTCATGCTTAAGAAAGTTGTGCTAAGCAGATACCAATCAAACATCCCACTTTGAGTTAAAACTGTGGAAAAGAGAAAGTTAAAGTTGTGTATTATCTTCTTCTTTTCTTCTTCCTATATCTTCTAATCACACTGTACTGTGATGATCTATTTGAACTATTTACCAAAACAAATTAAGTCATGTTGCATATTTGCCAGTGTGTTTATTTCTTAATCTTTACATCCTCCTTGGATTCATAGTTCACGTGGGCCTCGTTTAAGGCCTTATTTATGAAAGGGATTTATTGCTTTCTTACTGAATCTAGAACCAGCGCCAGAAGTACAGTGTTTCTAGTTATACTAATATTAGTTTTTATTATAATTTTAGAGTTATTATTTGAAAAAAAATATATAGTCTTGCTCTGGTCTGTAGAGTGACAAAGCTATCTATTCTGAGTATTCTATTTACATGAGAGTAGTGCAGTGATACTCTTTTGACCCTGGCTCAATTTTACACCTCGACATGCTGGCTTAACTGAGGAAAAGCGTAAAATTGTTCAAAATTGCTTTCATGACCCCTACATGCTGGAGGTAAGGCTTGTTTTTATATTAAACAAACTCAGCCTGGGCAAGAGACTTACACAGTTGCAAAATTAGAGAATAATTAAAACCCAAAACACTGTAAATTTCTTGAGATGGCCAAAAACATGGTTTGATCTGAAATCTCTCACGCAAACCAAACAGCGAGCTACAGTTTTAGCTTTAGCCATTTAGCTTGATACGTTTAGTAATAATGACATGAGCTTATCTTGGTCATGTGATGTCAGCGTTGTCACTGACGTAGTAAGAAAAAGTTATCAAATTGTACATTCAATGCCCTTTCTCTTTTCAGTTCTTCCTGTGCTCCGTCTATGTGCCCATGTGCACAGACAAAGTGCCCATTCCCATTGGTCCATGTAAAAGCATGTGTCTGTCTGTGAAGAGGAAGTGCCTGCCTGTTCTGCACGAGTTTGGCTTCATTTGGCCAGAGGTACGAGGGATTACACTTTTGTAACCTATTTTTAACTTCTTACTTGATCATAATTTTACAATAATATTTTCCTTATTAGAAATAGACAAAACTAGTTAAAAGGTGGATGACATTCTCTGCTTAATTACTATCCAAATGAGATAGAAATAGTAATATCATTAAATAAATTACATACAATTTTATTTCTGTACAGACGTTTTATAATCCGGAGCAGTTGTAAACGAGCTACACAAATAAATTGAGTGATAGTAATAGTTCATCTGTTATCATGTAACTATATGTGCTCTTTTGTGGGTCAAATGAAAAGCATATTTCCTCCTCTCCCTCAGATGCTGAACTGTAGCCTATTCCCGCCTCAGAATGACCACAACCACATGTGCATGGAGGGCCCGGGAGACGAGGACCCGCCCTACCATCCCGTACGCCACCCGCCTCACCAGGAGGAGTGTCAGGCGCTGGGGTCACTGCCCGACCAGTACATCTGGCTCAAGCAGACGGACAGCTGTGCCCTACAGTGCGGCTATGACAGCGGCCTGTATCGCAGAGGGGCCAAAGTCTTCACAGACGCCTGGATGGCCGTTTGGGCGGTGCTGTGCTTCCTCTCCACCACCCTGACCGTGCTAACATTTCTGCTGGACTCGCAGCGCTTCTCCTACCCAGAAAGACCCATCATCTTCTTGTCCATGTGCTGCAACCTCTACAGCGTGGCCTACTTGGTGAGAACTAAAATAACACATATACAATACTCAGCCATTACCTAAAAGCAATTACAATAATGGGATTGTTAAATCAAAAACGTATATTCGTGCTCCTGTAGTAAACACACTTCTGGTTTCACGAGAACCCTGTTCGTACGTAAATGGCGAACGAGAGAAAAGTCTTGCCGCTAAAACATTATGTGAAGTAGATTCATTTGTGTAAAACGTTTAATGTAATGTAAAAGTCAGCAATGCACAGATTTCCAGGGTGGCCTGAAAACGGCTTTGTAGTCCGTGTAGAACTTATTTTCTGTTGAGCTCGTCTGCCCCGTGTAAACTAATACAACGGAAAGAAGATGGTGGCGCCCACGGCAACTTGCGGAATAAGGTTAATAATTACCATGTAATTTCTCTCTACAAGCATCAACTTCCCAAAAACTCATTGGTGCAAGGGTGGCACGGAAACTGCTTGTGTCTTGCTGTACTTTACTGTAATTAAAGTGACCACCTTCCAGTTAGTGGTTGACTGGCTCTACATGTGTTTCCTCATTTCAACTAGATTAACTAGATTACTGTTGTTTTGTGCACTTTTGTGTAGGTACGACTGACACTGGGGAGGGAGCGTGTCTCCTGCGACTTAGATGCCACAGCTGTTCCTATTCTGGTGCAAGAAGGCCTGAAGAGCACTGGTTGTGCCATAGTCTTTCTCCTGCTCTACTTCTTTGGCATGGCCTCCTCACTGTGGTTAGTATCACAATGTGACACATTAAGAGCTGATACATGAAACAAACCTCACTTTTTGTTCTGTGTAGGTGGGTTATTCTGACCCTGACATGGTTTCTGGCAGCTGGACTCAAGTGGGGGCATGAAGCTATTGAAATGCACAGCTCCTACTTCCACATTGCAGCCTGGGCCATTCCAGCAGTTAAAACCATAGTGATCCTTATAATGAGACTGGTGGATGCAGACGACCTCACCGGGCTCTGTTATGTTGGAAACATGCAGCAAGAAGCACTCACTGGATTTGTTGTTGCACCACTGGCTACCTATCTGCTCATAGGTAATTCTTTTTTCTATTTGTGTAGTAATAAGCCATAAGCAATATTTCTTGAGTTGCAAGAAACACAAGGCTTCATTCTCTGCACATCTTGTGAGAATTACTCATCTTGTGATGTGTTTTTTCTGCAGGAACATTGTTTATCTGCGCTGGCCTGGTGGCCCTATTTAAGATCCGGTCCAATCTGCAAAAGGACGGTGCCAAGACGGACAAGCTGGAGCGGCTGATGGTGAAGATTGGAGTCTTTTCAGTACTTTACACGGTCCCAGCCTCAACTGTGATTGGCTGTTATCTCTACCAGCTCTCCAACTGGGCCGAGTTCAGTTCCACTCCCAGAGACTCATACATTGCTTCAGAGATGCTACGGATTTTCATGTCACTTCTGGTTGGCATCACATCGGGGATGTGGATCTGGTCAGCAAAGACTTTGCACACCTGGCAGCGCTGCTCTGCCCGGCTGCTCAGGGAGAGCAGAGCCAGCAGAGGGGGCAAGCGAGCGCCAGGTGAGGGCTGGATTAAACCAGCCAAAGGAAACGAGACAGTGGTATGAGAAAGGCACTGAATGAAGAAGAACTTTTAACCTGCTTCAGTGCTGCCAACAGCCCCGGATGATGCCATAAGACTGATGTGCAAACGCAATAAGGACATGGCAGGGGTCTAAGCCACTGGATGTTACTGCATCAAAGCAGTCTATAAGCAGACCCTCTAACGGTAGTTTAGTATGGCCTGCTGGTTAACTGAAGGGCACCGAGCCTCTACACCTGACCTGTGGTCAGTGAGAGGAAGAAGGAAAGAGTGCCGGAGAAGGGCTGAACAGGAAGTATGAGCAGAGACAGCTGTGAGCTGTAGCCCCATGTCTACCTCCACAGCCGAACACAGGCCCAGTCTGGGTCTTCTGAAGTTTCACTTTTACACTGGAGGATTCTTAGGCAGGTATTATGCAGCCGGACATTTACCCAAACCATCTGTCAAATCCCCACTCCCACTGGCCCTCAGATGCACAGGAAAGTCAACAGTAAAAAAAGAATGTGTCAAGTTTGCAGCAGTGCAATGAAGCATTTTGAACAGAATTCCCGGATGATGAAGCCAAATGTCAATATGTCACAACCAAAAACAACAAGCTTTTGAATGCCTTGTGTATGTGCATACACACATGCACTAGTGATATCTGTGACTTTGAGGAGAGTCCAGCTGTGCCTTTTATTGAGCTATAAATGTGAAAGCTTTAGGGCATCTGGGAAATGTAGGCATGTGCTTTTTACCTTAGCAGACTCAGAGAATGTCCATTAACTTCCAGCACTGAGTGCACTCACCGAGCAGCCTTGTACTGTACATACAGTGTGTTACCATGAAATCCAGGAAATGAAATTATTCCCTCTGCTCTCTTTTCAAAACACAGGCCCCAAGGCCAGCTAAGAATTAGAGGTTATTAGACAATCACTAGCCAAAAAACACAGTATAGTACGGAGCAATACAGACAGTATACCGTATAAAAACTAAACTGACCAGACAGGTCGCACAAAATATTCTGCAGTTGGATCATGTACAGTATGTAACTCCCCAATCATGCTCTGTTCAATGACAATCAAGTCTCCACTATTGTTCCTGATACGCTAAACCATGCAAGACATTTTGTCCTCTCTAAAGCAAGTTTGCCTGACAATCTGAAGTAGTATAATAGTAAACTCTTTGAATGTTAAGTAGGACTACAGAAGGGCTGCTAGTGTATTAGCAGTCACTCATATGTAGATTTTCTTATGAGACAGCCGTTTTTACACTTGACTGCATCGTCTACACAAGAATGATTGAATTGTGCGCTTGTTTCTGGACAAGCCAAACAGCAGTGTTTCTCAGACCAGTATGGCACACTTATTACATTACCAATGTCAAACAAACATTACGCTAAGTTAAAGAGAATTGAATTAGAGCACTGACCAAATCCCAAATGAGCTAATGCAGTTTGCCTTTAAAACAGTCTTAATGCTTGGCCCCATTCACTACTGAGGTTCAAGTGACATGTCTAAACAATCAGAGTTGTGCCTTCAGATACTCCACAGTGACACTGCCAATACATAATGAGAACCACTGAAAATGACTGTAAATGCTTTTGGAAGTTTGTTAATTTATCATTGTATAAATAGTACAAATTAATTTTAACTTGTCTGTTATTTAAACACTTTTGTATACATTGATGGTGAAAGAATAAAACATTTTTATCGCTAAGACAAGAAATGTGTGTTATTACAAAGAGTAATCAAGTCTATAATATAGTTTGCCATGTACATTCCTTTGTGTCACCTGAGTGTGTTAATCTTGCCACCTGTTGACCTGTAGTGGTATTACAAGCCCCTTTGAAACAATCTGTCAGGGTAGTCCATTCTAATATAAACACAACAGCAATCAGTAGTTACAGAAGTTGTTTTAAAATCAATAATGATATAAGTTACAATGATGGATGTGTATTCAACTGTAGTTCATGTCACAAAAAACAGTAATGTGTAGTTGTTGTTGTAGAAATGTAGTAGTTTGCCTTTCTGTGTAGAGTTTGCATGTTCGACCTGTTTTCCCCTCTGGATATGTACATTTTAATGGTAGTTAATATGGTCTGTAAAAGCAGTACCAAAATAGTATAGCAGAGATACACTGTGTAAAAGCAATAGTGGTGGTTAATGAAAACGAACTACTTACAATTTCTACATAATACTTACAAGTAACATTTTTAGTAACAATCTGCAGTAAATCTGCTCTCTAGACAGTTTTCTACTCGTACATCATAATGTACTGTACAACTATGTGTCAGAATTATAGCAGGCCTATTAGCACTAAACTGTTTTGAACACACAGTGGAAACCATCATTACACTGTGTAAACACTACAATTCCACCAATCACATCCCATCAATCACACCAGACACACCCCTGTGATCACTTTGAAATTATTCATGCACTTTGGTTTCGCAATTACACCTACATTACATGAAGCTGTAGTTTGCATGCAGGGCTGAAATTGCATCTCCAATCTTGGCATGTTCTCCTCAGTGCGAAGGGAGAGGAACCGGGTCCAAATCTGAGTGCGCAGCTCGGATTGCCTTCCTGTAATTTACCAAAGTGAATTGAGTGTTTGTTTAAGAGCTGACTCAAAGGCCTGAGGTAAAGGGAAAGTGACAGCATCGAACCTCTATTGTTTCCAGATGTGGAGCAAGCTGCTGCTGCTACACTGTAAACCGACATGTTCACAGGCACAAGCCACAAACTGGGTGAGACAATGCAAAACTTCAAATGGTAGACTATGGGTAAAGAATATATACAGTGAAATAAAAAAGTGCAACTGATACTGCAGTTCTTACTGCTGAGGCTATCATGATGTTGTTCTGTTACTTCCCAGAAATGTACAACTTGCTCTTATGTTACTGTCTAGAGTTAAAGTGGAAGTGAAAATTGATACAACAGCAAATGCCATCACTGGTTCTATTATAAGTTATAGTTGCAATTCTAGGTATAGTATTTACTGCTCAAGGCTTTTTGGATACTGTCAGTAATGTCAAAGTAGGTTGTTTAATCAGAATTAGACACAATAATTAATTTGAATTAAAGTTACAAACAAACATCTTTTATTACATAGGCTACTACATTGCAACTACTAGTACTGCACATTTTGTTTTATCCCAAGCTAAAATTCTGTGGCCTAATATTTATAGGAATGTATTTTCCAGACTTTTGGGAAACCCTTGTGGATAAATGTGGGTCTGTTTGTAAGTAAACTGGGAGAGAAGGAAAGTATAAAATCAGGACAGCATTCAACTGTGACAAAATATTAAAGGGGGAAAAAAAGTGGCTGAATTTCAAAACTGTAAAGATGCGTGAAGTGAAGAGGAGAGAAAATCCATCAGTGTCCAACAGGCAGCACACTGCAGCTGTTCCCTTGGCTAAATCCAAATGTGTTTCCCATAAACAGCCACTCTGGACTGTTTTGAGCAATAGTCACCCATGGGGTGACGTACCTTTGTTGAGTATGTGAAATTGTAGCTGGGACAATAGTTTCACAAAAGTCAATTCGCAATTATTTCCACAAGATGGCACTCTTTCATAAGGCGTGTTTGCAAAGATCCGCTGGCGCTGTTACAATTTCTACAACTACAACTGATAATGTAAAAAAACATAGATTTTTCAGTTTTTTAAAGCATTAATGACAACCTCATTAACAATAAATGCAATTCAACCACTGATTTGATGTTTCCCATGAAAGACAGTATAAGAAGATAACTGATTCCACAGTGCACCTAGCAGGCAGAACTTGGAACACATTAGTGGTACATAAGTGGTAGTAGGAAAGCTAAGATGTGCAGGCCATCAAAATAAATAATGACAGATTAGAATAATGACACACGCAACTAATGATTTGAACAAATAAAGGATGAATATTGAAGTTGTGTAAAAATACAAATAATCGAAATGAAAAACAATGCAAATAAAACATTAACGCTGCACTTGTGTGGTATAGTTTACTAACTATAGAGTCTTCTTCTCACGATATTACGATATGTATCTCACGGTACAATTTTTATGGATATAGTTTGAAGAGGCTGACAAAATTGTCTACTACTGTTTCCTGTCTTGACAAGCTAAGTACGAATTAAGTACGAATAATCAAATAATAATCACAATTCAAATACATAACAAATAAAAGGGGTACAAAAACAGTTACGTCTTTATGTTGTCTGCACTGAAATCGAGCAAAGGATCATGGTCAAGTTCACCTTGTTTTTTTAATCTGCTGCTGCAACAAAATAATGCACCAAAGTAAAGAAGCTTGTAATATGACATGATGTGACAGCCCACAAAATGATTGTGATACTTTTGACGATACAATCATATTTCAGTTATTGTTACCTCCATAGTTTATAACCATACTGGCTTGCATTGATAATAATAGTGTGTCTCCACAGTTTTAGATGAAGCCAGAGCGTGGGAGAAAGCCTGGGTGATTCTGTGTTATTTCAGCCCAACATTTGTCAACTTTGGAAACGTCAACCAGTCGATACCATCGCTTCATCTCTGTCTCTCTCGTCTGACTCCACAAACAGCGCAGCAGCCAAGAGGGAAAATAGAAAGCAAACAAGAGCATTGAGAGAATATGACCATGCAGGATCACAGCACAAGATGGGACATAATCAAACACATGACATGTGGTCATAAATGAGATTTCCCACCGCCAGCTTGTCGACACAAATTTGCAAAAATATTAACATGATTAATCTCAACTTGCATGTCAGATGTTGTTTCCCATTGGAGGCGCAAGTGGCTTCTCCAATGTGGCTAAATTCTAATCCCAGAAGGGGAGCAGACAGACATCGATAGTATAATAGTGATTAGTTTCAAGATCTTACATTATACTAAATGAATTGACTAATTACTAAAAAGCACATTTCAATGATTTTGCACGTAAACTATAAAAGAATTGGTTATATATTTGGCTAATCACAAAGTATCTGTATAAAATAATCAACAATTCTCACTTTAAAAAGACTCACTCAAAAAAAGAATCAAATCAGGGACAAAAAGAAATAAATTATAATCAAATCACTTGAGTAGGGCTGTTGTCAACTAAAGAAATTATTTGTCGACTACAGACATGCCCTGCTGACCTGGCAAAAGCTATCTAAACATTTCAGTATCTCTATGATCTGTCTATGTATTTTAACCCAAAACTGCACTCACTAGACCACAACGTGCAGGACTTTATGCAAATGCTACTTTATACAGAAATATACTAGGAAGCAATGTATTTGCATAAAAAGGTAGATTAAACTCATGATTCCCCAAATACTAACAGATACCAAATCTCCAGCTGGCTCACTCAATGCCTTCTTCTTTCTGCTATTATATAATATCCTTCTAAGCTAGATGAATAATTAGACTAAAACACCTACATCAACTACAGATTAATCAACTAATGGCTGACAGACCAAGCCCTGACATTGAAAGAATTCAGTTTTATTTACATTTTGCACCCCGACATTCCAAAACTTGGCTTGTTACATTCTTTCTGTTTCCTGGATTTTAAATTGACAAGGCGCAGACAGGCATCAGATCCTGGACTTTCTGTTTCTCTCTCATTAGACCTGTACCATTACACCGCCATTGCATCACTGTCACAGACATATGCAAATTGGAGAAACACACATCCACATCCACACTGGCAAATTTTAGGAATCAGATAAGGGGAGAGTCTATGACGTGACAAAATGGAGGTACGCAGAGGAGTAAGAAAACCTCAGGCTAGAATTTTATCATTTCATCTCCCATTAATTTTTACCAAGAATAAACCCCTGTTTCTTAGAAGAGAGTGAAAGAGGGCTATTTTGCGAACAGATGTTCCCAGAATCTGGTGAAAAGAGACTACTGATAAAAACCTTGAAAGATCTTCACAAATTGTACTCTATAATGATACAAAAAAAATTATCACTAACTGTTAAATGTACCTTTTAAAATGATTGCTTGTCCAAATTATGATGGGACTAGCAGCATTGGTTTGATATATTGCTATGATTCCAGCTGTGGTTACTATGATCATGTCTGGAGGCTATAGGTTTAGGATTGGGGACATTTTAAAGCCTAATTTTAACCCGTGGCACACATCCAACATGCTATTTAAACAAGTGTGTCAAGAAAGAGATTGAGTCTGGCTTTACTGGGTCATTGGGGTACAAGTTTCTATCAGATATTTCAAATTATTAAACGTCGTGAGACACTTTTTCACCAAGGTCAACCCTGCCTTAAAAGTACTGCCTTCGATTAACTATGCTGTTGGAATAATAATAAACAATAAAGAATTTAATCTATATGGAGTGCTTTACGATGTATTTTTCATTTACTCCATACTTAGTGATGTAGCCACAGCTGCCCTGGAGCAGACTGACGGAAGACATGCTGGTAATCTTCACCATCAGTCACTCACATAGCACACTTTCATACTTGGCAAGATGGGTAGAGTATCTTGCCTAACTTAGGATACAATGATAGTACACACGAGTACCAAACATGCTTCCTAGATCAGACGAGAGTGGGCATTTTCAAGGTGGTATAGCTGCAAAATGTAATAATCATTCCAGTATACCAGGAGAACTTTTGATTTTGTCAGTAATTTCAGATTAACACAGAATACAGAAGCAGTGACCTATATCTATCAAAAACATGAAAGGAAAGCTGGTAAAAAAAAATCATTATGGGCCATAGCACAAAGTTTGCCCGCCAATAGAGGTCCAGTGCTTCGCCTGATCAGTGTAGTGGACACGATTTACTTAGAGAGCTGGTATCTGTACTTTATACTCCACTACATTTTTTAACTGGATTGAAAAGTAAAGTACTTTTCTGAGAGGTATGAAACGGTGGTATGAAACGGAGGTATGAAACGGTGTGTGAAGAGTTTTAATTAAAGGCCTTGTTTTGACACAAATATAAATAAAAAGGACTAGATAAATTAAGTTATCAATTCAGTCGCTTCCTTTAAATTTGCAGAATTCTTTATCAAAACCACTAAATTTGATGCTGTGTTAAATACGTTTTACTCTAGAAATACAACTGCGACTTCAATACTTTTCCTTGAACTTGAGTGACTTTTTTACCCCTGTATCTATACTTTTACTTAAGTAACACAATTGAGTACTTCTTCCACCACTGATTGTATTAAATAGCTTGTGTAACTCTGAAGGTAAAGCATGCTATTTGGGTCTGATCATCCTATTGTGATCCACTACTTCTCTATATAATGTAGCTGTCTGCTCAAACACTCTTCGTACTGGTCAGCCTCTGTTATGCTATAAATTGAATTGCAGATTTTTTTCGCCGTATTGCCCGGCCCTACCTGAAATGTTCACAGGAGTCCACTTTTATTAGCGTAGTGGTGCGATCCAGTGCAGTGATAGCAGCTCTCATAGGTTATAGATAAAACACTCGGGCTGGGCACACTGATGGGGGATTAAGGCTGGCTCATTAATGACAAAGTGATAAGAGACCACTGGGCAGGGGCAGCGGGCACACTAGTCCCAAGACTCATCTATGATTTTGTGGTCTGATATCTGTGCTCTTCCTGCCCATGTCAGATCAACTTTGTGTGCACTTTGATGTGATTAATTGGGGAAGGTTCCATCAGATTTATTGTATTATGGATTTAGAAAGCGACCTTTGTGCAAATATTAGTTGGGTTCATTTTTCAATCATTGATATCACAATCTTCTAGTATAATCTCACATTTACTGGGCCCGCAGTGGGTAGCTGACTTTGTGTTCTTGCATCTATACAAATTATATTTTATAAAGTTCTGGGTATGCACTGTTGATGGAATCCACACTTTATAACTTATGTATGTGTTTAATACTATGTCTTGACTCTTGTGTGGAATAGTTGCTTAGTTTTATTACTTTAAAAATAATAAGAAAAAAGTTATTGTGTGGCAAATAGGGATGTAACGATATCAATTTTTGTATTAGGATTATTGTGAGAGAAATATCATGATTTTATAATTATTTACAATCATGGATACAAAGGTGAACAAAGGTGAAATACTCACTTTTCATTCACATTTTCAGAATGTTCATAAACAGCCAAATAAAAAAGCATTTGCTTCAAAAAGCTATAAATATTTTTGTTGTTGTTGTTTTGATTATATGGTGAAAAGAAATAGCCACATTTTTTTTATTATCTGCATAATCTTGTACTCTTATTTGGAAAAATTAAAGAATTCAATTAATTCATTGCAATCGCAATCTCATCTCTTTAATCATGTTAAAACCCCATAATTTGTGCCACCTTTCGCTATTCTGTTCATAGGGCTATTTTATTCATTTCTTGTCAACATGAAAAGATGAGTCCCAATAAAACACCACAGCCTGATCTGTGTCTGCTTTAGAATCACCACAGTCTCATACCCTCCAGTGTCTTCTGCCTATTCTGTCTATTATGACAATAATACCTGCCTCTGCGCCTTCATCCCTCACCTGAGCGCCACACAACTGTCAGAGGAGCAGCGGTTTGGTAGCTGCCGGGCAATACCTCTGGAAAATGATTGAGCGCTCATTTCTAGAAAGAGAGTCCTATTGAGACCACAGCACTCATTACGGCCTACCTCCGAGCAGACCTGGGGCTGTTGAGTTTGAAGCTGGCCACATTCACAACTGTGGGCTCTTTTGGCCAATACAGAGCAATAAAATGACATCAACCTGTAACTTAATAAAGCAGACATAACAGAGAGAGAGGCTTTAATGGAGGCTGTGGGCCGGTCATCTCCTCAGGTCATCTCGTTTCATCTATCCATCTCTGAAGAAGGTTTTACGATCACTTTTTGATAAGCTCATGCAGCGAAGGAAAATCCAATGATGACAGAGAACAAGCCTATTGAAGCTACTTTTAAAAGGTAAATTACCACAAATGTGACAAAATATTGTGGTGAAAATGTAGTCTAAACCTAATCAAAGCTTACTCTGCTCATAGACAAACAAACAAGTCTATCCCCGAATGAAAATGTAATCAGCAGCATCTGCTGTCGGTTATCTGGTGCATAATATGAATTGATTAAGGCATTTTAACACATCATTTGTAGTTAGTTAATCTGATTTACGATTTTCTTTACCATCTTAAAATTTAGCTAAAATAATCTGTGACGGATCAACGTTCCAGTAGCTGCTTTAAAGAGGACATGCAAATTGAGCTTTTAATCTTGTTATAACGGTGTTTCTTCATCAATAGTTGACTCAAAAATGTATTTTGATTGATACATACATGTTTGAGCACTCCTGTATTGCTCTGTATAGGCTCGAGAGCACAGAAAATTTCTGTTTATACCAACCACCAATTTCTATTTAAAAAATTAAGACTCCGAGTGTTACATGTAGGATTCTAAAGGTCATGTAAATCAGTGGTCCCCAACCTTTTTATCACCGCGGACCGGTCAACGCTTGACAATTTTACTGCGGCCCGGTAGGGGAGGGGCGTTTGTCATAATAAACGTGAATCCACTGTGTACCTGTTATTTTTCTTTCAAAATAGTCCAGGGGCTTGTCTTTTAATCCAGGGTGCTTGGTCTCTAAGTGGCAAAGCAGCTTTGAAAGCTTCATTGCCTAGCGCCATAGGATTCACGTACGATTCCTGGTATTGTCTTGTTTCTGACTCATTTTGTTGCTTGTGGGTTAAATTTTAGCTCAAATGACCGAGATGTAACCATCGGTCGGCCCAAAATTCAAGCCCGACCGGCCGAGGCCGAGCACGTACTGTCGAGCCCGAATCATTTGCTGCAAGATTCGGCCCGAACCCGACCCGGGACCGCGCGGATACTGTCCGAACCACCGGGACCGCGCGGATACTGTCCGAACCCGACCCGGGACCGCGCGGATACTGTCCGAACCCGACCTGGGTCCGCGCACGTGTAGAACCGGAGTTACGTAAACTGTGTTCCTGCAGAGTTTTATCGGCAGAATAAGCGCCTGACGGGGCTTCAAGTGTTTAGTGTTCTACCTGCACCAACGGGACGCCTCCTGTCCCAGACGCGCCTGTTCCTCCGCTGACGCCGGCCCACATGAGCTCTCTCCCTCGCTCCTTTCGTCTCTCTCTCTCCTCCTGCTGCTCTTTCTCTCTTTTTCTCTCCTCCGCTCGTGCAGCAGCCGCGCTTTCATTAAGGTCTTTTCTCACGACACATATTTTAACCACTTTATTCGAGGATGAGGAGGAAAACAACACAGCACTGGCTGCTCACGCGCTCTTTCATGTGGAGCGCATGTTACGCACGTGCCCGTCTCTGCCCCCTGGGCCGCCCAAATCAGCCCGACAGCAGAGCGGAAAATGTAGACCCGAACCCGGCCCGAATTGCGGGTCGGGTTTTGGCCAAGAATCTAAGCTCTTATGTATCCTAGACTAGAGAATCCGGTCCTTTTTCAAAATAAATCATCGCTCAGACTCTGACAATAAATTAATTATTTGTTGTGCGGCCCGGTCCAAATTGATCCACGGCCCGGTACCGGTCCGCGGCCCGGGGGTTGGGGACCACTGATGTAAATGACAATTTGCTGCTTGTTTCAGTGAAATGTCAGCGTGAAGAGGCAGGGTTCATCAGTTCTACAGTTTTGAACAGGGAGTCAATAGACCTGTTTTAATTACAAAGCAGCTTGAGATCAAAATTGCAGTTTACACCGCTTTAAGTAGTCTGATCTAAAGTTTGTCCAGTCCCAGTCGGTAACATTGGAGGCCAGTGCTACACACTTTTTTAATAATCCATGGTTCTGAACACATGGCATCAAGTCTTATTCAACCGTCCTATCAACAGCCCTGGAATCGATGGCGCCTTAAAAAAACCTTAAAAAAAAAAAAATGTGTAATACTTCAAAAATTGCATTAAAATATAACTAGTATTTTTGAGAAGTATTTTTCTTGTGTACAATTTTGGCAGTAGTACTTGGCTAATTGAGTATACTTTTAGCCATGTCACTGTACTTTTACTTGAGTACACATTTTCAGAACTCTTTCCACCAGTGCTTCTCATTCACAGAAGATTACTTCATGTTTACTTTAATTTGAAAACTCACATTTGGAATTTTGTATTTCGTTTGTTTATCCTTTATTTGTTTGTTTTTATATCGATCATTGGTTTCCTTTTGAATTAATGTTAAGTAAAAGTGTAGAAAAAGAGTTGGTGAAAGAGAATCCAACAAAGACTGCACATAATAAATAACTACAATGGCAACAGGACGTAAGATCCCACAATCCCCATAATCCTCACCTGACCAGTACCTCTGTCCGGGGCTTTTGTTCCACACACACCAAGCTCATCCTCCTTCCCTTCACTCCAATAGCCTTTCAACAGAACGCGACTCAGGGCTCTCATCCATCTTGTAGCGCTGTCTGCTGATTGGCTCCTGAGGGACAGACAGCAGGAGACAGGTGAGGCGACAGGGCAAGAGGGGCAGCTGAGCCTCAGACACACACACAGGACTAAGGCTCATTTAGGAAAACTTTCTTCCTCTTTGTCTAATCTCTCCATCTCTTTCACCTTCCCATCAGGCTGCATGCATTATTCATGAGTGTGAGCAGGCTGGGGTGTGCTCCGGGCACTGCTCTGTGACTGATTGGCTGTAGTCTGGAGGTCTAAATCCCCTTTTAGACAGGTACATGGATTAGACCGATCCCTGATATTGTAGAGATGTGTTCACTGGAGCACATCTGGGCCTCACTATTCATGTCCAGCTGTGCAGCTACCTGCGTCGTCTTGTTTGTCTCTCTGTGTCAACTGCAATTTAATCGTCAACTTTACTGAAGCATTTTATTAACACTACGTCATTATGTCCAAGCATTCTGAAATTGAAATGCATAACCGGCACTCTCTCAATTACACATATTACAATGTAAATGTTTGCTTAAAATCATTGATTTCAGTGACATCATCATGATTTTCAAATTTTCACACCAAGTATCAACTAGGATGATACTTGACTTTCAAAGTACCATCAGATTTAAATCCGGACTATATCAGGTTGAAATAGGACTAAAAATGGCTTAAATGAGATACAAAATGGCTAAGGTATTTCTAAATATTAACTGAAAAAAGAAAAAACATTAACAAATACTCAAATTGCATATTGCTGGGTTTCAGATGACATCGCAATATTCTAAAGGTTAATAATATTTAATACAGATGGGCGGCAAGTAAAATGAATGCTGCTGAAATGCAGTTGTTTGTTGTATTACAAGAAGTTAATGGGTCTAGTCACTGAAATTATCAGATTATTATTTATATATTTATTTATAGATATTTAATGGCAAAGTAAGAAGTCATGAATTTGGAAATGACAACATCACATTCTAGGTTCTGAAAACCACCAGGTGGTTTAGGCTGCCGCACATAAGCTTGGCCCTGTGCTACCTTCAACACGAGATCAACTACCGGTGACGACAACGCACTGAATGTCTCTCCCCATTCTTAATCCTACCCAATCTAGCCTCCGGGTTAAAAACTCTATTAGGAAAACACATTAAACACATAATTTGACTCTTATACTTGCTCTCGCTCTCACCTTGCCATCATCCTGTGTGCTTGCTTGTTCCGGTAGATGCCCGTGAAGCTCCGCGGCAGGATTCTGTGCCAGCCCCGGGCAGTTCATCAAAGGCACTCTGTGGGGACAGAGAGGAGACACAGAGATGAAAGTGAGCGGGCCCCTGGAGGCGTATGGCTGTGCGAGGGGCCAGATGTTTGAGTGCAGAGGGCCAAGACAGATGTGCACACAGCCTATACACTGGCATTACTAGGGGGACTCCAGGGGCCCTAATGATGTTCTCTGCTCTGTACAGCCTGTCACTGTCTTCATCTCTCCCTCTACTCCCAGAATGCTCTTTTTCTACTTCATTGCACAGACGTGAGCCGGGCAGCCAAGTATGTCCTCAAGGAAGAGTATTGTTATTTTAAAGGTTTTTGTTATTACTGTTTAAGTTACAGTACATTGGTGGATTGGGAAATTAAAGTAAACTATAATCATTTTGTCCTGTTATAATCATAGTTTTATGTGCACTCCCAAAGTTTTTGTCAAAATTGGATTATGCATAGCCATGTACATTATATCAAGAAATATTTTGGTGTATTTGAACAAAAACTAATCTCCCCAATTCATTTCTGCTAAGTGGTCAAAAGCTGCATCATACAAATAAAAAGCCACATATCAAATATTAGGAATATGATAATACCACGCAAGTATTCCACCCTCCACTGTTCTGTCCACTGCCCTCCCCCCTGTGGATGTAGACAGATGAGCGCTGGGCTGCCAGGGCTCAGGGCTGGCCTCATGTGTTTGTGCTGTTTTCCTGCATTAGCCTCGACCAGGGACACTGACTGCTGCAAATGTATCCATAAATCACACTGTGTTCCTGCGTGTGTACGCCATCACCCTGTTTACTGTGTTCGCTATAGGGACACAGCTCAGTTATTATGACAGAGTGCTGCTGTTGCTGTTGAAGAAGTCATCTAAGTTGTGGTGAGGTTCATTTGAGTTTAGCATTGTTATTAGCGAAGTCCTAAACACACCAATGACAAGGCATCTGAGAAGAATATATCAAGATATGACAAAATATTAGGGACGCACCGATACCGATGCTAGTATCGAATATTGGTCTCGAAACATCTGTTCAATCGAATATCGGCTTCAGAATATCGGTTCAGCCGATATCCTGGTTGGCTTGAAATTGACTATTTACCGGCCCTTGTTGGTCCAGAACATCTCATGATGTTTGAAGTTTTGTTTACATAAAGCTATTCTGTCGATAGCTGAAGGATAAAGAATAGTTGCACAACCAATTTGGATTCATTTTGTCATATGTTATTATTCTTTTACAAAAATAAATGCTATTTTCAGTCTCTGCAGAGGTATCGGTTGATACCGGTTATCGGTAGATACTTAAAGCCCATTTATCAATTGGTAATAGTATCAGATCTGAAAAAGCTGGCTCGTTGCATCCTTACTAAATATACTGTATATATTTGCATTACAAACTAGAAGAAGAATATATAAATATATATATATATATATATATATATATATATATATATATATATATATATATATATATATATATATATATAAATACTAATTTCATGTATTTTATTTTGTTGAGGTTCACATTCAGTGAGGTTTGGAGGAAAATATTATCACTATTGTTTGTTAAGTCTGTAGCAAGGCTGTAAAATATATTGTTTTTACTAAGATTCAAGTGAATTAAAGTGAATTCTTTGAAGATTTTAGGGCTCAGCAGCAGTTTAAAGTCAAATGACTAAAGTCTAAGTCTAAATTCTGCCTTAGTTTGGTGGGAGGGCGCCTGCAGTAAATATTCATCAGAGTTGTCATCAGGCATTATTATCTTTCAAATCATAAGTATTGTGTAATTTATGTGTATTTTGGCCCTTGTTTTAAAAATGGTTGCTAGGTAACAGTTGTGGAATTACCTCCACCCATGTCATATTTGCTGCCCATGTCCAACCAGGAAGTAACATTTCAAACATTACGAAAACTGTAAAACTGGGGACAAATAGGCAAAATGCTTAGTAATATCTTTAATATAACCACATTTATAAAATTTTTGTGAAATGTGACATCTAACCTGTCATATAGACTTTAAGTAGGAAAGTGTTTTTTTCTTGAGCGCTTATACAGTATCTACATATTTGGGGAAAAAACACGGTACCAACAATTACGACCAATTGTCACTGTGAATTACTCTCATCAAATTGCTTCTTCTGAATTGTTTTGTTTTACTTTGCCAGGGCCCCAGGTGAATTACGGTGATACACGGTGTAAAAAACATCTTGTCTCATTGTTCAAATGACTTAGTAAACACTGGGACCTTTGTCTTCCCAATAAACGATTAGCTGTGAGAGCCTGAGATGTGTGGCAGTATGTGTCATGTTACTAGCGTTGAAGCGCTAATCAGACTGCAGTGGCACAGCTCTGGAGCAACTTCATTTACTGGAGTGGATGTGGACAGGAATGTCAGCTGACTTAGCTAAATGTAAATATGGCACCAGACATTTGTAAAAGCATGCCTCAGATTTGACTTCATAGACACATTCTACACATTCTTGACTTCACCTGTCATGTGCAGAGGTAATATTATAACAGCTCTAATCCGCTTTCATTGTGGCTTGTACTATTATTTTCCATTGGACTAACTTTTTCACTTTTTAAAGATTGCATTTTTATTCCATTCTATTTTATGTTATGCAGTAGTATACAATAAATGATAGAGTTTTTAAATGTAATTACATTATTACTTAAGCATACAGAGATTTGATTCATTCAGTTGACTTTCTATTTAATGATTATTTATTTAGCTTTGGATAGACTATCAGCATGCCCCAGTGGTTCTCTCCAAACGCCCGAGGGCCACCAGCTTTATAGAGCTAAGCAGGCTCCAAGTGGTGCTGCTAAAGGGCCAGGACTGTGAATTAATGGACCATGAGTGTGTGTACGGCTGAAAGACAGGGAAAGAGGTAATTTGAGTTATAGCTCCCTGTGCTGGAATACCACACCACTGACTACAGGTCATTAGTGCGAAGAACCTAGCACACACAGACAGATAAATATTCTCCCTGGAAGTATTGCTGCAATTTATTACCTCTATTTATATCTGAGGACGATGGGAGGGGGCGAGAGAGAGAGTAGGAGGGGAGAATGAGGAAAAATTGGGGCAAAAGGTACAGGAAAAATTAAAAGGTCCAATCCATAATCACAGTATAAATAAATTATCCAAGATGCGAGATTGTGAGTAACAGATGGCAGAGAGGAAAAGAAGAATCGCCAAATAACAACAGAGAGAAGCAGTTTGGTAGGATTCTGGGACAGCTGAGATCTTATATGGCAACGAGACGACATCCCCTGTTGCCATGACAACCGCCTCAGTGGTGAGCGATGGATGCGTCCCGCGCTCGCTCGCTCACCCTCCCACACACATATTCATATACACACAACTATATCATGCCCTGCAACTCCCACACGCTGCCTGGCAACTTCCTTTTTTCATCTGTCCACCTCGATTCTACTCCAAAGTCCCACAACGTCCAACTGGAAACCACAAGTATTGTCTTTTTATTGCTTATATTAGATCATAGTACTCTAACTTGTCCATGACGCTCTTCGCTTAAAATAAAACAGTCTTTTTAAACACGCAATAGCATTTCAGTGCCAGGAGAGCTTGTTGTTTTCCGCTCTGTCCTATTGGTATGCAGTGCGTGTAGTGGTACTTTTGCACTGCTAGATAGCGCTGTAAGGCACCAAAGAGAAGCAAGGCAGGTGTCAGAGCGAATCCACAGACACTCCACAGCTACCCAGAGAGAAAGAAATTAATTCAACATTTTTGCATGTGTGAAAAAAAAACACTGCCCCCGCAACAAGCTAGCTAGAATGCACTTATTGGAATTGACAAGGCTTTTAATTATTACTATTAGAGCAAGGTCACAATACTACCGAGGTGCGTGCCGTGGAGGAGAGGGACTTTTGGCACACGGGGGAAGGGCAATGCCAAACAATTTTCCATGCGCTGTACACGGCCTGCCAAGGTGATAAGAGCCAGCAAATGTCCTGTCATCGCGCAAAGCATACATGTGCAATACAGTGGGCTTGGATAGACAGACTTGGAAGATTCATATGGTAAAACACTACTGAGAAAAAGGTGGGTGGTGGTAATTAGTTGCATTCACTCACTGCATAGATATTTTAATTGGCAAAGCAACCAAACATACTGTAGATACGCTTGAGCAAAAGGTTTTTTATGGGAAATGTGTACCACCTTTGCCCTATGCTGGAAGAAAGAATAATAAAGTTCTTAAGAGGAATTACCTTTTTTCTTCTACAATATTGTTTTATATATTCAAACTGAATTAACTTTTTCCTCTCTAACATCCTTATCCTTTTATTCAAATTGTTGCTCTATTATCATTTGTGCTACTGATAAACTACAAAGTAATAACTGATAAATGACTGTGACATTTCCAGCATTCTTTGGCAGATGAGTGGTGTGTCAGATGGAGTCTGCTTCTACGATAAGAGGTCTCATTGTTTTTGCAAATACAACTGGGAAACATTTACTATGCACATAATACATAATGCATTGTTCCTTTGCAACCACTGTCCAAGGTGCTGATTTTGTAAACAGAAAAATGGTGGCCCTGAAGGGTAAGCCACAACCAAAATCCAACAAAACTAGACAAATTGCAAAACAAAGTAGCAATTTGCAATTGGTAAAGGTGCTAACAAAATGTGAAAAACAGTGCATTATATGTAAATATGGCTACTTCGGAATAGGTTTGCTCAAATTAGGAAAACCTATAACTAGCTATAGCTATACTATACACTATTAAAAATATTATTCTGTTAAAAAATGTGAACACGTAAAGATCAAAACTCTTTACGTTTGCTAATTGTGACTATTCAAATGGCAATTTCGATTAGATAAATCTTCAGTCCTTGTGTAGAACACAGACTCATTAAAATGCTATGTCATCAGGATGTTCATAATTCTGTAACAGAGCGACCGGAGGCAAAACAATGTCGACCATAACACATTTACAATTATTAACTGACATCAGATAAAAAAAGCTAATTGTTTGAAGTTTTTATAACAAAACTTAAGCAACATTTTATGAATGACAAAATACTATTTTCTACCCTCAGAATTGCATTCAGAGCTTCGAAAAAATATAGCTCTATTGATAAAATTAAAAACTTTTGGGTCAACATTTTTGTATTTGTCCAGTAAAACAGTAAAACATTTGAATTTAGCCTTCTTTCTCTAGCATTATCTAATTTCGAAAAATAAATGATGTAAAATCCAATAGTAAATGTGTTTATCACTCATACAGTATGTGTCTGTGTTTGTGAGGTTAATCCCAATTTCTCATTCATCATGTTCCGCTTGATTTTTGCCTTGAGTTGCCTCAACTCTGAAAGTTGTTTACAAACGTATAAAAGATCTTTAGACTGCTCATTATTTGAGAGTTAAGAGTTTAGTTCTTAGACCATCAACACACTGGAAAACTAGATGTTTCTGTTTTTCCCCATGGCTTCAAGTGTCATTCATGACTGTTTTGTAACCAGTGGCCTCGAATGCTAAGACATCCACTTTGTTTTGGTGCCCAAGTACTGCATTTCTCCCAGCATGCATTGGGTGATAGACAGGAAAACAGACACTGGAGGGCTCTAGTGTACCTGACTGTTTAGAAGACAACTCGGCTGTACAGCGACTAGTGGGGTTTTCTCACTGGGATCTGACAGTGCTAATCTCCGAGCCACTGTGGCACTTTACTCACCAATACAAAGTGTCACTAGGATGATGAGGACACTGTGGGACACAATTTGGGACCATGCAGGAGGATGTTGGCAGGTTTGTGCAGGCAGGGATCCAAAGCACATCAAGCTGAAGCTCTGGAAAAGAGGTTGGTATCATTCACATTTTGACATGCACAGACTATATACAATGTCTGTAAATAAGAGATATTTCAGAACAAAAATAAACAGATTGATGTACTGAGACAAAGAGAGATACTTAAAATTGTATATGTATTCCAAAAGATGTATATAGATGTATACAGATTCCAATATTGGTGATGTCGTATGTTTTTCTATATATTGATATCAGTATATTTGGCACCAATATTTTATCTACAATTAGAGTTGAAAAAATATGTATTAACATACAAAAAAATAAAATCAAGTTAAAAGTTAATGTGTGAACATTTTGAATCTTAATATCAATATCTGCAAATATCGGATATCGGCTCGGAATAATCCATTTCAGACCAATTCGAATTTAATTTATTAGTAATACTATTTACAAGTGTGACATAGTTTAAAGTCCCAGTGCAACACTTTTTGTACTTTATAAATATGTAAATGTTCAGAAAAATGTGTACATGTTGCATCTGTGTGACTGTGTTTACTTTGCTGACCCTTTCACAATTTTCTTTGATACATTACAATTTTTGGCCACTTTCCACCACTGCAAATCCACGAGAAGCTGGAGGTGTCTCGTGGTATTTTGTTTGTGGGAGCACTACTTTCTGTACTAGAGACAGACTGTGGGCTTGAATGTGCTGGTTTATATAAGAGTCCATTGCGGACAGTCAATGCTCTCTGGAGACCTTTTCCGCCCACTACTTTGGCATCCAGCTTTTTCCTGTGCACTACACTCAACTGTAGTGGGCAGCATGTAATAGAACAGAAATGCAGTTGATCCTGGCCCATTGCACTTTGCAGAACATAACAAATTACCAGACAGTGCTACTAAACAACTGCTTTGGTTTTAATTGTGCGCATTTAGATGCAAATTGGGAGCCTTAATGTGTTTAACTAATAGAACACCCGAAGACGTCTGCTTCATAACCAGCAGTACATTTTACAAGCTCCCCGAATGATGATTAAATTATTTTGTGACTAAATTAATCGAATACTGTTCCTAATTGGTACATAAATTACCATTTTACACAAATATAATTTGCATTGGTGTTGAATGATCTTGTAAAGACAACAGCATAATTGAAATTGTTATTACGACTGGGACAGTCTCAAGTGCATCAGGGGACAAGAGGGAACCAAAGCAGCCGGTGTCTGTGTTACATGTCCTGCGGTCTAGTATTGCAGCTCAATGCCTCTGTGGCTGAGCTGGTCGTGAACGATGAGTCACTGAGTCGGCCTCTTTGAAATTCCCCATCCATTTCAAACTCCAGCCGCTGTGGGGTCACTCCTGTATACAACACATACACAAGGAGAGATTAATACGCGTCAATGGACGCGCAGACCAACACGCACATCCATCGATCACAAGCAAGAGGTCCAGTCGCTATTTTCATTCATCCCCTGCCTCCTGTGGCTCCACATATTGATTATTTTACTTAGTGTTTAATTCTGGGCAGAAGTAAGCCTGGCGCTGCCACAACTTCCAATACCGCTCTCAATGTTTATTGACCATATAATAGCACTTTTCAACTGAGCTAAGGGTGTAAGGGTGTGTATTTCTGCTTCAGCTGTTTTATTTCCTCTGCTCATAAATGTTATTACCTACCTTCGTTCTACTTGTATAGCTGGTTGTACAAGGTATTGTTCTGAAACTTCAATTGCAATAATGAGGTTTAATTGCTGTCTTGGGTCACATCGGCATGATGGTTCCTGCCTCACAGCCAGAAGGTGCCATGTTCAATATGGGTATCCTTCTGTAAGGATTTGGAGTTTAATCTTAACTTATTTTATGAAAAAAATGTAAAATAAATTTGTTTTTTCTTATTTATTTATTTTTTCATTGAAGCCCCACCACATAAGTTTCAACAAATTTCAACCTAAACTAGACTAAGACTAGACCTAGACTAAATAAAGCCATTTGTTTTAATACATCCAAATCCAAAGACACACAGTACTACACTTCAAAATAAAGAAAGAGACTTGACCAAACCACCACAAACTGCACAGCTGAGAGAAGACAAAGAAAATGGAACACATCAACAAGATGCATTCCACTCACAAGTGGAGGAACGAGAGAGACGCTTTTTAAAATCCTTTCTCCAAACCAACTGAGAAAAAATGATTTAGGAAAGAAGGGCTCTCACAACACCAACTTATGTCCCATCTGCCATTTCTCTGAAAAAGAATATGGTAGAGCTGATGGATGAACTGACACGTGATGGAACACCTAACAATCTCTGAAGGCGTCAATCTGAAGAACAGGGGACAGTGGCAAGTTCTAACTTGCCCAGCAATGGAGCAGACAAAACCTGTCAAAAGGAAGAACAGCTTCATGGAGGCTTTGATCCAAAAAGGAAGTCCAGACCGGCTGGAGATTGTTCCAAACCAAGTATACTAACCCTCCACTTGCTTAGGCACTGAGTGGCTTCGACTTGGTTGTACATGTTTCTCCCCATGTCGGGGTGGGTTTCCTCTGGGCACTCCGGTTTCCCCCATCAACCCAAAACATGCATCATAGGTAAAATCCTACAGTTCTGACCAGGTGGAGCTCAGCATTTGGAGATGAGTCCTGACAGGTTGCTCAAGTGGTACTGAAGGGTGGGTGAAATGCAGAGGACAAATTTCCCTTCTGTTACAATAAAATGTAGCTTAACTTAAATGCAGAAAAAAAAGGACAACTCCAGATAAATGTGTTTTAACAAATGAATCATGTATACACACACGTTACTACATATAAAACTAAGAAAACTACATTGACCTATTAAATCACTATCAGACTTTTTAACCTTGCTAACACTTGGGACTTAAATCTGGGCTTTACCTTAAACCAAAACTGTGCTATTTTTGTGCAAACTAAGACACTTCTTTAAGTCTGCTGTCGCCAACGGTCAATATATTTTAAAAGGCCTGTGACATCACCTGCCTCCGTTTATAAGGTTTACCAGGTTATTTTGACTCAGGTCATTCACACAAGACCCCTGTGGTAGAAAAATAACAATAAAATACATTTTCAGAAAGACTATATACTTGCGGTTTTCATCCAGAACCAACAAACACATTTCTTATAGGGAAATGAGTCAACATTAAAGAAGTTCAACAAAGGGGTTTACCACACAAATTAATGAGGTCAGATGCATTAGTGTCAATAATGTATGAACCATAGAGAAAAAATGATGTAGAGTAATATTTGTTTCAGTACAACTTAATAACATGTAAACAGATGTGTTTCTGGTTTGCAATATGAAGATAAATTTAGAATGTATAATAAAGCTTTACATGCGGTACTTGAGCGTACATAAGCCATTTCGAAAACACTTGAGAGAAGCCCTACAGAGGTTAAAGGTCGGTGCATGCATTACCATAAATCTGCAAAAGAATAATTATAATTTCTGCCAGTGTGAGAAAATGGCAGATACTTGAAGTCACCCTGAAATCACGTGCGGCTTACTTCCTCCTTATCCTCTATGACTGAGAAGTCTTGTGATTAAACTGTTATGGTTCCTTACTCTCTCTCTCTCTCCCTCGTCTTTTCAGCTGTTGTGAATCAAGGAGAACTACAAGGACGTGGTCTGTATGTTAAACGCATCACGCTCTGAGCAGCTCGTTACCGTAGAGACGAGGATAAATCTACCAAAATCTTCTGATCATCTCTGTGATGCGTGCATAGGCAACGTGTGGGAGTGCAGAAAAAAGGTCTAGCTTCTGACATGCAGTCTCACACCAACAACAACAACAAAAGGCAATTCTCAACATAACTCCACAGTTCGATCTCTCCCCTTCTGCCCTTGTTTTCACACACAAATTGTTGCATCGATGCAGCAAATCAGAAGTAATTATCGCAATTTGGATAGTAGCACGGGCACCCTCGGCATTGTACCCTAAGCCTTTATGTGACAGAGAATAGACAGGCCTGTATGGAGCAAAAGGCATGAGCAGAGGTGAATACTGTTGTCTGTGCAAAGGGGTAATTAGGAGAAAAAGAGACGAGACAGGGATGGAAATGTTTTTGGACAAAACCGTACCTCTAATTGGAGCAAATAGTCATGGCAGGAATGTGGAATGAAGGTAGGATTCAGAGGGTTATGCGGCTGGTTATGCTGGAGTCACATGGCAGGTCGAATGCAGGTCATGAAAAAAAATCAACAAACAACAATTACTACAATCTCAACTTCACACAGTCCAAATCGGATTTTTGAGCATATTAGCAAAGGTATCGTGGAGTGGGAAAGAGTGCAGAGAGAGCTAATGCTTACAAGAACGCAGGAATGTTTGATCACAAGACTCAACTTAAGAATTAAGCTGTAAAATGTATATCTATAAAGATTATGCTACATAAAACAGGTAAGAACTATTTAAGAAAGAATAGAAACTTAATTCAGGCAGAGCAAAGGGAACACCTACCTTTTAGGGCTTAGTTTTTTGCTCACTGTGAGGGTTTTAGCCAATGGATCTATGTTTTTGTTGTCACAATTATAGTAGTTGTATTGTTTTGATGGATACTCTGTAAATGAATGTACACAACAAGCTTTAAATTCATGTTAACTTAAACTGTATTCAATAATTAAGACTAACTGTAGTTGAACCCTTTAAAATGTGACGTCATCAAAATTCCAGAATGGAGGCGACTGGAGGCAATATGATGATGACTGTACATTTTATAATGATTAGCTCATATTAGATCTAAATTCTACTGGTTTTAAGGGGTTGTGTTGGGAACAAAGCAAACATTTGAATTTCCAGGGTAGTTAGTTTGCTTTTCTACAACAAACAATGGATAAAATACAACTTTCTTGCCTTAAAATTGTATTTTAGCTTCAAAAGAATCAAATTTATGGTATAGTATTTAATATATCTCTAGATAAAACGAAAAAATATTGTGGGCTCAGTGAAATCTAGATTCTTCCTTCAACAAAAATGCAAAGAGTTTATCATAGTTTCCTAATAAATGTGTTCAAAACAGCTCTGATGTCACTCACATGTGTCTGAGTGGTTTTCATTTTCCAAAACCATCTACATTTTTCATAGTTTGTGATATTCTGAGGTTAAATCCCCTTTTCTCCAGTGAAATCACATTATGTTGCGCTTCACTGTTGTTTACAAACTCTTAAAAGACTGCATGAAATTCAACTGGCCAAAGTGGCTTAGTGAGTCGTCAAAATGAGTATAAACTATAACTAACTATTTTAAATAAGAAGAAGCTCATATAATCGGCCTACTTTGTTCATACTAAATCAATAGTCACACTGTAGTCATGTCATATTAGCATGTAACGTTAGCATAAAATTGCAAATATAAATATGCAACATCTTGACCTATTAATTTACCTGTGTAATTTGTGTTTAAATCGTCTACACCAGTTATTTTTGAGCCTAACGTTACTTGCTAAGGTTAGGCTAATGTTAATTTCACACACTAGCTACATAGAACTATAATAAAACCTGGAAGATGAATCCAAGATGGCCGTCCTGTTTATCCCTATGGAGAGTGCTCATTGGCGCATGACCCCAAAAAAGTTTCTTACTTCCGCATTTACTTCCTGATACGGCGGCTGACATCTTTGTTTTACTTCCTGAAACGATGGCTGCCATCTTTGTTTTACTTCCTGAAACGGAGGCTGCCATCTTTGTTTTAGGGCGCCATGTGACGACAATCCCCCACTTCATATAAAAACGGTAATTTTGGTGATTTTAGAAACGGTAGAAAAGAACATTTCCTTCTATTTTATTTAAATACCGATAATAATTCAGTACTGTCCGCAATTATAATTAGCAATTTTAGAAAAAGGCTGGTTCCAAGAGGCTGCAGTACCTCACATGGCCACAAATCAATCTGGGACCACAGACAGAGGGGGCGTACCTTATCCAGTTCATTTAATACATCCATGACTAGCTAGCGTTAGCACGTTAGCTTCATAAAATTGAGCTCGGGATCGTGACGTCACACCATGCGTCACACACAACATCAGTTAGCTCAATGTTAAATCAATGGAGATTTTAAGATGGTAAAAACTAAACTTAGCATTTATTCAAAAGTATTCTAACGCTGTATATTGATAAATGTATATACCACAATTGACCCAGCAGTTTTTCAGGTTCTTCCATGGATTTTTTGTTCACTTTTTTTTTTTTTTTTTTTTTTTTTACATCGTTTTGGCTCCAGTGAGGCAAGGAATCATTTAACATTTATTGGTTTGCAGAAACAAGAAGGCAGTGCTATGATGGAGCTTAAATCAAACAGGCCTCATCACTTACAGATATCATGCATAGGCTGTATTTAAAAATCTCAATGTAGCCTTTGAATATTCCTTTGACTAGTTTACTAATCGAAAAAATAATCTTTGACTAGCAGGGCTGGACGATATTGACTCAAATCTTACCGATAACGATGTTTAGATGATATTATGTCAACCCAACACTGTCCTTGATTGTCTGTATAAATAATCACAAAAGTGTAAAAATATCAACTAATTATTTGAATTTATTCTAACATTTCTTATTATCAGGTTTTTTTCCTGTAGCATTTTTGCTATAACTTAACAATATGCTCGATATTCAAATTTTGCATATCTTCAAAACAACATTCACAACATTGTCACAGTTTCGATATATTGCCCACCTCTGCTGACTTGTCGACTATATAATTAGTTGAATCCCTAATGATTATGATTAACTTTACGACCACTGTCAGTAAAAACTGTTTCTGAAGATGCATTAAATTGGACAGAAAAAACTTACAGACACAAGGTTGTCTTTATTCAAACAACAATGAAATATTATTATTATGTTATTTCAGGTCAACAAAAAGAGCCATGGGTTATTTTCTGATAAGACATCTTTTCAGAAAAGGCAACTGCTGTGCACATATAAGCTAAATAGACTAATAGCAACCAGAGCACACAATGGATCAATTCCACAACACTGTATAAAACTGTCTTCCATTCACATTATGTGCATTTGAATACAATATTGAGTGAAAACACCCAGATAAATAATATAGTATTTATTATAGAAAAATAACAAAGTTCTGACTATGGTCTTCATAGAAAGACCAACAGTATGAAACCATGATTGCGGTAGATTCATTTCGGGGGGAAAAAAACTCACAGTATGACATGTGTCATTGTGCCATGCTGTGACAGTATGATGAAGGATGAAATGGATAAATTCAATTCGATTTTGTGCTTTGCTGCAATAAATAGACACTTTGCTTTGACCTCTTGTGACCTCATGTCAACCAAAAAGCCCAAAATTCTGAGACTATTTGCAGTTACAGTACATCTAACTAATCCTACATATCTCTCTGTGACTGTGTTTCAGTTGGGCTGAAACAATAGAATAATTGCAATTAAGCAATTATTGAGATAATTGTCAACTAATACAGTAATCATTATCCAGACTATACATTGGCCCTAAAACATGTCATATGTTGAGAGAAGAGGTTTTATAACAAGGAAGATTTATTTCAACATGACACAGGAAATTTGTATATGTAGTGTTTTTTTGCGTAAATAACGCCCATACAACCACGATATCCTCAAGCAATGTCATTTTATCTGGATCTAATTTAGTAAAAATCTTCTAGTCACCGGCCTTTTGCAATCGAAACAACTAATCAAAAGATTAAATTTGACAAATAATTGTTAGTTGCAGCCTGGTTGCAGCTCTAGTCTTCAGTTGGTTAAAGGGTAGAACAAAGTATATGGACCATTTTCTCTCAACACAGCCACAGCAATTTTCACAGAGAAAAGTGCAAACTTTAGGAAATGCTCCAGAAGCTGTTTTCTTATGTAGGTTAAGTGACTCCAGCACGACCAGTGGGAACTACATTTAGGCTATCAGTCACAGCTTATATGGCTAGTGTTTCAGTAGACTTGCACTTTTTTGCTTTAAGTGAACATAATAGCATTAATGAGGCACACATTGAAGCGTGTTCAGGTGGTAGAAGGGTAAACTGTAACGTATCAAGGCAAAATGTCCTAGTCAAATAAACCCTTTGCATAATATGTGACTTTTAAGAAATCTATAGGCTATTGCTAACCAAAATGTCTTCGTTTGCGCTAGAATGACGGCATGTCATGATGAGCTGTCTCCACAATCCTGTTAAAGCCTGCCCTAGAGTTGACCTTGCATTGACAAGCACCCATCTGTACTTGTCCCCACATATATATATATATATATATATATATATATATATATATATATATATATACACACATTTGGTCTCTCCAGTCCATCTAATTTTTAAGCCCATTGGCTTCCTGTCATTCCTGACGCTGGAGCATTGGCACACTCTACTCTTCATTAAAAGCTGCCAGAGTCCATTGTTCCTCTGTGTCTTGCTGGCTGACAATAATGAGATACAAAAGGACATCCGCGTGTCGTGAGCGGTTACTGGGAGCGGAAGCAGGCTGAGCACGTTCCTCCTCTGTCCTTCTCCAGCTGAGGTGTGACCGTGTCAGGGACTTCTGACTGGAGCATGTCTTTCTCATTGGCAATGATGTGTTTCACCAAGCAGTTGGCCGCCTCATCGATGTTTATGTTTTCCTGCAAGATCAAATGGAATATTAAAAACTACAGAGTCTAAGGTGATGCAATAAATGGTTGTAAATTAGCGATGGATGAGAGAATTAATGAGGCAGAACATGTCAAAACAAGGCATTTGGCACACTAGCAGTTATTCATCCATTTGTATTGTTCAGTAACTGTTATTTATTTTCTATAGGGGCTATATCTCAAAGGGCACGATGACTGAGACTGCACGATCTTTACTTCATTGTGTAAACCTATTTCTTTCGTGTTCTTCGTTTCCTTTACCACTAAATAGTCCAATGTTTTCTAATTGAGAATTGCCTTTTTACATGCTAGTGTTGAATATAGCATATTTGGATTGGGACAAGCAAAGTCAACACACGGCAATTGCTAAAGCTTAAATTATAATAACCCCTTCTATATTACTCACTGTAAATAGAAAATGTAATTTAGGAAGAATATTGAGTGACTTGTGATGGCTTAGCAAACTAGAAAATGGTCCAAGAAGTTAGGGGAGTAATTCATATGCACACCGAACCAGCAGGGATTATAAATGTGCTGTATGCAAACACTTTGTTAATATGTGGGGTGTGAAGGAGTCGGAGCCTGCGCCTGCATATTCACTCCCAAGATCTAACAGCGTGCTCAGTAGGATGTGACACAGTACAGTCTGCAAAACCTCTAAACCCTCCGAGAACGCCGACACATGCCCAAACCCTCATCTATCACGCGTCCCCCAAGATCTATGCAGCAAGATTTGTCTTTTTCAAATAAAATACACTTTGTTTTATCAGCACAATGTCCCTCCTCTTGCTCCTTAGAGCACACAAAGCATGTCCGGTGTTGTTAAAGATAAAAGCTTTGAATAATTCTTCTGGCAGACTATTCAGCTCTGGGCTTTATTAAGGGCTCGATAGCGTCAAGTTTCATCCGGGTATATTAAGAACTCCCCTTTATATGCTTAAAGGCAACTGCGTAGTCTTTGTAGCTCTTATTACACTTAAAGACTTGAAACATTGATTTGTGCTTACAAGTCTATTTACATTAGAGGTCAGTTGCTAATATATGCAAAAACTGCTGCTGTGCATTCTTAATGATTGATTCTAGCTTTGTATCGTTCTCACAACATCTCACTTTATGCATCTCATCCAAATACTAAAAGAGCTTTGTGGTCACACCTAATAATGGTTTCAGCATTTAGCTTCCACTAATTGGTCCCATCGATGATTGGTTGTGGTTGCAGAGCTATTTTATTGCCTTAGCTCAAAGCAGAAGATTCCTGCTCCACATTAGCGGCTATAATAGGCTGTGTGGTGGAGTGTCAGCGTGTTAGTGTGTAGGTGGGTGAATCCACAGCTCATCTTGCGGTCTGGGCTTCTTTCGTCCACAATACAATAGGGAAGTTACTCTGAAATGCTGTTCTGGTCTGTGTTTACTTTCAGTGTTTATAATACCCAGTAGCAGCAGACTGTGTCTCAAGTCTTGGCAACTTTGAGCCTTAGACAGGGCGCATCTGTTACAGCGTGCAGTTAGTCACATACATTACATAGTTAGACAGTCATTCACTCGCACACTCATTCGCAACGACAGTTTATGAGTCACTATTTCAATCATGTGCTGGTCCTTGGATGGTGAAGGTGGAGTCTCCAGAAAGAACAGCAATTAATAAGTAAAACAGTAAAAAGCTCATTATTTTGGGTGATTTCTTTTTTTTACACCTGGTGCTTTGACAAAATTGGCCTTGGACCTTGTATGGCTCTAAACTACTCTTCAAATAAAATTGTGTGAGATTTAATGTCTCTAGCTTATCATTAACTCAGAGCTGTATTTTGATTGATCCATGGATGCTTGAGTAATCCTGCATTGTCCTGCATTTGAAGCTTGAATGTTCTGAAAATGTCTATTTTCACCTACCCCTTACATCCCCCACTAACCTGTACTTACTTACGATTATTCAAAAGATCTGGGTCATAAAAAATATTACATGTCTAGTGAAATGCACTTATGAAGGGGCAGCATCAGTGGACAATGGACCAGTTTCTCTGATTAAGCCTTTTTATGACAATGAACAAGAACACAAAAAAAGGATGTTATAGTTTAAAACTAAATCCAGAAAAAGCATAATGCGTTTTATTTAAAAGGTGCTATATCTGATTTTTACTGTCTTGAAAAATGTAAAAAAAAATAAAATAAAAATACAAAAAAAAGAGAGAGAATAGTTTCATTTTAAAGGTTTGCTTCAGTCCAAAGTTATTGTTCTCTTACCGAATAACTTCTGAACATCCTAAGTGTTCACCACGCTTTTCACCACTTTCAGAGACCAGAGCAGAGTTTATGTTACTATAAAGCTTACAAACATTAGCATGCTAACAGAGGAGCATGAAACTCTGTAGACAACACACAGCGGTCTCATTTTGACCCAAAGAGTGGCTTGGGGTAACAGATTTAGTTTATTTTGGTTGTTCATATCTGAGAAAAAAATCAATGCATTTTCGAACTGCATTGATTGCATCCAAAAAAAAAGATTTACTAACAAAAGAATATTTTTGAATGCATAAAAATATAATTACTCTCCTGTCTTCACCATTCCTGCTCATTATCAGTGCTGTGTGTGTCTGCATTGGCATTTCCACAGGGCTGATCAGGTGCTGCGTGTTATACAGTGGAGCTGACAGGGAGTCATGGCCCAAGGACATTTAAATGGGATGAGACGCCTGGTGATTTCCTAGTATACTTCTTTTGTATTCACAACACAACACACCCCTACAAGAATGACCCTTGCTCACCTTAGCGGAGGTCTCAAACCACCCCACGAAGCCGTTCTCCTGGCAGAACTGCTCCATCTTTATCCCATTGTTGGTTAACACATCACGGCCCTGGTCACATTTGTTTGCCAAAAGCACAGTGGCTACATGTTTCCCATTGGCAAGTGTCAGTTTGGAATCCAAGTCTTCTTTCCATTTGGTGACGGCGTCAAAGGAGGCAGGTCTGGTGACGTCAAAAACGATGAAGGCACCCATGGCTTCACGGTAGTAGACACGGGTCATGTTGCCAAACCGCTCCTGACCTACAAAAATCATATTTATATTGAATAAATTTACATGTGAATTGTAACACATTACGAAAACAAACACAGTCCAAACAGTGATTTAGATTCAATAATATAATTTTGATTTGCATTCATTAGTATGTAAGTAAGTATGTTTTGGATTTCAATATAACTTTGCACTCATCTCAAAATGAGGGCAGAGATTGCATCAGGAGATGGGACCGTTTTTTCACTCATATTACATGCATGTTTTGAATATCGACACAGACAAATACAGAGATGCATTTTGAGGAAAGGGCTGCATTCCAATATGATTTTTAACACTCAAGGACTATTTGCAATTCCTTGTATGAGAGCGGCTCTGTAATGGTAAACTGCAAATTATATAATCAAAATATATAGTCCACATGTGGGTCATTTTCTGTCATTCAATCTAGTATTACCTGATTTGATGTTACAAATGTAAGTTTATGAATACAATGTTTGGAATGTTAATAGTTCGGGTTAATCTGATACTGCTTGGTGTAGCCCTGTCATCTGTAGTAAAAATGACAGCCAAAAATAGATGGGAAAAGTCACATTTTGTTTTGGAAAAGCCAAGAAATATTGAGTCATTTATTACTTTAGTGGCATGAGAAAACTCAATGAGACAAAACAAAAATCCCCAAATGCAAATGCTGAAATGTAAAATCAAGACATGATTTTGCCAAATCTGTTCACTGCCTACAGCACCTTCATGCACATGAAGGCACCAGTCATCTTAATACAGGAGCTCAGGCCTCAAATCTGCCTCACATGAGCGGCAGACACATGACTGAATGTGCTACAGGAGGCGCAGGAGGAGAGCAGGTCCAGGCATTCTTCTGGCCCTCAGCCGACTCTCATGTGAGCCCCTTATCTCCTCCTGCAGCATCACACTCAAAAGCCCGCATTATAACTCAGCGCTGGAGCCATAGGCCATTACACCATTTGTTAGCATCATTATTACAACAGACTGCTTTGGGTATTGCGTTTTTTCCACCAAGTGTTCTAGGAATCTAGGAGCAGATGTGACTCATTCAGGCAGAGCAATGATGTGTCAAAATCACATGAAATGGACATATATTGACTACATGAAGAAAGTCAGTAAAAGAAGGGAATACATTTTTCTAATGAATCCACTAAACTTTCAACAAATATTCCACCAGGTTATATGATTGTGTACTTTTGTATAAGCAACGTCAGGTCTTTCCTAATACAGGTCAGTAAGGACACAGTTATGTATCAAGAAGCCAATTTTACAAGGTTCAGACCAGTTTAAGCAAAAATAATCAAGATGGTTTTAGACTTGTGTCTTATGATGCCACCATTGATTATACACTCCAGAAACATGTACACAAAATGTTTAATAATGTTTTACAACTTCTGTTCTTATTGAGTGTTTAGAAGCTATAATTGCAGTAATGCGTGACAAAATGATTTGAAGTGAGTAATGCCAGCTTGTCAGCTGGTGGACATGAATAACCCTTTCACCATCCCTTTAGTGAAGAAATGTCAACTGTGACCAACTGGTCACGTGCGCAGTGTTTTCAGGATACAATCATGTGTTACCCAGTGGGCCAGGGTAAAATATGTATAATCTTCGTATGATCATGAATTATATCAACTCAAATTATTTAATATACTGTAAAGGAAAGAACGTTTATAAAGTAACCATGCTTTTGCGTTGGGGGTAGAACTACTTTACACCTTTAGTCCTCAACCTGAATATTCTTCTTCAAAGTATGTAAAGAAAGGCTTTCAATGGACAAAATAGTCTTGACAGTGAGGGTAATGCAAAAAAGCGCCAACATTTGCGCAAGTCAAATTAAACACAAATAAATAAGCTCTCTCCTTGACAAAATTATACAATTTTCAACGAGTAAATGAATTAAAAGTTAGGATAGAGAGAACTTGACGCGCTGTGCGCAGAGGTTACCTGCGATGTCCCACAGCTGAAGACGCACGGTCTCTTGGTCCCAGTTGAGCACTTTGAGGGCGAAGTCCACTCCGATCGTGGCGCGATAGTTGGGGCTGAAGTTATGATGGACATACCGTTTGATGATGCTGGTCTTGCCGACACCAAGGTCCCCGATTACAAGGATCTTATAAAGATGTTCCTTATGGTTGTTCTGCATCGCGACCCGAGAGAGCGAGATCTAATCATGAAGCCTCCTTTAGCGTCTAGGACAAGGGTTTGAGGGGCCCACAGAGCAGCGCGCACAGCACAGAGCCACAGACACAGATGGTGAAGAGCCAGGGTGTACGGCCCGGCCCACACGGGGATGTGGAGCAAGACGCCTGGACCTTGTGACTCACTCAGGACTCTGTGGGGGAGTGTCGCACTGCCCTCGGTGCACCTCACAAGACAGAGTAGCACTACTACCAACTCGGTAGGTACTTGGTACAAATATTTTACGCACAAATGTAAACTATAAACACACCAACAAACCACACTTTTGAGTTTTAGATTTAATCACATTTTATTTCCATTTGTCGAAAAATAGTGCAAACTTTTACATTTAATTCAACTAAAACAGTTAAACGAAGGCTCCATTTAAAAGAATCACAAAACATTTACATGATGTCGTTATCAAATATTCCCTGTAAAAAACCTTTAGAAGGCATCAGATGCTCCCTGACATATGCATAAGAGCACTTATTTAAAATCAAATTGATGCTTCCCTGAGAATAAAGAACATACATCAATTGCATCAGTAACAAATGATCTGGTCTTGAATTTGCAATATTATGTAGTTAAGAATTTCAAGATAAAGAGACCAAACTCAACCAATTATCTAAATAGTGTAAGTAACTAACCTGAACCATTCCCTAAATCTGGCATATGAGCTCATATACCTGTAATACACAAGCTGTCTTTATCACATTCAGTATTTAGCTTGAAGTGTCCCTTTGTATGTCCCTTATTATCAGTAAAATTAGAACCAAGTCACAACAATGCAAACAAAGTGATAATGATTTCAAATCTTCCTGAAGGCAATTTGATTTTCCCTTTTAGTTCCTAAACTACAGTTTGGGAATGGGATTGGCTGCTACAGCAATGCTCTCAATGGAGCACTCGTCACTCCCCCTGCGGATGCGGAAGTAGCCCTCCTCTCCCCAGCCGGTGCCCCAGCTATTCTTGACAATCCAGTACTTCTGCCCAGTCATGTGACAGCGGCCATAACCCACCAGAAGCACGGCGTGGTTGGTCAGCTCGAAAGGATTGACGGTATCTGTGAGACCAGTGTGGTGGTAGATGCCCTCCTTGTAGTGCATGAAGTCAGGATACACCTTGAGGAAAATATTAACTAATTTAAATCTAAATTAAATGACATAAAATGCAAGCCAACTTTTAGAGGTACAAAAGTCTTACTAAAGGACACAAGGACATCAGTATGCAAGTAGAAAGAATTAAGAAGCCCAACATGGCACAAATGAAACCTTTTGATGGAGTGAAACATCGGAATTTAAATTTACCTCAAAAGCCACACCCATGGGTCCATTCTTGACGAGCTCCACCATCATGGCTGCTTCACTGCATCCACCATAAAATCCACCGACATAGTTGTATTGTGCAGCGTAAGTGCGGCCGCACTTCTGAGAAAGGCCACAGGGGGTGTCTTTGGCAACATACGGAAAGCATGATTCTTCCACCACACCAAAGTCCTGTGCATACTTCCCAATCAGATACGGGAACCCACCATCACAACCTTTAAATGAGGAGGTACATTTAAAATAATTGTTTTTTAAATTCATAATTAAACAGCACTTTTGTTTATGTACCTTGGGAGTATTCTGAGCAGGATACAATCTGTTGAGGGCTGAGGGTGGGTGTCTGGCTATTGTTAGTCAAAATTCGGATTCGTGCCTCCAGCATTCCCATTGAAGCAAACGAATAGCAGCTACCACATGATGCTGAAAAAGAACATAACAGGTTCACACAGAAGTCAGGTGAACGTTCATTGTACTTGAGATTAGTCAAACAGATCAGGTTAGCGGTTTCACACTGCGGGTACTGGGCTGGATGCTTATCTGCTGCATATAACAATGAAGCAAAGAACTGATAGAGAGAGAGCAACATAGTCTGAAAAAGAGCTTTATACTGTATTGTAAAAAATAAATGAGGTCAGAAAAGACATTAGGGCTTTACTGGGCAGAGTAATTGTAGTGATAATTCATGCCAAGGTTTTGGCGGCTTTTATTTGCGCTTCATTTAACCAGACAGCCATAAAGCAATATTTATGCCTATGAAACAACGACTCTATTGCACAGCTGCTAAAAAACATTTAATTTGAGGGGTCTCTTCACTACTTTAGCGGTTATGGAGCAAAAATCTATTTGACTTGAGACTGCATCAGAAAGAGCTTCACACAGGCTTAGAGGGCTTCCATTGAAACACTCCAGCCCTCTCCAGATCTTTATACTCAGTCCTGCCAAGGCCCTCTTAGACACTCAGCACACATAATCTGTGCTCTCACACACTAGGCTATGCAGAAACACAAGGGAAGGCAGAATACAGACTAAAGCTCGCCAAGAGGGAAGTCAACGTTCGGATAAATGCTTTTCAACACTGACAGCTGTTTCAAGTGAAATGCTACTCAATTGTCTGTATATGAAAATACCATATCGGCCGTACTCACTTTATTAGTGTATTAAAATGAGTTTATGATTTACCTTGGTTTCGCACAGGACTGACAAAGTTGACACCATTGATGTTCCTCCAGTCCCAGTGTGCTGGTAGAGCAGCTGCAACTTTGGCCAAGTCACTCGTCACAGGTGCTGGGTGGACGCGTCTGTGCAGGTACAACCAAACCATCAGAAGGTATATTTACCAAAAACAAACCATAACATGTGTTGCGCATTCTGTTCAGGTGTAGGCTGAGCACATGATTTATGGCACATTTTGACTTTCAATGCAGGAGCAAAAGATTTACAAATTAAATTAGTTGTTATCTTCGAGAGTAAAAAGGGGCTGTTTGTCATTTATTTATTTACGAAATGCAAGAGTGGAGTAATAGTGTGTCCATGCATGAAGGTAGCTGGACAGCTTTCAGGCTGATGAACAAGGACATGATTGAGTACTCACACAGGGATCCGAGAGGCAGGACCTCCAGCTCTGTTCTGCAGCTCCAATTGACTGAATGTTTCATGTTCAGGATACGGATGAGCTTTCCAAAGGCTTTGAACGGAGTTGATTGCATCAATGAAGTCAAGATTGTGTTTGTAGTAGTTCTGAAGATACCTAAAATAGAGTGTCACTTGATTAAATCAACGAATATTGACTTTTGCATGACAAAAGACCTTAAGATTAGATATTTCCCGACACAGGAGAATCAAAGTTCTTCATGTGGCTTGTCAGAGCCTTTGCAATACTGCAGTAGATATACCTTCTGCTGAAGACAGGCTTGTCGTCTCTTCGGGGTAGGATTGCTTTAACCTTTTTCCCCACAAAACAGGCCCAGTTGTTTCCCAAGACATCATGAGCCCATCCTGGCAGGGTTTGGTCACAATAACTGATCACATGGGACTCATCCCCAGAATACTACAATGAAAGACATTTGAAATAAAAAAGAAAAAGAATATGTATTAGTTTATATGAATATATTATGTCCATTCAATAAAGCAAAGCAAGGCACTAGGTTTTACAATAGAGCCTTATCGTCTTGTATAAAGAGGAACTATAGACCTGAAAAAATCAAGACAAGAAAGCCAAATATGGCACTTCCTTATACCATATCACATGATTGGCTTCTCTTTTTATTCTTAATTTTGATAAAAAATAATTGCTTGTTGCCAATCTCAATTATAAGGCATATACATGCATTTGAAAGCAGCCTGACAGACTTTTAAGAGCAGTAAGTGCAGGATGACCGTGGAGGGGAAACTTACCTTGAAAAAGGCAAACCATTTGTATCCACCAAGTACCACTTCAAATCCTTGGTTGTAGATGAGGGTGAAGAAGCCAGTATTGCCCAGTTCATCTGTGGCTACAGACAGTTTTTCCAAGGTCACCGTCACTGAGCTTTCTCCAACAGCTTGAGAACAAAACATAACACAATAATTAATTTAAAGCGATTCTAATCCCAAATCAACTTGAATGTTCACATTTTGTGAAGGCTAATCTAAATTACTCCTTTGAAATCACATATGTTTCAATTGTCTCCATTGCCTTTCATCCAGAAACTACGTTTTTACAAACTGAAAGGGCCTTTGTATGAAAGACTTTGTTAATACTATCTATTTATGTTTGTAGCGTGTGCCTTATTATTTTTCTAATAGTTTGTAGTGACCAAAACCAGGAAATGAAATAGCCATCTGTCGCACTCTCTTGTGATTCGAAACCAAATCATCCCATCACATGACGATCAAATTACACCAAAATATGGCTTACCCTCAGCAGAACAGTTGACGCTCTTGTCGTGACCTCCTTTGGACACTTGAAAGACCCATGTGCCCAGCAGGTCTTCGTAGGTGCAGTTCGCCGGTGTGTCAGCCCGAGAGGACTCGACCCAGATGAGGAGAGCACAGAGCAGCACAGAGCCGAGCCTCATGGTGATGTGAAGGAGGGAGCCCAAGGTCTGCAGACTTTACAGGTACAATCACCGCCGAGCTAACAATGCAGCGGAGTTTGAACTTCCCTGTTTATGCAAGCCCGACTTTATCAAAGAGCACCGAAAGTCAAGATAAGTAGACACGCCCACACCGGACATGTACTTACGCAAATCTTGTATTTAACGCTAGCTTTTAAAAATGAAGATTGAAAAGCCTGATTTTCACTTCAACACTTTCAACAGTTTTCACACAAGGATAATTTAACAGCAAAAAGTCTAAAATGTTTATATGTAGCCAATGTTGGACAATTTTGAAAAGCACGGAGATTCACCTCTTGCTGTCTCGTGTTCTTTGTTCGAAAAGTTTTTTTTCTGTCATGTGACTTTTCACGCACATGCGCGCCAGAGCCTTATCTTTTCGATAGGCCTATAAATAGCTTAATGATTGTTGCTGTGGTTTGTTGATTAATTGCTCAACACTTTATTTATAGCTTATTTCTTTTGTGTGTGTGTTTGTAGATTGAGTAGGTCTTTTGCGTCTAATACTCAAGTTTTCTGGTAAGTGCTGCAATAAAATACAGCCATATAAATATGGCTATTGTTTTCAATATTACTTTTTGAATCCTACAAAAAGCTCCATAAGTAGGGCATGGGTGGCTGTAAATAAAATAATTAACTAATTAATACATTAATCTCTGTTCGTGCAGCATATCACTGGGTCCCAATGTAGCCTATTTATGTTAGGGATGTAACGATATGCAAATCTCACGATACGATATTATCTCCATATGAACCTCACGATACAATATGTTTTGCGGTATCATGGAGAAGCTCATGATATTGTAGAAGAGCTCAAAATGATGTATCCATGTTCGTAATAACAAGACTGATTAGGCCTTTATTGTCATATTGTCATATAGAACCATGACAATAGAAATGATCACACATGGCAACTCTAAGGTGCAATTTTCAAGTTATGTCAGGAACAAGAATAATGACGGCTATGTATTCTGTGATGTACCTTGGTATTTCTTATTATTATTATTAATAATAATAATAATAATAATGATACTTTCTAGTCACTAATGCTTTGATCTGATAGAGCAGGCTAAACCATTGTTGTTGTTTTTTTTTTTTTAGACATGCTGTTTTTCATATCGTAACATGATGACGATATCGTGACAATTTTACTATCATGATATCACGATATCACGATATACAGCGGGGGTGCACGGTGGCAGAGCAGCTAGAGCTTCTGCCTCTCAATAAGGAGATCGTGGGTTTGAATCCCGGACCACCCCAACATCGTGGGTTCGGATCCCGGACCACCCCAATATCACACGATCTCTCTGGGTGGAGTCTGCATGTCCTCCCCGTGTTACCGTGGGTTCTCTCCGGGTTCTCCGGCTTCCTCCCACCGTCCAAAGACATGACTGTGTAGGTTAATTGAGAACTCTAAATTGTCCATAGTGAATGAATGTGAGAGTGAATGGTTGTCTGTCTGGGATTGGCTCCAGTCCCCGCGACCCCTAACGGGAATAAGCGGTAGAAAATGAATGAATGATATAACAATATCGCCAGTATCGTTACATCCGTATTTACTGTAGGTCTATGTCGTTCAGATGTCCTGATATACGTTTTAATGTTTATGAATTCTGTGGTTTAAAAGAACTCTCAGCATTGCTGACTCTTGCAGGTCTACCAGAGCAGAGGGGCTTTGACCACATGGAAGGGCATCTATAGCAGGGCTATTCAATTTAAGGCCCGGGGGCCAAATCAGTGGTTATGATCTGGCCCTCAACCCATCTTCCAAAAATATGGAACATATTTAATGTCGTTATTGGTTTTGTCCTGGTTTAGACTTGTTTACATGGTTTAGACCTGGTTTAGACCTTGATCAGTCCTGGTTTAGTCCTGGTTTAGTTCTGATGATAAAGCCTTTCGTATTAAATGTTTTGGGGTTTTTTTTGTATTTCAAAAGCATTGGACATGTTTCTGGCCCAGAGGACAAAACCATCTGAAAAATCTGTCCCTTGGTAAAATAAAGTTAAATAGCCCTGATCGATAGGCCTGCCTCCTGATCCTGATTATGTAATGCTAAAACGGTTTGTTTTCTATAGGCCCTATGATTGGCCTATATAGTACTGCTGTCTCATGAAACCGTTAAGTACCAGTCCTATTGCCTGCTATGCTTTGGATAAAAAATTTCCCAGTCATTTAAAATACTATAGGTGTAGCATGCAAGGGCTCAGCTATCTTTTTTCATTGATCAACTGGTATTTTAGTTAAAATATTGTGTTTCTTACAGGACCCGATGTGAAAAACTGTGTGGGCCAAAAAAGTCTAGCGCCAATATTTTCTCTCAGTCCAGTTGTGCCTGATTGTCGTGTGGTTAACGGGGTTAAAGAGCCTTATTTCAGCCAGCGGGTACTTAAGGGAAGTACTGAGGGCTTTGATCACCATAGTAACCATGACATAGACTGACTCATCTCCTTGACAGGCCATAAGCACTCATCTGAAGAAAGGGCTGAAGAGGAATTAGTCATGCAGCCTCATTAATGCTATTAGTGCCTGTGTAAGTGAAAGTGTGTATGAGAGTGCGGGGTGTCTATCATACGTGTGCGTCTGACGATATATGCTTGTGTGAAGGCGAGCAGAGAGCACAGAGCAGAGGCACAGACACAGAGATGAGGTTATGAATGCTAACAGCCGGAACCCAGCAAGCTCCCTGCAAGAGTGACTCATACCAAGGCATGTTTCAATCTTGATATTGTTCTCGCTTCCACTGACAGGAAATTAAAACTCAAGTGACTCTGAGTTCTGCGATATTGGCAGCTACAAATTTGTTCTATAGTTGGCCCCCCCGTTTATTCACATTGCCTTACAGTCCCTGCTCAGCTCAACCATGACCAATGTCGGTTATATACTGTGTGTAAAAGAGCACTACGTAGCATTTCTGATTGAAGGTCTGCCGCCTGCTTGTCTCTGTGGAGATGTTACAGTTTTGCATGGAATGTTTCACAGTATGGCATTAAATAATCTCCATGGAGCTGAGCAGGTGGCGCCACCAGGCCAAGTTACAGGTCAGATCTGGGTAAAGGTCTGCTTACAGTAACAATGTATATTATTATTTATGCTATTAAAACATGATAGATACGTTTAATGCCATTCAATAGAAGGTTAACTTTTCAGGCATAGCAACAACATCTCCATGGAGACAACCAAGTGCTGGGTCCCCTAAATCAAATCAAATCAAATCAATTTATTTTTATAATGCCCAAAATCACAACAACAGTTGCCTCGATGGGCCACAGGTAAAAGCAGTTCAGATAACTGTCCCAGAATGCCCCTGTCCTTTGACCCTCCTTCGCGGCGAGGAAAAACTACAAAAAAACCCCATGGGAAAAAGTAGAAACCTCGGGGAGAACCACAGTGAAGGAGAGATCCTACTCCCACGGACGGACAGGCTGCAGATGAACTAGGACTGACGCATCCACTTGGACTGTGGAGCCAGAACCACTCAAGAGGGAGGTGGCTTTAAAGAGTTCCTCCAGGCGGACGAGGAGCAGTCCACCAGTGTAGAGAGATCCTCCAGCAGGAGATGAGGAACAGTTCATCTAAAGTAGAAGGAGTTCGTCCAGGCAGACGAGGTGTGGCTAATCCAGCTGTCCAGGCGGGTGGCGCATAGATCGTCCAGACAGGTGGGGGTGGGGGTGGGGGGGTCGTCACTGGAGCAGCCGCCGCAGTGTCTGAAACAGTCTCCACTCCCCGGGGGAAGTGGAGAGAAAGAGAAACATGTGAACAGCAATGAACAGACTACAGTTGAAGTAATATTAAATATTGTTGATAGATAAAGTAGGAAGAACCAGAGGATAGTGTTCAAGCTGCCATACTTCAACCAGCAGAATTGCTCCAAGGGCAGCGTAGCTAAAACTGTAGGTTTTTATTTCTGTTCCTAACTGGCCTGACCATAAGCTATTTCAAAGAGGAACGTTTTGAGCCTGGTCTTAAATGTAGAGACTTTTACATGAACAGGGAGCTGGTTCCATAACATAGGAGCTTGGTAGCTAAATGCTCGACCTCCTACTGTGCTTTTAGAGACTCTGGGGACTAACAATAGTCCAGCATTTTGAGAACGAAGAGCTCTGTTTGGATGATACGCTACTATTGCATCTTTGAGGTAGGATGGGGCCATATTGTTTAAAGCTTTATAAGTCAGGAGGAGGATTTTAAATTTGATTCTAAACTCAACAGGAAGCCAGTGAAGAGACTCCAACACTGGTGAAATATGATCTCTTTTTCTAGTACCTGTTAATAATCTTGCTGCTGCATTTTGAACCAGTTGAAAGCTTCTTATAGAGCTTTTAGGACACGCTGTAAGCAGAGCGTTACAATAGTCTAATCTGGATGTGACAAATGCATGGATGAGTTTTTCGGCATCATCTCTGGGCAGGATTTTTCTAATTTTGGCTATGTTACGCAAATGAAAGTAGGCTGTTTTACAGGCTTGATTTATATGAGCTTTGAACGAGAGATCTTGGTCAAATAGGACCCCAAGGTTTCTTACAGTAGAGCTGGGGGCTACAGTGATATTGTCCAGAGAAACTATCTGGTCAGATAAGGAGTCTACAGGTGCTTAGGGCCCAGCAGAATGACCTCGGTTTTTTCAGGGTTAAGGAGCAGATAATTAAGAGTCATCCAAGTTTTTATGTCTTTCACGCAGGCACTAAGTCTGTCTACTTGATGGGTCTGATCAGGTTTCATTGATAAATACAGCTGAGTGTCATCTGCATAGCAGTGGAAGTTAATGCCATGCTTTCTGGATGATCATACCTAAGGGCAGCATATAAAGAGTGAACAGAACTGGACCGAGTACTGAACCCTGCGGCACACCGTAGGTTACTTTAGAACATGGGGAAGATCTCTGGTTTACATTAACAAACTGGTACCTATCAGATAGATAGGATTTAAACCAGCTAAGGGCGGTTCCACTGACACCTACATCACATTCTAACCTCTGCAGTAGAATGTTGTGGTCGATGGTGTCAAACAGGTCCAACAGAACCAGAATTGAGACCTGTCCATCATCAGCAGCTAATAACAGATCATTTGTGACTTTAACTAGTGCAGTTTCAGTGCTGTGGTATGCACGGAACCCTGACTGAAAAACTTCAAATAAATTATTGTCCTGCAGGTGGCGACAAAGCTGTTTAATCACAATTCTTTCAAGGATTTTAGAGACAAAGGGCAGATTAGAAATAGGTCTATAGTTTGCCAGTATGTCGGGGTCTAGATTAGGCTTTTCAAAAGTGGTTTAACCACTGCATATTTGAAGGACTGAGGGACATAACCGCTTTCTAGTGAAGTATTTATTATATTAAGAATAGGATTTATAATTAGGGGGAGAATTTCTTTGAGGAGTCTACTTGGGATTGGGTCTAAAATACAAGTTGATGTTTTGGAGGACATAATGACTGAAGTTATCTCTGCCTGATCAACAGCAGTGAACCTATCTAGTATTACTGAAGGATTTGTATGGGACACTAGCTTTGCAGTCTGGGCTTGCTCAGTACTGATAGTGGGAGTAATTGCATTTAGTTTATCTCTAATAGTTGTGATTTTGCTGCTAAAGAATAGAAGGAAGTCATTGCAGCTTAGAGTAACTGGTATTGAGGATTCTACTGCTGTGACAGTTTGTCAGCCTGGCTACAGTGCTGAAGAGAAATCTAGAGTTATTTTTATTTACTTCTATTAAATTTGAATAATATCTGGTTTGAGCCTTACGCAGAGCCTGCTTATAAGACAGAAGGCAAGTTTTCCATTCTTTCAGGGATTCTTCTGTGTGGGGCGGCGAAAGGATCTCGCTAGTTGTCTTACCCTTGGTTTGTGCGAACGTAGTTCTTCATTGTACCAGGGAGGCTCGTTTTGGCCTGATTACTTTCTGTTTAAGTGGAGCTGCAACATCAAGAGCAGATTTTAGAGAGTTGACCATTGAGTCAACAGAGTTATCAATAGCACTGGGACTGGCGCTGTTAGCGACAGGATCACATGACATAATATTAAATATTGGTTCTATTATTTCTCTGAACTTTAAAATAGATTTTTCAGATATTGTCCTTTTCATTATAGTTTTAGTCTGAGGAGCTGGATAGTCCTTAAGAATAAACTGAAAGGTAATTAGGAAGTGATCTGACATTATTGGGTTTTGGGAAGACATTAAGGTCACTAATCTCTATTCCATAAGTTAGAACCAGGTCCAGAGTGTGCTGGTGACTGTGGGTTGGTTCATTTACATTTTGAGTGAAACCAATGCTGTCTAATAAAGCGCTAAAGGCATTACTGAGGCAATTATTTTCATTCACATGAATGTTGAAATCCCCAACCACCACGATATTTTCCCAGTCTAATACTAAATTTGATAGTAAGTCAAAGAATTCTGTTAAGAACAATGAATAAGGACCAGGAGGTCGATAGATTATTATGAACAGAACAGCTTTTTGGTTTCTCCAGTTTGGGCAGGTGATTGATAGGATAAGGCTTTCAAATGAGGAAGACTCATTATTAGTTTTGTTAATTTTAGGACTCAGGAGTAAACTAGAATGTGAAATTACTGCCACCCCACCTCCCGGCCTGAGCTCCTGGCAGCTTGAAAGTTAACATGACTCTGTGGGGTGGCCTCATTTAATCTGACATAATCATCTTGTTGAAGCCAAGTTTCAGTTAAAGCTAAAAGATCAATATTATAATCGTTAATTAATTCATTAACTAAAAGTGATTTGGAGGAAATTGACCTAATGTTTAGCAATCCACATTTTACATGCTTATTTATTAGTTTATTTGTATCATGTGTAGGGATTATTTGTATTAAGTTATTTGGTCTGACACCTAAATTATCTGTATTTGGATCTGACTTATTGGCGTTATTTACACGAGGGACACGCACAGTCTCTATTTGCTTTGACTCTGAACACTTGATCTGTGACAGCGCGGGCGAGAGCTTAGCGACAGAGAAGAGACTCTGCACTCATATTTAGAGCGTCACTTTAGGCGACTAAGGCTATCGGCCAAATTCGAACTAAAAGTGATGTACCCTCCGAAGTTGGATGGATGCCATCCCTGCGTATGAGCCCAAAACGCACTCCAATTGTCAACAAAGACTACGTTGTTTTGGGGGCACCAACTAGACAACCAGCAGTTGAATGCTGAAAAGCGGCTGTACATTTCAGCATTGACCCGATTGGGGAGGGGACCAGAAAATATTACGGTGTCTGACATCGACTTCGCCAATTCACACACCGCTCCAACCTGCAATTTGAGCACTTCTGATTGTCTCCGCCGGGTGTCATTACCACCTCCGTGAATCACGATACGACGGAACCTCTGACTACTCTGTTTTAAAAGCCTAAGGTTTCCTTCGATGTCACCCATTCTGGCCCCGGATAACACCTAACTGAGGCTGCTGGCAGCTTCACGTCTCTGACTATGGAACTTCCAATCACCAGAGTGTCACGTTCGGCGGGCGTGTGATCGCCAGTGGGGCAAACCTATTGCAGACGGAAGCTTATGGTGCACTAAAGGCTGGCGTTTAGCGCATCGATCCCTCCGAACTGTCACAAATCTATCCCTGTCTTGTTCCTGGTCTGGTCGGCTGCGCGGAGGCGCTGGGGCTGGTCTTATCCTGAGGCTTTGCATTGCTACCTGTAAAACTGCTAACCATTCTAACACTTGTACATGCGGCGCGGTACGGTAAACCTGATGCTACGACCTGGCTATAGCTAGACTTTAGCTCCTCCACAATGCGGATCCGCTTCTAACTCTGTAACCCTGGCTTCCAAAGCTACCACTACGCTACACTTCACGCAACTCTCCCTGTCGTCAGTGAAGGAAGCAGGGTTCTGACTCAACATATGACAACTTGAACAGGTAAGGGCGAAAGAGGCGGAGGATGGGCCAGCCATGGCGCTAGTCGGCTAGGCTAGCTCCGGTTGATGCTAGCGGGCAGGGGGGGGGGTTTAATCCACGAAGTACTGAACAAAGTGAGCTAAATGAGGCTCCGGGTTGTTTAGGGAGCAATTAAACTTTCAATTATGTGTAGGAGGGTAAGATAGTTTTTGTATAATTCGTGGATTAACAATAAAGTGTGGAGAACGATCAACTCGCAAACGCAGAATAGACTCACCGGATGTGACGTCACCGGAAATACAATGCGGTAAATGTTACATAGTTGAGAACCTTTAAAGCTGAGGAAACCGGATTGTCACACAGCAAAGTCGTAAATAGCCATTAAAATCTGTCTAACTTGTTCCTATCTCTCAAAAACCCTTTGGTACATAATTCATTTCCACATGCATAATATTTAAGGTGCATGCATGGCTTTAGAAAACCTTTCTTAGACTGCAAAGTGAAACAGGGGTGGTCCACCCAAATACAGCCAATCAGGGCTCTTACTTACAAGTTGACGAGAAATAAAATGCTTCCACAGACAACAGGCGCTTTATTCACCTTATATGATAGATTCACAAAAATAGAAGTGTATTCATTAATCCTCTATACTATAAAATCTCCCACTCTCAACTTTCCAAACATAATGAGTGTTGGAGTTCCCGTTAGCCATAACCACAGTGATTAGCCGTAAAAAGGGGCATTTTGTGAAGATGTGGGAAGAGCTACTTGAGTGCGCCTGATCACACGAGCCCTGTAGAGTGTCTTCATGGACACTTGTACACCCACAAACGTGAAAAGGCACACATATGCTGGAGCCCACACAGCTTTGTATATATAGTAAATGTCCACATACAACACAAGCTCACCCGGTGTTAACCACAGGCTGCCATGACACTTCATGCCCACACGCTCTTATATATAGGTCCCATCTGACGGCAGCGAACCCACAAACATGCCATTCACACTATGTAACAGGAACAAACAAGCGAATAGAGATAATGGATAGACCACTACTAAAAGCCTATAAGCATTTCTCTTTTTAGTTACTTAGAGCTACAGTTGGGTGTTATAAACGAGTACACTTTTAGTTAGTTTCAATGCAAGAAAAGTTCTGTCTTGAAACATCTTAAATAAAATAGTTGTTAAATTAAAATAAATTAATGCACACAAGTGATTAAACAATTCTAATTTAACCTCACAAGAATGGAACCAGCTTACATGACTCGACAACTGTATTTTGTTTATGTTGGCATCGTGGGCATGTTTTTTTTTCTTTTTCTTTTTCTTTCACACTGTGCCATTTGCAACACTTTTCCATTTGATTCTGAGCAATTGCTGCACTCAGAACAATAACAGGGCGTCTTGAACTGACATGCAATATTAGAGGGTGAAATGAGGAGAGTACGGCGATAAGGGGCAAGAGAATGAAAGATGGTAGACATTTCACAGTCTTGACCTGTGCACCTCACACTCAGAATGAAAGGAGTGTGTGACTGTGGGCTGCTTCATGAGAGCAGCAGGAGACAGAGCTGATATCACAGACAGGCAGAGCATCGACTCACAGCTTCTATTGACTGGAGTCATTGACATGTAGGACACACCGCCACGGGCTGTGCCTTCATTCACTGTGTGCACTACACTGACTTTTCTATTTACTGCCTCAGTGCAACAGTTCAAGATGTGACCACATCTATGAAATATTGGAAAATGGTAAACCTCAAACAAATGTTTTCATTTAAGCAAAAAGACAAGGAACAAAACAGAGCCTTATAACCAAGCATAATTTAATAACAATTTAAAAGGTACTTCAAAGTACATACACAAATAATTATCAATGCAAAAAATAATAGACAAAACACTTGATTGTTTCCCCTTACGTCTTTCATATAGGTTTTTTGTGGTCTATCTGTTACCAGAAATATTGGGATACATCCAACAGAACTGCTTTTGTTAAACTTTAAAAACATCATCAACATAATTAGATAAATGTCTTCATCTATTTGTAAGATTGTATAAATTATTTTGTTGAAATTCTGTTGTGGCAGCACAATATTTTGTCTGAAGAACAAGGAGTCAATAAACTACTGACCCTCATCAAGTCCAACTCCATCTAAAATGATTCTTGGCCTGTCAATGTGCAATAAATGAGGCTGCCCCTTGAGTCCAATGGATCCTGCCATCCGACGAATTTGCTGTGTATTTGTCCGTGTGCATGTGCAGATGTAATGCAGGATTGCAATATGGTAATAATTAACATTGCCAAATGTATATGGTTTATATTTGTTTCAAGTGTTTTATTGCTCAATAGAAAGATTAAAGAGGTATATTCAAAGTGCCAAGTGCACCTCTAACGGTGTCCAGTTAAATTCTGTGTTCAAGATTCATTGGAACATTACTGAGGCAATATCTGAAAAAGAAACTAGGAATATATGAGTGCATGTTTTAGTGAATTGTCTATAACATGCACACTGGGCAGCATGGAGTGTTGAAAATGTTTGATTATAGGTCTAAACTAACAAATAGGCATTTAAAATTAGCCTGCAAAAACACCCCATGTAAAGCCATGTAAATATTCTTTAGCTAAAACCATATATTCTTACATTTCAAACAAAGCAAAATATTAAATAGGTCATCAAATATCCAAATTAATCGTCTTTTAGTCACACGTGTTTAGCATCAAATAACATTCTATATGTCTAAACATCAGAAGAAAAAGCAGAAAAGAAAAAAACAACAACATTTTATTAAATGCCATTTACTTTGAAATAAGGATAAATGCCACAAGTTTTCTACGCAAAACAATTCTCTCACCTTTCACTCTTTCATTCTTTTGGTGTAGCATTCATCTAGCTCAGCAACAAAAGCATTTCTACACCACCTGTACAGTTAGTTACTTTAAAATCAATGTAATCAAGTGAATCTGTGGGAAAATCTTCAGACCTACATTGCCTTGTCTTTGGAAATCTATAATTCAGAATGTCATAGTTTCTTAAAATACAAAACTATCCAATTATTATCAGCGCATTTGATCATAGTGAAAAAATACAAAGACAACATTCAGCTCTTGACATCTGATAAATTTGTACCCTACCATGAGAAGGTGTCAAATGTAAAAAGCACACAGCATATATCCTGCAAAGATACTTACATAACATCTATATATTATAATCACAGTTTAGTTTGGTTTTGTTCTTAGAATTATATAATTAATTAACAATAACACTGTCACAATCTTGCCAGCTCTATACTTTACACAAAGCAAACAGTTAAATTCAAATGTCCAATAAATCCATGTACCCTTCGTTAACCATCTTAACACAAGCAGCAATCAAATATCTGGTTTAAAAATGCTGTTGACATTTGGATTCACCAAGGTTTTTCACTGTCAGAGGAAGTTCATCATGTGACAACTGGAACAGTACCATTAGTAGTATGCAATAAATTGCTCAAGGTTTGTTTTTTCAATGATCATCAACCAAGCCTGTTTGGATTAAGTACTTTTGAGTGCAGGGATTATCATTCCAATCTTTTAGAGTGCATTTATAAAGTCAGTCAACATGGCCACAGCATTTTGGATATAGGGACGGGAAACCATGTTTTATGCATAGTCATCACTATGTTCTGACTGCAGAAAAATGGGAAAATCAATTTAGCCTTGACCAGGCCAGGCTAATGTAAGCAATAGCTCTGTGTGATCTTTTAGGCCAGTCTAAAATGAGCGATGGTGTTAATGCAGATTTCTCAGTCTGTCAGCAAAATGCCAATTTCCATTTCCAGTGTAACTGTGCTCTTTCATTTCTGTACAAGGCCAGCAGAGCAGGGGCAGCCTCACCTGCTCTAAACTCTGACACAGGTCAAACCCAGTCAGAGGGATTTAGGTCTTTTTTGTTCAATGGCCCCTGAAATGATGGATTGACTAATAGTATTCCCAGACTCTGTTATATAATATCTCCAATAAAGACGATGAGATCCAGAATGTAATGTTGAGACATACTGGGTGGACAGTGAGAACCCTCCTCCGTTTCTACGGAACATCACATGATGTGTGAGAGGCGAGCCCTTAAAGAGAATAAGACAGCAGAGATGTATAAGCTCTGGTTTGTGCAGAGGCAGCAGCCTCAGTGGAGCCTGGCTCAGGGGCCAAGAGCAGGCGCCAAAGTGCTGACGCTCAGCTCCCAACACCACACACACAGCACTGGTTACCTCCTCACAAGTGGTCTGGAAACAACACAAAATAGCTGTTGTGTTTAAGTCTAATTAAGTCACTGAATGTCATTTTACTGAAAATGAACGATAAATAATTAAAGCTATAAATCTGGAACCGTATAGACAAGCCAATTCTAACTGAGCAGACCACGTCTGTATCATAGTTAACCAGCGCAAAAGTAGTGCAACAATGACATTGTTTAAAACAAAAAGTTTGGCACATTTTCACTCTTGTTAGAACCACAAGCCAGAGCGCCACTCTGATTTAATGTAAAGCACAAAGTTTGTCCTCCAGTACAGACAAGTGACAAAGAGAAACTATCACAGTCCTTGCTACTGTCCACAAATCAGAATGAAAAAATAACTATCTAAGACACAGTTTAGAAATGTCTCAAATGTGCACCATTTACAAATGGATCATATTGCTTTAACACTGGAAAATATGATCATATTCATATAGAAAATATCAAAAACAATATAAATTCACGCTGACATTTTTATGAAACCACTTACACCCACAAACTAGGCTAGCCCCTCCCCAACCCCTTTGGCACAATATTCATACTGATATTAAGTATTATTATATTGACACGTACAACGTTTGCTAAGGAATGGTTACTCACACGGTTAGAGTAGTAACACAGTTTCAGTAGTCATAACACATATTGTTACTGTATGATGTCAATGTTGATTTTTCTTTTTCTCATTTGTTGATATGTAAATAAACCTTTTCATCTGAAACAAAACAATCTTTGCATGCCCTTATTATTTACAGAATTAGAGTTGGTTGTTGTTGGCTACTGTGAAACAAAAATACTACATTTGCCTGCCACAGATGACTGAGGCATTTTTTGCTAAGATTATGGTCAATATGATGTTAAACACCATAACCTCAACATGAAATGTTAAGTGAATGCTGTATCAGTTTTTCTAGTCTGAAATAGTTCCTTTTGGAGAGACAGACAAACTAAACCTGTTTCTCAAAAGTACACCTATATAACTCCAAACGTGTAAAACATTAGTGGAATTTTGGCCACGCGCTCCTAAATTTGACTTGTAATAGGTTGCGTTCATGTGATATCACAACATTCAAGAATATCAGTAGTTTAAACCTGGGGGAGGGCAGGTGAGAATTCTAAAGTGGAATTTGCAGTTTAATGGTTGATATCTCTTTAATAACTGAAACAAAAACTGGCACAGAGTTCAACACCTTTTCTGTCCGTATGAATAAAAAAAGTGATTATTTTTCCCCCCAATAGCTTCAGAAAGTGGTGCCATTCTTCAACTCCAAAGACGTGATTGTTGCCAGTTGAAATAATGAAGGTTTGTCGAGCCAATCCGTAATCAGTATTGATAAGGTTCAACGTTTGTATTTGTCTATCTGTCTAAAAACAATGAATTTCCCATTGGGTTACATAGGCCTTTGACATCAGCTAATTCTAGAACGTGAACGCAACCTACTAAAATATTCAGAGTAAGTATCGAACATCATTCATTATCAACAAACTGGAAGGCAAGACTTCGTTAAACCTTGTAATGAAAGTCAATAAAACTTGACGAATTAACAAAACGCGGCCATGATTTGTCAGTCCCTTGTCCCTCTTTCGCAAGTGACACACAAAACTACAAAATGTTTGGTCCCAACTGCTTAAAGAACTGTAGAAAATATACATTCAAATGCTTAAAAGTATGAAAAGAAGTACAAATAAAAAGAATGAAAAACAATAAAAATGCTGCAAGAGAAAGAGGGACTGAGGAAGCATAACAGAGAAAACAAAATATGATGAAAAGGTTTGTAATTTCCTTATAGTAACATAGTAATGGTCATGTTACATCAGTGCACTTGAAGTAGCCTATTGGGTTTGACTATCCCCTCTCATTTATTTACAGTTGATAGCTTGTCAAATTGAAGGATTGGTGTGCTCAGACATACTGTGTGCATTTGTATGTGCCTTCAAAAGCCTTGACTACTCCATATTGACTTCAACTTAATCTGACGCAGCAAACTCACACACCCACACATGCACATTCACTATCTCTAATTAGTTGATAGCCTGATACTTTAAGGCCACTACCCAAACCACAACAATAGCTGTAGACCTTAGATAAAGATTTTGGCTCTCACAGACACCAAAAAACTGAGAATGCACATCAGTTTTTCTTTACGTTCTTCTGTCAAACCAATCTGGTGTGAGCACAGGTTTAGTGCATTTTACTGCACACATGTAAACACAAACAGAGCAGCCCAGTCCACGGAGTAGAGCATCCTTGTAGAGACCCTCGTGCTGCTAACGTATAGCCGGCGCACAGCCCTCAAGTGTCCATCACAGAGACGATGAACTCTGGCTGTAGTTTCTCAGGGTCAGTCTGCTGTAGCGAGGCGATGGAGGGGAGGGTGGAGGGAAAGAGGGGACTGGGGGCAGACATAGTCCTGTCTCTGAAAACTGTGAGCTGCTGCTGGATAAAGAGTCGCGGAAAGGTGACGGGGGAGTCAATGCAATAAGCTCCTCCTCCAGCTCTTCTCTCCTTAGAGGAGAGTCAGTGAGACACCCAACTTGAGCTCCTCGGAGAGGGGAGGGGGATGGCTGGGGCCGCGAACAGGGTGGGGGACCCATAGGGTGTATTGGACAGGGAGGCCGTGCCCCCAGACCTGGTTCCACCGGCGGCAAAGGTTGCACATCAGCATAGGTGGTAAGTGTAGGAGGCATGTGGAGTTCCCGTGGTAACAGATAGGGATCTGTGGGGACAGGAGGAGGAGCGGTGTGTTTGTGACTGTGAGAGGGTGAGGGCATCAGCATCATGCTGTTGAGCTCAGATATGTTGGCTGTAAAACGGTTCACCACACAGCTGATCTGATCCATGAGTGAACTCTGTACTGGTCCTGGATGATCGTCCACAGTAACTAGGCGACCGTCGCTCCCGGTGACAACAGAGCCTCTGCTTGGTGGTCCACAGCTGCTGGCCACGCTGCCTCTGCTGCCCCCGCTGCAGGTGCTACTGGCATACTTAGGCAAGCTGGCCGAGGGCAGCTCCTCCTCCAAAGCTGCTCCCAGCCTCTGGCTCACAGTGTTGATGGGGGACGGGGTCTGCGGCTGATACGTGAGTGAGTAGCGCTCCTCAGCTTCAGAAAGCTCGTAGAGAGTCTTGTCTGTGGCAGTGTCCTGCTGACTGGGAAGAGAGGACATTGATGGGAGGGAGGGCAGGGGCACATGTGGGGGCAGGTTGCTCCCTACACAGTAGCGCTCTTCTGAGTTTTTGGAGAAGGGCTTGATCACTGCCGTCTGGTTGTTCTCTTTTTTCTTGATGTGAAATGACAGCCTCTGCCACAGGTGGTTGCCACGTGAAGTGCTGCGCTCAGTCTGTGCCCAGGACACAGATTTGCCATTGGAACTGAAACAAAGAAAATGATTTGAACTACACATTGGTCTATTGAACTGTTCAACATCCCATTTGGCAAATTCACAGTTTTATTGGTGACAAGATTTCCAAATGAAATCAGTGAAAATGTATGTACTCTTAGGTCTTACACAAAGCTAGGCATAAAAACAATTTTATTTTCAGGTGGATAATTTTTATGTTTTTGTTTTTTTTTCATGTTGCAGTCTTAAATTTTCTCCCAGAATAGGATTCAGTACCATGTGTGTCTTCCACCACTGCACTGAGGAGATAGACAGCCCTGCCAATTATCACCACCCACTTAAGACAGGATAAAACCTCATGTAGAGTGGAAAAGAGGAATAAAAGATATGAAGGTAGGAACTCTCCTGACATTTCACACTAGAGCCTGAAATCTTGCTTGCCAGTCAGCAGTAACTTGCTGACAAACCAAAATTTGTTCATGTCTCTCGTCATATTTTATCCAGAAGAAGTGGCAGCGCTTCTTATCCTTTGTGTCCTTTGAACATTCACTGTGGGGATGACCTTAAGCTTGGCATGAAAGTCATTACAGATATCTCCCATATCTTTCAGAATTTGATTGCAAATAGAATTTGTATGTTTAACACAGTAACTTTTTCTTTTTCCTTCATGGGTTACTTTTTTTTCCTTTTCTTTATATCTCCATTAAGGAATTGTCTGAGTTCACATTAGGGTCAGAAGAACAGCTGAGCAGACTCTGGGGAGTTGAGAAATTCAATCTAAATGCTCCAACACACACACACACACACACACATACCTGAGTGTCTCGCCAGTGGAGCCTCTCCGCTTCCACAGATTCACCAGACTAGAAGAGCGGCTGGCTGCTGAGGATGATTTTCCATCACCCACATGCATGCGCACCACTGTACTTGTGGTGAAGGCACTGCGCACATTACGCTCTGGTTTGGCCAGAATGATGTACACCTAATAAAATGTAACATAGATGAATGTAATGTAAAAGAATTTTTGTTTGCAAGAATATTTTGAAATCAGGGTCTCACTCACCTTAGGAACAAACATGCAGCACAAAGCCACAGTGGCACTGAGGCTAACGCTGAAGCACATTGTGATAATTTTGTAGTTTGAGCCGAAGTAGATAGGTACAAAAGCCAACCATATAATACAGGTAGTGTACATGGTAAAGGCGATGTACTTAGCTTCATTAAAATTGGCAGGGACATTGCGGGTCTATAAGACAAAAATATAATAACACCTTGATTCATATCGTTAGACAAAATTTATCTGGATTAGTCTAGTCCGTGTATGATGCAAACCAATTTCAAAAATATTTTATGGGAAAAAAAGAAAAAAAAAATACCACAACAAGAGTCATAGATGAATAAGAAGAATATAATATGGATGGATAAACAAAACCAAACATGTTAAGTCCAACAAAAGTGCAAGTTTGATTTGCAGCCAACATACTGATTATAATATGTGAATTCACCTTAAAGGCATAGAATGTACAACTTAGGATGAGCAGACCATTGTATCCCAGTGGAGCAACTACTCCCAAATTAGTGGTGTTGCAGATAAGATTTACTTGTCGAATGCTGGGGTAATCATGAATTACCTGTAGAGACAAGACAAACAGTCCAAAAAGAGTTGTTAATATGACTATTTCAATGACTGAATGTACATGGCGTACCTCTGGAGGTTCCATTAGAAACAGAGCAACAATGATGCCCAATTGTAAGAGAATGAGCAGGAAGGCAATGATGAGCTGAGCACAGGCAGACATAAAGCGGGGCTTTTTTGTACAAATCTTCTTCTTGCTGCCTGCTAGGATCCGTGCAATGCGGTTTGTCTAAAAAAAAAAAGCAAAAACGATGGTAAATAAATTGCCCTAACATCATTCAACATCTTTTGATTATCTTTATTTTGTTGTGCATACAGATTTTCCCATAAATGCAGATAACTTGCCTTAGTGACAAGTGCAGAGTAGCTCATGGCAGGTGACAGGCCTATACCAAGGCGTTGGAGGTAGCAGTGAATAACATGGGGTTTGGCTATGAGACTAAAGGTACATAGATAGCCACAGCAAATCCCCACAAGAATAATGTAGCACAGCTCTCTACTGGAGGACTTCACCACTGGAGTGTCCCGGAATCTGAACACACAAACAATCAGGGTAAAAGGTTCAGCTAGTTCTAGTTGTTTCAATAAACAAAAAAAAAGTATTACCTTATAAAAACAGCAGTGACAAAAAATGTAAACATGAGTCCAAGGCAGGAAAAGACCACAGCAGCAATGGGCTCAGGGTCTCCCCACCGGAGGTACTCCACTGGGATGGGATCACAGCCTGGACAAAAAAAAAACAACATACTTAACATTGGCAATAACCCTTCTTTATCAAATTCTATATATTGTTTTCTGCCTTTTCGCTTAGACAAAATACACTTTCGTCCCTCACTCCGTCTTTGTCTTCCTCATAGGCACGGAGATAAGAAGTCATTAATTAACAGGAGCATTTTAATTAGTTCCCATCTTGCTGAAATTATGCCGCTCAGTAATCTTGACAGATCAACAGAAGCAGAATGCAGCACATTTTGAATTCATCAATAAAGCTTTTTTTTCCCACAAATTAACTAAGTGATCAGACGTGTAATAAAAAACAACAAATCATTATCTTAAGATTAGCCCAACCTTCTCATCTCAACTGTGACCTTTATCTCCATCATACAGTTGCTTCATATTGTTCTTATTGTCCTTTTCCTGAACACTTATTTTTCTTTTTTCTGTTCTCCTGTTTCTATTGTTTTCTTGCTCCTATATCCATTTTGTCGCTGCCAGCTAAAACAGCAGTGTTATTCCATCCGTTGTACTTTTTATTGCTCTGCTCTTCTCTATACGCTCCTGTCTTTGTGGCCTAAGGGACAAAGATCAAAATGTCTGCAGAAGAAACCGGCTGAGGAGTTTGTTTACTCCTCATTATAACAATTCTGGGCGAATAACACACAACGTTTCACATTCATATAAACATAAACATTCATAAACATTTCCAACTGTAATTACACATTGGTCATTAATAATTACCAGCTCTTTTTCCTTATTCATTTTTACAGTTTTTGTTAAAGAGTATAGTAGTGGGTCTGCATTTGGCACTGAAGCTTAATTTGAATTTCCACCACCACTCAATTCATGTTTTAATCATTGCGCTTGGTCAGGACTGAATGCACAGTATAATGAGCGGCTGAAAGCATAACAAGGCAATATCCGAGCACTTCAAATGCAATCGAGAAGAAACACATTTTCATAGCAACAGAAATGAATTTGCATTGGAGCCTTCTCTTGATGCAGAATAATTAAAACACTGGTGACTATGGCAGTAACAAATTACAGACACAGAAGAGAAAGAGAGAGTGAGAGAAAGAGGGAGGGAGGGTGCAGGTGAAACGAGGTGAGTGTCAGGTTTGCTAAATGCTATAATAAACATAATTGTAAACTGAATTGAGGTGTTCTATCACACAACAGCACTGTTTGCAAGTAGAAAACCACATATTCTAGAATTTAGAGTTTAAAGTGTCAAATGATGAATTCATTTCCAGACAGTATAAGCATATTAACACGTTAACAAGCAATAGAAGGCCTAGATGTCAGCAGCTGCATGGTTTGCATAGTTACATTTCAGTAACAACATGAAATCACTGAATTTAGTGAATACTGTATACTATAATAGTACTTGAGCTTCTTTGGACAATGTTTATGTTTCAATTTAAAAAAGCAGCTCATAATAACCCCAGCCGATCGACTCAAAAGCTTGAGAGAGAGAGAGCTAACCTGTGAGGTCATCAGTTGGCCAGGAGCCCAGCTCACAGGCTCGGCAGGTATACTCGTCAAACACAAACTCATTTTCCTTGCAAGGTGTGCAAGTCCAACAGCAGCTCACCTCGCCTTTACGGATCACCTACGGGGACAAAATTGTATGTAAATGTTAAAACATCAACTTATTCACAAGTCAAACTAAAATATGTTGCATACCTTGATCTGGCCTTTGTCACAGGGTTCACTACAGACAGACTTGATGATAGCTTCTTTGTTAGGCCAAATTTCATCATCATCTATCTTCAACCCTCTATTGTCCCAACTGCCAACGTTAACATAGTCATAGTAGTCCTTTCCCATCTTCTTAAAGTTCATTATTTCATACCTGTGATTAAAATAACACAAAATATGTAATAGTTGGTTAACGCCCCTGTTCTGTAAAGGGGAATAGTGGGTTTATGAATGCCATTTTGTGTTTTTATATTGAACTAATTTCATTACCATTGATGTATTCACAGAATTTCAGCTGCACCTGACCCTGTCTAGCCTATAATTAATGTACCTACCTCCCAGGAGAGTCTCCATTCTCATCAAATAAAATTCCCTCTCCAGAAACCCCTGTGAAGTTTGTCTTCATCAGGAAGTCCAACAGTGTAGCACCATCTATAGGTCTCATGGCATCACACAACCCCTGCAATTGAGAATACAAACATTCAAAACAAGCTATACTTAACAAGAGCGCGACAGATCTAGTGCTAAAAGAGCATATGCTATATTCTTCTACTTTCGTTTCACCCATTCATCTAGTTGCCAACCATGTTTTAACCCTTACTCAGCCTCTACCCACCTGGTAGCCTGGGCACAGGGACCGCTGCATGTTATGCAGGCCATATGCCATAGAGTAGATGGCGTTGATGACAAAGCCCATCTTTGTGTCTTGAGCATACTGCTGACGGAGCGACTCTCGCTCTGGGGGTAAAAGAGAAACAGAGGATATAGACTGATAAGAAAGAGAAAACCATGTTTGTATATTCACCCCCATAGTGTTGTTACACTTGTTACATCAAAGTCTGCTCTCTAGCCTCTTTATTCTTTTCATCAACATTTTCCCACCTACATATATCATTTCCTGTTGCCTCTTCTTGCACCCTTTATTTTGTATTCCCTGTCCTTTTTCATTAGAATACATTAGACACGATTCCCTTTGATCCAGCACTCAATATCATTTTTTGCCAATGAATGGAAGGGACCGTACTGAAAAACTGATGAGAATAGACACATACAGTAAGACACAAATAAATGGAGAGCACAGTCTGGCCGCACAACATTTTAAAACGCAATAACTATATTGAATATAACACTAACAAAATGATTCACAGTTATCTAATTACACTTATCTGTGGTAGTTTTAATTACACAATCTCTAAGGGTCTGTGTTGTATTTACAAAACCAAAAGTAAGACATGTAGACAAAATCAAGATGTTTTAAATAACTTTTAAGAATAAGAAATACAGGTACTTTTACTTATTCACAAGGGGAACTTATTTTACTCAAATCAATAACTCTGGGCTTTGAAGACAAAAAAATCTGGGCGAGCTTGTCAATCCGTTTACATAATTACTCAATCTATTTTATGCACAGTGTTACAGTATGGTGGTATGAATGATTATCCTGTAACATGATGCTAGGGCCACATGCACTCTCTCATTCATCCTCTTAATGACTCACTGGTGCAGGAGCGGTTGAACTTGGTGTTCTCCTGCGGGTGACCTTTGAGCTTGCAGTGGAAGCGGTGCTGCCAAAACTCAGGAAACCACGGGTTCCTCTGGTTGTTTTCAGGCCGCAGTTTCAGGTAGTAATCATCGAACCACTTCACATCAGCCGACTGGAGTTTGATGGTAATGCCACCGGCCGCCTCTCGCACATAACCATCAGTCACGTCGTACCGATCCGCCCAGCCATCACTGCAAAATATGAATTAGGTAGATCATTTATTTTTCATTTTGGTGATTAAGCAACTGTCTAGATAATCTCAGGCTATGCTATGTATTCAGTAAGAAAATAACGACAGGATCAGGACTCCAAATCAATCAACAAAACTACAAGCACTAAACCAACACACAGGGACAATCTAAAGGTAGAATGCACTCATATTAGTTTAATGATGGCAATACCACACAACTACCTATTAATTCCCTTTATCCATGGACATCTTAAACCTCATTTAAGGTTCAGAACCTCCACGAGTCAGTCTGCACATTTATTTTTGAACAATTGGACTGGATCGAATTGGCTCGACTGCAGCTCATAACTGTATCTAAGCATAAGGAGGATAATACATTTATTATCAAGAAAGAAGATTCTTGACGAATCAGAATGGCATATTTCTTAATAGCAGTAGAAAGAAAAGTCACATCATCACATTAAAAAAAAAAAACTGAAATGAAACAGTGACGCTCAACTCCCTTGGCTCAGTGTGCATGTTCTTTTTTGCTTCTCCTTCTTCTGTTCCTGCAGCGTCCAGAGCTCAAAACTAATTTTCTCCTATGGTAGTGTGCAAGAATGACCTGAGCGTGGGAATGTGTGTAAATACTATTGTTGCCTGCTGACATTTGTATTTTTATCTCATCCATTTTCCCTCCATTCAATTTGATTTTCACTTGCCATAGAGCTACAGCGGGTGTCTATCCAGGAAATAATTGTATACATAAAAGTTAGAAGGTACTCGTTTAGCTCAATTCTAAATACTCAAGATACGCGTTTGAAATTGGGTGCATGTTTTATTTGCTTTGCCCCTAGTATGGATAGCTACAATTCACACTAAATAAGGTGGGTGGATGAAGTATCTTGCTCATGGTCACACGGCAGTATGGATATTCTGCTAGGTTAATATATTGTTGGATCAAATTTGTCTTGGGAGTATCAAGACAAATCAGCAGCCTGTATAAGAGTTGATTGTTGACCTTTCCACTGCTCAGACAGACCTCAAATCATTTGGATCTATGGTGTCATGCACTGGGCCCAGTCCCATGCAGGGCAACAAAGTGCTATCATCAAGCTCCATGCCCTGACTGTGGATCAATCTGTGGCTCCCCCAAGGCGCATAATAAAAGGATTTTGATATTTATGGGAATAAATGCCTGAAGTCAGTGTTTAACACACTGTTGTAGTCACAGTACTGCCGGAGACATGGTGGGTGTAAAGTGAGACTGACAGAAACTGAGAAAGACAGGCAAAAATACAAAAGACTAACTACAGAGAATTAAGACAATAACCTCTAGTTTCCTCACATCTTTGAATAAGTATTTTTAATCCATCACAGAACATGTGACTCTGGCATATATAAATAAATAAGCAACACTACAACTTATGAACTTACTATTAACAAAACAATACAAGAGTGTTTCTCAAATTGTGGTATGGGCTGCCTGTGCAGTTTGAGTATTGGTTTTATTTATAGATTTAGAAATGCCATATCTGTGGTCCAGTCTCATTTTAGACGTAATTAAGTACTTGCCTTTCCCAGATTTGATTACAAAAAAAAAAAACAATTCTTACAGTCAAACTGTTCAAACCGTTGCTAAACTGAACTGAACTACAGCCCTGCTCTTTCACTGTGATAGGAACAACAAAGAAGCTCGAAAAGATGTCTCATTTAGACACGTGTCAATGTGCAGGACAAGAGTCGATACAACCACAATGTAGCCTACCCATGGCTCTTTCAGGTGGGTATGGTGCCTATAGTGTGTGCACTAGTACACAAAGGACGTGAGACAGATGTGTGGAGATCAATGCTCTGAGCGTAGGCAGAGCTGCCACCACAGCAGTGCAGTCATGAGACACAGTGCCCTGTATGTTCATGTACACTACACAGGTCCACCGGCTGCACGTTTTCTGAGACAGACATCATACATCCTTCATGTCAAATGTCTGCAAGTTATGACTGAAGCTAAATGGCTGATCATTCATATCAAAATAAATTATCTTAATGACATTGTAGCTCACTCCTGCTCTGTCTCTCCACATGTCTCGAAGCCCAAGGCCGTTGTCATGGTTTCAAGCCCACGCTCAACCTGCTGTCTGTGCTTTTTGTCTCATTAAAGCACATTGGATTTTAAATATACTCACACATACACCTTGCTATTCTCTATTCAATTAACATGAAGCGCCCAGTCTCTAAATTTACCGAAACTCATGTTTGCATAATAGTACAACGTGGTCGGCCAGTCTGCTCCCTTATACAAAGCGCACAGTGTGTGAAGACATCAGAAAACTTCATTTTGTCAGTAGAATAAAAGGAAAACAGGGCCATCCTGAAACTGTTCACTTTAGTAGGGCTGAATACAGATTTTCTTCTTCACTTTTTGACACTACTGGTAGTCTAATCTTTCTAGTGCTCTAGTATCCATTACACTACACTAATTATGTGGTCTCTACCCAGCATTTTAAAATGATTTTAGAATTGACTAGCCAAAATTAGATGAGTGACTCTGAAGACACCAGGTCACTTTTGTAATTAAATGTCTGAGTTGTGTAATGACATGCCACCGACCTCAGCCCACCCACTCTTCTGCTGCCATGGCAACTTGGCAGAAATTCTAGATGAGCATCTGCTGCTTACAACCATACATTGTGAGTGCACACGACCACAGTGGGTTAACAAAAGTGACACCAGTAATGAGTCCAAAAGACAAGGCAGATATGAACTCCAGGACAAGATTATCAGATTAAGTATATGCCTAATTTAACATTCAGTCCATGATAAGAATTTGTCACGTAAACACATATAGACTAGTGTTGTTACCATACTAAAACTCTTTTGATTTTAGGGGGGGGGGATCTAAAAAAATGTTTTGAAAACTTAAAAAAAAAAAAAAAAAAAAACTAGTTTACCTAGTTCTATCAGGTCTTCTTCTAGCTTTAGTATAGCTCAAGACCATTCAACAACTACTTCGGAAATGGCTAGCTTAATCTTGTCTTGTCATTTTGATAGTATCAACACTTGCTTAGTGTGGCTGGAATAATGATATCAGCAACCAACTACATAAATAGGTCATAGGGACAACCCACAACAGAGTCATGTCTCTTAAACGCCATCATCAATGTATGTGTACTTACTAAGATTTCACATGACAAAACCCCAGTAAGTTATTTACAGCCCAGATGGAAATATTTTGATGGAAATGACTTATTTATCTCCAATAAACTTTTTGAGGTGATTTTGAATTCAAAGCATGTTATGTGTAAAGTATTATGTTAAAACCTAGACATAAATAACCTTACGGTGGCCCCAGTAGTCGTACATAGATCTTCTGGAAAGGTGGCAGGGAGTTGACGGAGACACATGCTGTATGTTATGAGTGTCCCTCCTGGTCTGGCCTCATCACTTTTTATTGCTCAACACATTAAAGTGTCATCTCTTATATCCAGCGCTGCAGACATTGTAATATCACCCGCTGAGGTAATACACCGCCATAAGTCTTTCCAATGGCCTCTTATTTTTGTGCTTTATCTTTATCACCGCTGTGGCCCTTCACACTGGCATCAAATCAAGGCTCATGCTCTCTTTTTTCAACTTCACTCTACTTGTTCTGACATACAATATGGTAATTTTGTAAACAGAACCACTTGGAAACCTATTGAAACAAAACAAGCCCTTAAGATGTTAGATTAAACAACAAAAACAAATATCATTGCATTATTCTGAAAAACTAGGATATATTAAGCTGTGAAAACATGATTTAACTGGTGAGCTTTACACTTAAATCATGTTTTTCATTTGGACAGGTTGTGTTTTCTTAACGCGTCTTTCAAACCTGGAACACCATCCCAGTAACAAACGTGAGCATCCCACACACAGCTTGTTCTCTAGACAACTTAAGTCATAGCTATTTACATCAAAAACTACACAACTGAACATAAACTTTACACATATGAGCAGCGGGTCTGCAATACCATTCATACAGACTGTTAGATTTGTTCTGTGTATGCAGCGTGTGTGCCGTGTGAGTAGGAAATGGACCTGTGTATTTACCTGCGATCTTATTGCTGTAAAATTGTGCGCCCTTTTTTAGAGAAAGTAGCAGTTGTTTTTATATTACATCCATATTTTATGAATTGTGACAGTTGTGGCAGGGGACTAAGGCTGGATATTTTGTTTTGGCTACAATCCTGCATACTTACTGGTACAACTCAATACATTTTTTTACTCTAATAGTACAACAAACGCAGATCTCTACCGCTCATCTTGGTGAATTCCAGGTTTAATTTGTCACAGTTTTGATGTCTGTGGACAAGGGATGCACTCATGGACTACACTGCATTTTATTTACCATAGATTCAAAACAACATAACTCATTCTTAAGTGTTACATTACTCGAGGGGCAATATAGTTTCTTTATTTTTAATAATGTATAATTTCTTTGCACAGAAGATAAAAACAATTGAATCACTTTAACCTTTTAGCAACCACTTTTTAAGTTACATGTAATTATAACTGAATTATAACTGAATTGCAGCTTAAATCACTTAAACTAAACGACAACGGCAAATGTTTATGTTTGCAATGGTTGTTTTAGAATGCAATGCAAAAGTATATTGTCTTAAATAAATAACATTAATAAATAAATACTAAAGGAAGCACAAAAAGAGCTAATAAAGGTTTTTTAATTAATTGTAATGTAACAAGGTTATATAGCGCTTTCCATTTGAGTATTTAATCACTTTTAGGGTTAACTTTGACAGTCCACAAACGTTTGTAGGCCTGTTATAGCATTTATTTCTGATGGATTGCCATAATATTGTCACTGGAAAATATAAAAATGTATAAAGATATTCATTTTTGTCAATACCACCTCTAAGTTCAGACGTCAGAGACATAAATCAGAATAATTCCAATCAATCACTGTAAATAAAAGTTAGTTTATTATTTTCTTTGCTAATAGTTATAGAATATTGTGTAGCGCTATGGCCGTAGATGCGAGAGCCTATTGTGAATTAACATTTTAAAGTGGCACCACTTAGCTGCCGTCTTGCATAAGCTCATAACGTCCAATGGCTAATAAGCAGCAGTCCACAGCTATTCCCTTTTTACACAACAGCCATAATTATAATGGTTGGTCTCACATGCAAACACCCACACACACATTGCCCACCGTCCCTGCTACTAGTCTGGATGTTTGACAGCGGGGATTAGTAAGGCGAGGTGCAGCTAATGCCCACTAACAAGAGATCCAGCTTATCGCCCACAGAATTGCTGTTATGACGGAGAGTTAGTCAAAGTAGGATCAGACAAAATTATCACTGGATTATTTAGGATGTCATCAAATTCAGATTCTACCATTGGAATGAAACTAAAAGAGCGGCCAATGATTAAACATATCAAGTCAGGCGCCTCTCTCAATTACTTAACTGGCTTGTGTAATTATAATGGGTTGTGTTCACGTTCTGGAATTTGATTAAGTCATAATTTAAGATGGGCGGCAGAGGACTATATAATTCAATAGGAGATCTTTTTGAAAGAAATGTCAAATTTCCATAATCAAACGTTGAACCAGATTATTATTTGTTTGAGTTTAGCCCATTGACTTGTTATATTAAAAGTATGGTTCAAAGCGCATTCAACTGTGATAAATTATATAATTATAACAATTATATAAATATGAACCATAAAACAGGACAAAATATCTGGATGTTGACAGTATATCTGACCGATTTCTGAGTTTTCAATTTGTAAACTATGGTCAATTACAATGTTGTAACACAACTGAACACAAGTTACACAACCTATTACAAGAGCAAGTTGAGAGGTAAAAATGTAAAACTGTTAAGTTTTTTCTCATTTACACGGTAAAACCACATGCTTTAACAAAGGGAAATTCTTACTTGCTTGCTTCATATCACTAATCATAATCACAAACTTTTTTTCTCTCGCTCAGCCCCTTTCAACGCGTGTCTCTCTCTTTCTGTAACTCTCACTCGCTCTCTCTCTCTCTGTTGCCATGGTAACAAACAGTGCGGGGGCTGAGATGCGGTACACATGACACCCGTACACCCGTCTAAATGAGCACGCCGGAAAAGGGAGGAGACGAGGTAAATGAGAGTTAAAACGGTGCCATTTCGAGAAGGAGATAGGGCTATGGTTTTTCTGACATTGAATCTTTAAATATATAATGCATCAAACAAATTTAAATGAAGTGGCATTTGAAAAAGACTGAGAGAAAACAAGAAAACATACTACAGAAAACAAATGCCAACAAATTTACCACAGTAGGATCAAATTGGACTTTTTATAAAATCATCCAACCTTAATCCAAACAAGATTGTAGAGGAGACAGCAGTTTCACTGTGGTATCAGAAAAAAAATATATATGTAGTAATAGAATCGAGTTAAAATGTTTAGTTCCGTGACAACACTGCGCAGCTTTCGAAAGAAACACAATCAAAACAATATGTACAAGCCAAATGGATTATGTCCTTCTTTAATCAATTGTACAATCAAAATACAGAACCTGAAGGTGTGAAAGTGATAGATGAGACTGCAGGCTTCTGCCAGCTCCACGCTCCGTGATTTTAATACGTGTTCAAAGATGCCATCTGGTCTGGAGCCTGTCTGGGGCAGGTGCGTGTGGAAACCTGTTGTTCCATAATGGATTTAGATGAGTTTGATGAAGGGGAAAGTATCCAGGGGATTGTATTTTTTGTGGGGAATCTGTGTCAAAACTTCAATTAAATGATTTCACTCATTTGCTTTTTCCCTCGTGTCATGCACAAGAACAGTTATCAACAACAATGTCAGCCCCAAACCACTACTGGACCATTTTCCACCTCCTTTCTTTTTGCTTTAACCATCAATATGTCCCTATAGTTTAACCTCAATGGAACTGTGAGCCACACTGTTATCCATTAATTTGATCAGCTGCTTAGATAAATAGAGCTCTTTAAGTCACCTTTCAGCGTATGATTTTGTAGTTGAAACGGCAAAGACGGTGATGCATTTCTCAGTTGTTTCACAGTTCATAATAATCCAAATTACTTATGATTTGTTCGCTGTTAGAGTTAAATTAAAGGTCAGTTGATTTTTCTCTGCTCAAATCATTACAGAAAATTAAATGTGTGACGGTTAAACAGCAGTGGCATGAACAAAGAGAATGCAAAATGTCAGAAATGGAATTAATATAAAGTGTAAAAGGGTTTAAAAAGATTATATACACACAGGTATCAAATACTGGGATTTTTTTTGGAAATAGTTTCAGCAAATGTTGAAAACGTCGACTTATTATATTGCAATTATGAGATTGTTTTGTATTGTCGTAGCAGATGTTTTTGGATTGTTGAAGCAGCTTTTGCCTTAATACTTTCAGTATCACAACATTACTATGCAATAGAAGGAGGGGGAGATCTGTCCGTCATACAAATAATGGATTACATAGTGAATATTTCCGAAGTGAGTGCACATGCGTGTTACTGTGTACATTTGAGCTGCTGAGCCAGGGAGCTGACGTAACCCTCACTTTAATCCCACGGTGTAAATCTGAAAATGAGCAGCAAAATGCCAAACGGGGAGCTCAAAAATGACTATCCAGACACGCAAACCAGCTTGTTGCGCCAACACACATCTTTCTCCTCGATCCAATCCATGCAAGGACATATGTATTCACAATCCACCTTTGAAACCTGAACTTGAGCCCTTGTCACCCCTCCCTGTTGCTCTTTTTATCTTCTGTGTCTGTCTGCGGCCGATCGGTCTGTCTGCCCCTCCTCTCCTCTATAATTCCCAGCACTTTTCCCATTGGAGTGTGCTAAGAGGATAAGGCCATTCCCTCTGAGAGCAGTAAGAGGATGAATATGTACGTGTGTAGGTGTCAGCGTGTGCCTCTCCATCCTTAAGCTCATTTTTGGAGATGTTGCAAGTGATGTTGGGACAAAGTTTACATTTTCATTTTTGTCAATTACTTGTGTACCGCCATAGTCTCATGATCAAAGGATTTAATTAGATATGTAATAAATGTTGAGTAAAACCAAGACATATGAATCAATAAATACAACATTCATTGGGATCATGATGGAATTTGAAATGATTTTGACTGGGTTTCCAAATGTCTCAAGCTATTATGTTTTTATTTCTTATATAATACATTTTACAGAATCAAAAATATGTTGATTGACCTTGATCTATTTATCATATCCCATAAGTAAATATAATAAGTCAAATAATCTAATTCTCTAGCATAAGCAAATGTACACAGTGAGCAACTAAAAAAGAACAGCGTCTACCTTGTCTACATTCTACGTGTTTAGAACACAGACTCCTGACATAGAGCACAGACATAACCATTCACATAAACACAACAGGCCAGCTGCTATGCTGGATTCATCCAAATATGGTAAGGGATATTTCCATGGCAACAGCAGACAGAAGGGCTGCACACTGGGGCGGGATGATCTCCAGAGGGAGTCTGCTTTTTGACTTTCCATTCAAACTGCTCTTTTTCTCTTGATTCAACAGCAAAGTCATAACCTCCCTCGGTCAGAAAATGAGGGAAACAAATGCATGGCATCCTTAAAGTTATCAAATACAGAGCGATACAAACTGTCACTGTCAGCAACAAGAGTTTCCCTCTAACACAACTCGAGCAGCAAGAGAAGTCAGTTTTCAAAATGCTTAATGTTGAGTTGTACGATTTGATATTAATGAAGATCCAGTGTTTGCTTTTATACTGTTGTCAATAGTTTGAAGGTTATGGCAGCTACAGCTAGACACTGCTGAGTGTTTTATAACATTACCTCTCAAAGAGCAGGAGCAGGGGTGTCCATGACGATGAGGATGGTCAGCATGAGGATGATGATTATGATGATGAAGCTGATGAAGATAATCAGGACGATGATTAACAAAACCCAACACTTTGATGTTTAATTATAGCCAGACAATACTGAGGGGAGAGCACAATATAAAGGATTCAAATGAAAGCGGGAGCATTTTAATGGTAATCAAGGATTTCAGTAAAATAATGTTTTTGTTCGTACATGTTGTGGAACATTATTCACATCATGTAAATTTCAAATTTAAGTACCCCAAATGAGGAACAGAGCGGACTAATTTACCAAAGACAGTGTCTATACAGTCACAAAGCTGATGGCAATGGAACAGGGCACATACATTTTATCATACAAATTTAAAACTAAAATTTGATTTGAATAATCATTTACTTTTTTATCTTGTCATACATTTTAATGACACAATAAGCATGATATGTGTGGTATAAACCTTGCATGATTGATCTGAAGACAAAGTACAGTAAAATGGTCTTTGATCTGTTGTCTGCCCTTACCTCCCGATGAGCAAGAACTCTCCCACTGAGCCGTGGCGCCTCATGGCCATGAGGATGTTGCGGACGGTCATGCCCTCACAGAAACAAGCCACCACTCTGGCCTTAGGCAGATGTGCCCTCAGCCGCTCCAACAGGCGGTCAAAGCTCTGTTCTCCTGCGTTACTCCAGATTTTGCCTAAAGGGAAACACTTGTGATCAGATCTATGTCAGTGAATGAATCGTGCTCCAACTGTTTATAGCCACTGAATTATCTGTATGCCTCAGCTAAATCATCATCAATACTTCTTTCACTAAAATATTCACTAATTTTTTATTCTGGATAATGTTATAGAGTTGTTTGACTTAGTTTCTTACCAGAGTGGGCAATGCAGATTCCCTCTTTAGCTGCCATGTCTTTGAATGCCTCCATTCCACTTTCACCATAGTTGCCTAAAACAAAAAAAAAAGCTTTATGAGACTTTGCCCACACATCCTAAAATAATATGATGGTTTCATGCATTAATTGGTTTGACTGAATAAAGTAGCATTGAAATAGCCTTTTCCCTAATGTAGCACCCAATCCTTTGCCAAAGAAAGTGGGTGACCTGGAATTTATGCTAATGACGGGTTGTACACACTGGCAAAGAATATGACAGGATTTCCCTCTTTCATTTTCATTGCTCTGTTTCATGTGAGCCCCTTACTGTGGCATCTGAAGAGAAGATCAAAACTACATCTCTTTCTTCACTCAATGAGATCATTATCAGCTCTAATGCCCTCTCATGTGTGCGTGCCATCAATAACAGAACAGCAGCCTAATGAGTCGCGATTGATCGCGTTAAAATGATACGAGGTCAAAGGATAGAAAGTCAGAGAAAACTAAACAAAAACAAAAAAAACAGGGTGGAGACGTTTGAAAGCCCACAGTGAAGGTAGGGAGAAGGTCTTAAATCCATGACTGCTGCCTTTGTGAAGTCAGGCCAGTGATCAGTGTGTCAGAGTGAAGTGTAAAGTCCTGTAATTAGTGTCTGGCTGAGGAGAGGGAGACAGATGGTGCAGGCCTCCCTTCTCTTGTACACATGGGTATACAACGCACTCACATTCCTACCAGATCGATAAAGCTTGTAACCTACTTCCCTCCTGTCTCCACAGGGATTTATGTGTTAGGTGGCCACTCTCTACCTCCCACCCCAATGTGTCATGTGTCTTTTTCACACTTAATGTTTGTCCTAAAGGCGTTAAATCTGCCTAAACCAAAATAGGCATATTTAAAGGCTGAAAACGATTCCATTCCAAATGAATATTTACAGGCCTACGCTACAAGAACAAGTCATTTTTTTTACATGGTAAACATTCCAGAAGGAGAACTATAGAGCGACTACATTTAAGGGAAACTACATTTAAAAGCAATTTCATTCAATAATATAAAAATCTGTAATTTAATGCTTTAATTAATTATTATAATTAGTCCTTAATTTTGTCACTGTAAAAGATCCCCATTGTAGTGGCTTTTACAGAAACTGAAGGTGTAACAAAAACAATTTGTCTCAATTCTGTAAACCTTCCATATAACAGTGGTACGGAGCCTAGAGACTCTTCCTACTCCATCCTGTTCCCATTCACATCCTCTTTTCACTCTTTTGAGATGCTATCACATGCAATTACTGTACAAATCCCCCTTGTTGCCACTTGCTTCCACTGCTCTCTTTCAGACCTCAGCCACCTGCTTTTAGAGCTTATGCCATGTAAAAAAGGCTAGTTCAGGTGTCCGTCTTTTGACACTCTTGGCTTTTAAAAGGAATTTTTGGCAGTGAGATCTGATATCTTCAGTGATAACATGTAACAATAAATCCACACCATTAATTCAATAGTATAGAGCACTTCTCATAATGTGGCCCACTAGAAATAGTCTTCTGACCCAATTTTAAATCACCCCCTTAGGCAGCCAGGCAAGAGACAACAATACTCAAGCAGCCATTTTCTGCCAACTTCCCAGTTTTCTGTATTGACTTGCCACCATGAAAAGTCAATCCATACTTTGGACAGTGGATAAGTGGATACATCTTAATGAAGGAGGGAAAAGGAATTTGAAGTGAAAGGTATCCGAGGATCCGCCAATAAGCTAACTGTTAATGTGAGAAGGGGAAAAGTCAAAGCGTTTTTCTATGGAGCTGATCAATAATTTCTAATGAGCATGTTTAGGTGACACGCGTCAAACACAAGTCAATAACGTGTACAAAGCATGAGTGAAATAAAGACACGTTTGAAAAGGAGAACATACAAAAGATACAGAAGGGTTCATGAACATGCCCCTCATATTTTGTATTCCTTCATCCTCAATGAACTACTTTCCCCGTCCTCCTCCTCTGGGCCTCTTCTGTCTGCCGCGGCTTGCTCTATTAGCTCAGTTCAGTTTGACTGATTGTCTTTAAGAAGGCGGTTGCTGCCCTTGAAGGTTGTTTCAAGGTCAAATCCTCAGAATGAGAAAGAGCTGATAAGAATGAAGACAATCAAATGCTAAGCTGTAGAAAACACACTTATGGAATGTATTGCTAAAAAACATCCTCAGTTATTATTGTGACGCATTCATGTGAGTTACATGGTACTTGGATGGGAGACCGCTGGAACACCAGGTGCCACAGGGGGGCGACTGCAGGTTGTTGTGTCCTTAAGACACTTCACCCACACTGCCTTGTATCAAAGTAGTGTGTGCGTGAATGGTTGGTGGAGGTCGGAGGGGCCGATGGCACAAACTGGTAGCTTCCGTCAGTCTGCCCCAGGGCAGCTGTGGCTTACCATTGTCAAGTGTGGAGTGAATAAATAATGCAATGTGAAATGTCTTTCAGTGTCCTGAAAAGCAATGTAATGCAAAGCATGTAAGTCTAGTGCATTATTATTATTATAATTATAATAATTATTATTCTTTTTATAAATACTTAATATGGGAATCACATAGAACAGCCATTCCCAAACTTGGCAGCGTCGCGGCCCCCTATCAACCTGACGATAACTCGAGGCCCCCCCCTATGAATAATTTGCTCTATATTGAAAAGAATATGTTTTCCTCTTTAAAATACATAAAATATATTATGTAAAACGGTTTTCAGGCTAAATTTTCTTTTATGAAATTTATATGGACCACCCCTGCAGTGCCTCTGAGGCCCCCCAGGGGCCCTGGACCCCACTTTGGGAAGCACTGACATAGAACATAAATCAGATTCCTGTAAATGTATCCTTCCATGATATATTTTGCTTATTCCATTTAGAATTACATGAGACCTTGCAACTATGAGCTTTAGACAGGATACAACCTTCAAACTTCACAAAATCATTGCTGCAGTAACATTCACTTTCTCAGTTTGCCAACTCGCCAATAAAACCCATGTCTTTTTTGTTAAAAAAACGAATGTCCCAAGACAATGCCACAGCCCAGTGTCTTGAAGTCGTTAGAAAGAAAAAAAGAATAAAGTCTTTGTGTAATCAAACTGAAACTCGTTCACTCACAATGTAGAATACATTAATAAAATGAACTTTTGTTGAGTTTACTTAATTTAACCTTAAGGCACTAAACTATTGTCACAAATGATTATGAACTGAACTACATAAATGAGAGCAGCTTTGACAAAACATATAATCAGATCTGCAAGTCTGATGATATTACACGTACCTTCCGTGTTTATGGCAGACACATAACTCCAGTTGTATCTCTTCACAATGTCCACCATAGCTCTTGCTTGCTGCATATCTGAAGGCACTACTCTCATGAAGTACTTGTAAAGGCTCTGACAAAGCAAAGGCATATTTTACGTGAAGTGAATCAAAAGAAGCATTTTAAAATCCCATTAAAAATCGGACCGAGCCTCACCTTGTCGCTGAGGTCCATACTGGTGGCGGAGTAGGCAATCTGGGGTATGTTGAAGAGCTGGAGCAGATTCTGGACTTGGATGGCCACAGAGCTTGAGCCAGGTCCGATCAGTCCCACGATGGGCTTCTTTCCTCTCATGGGGGTCGCCGCGGGGTCCGAGCACTTCATGGGCCCCCCTCCTCCTCCTCCCCAGTTGCTTCCGCCCCACTCCTCTGCCTCGTCGGACGACACCAGAGAATCTCGGATGAACTCGATGCTTTGCTCCAGGGCCACGGCCGAATGCCAGCAGGAGTCCCGGATCTCGCAGCCCAGAGTGATGTTGGGGAGGATCTGCTGGTCGGCGTTGATGCGATCCAAAGTGTGCATCATGGCCTCAACGCGCTGGATGCCGTACTGCTCCCGGACTGCACCGCACTTGCGCTCATGTACCTGGTGAAGAAGTACACAGCAATTCTGACCAATGTGTGTCCCCAAAAGCATCGAGGTGTGCGTTTAAAAGTTAACTCTAACCACAACCTAGACGCAAAAATAAAGACGACGTTCAAAATGATCTAATAGAGATGGGACGGGTCGATATGGCAAAGAAATCAAAGTGTGATCCAATCCCTGGGATGATCTGCTATTTTGTTGAGAGTGTCATATTATGATTCGGTGCTTTTCTGTTTAATGCAGCTCAATCCTCAGACTAGGGTTGTCAAAAGTATCACACCACATGGTAAAATAAAGTAAGTACAATTATTTCAGAATTATTGACTGTTGTCTTAAAAAAACTGCCTTTTAAATCATCGTGGTATAGTAAATCAGCACCGAGTATCAAGCCTATTCCTTAGTATCGAAACTGAGATTTAAAATGTAGTATTTTGACAACACCAGCTCAAATATAGACACTTTTTGGAGGATATTTTGATTAAGTTTAGACTTATTTTTGTCTTTAACCTCTATTTTCTTCTGCTGGTAAGAATTTCCCCTTGAGTGATGAACAATAATAATATAATAAGTAATTCTGATTCTGAGCACTATATGGAATAGTAAAGGAGACTGTTTTATCACTCAAACCAACTTTGTGTGCAATAAATACTTAATAGGTATGTTTCGCAGATTAAAAACAATATCAGGTTTGACATTTTAATATTGTCCATTGTGCCAAGAAAGAGCGATCTGAAATACGTCGCTGTAAATCGCTGGAACATAGTATTGTGCACCGTAGCAACATGAAGAGCAGCAGAGTCATTTATCATCTGTCACTGCAGATACTCACCTTGTCAGCAGGTGGTTGATGATGAACCGAGAACAAGGCTCCGATTATGATGTCACCAGGAATGTGCGCTACGACCCTCCTTTCGTTTGACTGTGCAGAGTCACATCCTTCAGGCGCCAGCCAAACAGACAGAAACATCAGTAGCCAAATTGCCATCTTGTTCAGCGTTAAACTTAAGTACAGACTGCAGACTGCAATTGAGTTACTGGTCAGAAGTTTGCACAGCTGCTCTTCTCCTTTCCATTTTAGCGGAGCGTGGCACTTTCAGTCAGAATTCTTTGTGTCTTCTTTTCCATTACTACAACAGCTGAGGCAGGTGCAGCAGGAAATCTCATTGGGCAAAATAACCCCAAACGCTCTCAGTTGTTAGGTCGGCCTGATCTCCATAGCACAACAGGATCACATTGCGCTGTGAGCAGAAGACAAAGTACAAATTATTCAGTGATAGACAACCTAATGCTTTCATCTATTTGTGTAAAAAATATCCATAATAAATAAAACCTTAACATAAAATCATAAAAGTTACAATCTGTAATAATAATCTATAATCAGTTGAGGGACAGAATGCTGATCACACAACAGCACAAGGTTAGATAACTCGACATGGTTTCCTATGCCACTTTTCATTTGATGTCATTTTTATTTTGGTAATGGCAACGAACATGAAAGAGATGTTATTTTGGAGGCATTTTTGCTATGAATTTGCCGGTCTCCTGTGGACAGAGGCACAATCGAGCCTGTGGTCTCAGCACATTTTCAGATGTTCAGTTTGTTTACAAGTGAGCCCATGACCTTAAATAGTCTCAGAGTGAAGAGACCTAAATAAGCAGTCATTCCCTGACTTCCCCAGCTCACAGTTGCACCTTGGAAAGTGGGCTACAGCTTCACAGACAACATCATCATCTTCTCCAAAGAGGGGGTGCAACAATGGATATTAAACTTCCCATTGAAATGTTATGCAGCGCTGTATGTAGGGTTTCCAGAGTGCAACCACAAAAAATGAAGACATAGCAGACAGATAATGTCATAAATAAGCTGTGCGACCTTACATTTCTTCATTCACCGCCAAGACAGTCATTTCTTTCTGTGCGCTTTGAACTGACATGCGAATCCTCCATTCAGTGCCAATTCAGATTCTGTTATTTAAGCTTCTGAACAGCACCGAGACAATGCGTGGCGCAGCACTGCATCTGTCCCTGCAATGGAAGCACGGTCCCTCGCGTTTGCAGAGATTCACACGATGAGAAACCAATTTGTTGCGAGCAAACGCCACCCAACATCACAGAGACATTATTTGAAATTAACAAAGCAACACCGTGCACGGATCAAATCTGCGTTTTTCACTTGCCAGCGTAAGAAACGAATATTTTCTGGAGAGGTGACATCGATACGGGATAACCTCTAAATGAAACTACGGCGACTGGAACGAGTCTGCGTGCTCGCTCCAAAGCAAACGTGATTCTAAACAAGAAATCAGAAGGAAAGAAACAAATCAGCAAAAAAAGATATAAGATGTTTGTCTGGAGAGGACGCGCTTGAGGGCATGCCGACATCCAAACTGTAGCTCTTACCTCGTGGCCACCTGCGTCTTTCCAACCCGGGGATTTATTTGCAAAATAAGTCCAAGTTACTCTCGAGGGGGGTGGGGGGAGGAATGAAGCGATTTTTGCGGAGCAGGGTGAACGGGAGCTGCGTCTTCGAGCTCCGTCCTCCGTTTTCTAGTCACGCACACCTGAGCCTGCCTCTCTCCAGTCCTCTCCCTCTCCGCGCCTCTCGCGTCTTCCTCCCGAGCCCAGTTCAAACACTTTTCGGTGGTGCATTGAACGAGCACGACGCGCCCCCTCAAGTCCACGGTTTCCCCAACCCTCCTATAGGCGTACTGTAAAATATGTTAAACTGCTCGTATTTACTCAAAGTTGTATTCTGATTGATGTATGTTTGGGTAAACCTGTATTGTCCTGCAACAATTTAAGTGTTCAGAAAAATCCCAGTTTCACCTAACCCCTATCCCTGCCCACATTCTTGTATTTAGTTGTGATTATTTGAGAAATTAAGACTCATACATACATCTAAAATGAAATGTGGCCACTTTGCAAAGATAAAAACATATAAACATGATCATCTACTGCTTGATACAGTGACACGTCATTATGAAGAGGTGGGGCTTATCAGGTCAGCATTTTTGATCAGGAAATCAAATGGAACCGTTTCATTTTAGAAAGCGGGTTACAATGACCAAAATGTAAAGTGGTGATCTACTTATGTAATAGTTCAATACTAAGTACCTGAAAAAAGTAATATGTCTCCTTTAACTGCTGCGCAATTTGGAAATATAGTCACGTGCAGCAAGGACACAGATGATGGCGCGAGTTCTAGAATTTGAGAACTCGCGAGAATTTTCAGTTATTTTTTATTCACCCCTCAATTACATGACTAAGGAAACTGTTGAGCGATAAAAAAAATAAATAAATAAAGTATATATATGCTATTGAATAGTATAACCATGCATGTATTAAAGGAGAAATGAGATCTTGGGCGTGAGTAATGTGCGTCCTCTGAAGGAAGTGATCAGGAAGGTTAAGCAGTGGCTCCAGATAATGATGCAATGGAGCAGATCAATATAATTTGAAGTTTCACAGTGGTCACTGGAGTAAAGAGCCATTAACCTATAGCCTACATCACGGCGTCCTCCTGAAGACTCAGACATCAAACCAGCACTGTTAAAGAAATCAATACACATGTTCTGAAGGCAGCCTGCTCTAGCTGTTGAAGGAAGGTTTAGTCCAACATCCTCCAAATAGTCAGAGACTATATCCTAGCCTGCACTTATTGTTTGACAATAAATGACCATCTTGTTTGATTTAGTGCATAGTAAGCCACCTGCAAATAGCCAGCAACTGCCTCCTCGTCTTTATTATTTGGGCCTATTTTGAATAATATGTCTGGTCGGGCTCAAACAGCTGTAGCTTAAAACTGTTGACTAAACCCCACCGAAAAAATAATAGTCGCATACCACTGTTCGCAGGACAGGTGCACATCGTAGCATCCCTCACATCCATCGCAACATCATGCTCCGCGCCGCTTTTAATCTACTTTTTCACTATGGCAACAAATGAACCGTTCATCGTCTCGCGCTGCCGCACCACGACGCACCAATGAGAAGGCTCCACCCGCGTCACACCGGGTCACCCTCCGCCCGACTCTCTTTTGGTTTTGATGTCACAGTCACACCTTCCTCTAAGATACCATCTGGAGATAGAGAGCTCCACTGAGTAGTCCCAAAGTAGGGACGGGGGATGGAGGGAGAGTAGCAGCTATAGGCAAGAGAGGGGGTTTAAAAGCTGGCCTATGCCAGAGCTTGGATTAATTTGCCAGCCAAATGCATTTGGGATTAGTAGACCATTAAAAGAGCATGGATATACACAAGCACAGACACAAGTAGGCCTATACACAATTTGAAGCTGTCTTTTTCTGATGCAGTTTGCAGACAGGATAAGGCTTTAGCTGATGAAAGCTTGACTGACCTTTGTATCACTCTATTTCTGAGGCAGAAACACATTCTGACAACCATATGTGTGCAATTATGAGCCTGTTTATTTGGTGATCGTTTGGACATGTTGGGTCCCCAATTGCCGGGGTGGAAAGTAACTAAATCTATTTTTGGGGGTAACTGTACTTTTAAAAAACGAGTACCAGGAGCGTAGCACAAAATTGGTGGCACCAAGGTACAAACCATCCTGGCGGGCCTGCAGTGCGTGTTCTGTTTGACAAAAGTGCACTCTACACACTATTTCAGGATCCCTCCCTGCAATGTGCCCTGTGTAAACAAGTATCCTTTTGCACCCCCGTCGGACACCCTGATGAGTATAGACCAGGTCACTAAAGGACGACTGTCTCTGCTCCTCTCCATACAACAAACACATAACAGTACTGCAGCAGCGCCTGCTCTCATGGTTTAAAAACGTATTTAATTCAGCTTTAAACTGTTTCATGAACAGTTCTATTTAATTTGGAAAACTTTATGAGCAAGTGCAAGGAGACAAAATTGAGTAACTGTACTTTTACTTGAGCACAAATGTTACTGCTACAGCAATTTTAAGGATATATGAAATGCAAAAAAGTTGATGAAAAGATGAAAATTCACAAACTGAGAAAAACATATTAAAACATCATAAAATATTAGACTGAGTAAGTATGATAACATAATTATTGTGCAGAATTTCCCCTTTTAAGAGGAAAACATACCTGCTGTCTGGTAGAACTGCATCCCCAACTTGAGTTCAAAATACTCTTGTATTTGCTCAGTGCTCCTCTGCAAATCAGCAGAAAAGAGTCAGTGTCATAGTCTGCAAATCAATTCAATGGCATTTCAAAATAATAGTGAATAAGCGTGGTTGCAATAGACACACAGCTTATTTTAAGGCTGCTTAAGCCATATTGTGGCTCTACGTTGGACAAAGGAAAACAACCTCATAATGCATTTTTGCAAATATGCCATTTACAGTTTGGGTTATATTTGACAGCTGCATAAGAAACAATCCGATGATAATTAACAGTATGTGACAAGTGAAATACAGTAGCAGAAATGTGAATGGGTCAAAAACCTTCTGAGATGTGGGGCTGCTCCAGAGTGTGGTGAATAAAGAAGAGCAGCCTCTGGTCGGTGTAAGCTGTCAGCACAGGGTGAGGAGCTGTCACGGTGTCTGTCTGCCTCATAACACGGACGGCACACAAAGCAGACAGATGCCACCATACAATAACAGACCACCAGACAAATATGAACAAAGTGAAAAGAGGGTTAGTGGGTTGTTAGTCATTTTACATTTTTATTGCACAGACTAATAATAGCCAACCCAACCAAATTTGCCCTTTAATATGATAATAACTGGAGAAAACATTGGCAGGTATAACTGTATAGCCTAACTGTAATTTGTGGTTGTAATCAATATGTAAAAAATACTGTTTCATAAATAATTACCCAGACAAAATATTTTTGCAATTTAAATTAAAAGGCCATCAACTTTCCAAGAGTTTTGCATTTAGAAATGACATATATTCAAACAATTAAATAAAAGCATAATAAATAAAAAAACACAAAAAAGACAATAACCACAATAACGACAATAAAGGCAGACTAATGCTAGAGCTCTTGTGATTTAGCCAACTCCAAAATTTCAGGTGACTGACACCGCCCTCTAGTGTCGATGATCATAATTTTGGTTTGGATTGTGTGAAACTGCAGGTCCTGCTCACGTAAATATATATGCTACTCAGATTTACTCTAAAGAACTGATCTCACTCAAAACTGAAAGAATGGTTTTACACACTCCCACATTCTTTGTGCTTGTGCGTCTGCAGCGTAGCCCTGAGGACTGCGTCCTGTGATGGTCATTCCTGTTCGCTCCACTACGTTCCAGCAGCGGGATAAGCTGTATCCCGTGCCTGGCTGAGACAGCATGTGACCGGCTTGTGATGTCAGGCTTGTGCAAAAAGACCTTCAGCTCAGAGCTCGACTGATGAAAAATGTATCCTCTGGAGAGAAGATGTGTATGACCTGTGATTGTGATCATTTTACTGTAACGTACTGTTCTGCAAGATGTTCTCAAAGGCCTCTCATTGTTAATGTAAATGTGTTGAACAGTTTCAAATGTGGCAATTGAATAAAACCTACAGCTCATGCAACCAGTATTGTTACGTGTGAGTGTTCAAGGTTTGTTCTGTCTTATTGTATGATTTTAGAGTCATGCATTTTAACTTTGTAATAACTGTACTTTTACTATGTATAGGGTGACATTTTAACATGTGTCCAGGGACTACAGATTAAAAATAGACTTCTGGCTAACTCTATTTGTCAGCCAGAAGGAATATTTGCACCTAAATGTTGATTAATATGTCCCCTGAAGAAAAAAAAAAAAAAAAATCTCTAAATATTTAGTTGTGATTGCTATATCCATTTTTGGGCACAAAAAGCCACTTACTTTAACTGAGCAACTCCTTTTTTTTTCATTTCAGAAGTCCTTCAAATCATGCATTTTATAAATCAGGGAAAAGTAACAATACATCTACCACAATTTCTCCAGAGCTTCAGAGGTCAAAATATTTGTATTAATTATTATTTCTTCACATTTTTATTCTCTTGAACTTTTACAAACTAGACCTTGAGTGGCGGCTTAAAGTGCCGGAGGGTACAGTGTAGTCAGCTGGTCTTGAGACAAAAAGAAATCAGAAATATTATCCTGAACATGTGATTGTGTGAGGAGAGCACGAACTGTGTGTGAGTGATCACAACGAGATCACACACTTGGTCCAAGGGCCGCCTCCTAAAACAGCTTAATGAGTAGTGAGAGTGCAGGAGTCTGTTGGCTGGGTGCAAGAACGCTGGGGTGGAAGGAGGTCTGGAAGAGGGTTAGGTGGTCCAGTAGACTTTTTAACAAGACAGTAACAGGTAGCTGATGGTAAAGTACACGCCTCTGAGGAGATTTTTTTGCCTGAATACTTTTAACGATCTTCAGCCTCATAGGAGCTCTGACATCATCATGAGAAGTCTGTGTTTGCTGGTGTTTCTGCTGGTGCTTCTGGATTGTTGCCTTTGCCAGTTCCCTCGTCCCTGTGCCACCTCCGAGGGGCTGCGAACCAAAGAGTGCTGTCCTGTGTGGGAGGGGGATGGCTCTGCCTGTGGAGCCTTGTCTGGGAGAGGCTTCTGCACAGAGGTGGAAATCTCTGATGAGCCACATGGGCCCCAGTATCCTCACAGTGGAATCGATGACAGAGAGCGATGGCCAACCACTTTCTTCAACAGAACGTGCCGTTGTGCTGGAAACTATGGAGGATTTAACTGTGGGGAATGCAGGTTTGGTTACTGGGGGTCCAACTGTGCCGAGTACCGTGAATCAGTTCGTCGGAACATCCTAACTCTTTCAACTGCAGAACAACAGAAGTTCATTTCATATTTAAATCTGGCAAAAAACACCATAAGCCGTGACTATGTCATCTCCACAGGAACAAGAGCAGAGATGGGTGAGGATGGAGAAAATCCAATGTTTTCAGACATCAATACTTATGACCTGTTTGTCTGGATGCATTATTATGTGTCCAGAGATGCCTTTTTGGGAGGACCAGGGAATGTTTGGAGAGATATCGACTTTGCCCATGAATCTGCAGCTTTTCTGCCATGGCACAGAGTCTTCCTTCTGCATTGGGAGAATGAGATAAGGAAGCTTACAGGAGATTTTAATTTCACTATTCCATATTGGGATTGGAGAAATGCCGAAAGCTGTGAGGTGTGCACAGATGCCCTGATGGGTGCACGCAATGCACTCAATTCAAACCTTATCAGTCCTGCTTCTGTCTTCTCATCATGGAAAGTATGATTATTTATTTATTATCAACTATTTTAATCCAGAAAGTTAAGTATTAACAGTGTTCGCATTTGATGCATTTTGTGTTTGAAGGTTATCTGCACCCAGCCTGAAGAATACAACAGTAGAGAAGCTCTGTGTAACTCCACTGGGGAAGGTCCACTGTTACGTAATCCAGGCAATCATGAAACCAACCGTGTGGAGCGACTTCCCACAGCAGCGGATGTGGAGTTCGCTGTGAACCTGCCCCAGTATGAGACTGGAGCCATGGACCGATTCTCCAACATGAGCTTCAGGAATGTCCTGGAGGGTAAGAGTTCAAAGTTATAAATTAAAAAAAAGTTTTCTTTCATTATATTAAAATTTGATTTCTCAGGTTTTGCCAGTCCAGCCACAGGATTGGCAGTGCCAGGCCAAAGCACTATGCACAATGCACTTCATGTCTTCATGAATGGGACCATGTCATCAGTCCAGGGCTCAGCCAATGATCCAATATTTCTCCTGCACCATGCTTTCATCGACAGGTAGTGCACAGATATAAATGTTAAGATTATTTAAAAGCATTACTGTCAGCAGCTGAGTTCTTTTCTTCCTTCTAGTATCTATGAGCGCTGGCTCAGGACCCACCAGCCTCCTCGCTCCAACTACCCCCGGGCCAATGCACCCATTGGTCACAATGACGGTTACTACATGGTCCCATTCATGCCGCTTTACAGAAATGGAGAGTATTTTGTATCCAATAAGAATCTGGGATATGAATACGCCTATCTGCTGGACCCAGGTCAGTGCTCACCATAAGTTTCTTTCTCTTGTTAAGAGTCACATTAAAGCGTGCCTTGTTGTTTCAGGCCAAAGGTTTGTACAGGAGGTTTTGACGCCGTACCTCGAGCGGGCCCAGCAGATCTGGCAGTGGCTTTTGGGAGCCGGGCTCTTTGGGGCAGTTCTTGCTGTCCTAATTGTTGCAGTCTTTATTGCTGCCAGAAGAAAGATGAGACATGGTCAGAGGAAGAAGAGAGCTTCCAGTTTTGGAGAGAGACAGCCACTGCTACAGAGCAGCTCAGAAGAAGGCTCATCTTCATATCAGACACATCTGTAACTTGGACTGTACTTGTATCAGTGACCACAAGTTTACAAAATGATACCTCATGATACTTGAACCAGTCCGAACATGTTTAACTTACAACAGGTCTTCTAACTGTAAGCAGGCACAGCAATGCAAAATACAAATATAAACATGACCATTAATTTGTTTGAAGAAAGTTTTTAACATTTTGGAGTTGGACAGAAAGAAATCTGATGTGTTTTATTTATTAATATGTACACAAATGATACTGCCAGCAGAGTCAGTTTGATCTACTGGAAGCAATGCAAGAGGAAGCACTTGGATTGTTCATTGTCAAACTACGACTGTATTTAACCAGGGGATTAAAGTTAAAATACATGTGTTTACACCTGTCTATTTATTTTCTCACTCCAGGGGCCTAATAGTAGCATTATGTAACTATATATATAATTCTAAAATTAGGCCTAAATAAACTAAATATTTATAAACATCAACATGTAATAAATAAAAATAATTTATTAATATTATTTCACAAAGATGTTCTCATAAAATTGGTTCAGAAGCAGTGTAAAAACATTTTACAATGATGTTGTCACTGTTGTTTTAGATACACAACAGCCAAAAGATAAGGCGAAGTCATTATATGACACAGAGTTTGTACTCCGTGGTCTCAGAGTCACTGTCGGTGACAAACATTGACAAAGATACATATTTAATTTAATACAAGCAAAATATTTTGTTCACATGTTTTTGTAAAATGTTTCAAGTATCAAAGTTGGTAATAAAAAATAGAATACATTTCTCATGTGAAAAAACCTGTTGCTCTCAGTCAGCTGAAGGATTCCTTGTTGAATTCAAATATGGTTCCAGTGTGTGGATTGGAGTTACAGAGTCTGTGAAGTGTCCTGGAAATGCCCTTAGGTCCACAGCAGAACACCCCCACTCTCCTCCTGAAACACAGTAAAAGACACAGGGATTGACCCTCAGCTCATAAGCCTCTGTCTGCCGTGACACGACATCATGAAGGAGTTTCATGGAGAGCGCCGTGATCAATCGAACTGAAACCAAACAATTATCCAAATGTCAACAAATCACAAAGACCTACTGATAGAGCTATAATATTTCCTTTTTAGTGCTATGTTTGCTGCTCTGTTATGCATCTTTTGTAGTTTTTCAATCAGGTAAGCATTTGTATTTAACCAAACTGTGGGACAATAATTTAAATTAGATAACTGCTTGAGTGATCGTCGTTGGTGCATGGAGGTTTAAAAAAGCAAATATTTTAATAGAAGCTAATACACCATCCATTTCTTATTTATATACTGTTTCCATGTCCATGTAAATCAGACTGGATGAGAACTTGCCAGAGACGCATTTTTTCGTCCAAACTGGCACATTATTAGACGAAAATCATGTAGAAACAACTGCCTGTGACTATCCCAGACAGTTTTCTCTGTCATAGAGTTACATCAGAGTGAAAAAGGACTAAGCTGACAGAGGGGCCATCAGTTCTTCACTCATGGTTCAAAAGGGGCCTTTATTGTAAAATGTCATATTCATTATTTGTTAATGAAATGATAATTAGAATGAAATTTAGGGTGATTTTTCTTTTGACTTCTGTTTCTGTGTGGCACTACTCACCCTGCATTGGCCCGTCCTATGTCATCCAACAGGGGCTTCCACCTGGGTCGCCCAACCTGCAGCCTTGAAGTGAGCACGTGATACTTCTCCTCTGATATGTTCTTGAAGATATGAAATGTAGAGAATTAAGTAAAACACATATATCAAAACACAAATCTCAGTGGTGGATGAAGTACTACATGTAAAACTCAAGTACAACTCAAAGTAAAAGCATTGAAGTACTCCTTTAAAAATGTACTTTAAGAGGAAAAAGTAAAAGTAATTATTTTTGCTGAGGAGAACTGATAAGGCATACGATTTAAATTTTGATTTAATTTATTTATTCTGTTGAGTTTTGGTCATTATGGGCAACTTTCCAGGTTATTTTTCTATAGAGGCTATTTGTTTGCGCAAAGGGAACTAGAAAATAAAAGATTTGCTAAAAATAAACTCCTCAGCCTTTTCAGCAGGTCTTAAGAATATATACTTTTACTTTTCAGTCCAGTTAAAAAATGTAGTGGAGTAGGAAGTTCAGGTACAAGCTCTGAAATGTAGTGAAGTAAAAGTAAAAAGCATCTACTGTAAAATGTACTTAGGTAAAGTACAGATAGCTACAAAAAAAAATCTTAAATGCAGTACTTTTACTTTTGTACTTTGTCACTTTCCACCACTGACAAATATCTACTACAACTTATGCGCGCTTTACCACCCCACACCTACAGCTTTACAAACAAAAGTCTATACTCACACACTAATTTCACATCTACATTTTAGTAAATTTCACATCTACATGTTTCAATTTACAGAATGTCTTTCAAGCATAGCCTTTAGTCTGATATTTTATTTCACAATGATATACTCTGATTGTGTTTCTAATAACCTGCTTTAAAAGGTATGTTTAAGTTAAATGGGACATGCTTTCAATAATGTCATAACAATGTAATAACAATAATGTACTTCAGAATTCCTATGATTCAGCAGTCCTACCTACTCTGCCAACTCTACAAGTGAACTCTTATGTGGGTCATAAAGATTTGATCTACCACATTGATGGTTTTCAGACTATAATTCATTTTAGATATGATGAATGTATAGGGAACACATTGCCTTGTAACAGGCTGTAATTTGTAAACACAGCTCTGTCCTTCCAATAGCATAGGAAAAGGAAATCCAGTTTCCCCCGAGTGACAGGCAGAGATAGTCATACTATATTTTAACAAGGAGTTGTTACAGTGTTGTTACATGGTCACCACCCAGTGAATCCACAATTTGCAATCTAATACAAACACATCATTATTTTCTTAAGACCACTGCCCAAAGCACTCTAAAGATTCATCCAAGCTTTGGACTGTTTGACACTCCACTGACTGTCCCAACAGCTGTCTACTGCCCTCTAGTGGTAAGTGTATGTAGTGCGTATGACTCACCTGCAACTGGTCAGCCTGACTGACATACAGCTTTAGGTTGAAATAGTCAGGTCTGTTTTCCAACCAAAGCTAAACATGAAAACAGAGTGAGTTTGATGAAATGTATAAATAATTCAAATGTACAATAAAAGTATAACATGAACCTTGTGGAATTTCAAGACAGAAAACAAAAATATTCTTATTGTTACCAGCTGACAAGTACAACATGCCATTGCTTCCTACTTTCAAACCTGGTTGAAAAACATTAAAATCCTTCTGACCTTTTGATGCAGGGCACACAGCAGGTCAGCAAACCAGTAGAAGGACTGGGGCTCCCTGCATATCCACACGAAGTACAATCTCTGCAATTTGAAGCCAGTCCACCCGTCACTGACAGAAGCGATAAAACAGTTCAATTTATGTTTATCTGGTTCATTCAGACCCAGTGACATTATTAGACCTACAGCAAAGCATGAAGTACAGAGGCAAACGGTGTGACTCCTATCCCCCCTGCCACACAAAGGCTGACGTCGTAGTTGAACACGTCTTCTGAAGGACTGCCAAATGGCCCATCCACGTAAATCCTATAATACACATAAACACATTAATTATAGTTTTTATATAGCAATTACATTAATCACTGATGACTCAATATGACAACAAAAGGGCTCATAAAATAGTCATCTGGACAAGGTAACAGGATGCAGTAGAACATGCACTTCAGTGATTGTATCAGCCCTCGCCAACCTAATAGATCTTAACTGACATCTGTAAGACACAACTGAAGTAAATGAAGCACACATAAATATATATATATATATATATATATATATATATATATATATATATAATTATTTTTTTTTATGTTAATTGCTTAATTGCTAGAGCAATGGAGGGCTTTTGCCATAGCTTGAAACCCATGAATAGGCAGCATGCTACAGAAAAGAAGAAGAACACAGCAAACCCTTTTTATGTTTTGCTGTAGTATGTCTTTGTTTTTTACCACATGCTCTAGGTACAAAAAAGACTGTTGTATGTGGCACTAAAATACTCAGTTACAACAGGACAGGTGTATAAGTTAAACAGAGGTTCATAGAGTTGTTAGTTTTAATTTGTTGACACAAAAAAAAAACTTTCTTTCCCTGAGCCCCCAATGACACTTTGCATCAATGACTTTTTCATACGTAAAGCAGGAAGAGGAGGGGTCAGAGGTCAGGGGGGCAAAACCTCTGACCTCTGTGTGATTTTGAGCCTTCGTTAGATATTATGTCAGCGGCATCACACATTCACACATGCATGCGAGTACTTACTTGGGATATCTCCTCTGTTGCACCCTGGGAAGTATTTCGAGGCCCAGTTTTGGTGGAGGAAGCAGAAGCTGTGTGAACCGGTCTGTGGGAGGAGAAAAGATTTAAATGGGTCTGCCTTAAAATAAAATCTCAAATAAGTTTATATGTACATTTTTGTCATAAAGGAAAATGGAATTCATGTACAGTAGGCTGTATATTGTAAAAACATCCTGGCAATATCCGGCAAATTAGGGCCAAAACAAATAAAGCCGCTTCCTGTTTTCTGAAAACAGCTGTGTGAATGCATAGCTACGGAAAGATTCTGTCACTGGCCCCAAAAGTCAATTTCCTGTACAATGACCTGTGTAATATATAGTTTATATTACAAAAAATGCAAAAACTATATTGTACTAGATTGTAACAATATAATAAATATGAATAGTAATAAATGTGGAATGTGGTAAAAAAGGAAGAGAAAAACAACTATTATGTAACAAAAATTATTATAAGCAGTAAAATATCAAAATATCCTGCACTGCACTTTGCTGGTTTTGGGAGGAAAAGGGATTGTGAATGTCATTCTCTTCAGAAGACAGAAGCAAAAGCACATCCTGTGAACTTTGACAGACAACAGACTGTTTCTTTCTAGGGTCTTAATGTCCATGTGTTTGCATGTGTGTGAACCCACCAGTCCAGTCACCAACAACCCTCAGATGGATGCCAAAACTTTGCTTGTTCTCTGAGGGGCACTGTGAAAAGTTAATTGAATTAGTGACTCACGTGACAAAAACGTCACCCACCACTACAATGAATCCTGTTGCTTGTGCATTCCTTCAAAAGGAAAAATGTATTAACTGGTCAACTATTATAACTTTCAAAATTTGTATTATGCATTTCTGTAGAACACACCAACAACAGCATTAACTATAAAAAAATGGTGACCTTTTAAAATGTGAAAATGGCTATATTACAGTGAGTTACCCATACAATGCTAATCAATTATAACATTTGGGATTAGTTTACAAGTCTAACATAATGCAAAATAGATAGTCTTCAAGCAACAGAACTGTGTGTAATAATGATGGACTATTGAAAGGTATTTAAGTGATTTTGAGCTTTTAAACATTAACCAACTCTGCTAGAAGTATAGAAAAAGCTTTGTTGGCCCCAAAGTGGCAGTGACAGCCCTGTGGTTTAAACCAACTGAAAAGACAACCGTTACATTCCCAAAATCATAGGCTGTCTATGCCCAAAATCAAAGACACATGAGACATCACACTAAGGCATCTTAATTAAAATAAGACCTAAATCAAGGTCTTATTTTTCTTTTGGAACAATGCACACACCTCCGCACACTGAACAGTCCTCCAGTCGGCATGTCTCAGTACTAGCCTCAGGGCTTTGTCTGCTTCCTGACAGTGTGATAGCTCAAAGCTTTATAACTCAACAGCAAAGGCATGTGCACACAGTGTACACGTTTGCACATGTGAAATCAAGTGAGGCTTTATTATGTATTTGTTATGTTTAGACCTCTGTCTCTTTTCTCTTAAGAAGTACAGAACAGACAGAACACACAGAATATATTTGAGAAGTCCGCAAGATGTTGACTATAAGAAACATTCTAAATGTTGCCAGAGGGAAGGAGGATTGTGACAGTAAAATAATATGGGTATTAGCAGTACATGTGTCAGTGTGTGTGCTTTTACATTAGGTCATGGGTAAAAAATGGTATGGAAAAGGTGAGTTACATAATCCTCTTTACCGTTGTTAGTGTGAAGGGATGGTTCTCAAAAGAAGAGACACCTGGACAGTTAAGTAAAATATACTGTGAAGACAAAAGACAGAGGATTATTGAGAGGAGCATGTAGAGACCAGGAGAAACATAACATCAGATCAAATAACCTCTAATCCTAGATCACTTCCGGCTGTTTTTACAACATTTTAGATTCCAAATTCAACTGTATATTTTTCAAGTAAGATTGACGTCTCACCTGTCCTGGGCGGGCTTTGAAATTCTTCTTAACCATGCGCAGTTCCATGACATTACAAGGGTGTCTCATGGCGGCCACTATAGTAACAGGGTCACTACTCCGAATATAGCGGTAGACACGCTCAGCACAGTAGAGACACAAGGGGGCGGACACCCAAAGCCATGTCTATCACAGAGCACAACGCCTTCAGTTAATTACATTTATAATTACCATTTAGTTTACCAAGCCATTGCATTGTCAGTATCTATAATATTTTCAACAAAAACTAGAATGAAATGTTATTGATTTCTGCATTGCATTAATTGGTCAGTGGTAGAGCAAAACCATCAGTACACAATCAGGTTTTATGGGACCAGTTTACTGCCTAACGACTATGCGCAAACACATAATCACACACAGAGGGGGAAACACGTACCAACAAAGAGCTTCATGTTAGAAGAGGATGCCAGCCCCTCCCAAACACACTACCCCTCTAATAAAGTGAGCCACCTCCCTCGGAACGACTCCACGTTGTGAGCACACACAGTATTTATTCCTGAACACAGACAAACCTTTGGCATCGTCACTCACAATCCCAGTCTCAAATGCACTGTGTACCTGGGGATAGTGATGGTGGAAGTGGGGCTCCTCCCTGCACCGCGGCTCTCCATCCTCAGCCCTCTCCATCTCTTCTCTCTGTCGCTCTGTGCCGCTTTGGTTTGATCGGAGGCAACCAGGGGGGTGTGCGTCCATGTTGGTCTGGTACTTCAAGGCTCCACTGGATGGAAGAGAAAGAGGTCAAGATTGTATATTTACATTCGAAAGCAGATAAGTTATTCAAGTCTAATAAATCAAATGATCTAATACCATTTTAAAGCAGCAACAATCAAAATCATACAAATTGAAAAATGGAATCAAAATGAATAAATAAAATACTACCTTTTATGAATTAACCATGGAAGATTGGAGTTGCATGTTTCTGTAAAAACAGTTGTCTAAACCAAAATGTGTTCCAGAATATCTTGTATTTTTGCTGTTTCTTGTGTAAGAAAGAGGCAGACAAGATATATTTATAAGATTTTTTTCTTCTTTCTGTTCCTTTTTCAATTGATGGTAGATGGTTTTGTTTACTTAAAATACAAGCATGATTGCACACAATTAAAATTAACAAGAAAAAAAAAACAGGGCCTTGTCTTTGTTCATGTGAAGACAAAAAGTGTCTGGTTTAATATAAATAGCTCAGAGTACTGTAATACACGTAATTGATGTTTAAAGGTGCACCATGTGACTTTTCTGGTGGAGGCACTGCTTGTCTCTCTGGGGATGTTATTGCTTTGCCTGGAATGTTCCACTTTACGGCATTAAACATATCTGTCTGGTATTTATTGAATTACACGTGCTAAAGAAATTCCTTGGAAAAAACGTCTTCCTTTGAGTGGGCTCGCCTCTCCACAGATCTAACCTGTAGCTTGGCCAGGGGCGCTCACTTGGTTTTGGTTTTCACATAAATAGATGTGTGTGATGCCTCACTGTGGAAGATTCCAGGGCCACAAGAAAGTTACACAGTGCACCTTTAAGATAAGACAGTCCATATGATTTGCTATAATTTAATTAGTTCCAATTAAGAGTAAGATTATTTTTTATTGTAACTGCTACATGTTTTTTCTGTATTATGCATTTGTAGATCAGACACATACCCAACAATGTGCATCATCAGGATTATGTAGAACACTATAAAAAGGTTGTGGGTGTACCAGAAGATCTCATAATTGGAAGCCCTGTAACACAAATCAAATAAAAATCTAAGTGAATTCTGAAGTGCTGCACCAAAGTAACATTTAAGACACTCATTAAAGTTAATAAATGTTTATGCCGATATATTTAAAACTGCGTAACAACACACAGCAACATCAATAGAAGTTATTTTAGGTTCTAGAGTTGGTTCAGTGGTAGACTCCCAGGCTCCTAGCTCAAAGTAAAGCAAGCAGAACATCAGAGGTCAGCATTAAAGGGGTCACTACACTCAAAGACCCCTCATAAAAACATAAATCATTCACATAATAGTTTAAAAAAGATCACTCACTCTAATCTAACTATCTAATCCAATTGTGCTCTCCTGGCCTAAATATGTTCACTTTAATAGAATCAGAATGGGTTTATTGCCATTGTCAGTGATCAAAATTTGTAGGGTGCAATATAAAACAATGAATGAAATAATAGATTAAAACAATAAAAACACTTACTTAGAATAATACCATAAGGGTAATTGACTACCTAGTGGCTGAGGAAGTGCTCTTCAAGAAAGCAACGAGAAACCCCGACACACTCCAGAGTTCAAAACAAGACATGTGCACAATGGGTGACCCGCGGTGACCTGGGTAATGACAGAGCTGAGGGGGAACACTTAGGCAGGATTTGCTCCCTGACAGATCTCTGGCTCTGCTTGTTTCCATCTCACAACAGGTGAGTCATAATGTTGGAAGACAAAGGTGAACAGACACGGGCTGAGACAGGATTGGATTGTCTGCACCACACAATCGAGTTAATATACCAGGATTAAGACTTACCTTATGCAGTGGAATGATGAGATAAACATCAAAAATAGGATGAGAACCAACAAGATCCCAGTCACACCTGGGACTGGACAGAAACACACCATTTACATTTACAGTTGTTCTACACATATTTTCAGAATTTCACAATAAAAAATATACGGAACCTACTTGTAGTTAAAACAATCATCTTGGGATCCTGAAAAGGCGAAACAGAATATGGGTTTTCAGGAGTCAATTCAAAGCCCTTACATGCATTGGAGAGGATTTTAACAACTGATTACATAATTATAACAAAAGCAAATGTTGTTTGTCTGTATACGTATATAGTAAATGCATATAGCATGCTGATGCATCTTTTCACAAAATAATCTACAACATTTATGGGAATATGGTGATGCAACATATCAATATACTCTAATAATCTGAAACCAGCCTATTATTATAGATTATAGTATTATAGAAATTGCCGGTGCACACATTTCCTCACCTCTCCTTTGTAGCGGGCCAAATTGAGAGCAGGGTATTCCTCTGAATAGCTAACACTAAAGTTGACAACATTCACAAGATGGGCAGAAACATGCAACACTATAAAAGAACATACAGTACACAATTAGAAATGAATGCAAATTAAGTAGTTATCTACAGACTGAGACTCTTTGTCCATAGAATAAAAACTCAGCAAAACATCTTCATGACTCACAGTGTGAAACTCCCTCATCATGACATCATGGGTTAAACATGCAGCTGTCCAGCGGCTGATACAATTATCAGCCATAATAACGAGACACTGGGGCCCTTTTACTCTGATACATCCAAACTACTCGAGCATTGTCTCTATTTCATACCATTCATTTGCCTTTAGAGATGCACACATGCCATGCAAGACGGCCTGAAGGAAATACAGTAAAACAGAGCCTTTCAGGAGCCAGACTTTTGTCTTTAGTTTAAGAAAAGCACAAAGTCTTGTGAAATAACATAGAATGAGATGTGCCCACCTGGCATGATGGCTGAGTGGTTAGCACTCTTGCCTCACAGCAAGGTTCCAGGTTTGGGTTCAGTTGTTACTTTTGTAAAGGGCTATACAAATAAAGTTTGATTGTGTGGATGTTTCTCCCCGTTTGGGTGAGTTTCGTCCAGGCACTCTGGTTCCCCCATCAACCCAAAACACAATAGAATACTACGTCCTTCAGCTAAGGTCCTGACCAAGCCCAGCTCAATATTTGGAGATGGGTTTCCAGGTCAGGCACTGTGATCGCCCATCGCTCCTGACAGGTTGTTCCAGTGACATTGAAGGATGGGTGAACCTTAACCTTAAACAAACTAATACTTGTTTTAGAAAGGTGCCTTTCTAATGACATTTATATTTCTAAAACCTGCCCTTAACCTATGACCATATCAGTGCCTACAATGTGATGTTTGTGACGCATATGACATACATATGGCATACAGCAGTTTAAAGTACTGAATGAAATAATATCCTGCACAGACAGATATGGAAAAAGAGCATTTTCCTTTAGCGTGCAGACATACAGCTGTTCCCATGATGTCATGAAGAGACTCACGAGAGCACAAAGGCACAACACGACTCCAAATAAACACACAGCAGCCTCCGGAAAGATCTCACAGCTGGTAGTGTAGGAATGCTGAGCCAGCCCCAGACCACTCCTCCACTATCAACACCAACACATGATGCAGGGGATTTATGGGCCGAGCAGAGGAGGGGCACTGCTTACCAGAGAAGATACAGATGGCAACTCCACACGCCACATGAAAGGTCTTACTCTTGTCCAGCAGTCTGCGTGTCTTTCTGCTGGACATCTAAAAAGTGTGCCAAAGTTAGTTTAACTAGTTTTACTTCTTATAGTCACAATGTTTCTAAAAAATCCATGCAAATAACAGTAAAACAGTAAATTGTGATCAACTTCATGATTAGAGGGGAAGGATGTGCCCTGCTCACAATTAGTTTAATTTGATAGAGTATATCTAATTATTAGGGATGGGACAAGATCTTGTGTCACAAGATCTTGCAAGATAAAACTGCAAGAAGATTGTGCACACATGAGGAAAATATTTTATTTTCTCTATGTCTACACTTTTTTTGGCACACTGTAAAAAAAGGGTTTAGCGCTAATCAGTTGCGCCTAATGAGAAGTTGCAGTTCCAAAAAGCAGTTTTACAATTTCAGCAAAATAAAAAAACACAAAATTGAAACCCAAATTGTGAGATGAATAATAAATTAGGTCAAAATCTAATCTTGTCTCATTCTTGTGGACCCAATCATGTGTTTTGTCTTGTTGTTTTGTAAGTATTAATGCTTGTACAGACCCGTGTTCTCTATTTGTCATTATACAGTTTATTGATCTAAATTTCTGCAAATATTATTGTCTATAACTTGTCTACCTTTTGCGTTCCTCTGACAAACGTGAGAAGCGATCGACACATGGGCAGCAGGACCAGGCTGCAGTTCAGGTTGAGCACTGAGGCAGAGGCCCGACTGATGCAGAGCCCAAGCTGAAAGAAAAAGAAACTGTGGACATTATGGCAGGCGTTGGTGCTAAGAGAAAGCAACCACACACAATTTAGATGTTTAGTGGTTGTTGTTTTTTTTTTTTTTTTTAATTAATGACTAAGCACAGATGTTTGCTAAAATTCCTCCACACTTAATATCTGGGAACACACTGAAGCGCTTTCTTGTGAGCGCTACAGGTGCTGTCTCTTCAGATTATTCCCACTGCTGTAAAACACATCTAATTGTTAGCTGATGCTGTGGAGGACTAATGAGGCAGAAAGTTCATGTGTACAGGCCATGCAGATTTGAGCGTGATGGAAAAGTCACAAACTAAACAGCTCAGAAGTGCAGTAAATTACTTAATTAAGCAAACCTTTTCATCACCAATTCAAGTATCATTACAGTCTGCATGAATAACATCCTAAACAGGGCACTTTTGCTCTCCGAGATGCAATCGCAGCTGATGGCTAAACCACAAGCAGGAGATCTGATTTCAGTCTGTCTGTGTACTCCACATTCACATCACACATTGTAGACTCACACACACACAAGACAGATGTGGGCTGTTTTTATGAAGTCATTTTCAAATTTCTCCTAAATCTACATCTACATCTCATGTATGTGCACAAACGAACACAGACATGATTAAACAAGACCAGTGGTGGAAAGTACCAAAGTACAAAAGTGAAACTACTGTACTAAAGTAAAGTTTTGTAGGTATCTGCACTTTATTTAAGTACATTTTACAGATACTTTTTACTTTAACTTCATTTCAGAGCATGTATCTGTACTTTCTACTTCACTACAATTTTGAACGGGACGTATATTTTCTTAAGGTTTTAAACCTGCTGATAAGGCTGAGGGGTTTATTTTTTAGCACTTTTATGGCACTTTGTTTTTTTCTACTTCCATTTGAGCAAACAAAATAGCCTCTAAAGAGAAAAATAACCTGGAAATTTGCCTATAACGACCAAAACTCAACATAATAAATCAATCAAGATTACAATTTGACGCTTTAATAGTTCTCCAAAACAAAAAGAATTACTTTCACTTTTAACTCTTAAAGGAGTACTATATCACTTTTGCTTGAGTAGATTTTAAAATGTGATACTTTTATTTGAGTATTTGTTGCTGTTGTATCTGTAATTTTACTTGAGAAACAAAGTGGAGTACTTCACCCACCACTGACAAAGACACATAAACTAAACGTGCTCCCTTTGGCAAAGCATTCTGTCTGTCAAATGTATTAGCGTGCCCACACTTGCCCCTCTGCCCCTGCTTCTGTCTGCACACATCATGGACAGTGCACACATGCTTCACTTCTAGCATCTAATAATATCAAGTATTCACACTTTGCGGCACGTTTTCCACTGCACCTGCAGTCTATTTTCCAATTACACTGTTAATAATACCTTTAAGAATGTCTCATGTTTGACAAATTAAAGGTACAACAAAAACAGTGAGTTGTCTTTCTTTTTAAGGAACCAAACCATTTTTAAAAGAGTTTTATCTTGCCTAATTAATAACTATGTATGGTTTTAATTGCATATAACAGTGTTTAAGAAGCAGGGCTATTTTCATTTATCATCTATGCATCTTCAACATCAATAGAAATGTTTGGACATTTCATTTTGACTTTTGAAAAATGTCTTACCCCAAGCATCTTGTGAAGGTAGTAATATTGTGGTCCAGTGGAATAGAGAAGAAATGTCCTCACAAATAACCAGGCATTCGTCCCCAGCCACAGCACCTGAACAAAATGAGAAAGTCACAACACTGACAACTGCAAATCTCCAATAATGTGCCCCTGCTGCTGCTGCTGCTGCTGCTGCTTCTGCTGCTGTTGTTGTTGTTGTGCGTGTAGCAGAAAACACACAAAAAGAAGAACGTACAGCAACGACAACAAAAAGTTTTCCCACCAGGATGAAGTGCTTTGCCCCCTCGTTGGCCGCCCAGCTCCGCATCGACACGACCATGATGTCTCCAAACACGGCGCAGCTGAGCACCGCTTCACTGAGAGCCCGGAGTGGGGAAGAAGCAGACACTGAGAGAGTAGTTTAGTCCGTCCCCCTTCAGTAAAACTCCTGAGCTGTGTGTCCGCCGGCCGGGTTTGACTGTGCGCCTCCTCCCGGTCCCGGCGGTGGTCGGACCCTCTTCAGACCCCGCTCCCGTCTCCTCTGCGCTCATCCAGCCCAGAGCTCCTTCCATAAAGCTGGCCAAAAGCCGAAAAGATACAGCATCTCTTCAAAACACAACATGATGCCAACGCGCAACTACAAAGGCGAGTGCCGGGGAATATGTAGTTCTCTAATTTGTCGCTAGAGGGCACTAAAAGGCTATGACCATAAAGTATAAAAGTAGTTTAGTAGGTTACTTTTCGGGTCGACACCAAAAACGTATTATTACATGATTGCAACTATCTAAAAAATATAGGCCTGCAATAAGAGGAAATAAAATAGGAAAAAGAAGATTCAAATCAAATCAAACGTTATTAATAAAGCGCTAAATAGAATGTAACACAAAGTGCTTTACAGTGATTTAAAAATATTCTCACACATGATCATTTCCCACTCAACCTCTCCCCACCAGCCAAGAAACCCACCCACAGTCTCACACACGCACGCACGCACGCACACACGCACGCACGCACGCACACACACACTAAATATCTAACAGATAAAGTACCATACATTTTTCAAAAATAGTTGTATTAATGTAAAAATAAAAATAGTATCACCCTAACCAATGATTTTTTTTTTTAATAGTTTCAAATACGTTCCTCAATTCAGTTCAATTCAATTAAATTTATTTTTGCAGTGTTGCCAGTGTTTGCAGATGGGCCACAGGTAGAGAGCAGTTCAATTAAACAATGTTCAACAGAATTAAGCAATTGGATAAATGGAGCATCCCCTGTGCTTGACCCTCCTTCTCGGCAAGGAAAAACTACAAAAAACTCTGTGGGAAAAAGTAGAATCCTCGGGGAAAACCACATGAAGGTGAGATCTCACTCCCACGGACGGACATACTGCAGATGGTCCAGGACTGACGCATCCACTTGGACCAGAACCACTCAAGAGGAAGGAAGGCTCAATGTGGGAGAATTCTAGATAGATGACTCCTAGACGCAGAGAGATCCCCCAGGCAGACAACGAACAGTTCATCTAGAGTAGAAGTAGTTCCTCCTGGCAGAAGAGGATCAGTTCATCCAGATCAAGGAGAGCTCCTCCAGGCGGATAAGGGGGTGATCACTGGAGCAGCCGCCGCGGTGTCTGGAACAGTCTCCACTCCCCGAGAGAAGTGAGAGAAACAAACAGACCACCTGACCCATCTGCATCAGTCCATTCTATTGATGAAGAGTTTTATACAACATTTAAACCAGGGGCCTCAAACTCGCCAAATGCGGCCCTCAAGACGATTTCTGGTGGCCCTCGAGGTGATTTGTATTGTATTATAAGAGGCCCGCCGATAAAACAGAACCCGTCAAAACTACGACTCCCATAATGCTGTGCAGCATTAGCGCCTACATGGCCCCTCCCCAGCTGCTCCTGCAGGGCAGTACCGAGAGTTGAACCCAGCATGGTCACTGCACATTTCCACGGACTTTTTAGCTTTCCTCAACAAATAAATGGACAGAGAACACTCGGGATGTGAGCGCAGGAGCTTCAGGATCAGGTCAGAGAGAATGTCAAAGCGGGACAGGCATAACTTTGTTTGTTTGGTGTTAATTTGCTCTCATCGCAAACACACGCTCTGTCTGATAAAACTAAAGCCAACCAGCTGCATTTACAAAGAGTCACAGCAGTGTCTGAGTAGTATCCGTGAGTTATAGGTGTGTGTCACACACGGGGAGGGCATCTGACACTCCCACTTTCTCCCGTGCCTCTTTCGGATTTTGTGGGTGCGTTTCAAGTCTGTCTCTGTTGCGGCCCCAGCAGCTCTGATTTTCTGATTTTCTCTCAGAATGAGTTTGAGACCCCTGATTTAAACCATGTGTAAATGTGCCTTAAAGTATTTATGTCAGTATTGATATTTGCAAACATATACCCATTGAGTAAGCGAAGTCATCTACTTCAAAAAGATGAAACTCGATCAGAAGAACCCACCTTGCAGCAGCAGAACAGGTTGAGCGAGTCTAACACAGGCCTTGTAGAGCGTAACCAAGTCAAATCCTGACATTCAAATTTCTGTTTAACATGAGGTGCTTATTTATGTAATTTCGTTGTTGGGTGATACACTATTTTACTGTAATAAATGTAATTAAAATTACAATAGTAGTTGCTATTGTTTAAGGCACAAAACTAGAGTTCAGTTACAGACTAAAGGGGCACAGTTCTTATCTGTGTCCCTCAAAACATCCTCTGTTTCCTTAATTACACACATCTTTGGTTGGCTAAACTACCTAAGTGTGGATGCTGAGAGCTGTGGAGTGTGTCCTCCCTAAATTCCTGAGGGTGGAGCAAGTGCATGTCCCCCACAGCTTGAAACCCAAACTGACCAGAGCATAGTTACACAGCTGTGCACAACGCCACAAGGGCTGATACACATTGCCTTAACTGTGGGAAATTTAGCAGGACTACTCAGATTTTTTTTATTAATTTTTTTTAAACTAAGAAGTAATCTCGAGATAATGATTTTATTTTTATTTATTTAGGTCTAAGGAATGTGACAAACAAAAAAGGAAGGGGACTGGACGGCAAAGTTCAGACATCATCATCATCAAACATCAGTATATGCAGAGGTGAGAGTTTGAATGAGGGGTTGAGGTGAGTTTGAACAAGCTGTTCCAATAATCTATGTTCCATATTTTTATCAGCCTACTAAAATACTGATAACAATTATTGATTAGAAAATAAGTAAAACAGTTTTGGTTAGAGTATATTGTTCTGAGAAAAGGTTTATTATGGTAAATTATGGTAAATGATACAGTAAATATAAATGAAAGAGTCAACAAGCTTACAAGTTTATTTAGACTATTTTGACTATTTTCAAATTGTCTTTTCATAAAACCTGAAACACCCAATTTTCTGACTTGTTTACACCAACAATAGTCTTATTCCATAACCTTCTTGTAACCTCTCTAAGTCTTAGTTTTCAAAAACATTTCTGCTTTTATTTTTCTTCATAAATAGGCAACAATTGACTGGACTTGACGTATTTTCTATATCTTATGGATGACGCCTTGACCGCTCACTTTAGTTATTGCTTTACAAATATCAGTAATTATCCCGGCATTAGATTATAATTGTCATGGCGCTGACTCAGCCGTGTGGTGGCCAAGGTGCACACGGCACTCACTCACCAGTGGAATGACCCTGCCGGACCGTAATGAGCAGCTCCACTGATAACACACTTGTCACTTCACTGCACTCACTGGGAGCATGTGTTTTGCCCCCTCCCCCTCATCCTCCCTCCCTCCCTCCCTCGCGCTCCTCTCGCTTTCTCTAACTGAGCTCTACCTAAGCAAATTTCTCTCTATCTCAGTGCGAGTCCTCTGGCAGGCCTTCAAATGGGGGCGAGTAATAAGTTATTGCGATGGATGTTTTGGATGATGATCGTCTTGGCATTTTTCTTTTTTGGATTCATCATAGGTAAGCTTACGTTTCATTTGTACAGTCTCACTTTACTATGTTTAAACAGTATGTGAGTAGGCTTTGCTGTCACCCCTCAGATATATTTCACGTCCATACACAGACGTGCTTTGACACATACTTTCCATGTTGCTGTTTTTCTACAATTGGACTGCGTATATTTTCTGTTCAAATTGAAAATCTTTTATCCAAGGCTGGTTTGCGAAGCCTACACATATGAAGACTGAGCAGCAGAAAGACTCCAGCAAGTTCCTGAAGGAGTTTTTGGGAGAAATGAAGGCAGAGAACATAAGGCAGCATCTGAGGTAAATGTCAGAGCGTATTTTGAAACTGTTGTGTATCCAAAGAGATGCACAGCTCAAGGATAACTTGTCTGAAATGAAACTGGAAACATGTTTTCTTCAGTTGCAACAAGGTAAGTTTCCAGGTTTCCTCATCATCACTGACGGTGTGTTTCTCTCGGTAGGAAATTCACACGACTCCCACACTTGGCTGGAACAGAGCAGAACCTGAAATACGCAGAGCAGATCCAAAGAGAGTGGCAGGAGTTTGGGCTGGACTCTGTGGATCTGGTGCACTACGATGTCCTGCTGTCCTATCCCAATAAGACGCAGCCAAATTACATCTCCATAGTGGATTCAGTGGGGAATGAGGTAGCAAAAAAACAACAAAAGCACCTGTTTGATTTCACAGTGCATGTTCAGCTGTCTGGGGGTCCAAGGTCCATTTTATAACCGTGTAGTCAGATAAAGAAGTAGTAGTACTCATAAAACTGCTTTCAACTTGGTAACAAAGACTGATCTAGCGTGCATTTGTGCAGGTTTTCAATACGTCTTTGGCGGAGCCTGTTCCAGAAGGCTATGAAGACGTTTCAGACATTGTACCCCCGTATAGTGCATTTTCGGCTAAAGGACAACCAGAAGTGAGCCTTTTTTTAGATTGATCAAATGAATAGTGAAATAAGTGGATGGACTCTACTCTCTCTGTCTGTCTCTACCACAGGGCGAGTTGGTCTATGTCAATTATGGCAGGACAGAAGACTTTTTCCAGCTGGAGAGACAAATGCGAATAAATGTGACAGGAAAAATTGTAATAGTCAGATATGGGAAAATATTCAGGGGCAATAAGGTAAGATCTTACATTTGAACCCACAAGTAAAAACAATAAAACTTTGGAGGTAAGACACTACAGACAAAACACATTTTTTTTTATCAGTTTGCTCTCTCAGCAACAAACATGTCCAATCTGCTCTTAAAAATGTTTTGTTATTTCATTGAATCCACTTCAACCATAGATTTCAAAGGGACAATATAACTTCAAAGGCCGTTTTCTGAAAATGCATTTTTCTCCCCTAGAGTCATAAGGATCACCATTGAAAGTAGATCACACACACAGCAAACTTCACAATCTTGGACTCAACAGAATTTTGACAAAACATAGTGAAGGATTTTTAAAAATCTAATTCTAAAATTTTTATTGACGTTTTAAGTTTAAAAAATGAGGCGTAATTTGAATTTTTAGGACAAATTTCAGTCAAATCAAATAAAAAATTAAATAAGAAATCCAAAATCCCCTCTGTAAAGTTTTTTGTAACTAATCAGTGTACAAAATGAACCAAGGAAATTAAACCTGGTTCTGTCCATTTTTCAGATTTACATGTCCCAAATATGTGTAATTTCGGCCGTTTTTACACATACAATGCCTCATTTCTACATGAAAACATTAAATGATGAAAAACTTGTAATACATTTTGTTCTTACATTTTTGTGCGTAAACTACAGGAGAAGTTTCAAATTGATATCTTTAAATTTAAGATTATTTCCTATTCACCTTAATTCGTGTTCAAACAGGTGAAAAATGCCATATTATCAGGAGCTAAAGGCCTCATCATGTTTTCGGACCCAGCAGATTACTGCGCTGACGGAGTTCAGGTGAGCAAAGTGTAGTTTAGCATAACAATCTATCTGTCTAATACCTGTCTGTCCAAAGTAGTACATTTACTTTTACTTAAATTACTTCATTATTTAAGATAAGAGAGCTTTTATTTGTCCCATATGTCCCATGGAGAAAGTTCTGTGTTGCAACGCCAAAGTAAAAGAACAGCGATAGCAAAAAGTATTAGAAATTATGAAATGATGTATTAAATAAGTACGGGTTTTATTATACCACAAGACATACTCTTCACGTGCACTTCAGTAACAGCTTTTGTTTTATTTTGCTTTTGCTCTTTTTCCTGATTGTTTACACCAGCTTGCACTGCCGCATATGTAGACCTATCGATTTGCATTTCTATTATTGTTGTTGCAAATAAATTCCCTAAATATTGTAATAAAATGAGGACTTAAGCTGCTCAGTGAGTGAAAGCCCCCAGGGGTTTGCACAGCTAGTTCAAATACTGAGAAGCAGAAAAAACTGAAGAATTGTAGCATAAACAACTCGGCCTTCCAGTCTGATGAGAATAAATCAGCATTACATTTGTTATCAGTAAAAGCTATATTAGATTTAAACATATTTAACTCATAGCTATATGGTAATGTTTATCAAATTTAAAAACAATTTCTACCTTCCCTATATAAATGTCCTTTTTTTTGTTATTTTCATCATTATACATATGTAGCAAATATGCACAGTACAGTATTGAAATCTTTATTTAATTTCAAATATTTAGACATACCCAGAAGGCTGGAACCTGCCTGGTGGAGGAGCTCAGAGAGGAAACGTGCTCAACCTAAACGGAGCTGGAGACCCCCTCACACCCGGATACCCTGCAAAAGGTTAACATTTTTATCTTTTCTGTACATTTCTAAAGTGTTATAATTGCTTTATTATCATTAATGCCGTCTGACCACATCCCTCATAGAATACACCTACAGATATAAACTCGATAAAGGAGTTGGACTACCGAAGATACCTGTGCATCCGATTGGATACCATGACGCTATATACTTGTTAAAGTTAGTTCCATACGTTTTTTTTTTTTATCTTTGTCCAAAACTGCTGCTATTGAGACAAAAAATAAATAAATGCTATTTTCTCACAGGAACATGGGAGGACAGATTCCACCCAACGACTGGAAGGGAGCTCTGAATGTCTCATACAGAATTGGACCAGGATACATCAACGACTACAAAAATTTGTAAGCAGCTATGTCCCTGTTTGTAAGGCTATATTTGATGCCACGTTTTATGTTAATTTGCGGCGACCTATTTCTCACACAAGGTTAAGTTTGAGGGCTTGTCATTTGTCTCTTCTAGAAGTTGCTCTGTTGTCTTGTCTTTGTAACATTGTAACGTTTGCTGCAATCACTTTTTGATTTATAAATTAGTGGGGAATTCTTTATTACCTTTCAATTTTGTTAAATTTGATTTTTCTGATTCTATTTTCAAGTACGGTGCGTTTAAACATTCACACTAACAACCAGGTAACCAGGATCTACAACGTCATTGGCAAGATTAGAGGAGCTGTTGAACCAGGTAAAGCCTTGTGTTATCTCGTGTAGAAACACTGCTGAGAAATATTAACATCAGAGTAGACTAGACTAATTTACTTTCTTTGTGGTTGTGCAAAGACAGATATATTATTTTGGGTGGACACAGAGATGCCTGGGTCTTTGGAGGGATTGACCCCATGTCTGGTGCAGCAGTGGTCCATGAGACAGTGAGGAGTGCTGGCCACCTGCTCAACACTGGTAGCTGTCATTTAAATACCTTTCATTTATGTCACTTTTATGTTTGTGTTTTTTGTTTATTTTGTTGTTGATTTTCTCACCTGTTTGTTTCTTCATGAAGGATGGAGACCCAGGAGGACTTTAATATTTGCCAGCTGGGATGCAGAGGAGTTTGGTCTCCAGGGGTCTACAGAATGGGCTGAGGTAACAAACGCATTTGAGCACCACAGCATTTCAAACTCACCCTGGGAATGTCCGATCTCATGAGATCTTGGAAGCCAAGCAGAATTGGGCCTGTTTAGTACTCGGAGGGGAGACCTATGAGAATACCAGGTGTAGTGGGACGGCAGAGGCTCCAGTGCAGTGGTTCTCCAGTGCAGTGGTTCTCAAACGTGAGTCATTTTTGACAAAAGTCATTCATTTTCTACCGCTTATTCCCGTTAGGGGTCGCGGGTGACTGGAGCCTATCCCAGTGACTTTGGGCCTTAGGCGGGGTACACCCTGGACAGTGGCCAACTCGTCACAGGGCTGACACAGAGAGACAGACAAGGACAGACAACCATTCACTCTCACATTCATTCACTAGGGACAATTTAGAGTTGTCAATTAACCTACACAGTCATGTCTTTGGACGGTGGGAGGAAGCCGGAGAACCCGGAGAGAACCCACGGTAACACGGGGAGGACATGCAGACTCCACCCAGAGAGAGCGTGTGATGTTAGGGTGGTTCGGAATTCGAAACCACGATGTTGGGGTGGTCTGGGATTCGAACCCACGATCTCCTCCTCCTCCTTTGAGAGGCAGAAGCTCTAGCCGCTCTGCCACCGTGCACCCCTGGTTTAGACCTTCTGCAGCAGTGTTGGTTTAGCCCTATATACCTGGCATAGTCCCGTTATAGATCTGGGGGTGCGCGGAAGGCTTAACCTGTTACCATGAGGTCGTCCCACCGCTGGGGTATTGGACTTTTTCTTATTTTATTTCTTTTTGTACACCATCTTTTTTTTGTACACCATCTGAGGAAACTATCAAGCTGCTGGACATGTTAAATACAAAAAAAGAAAGCTGTAACCCTCTTATTTTCACTCAAATCAACCATTCTGGGATGAATCAGGATCAGCTTGTACTCAAAAACAACAAATCAAAAAGACCCCCAAATTAATAATAATAGTAATAATAAAAGTCCGCCTGCACTTCTTTACTTTACAGGTCCCTAAAATTCATTTTAGTGAAATTAGCTTATGGTTTGTAAGAGGAATTGTCAAAACCCAACAAATGCCCAAATTACTGTCAATCAGACCATCCTCCAAACACCAGCATTACTTCTTCTTATATTTCCCAAAGATAGGCCAAAACTACAGAGTGTCTGCTTCACAAAGAGTCCAGTAAATTGTGCTCCAAAGGGTTCAAGAACAGCTTTTGAACTGGGGCTCATTTTAGTTAGTAAGTCCTCATTGTAAGGCATTATTTTGTTTACTAATAGGTGGTACTTGGTGTGAAATGTTTCAGAATCACTGCTAGAGTGAAAAGAATAGGCAGGGCAGCTGTGTCTACTGTAGCTTATCACTATCAAGTATGAAGTGGATAAAGATTGAGCATCTGGAAAATCTCTTTAAGACAAATGTTCTTTTCTGTCTTCATTCTATGACACAAACATTAAATGCCAACTTTGTCTTATAGGATAATGCTAAAGTGCTCCAGGAGAGAGCTGTGGTTTATATCAATGCTGACTCTGCAATAGAGGGTAAGAACCAAAATGTGTGACTATAAATTTAAATTGACCTAATTTCATGTTTATGCATAATAAACCCAAACCTGTGCCTGTATCTCAGGTATGTACACATTGAGGGTAGACTGCACACCGTCATTGCACACGCTTGTGTATGACATAACAAAGCAGGTGAGGTGAAAAGAGCAAGTTAAACACTTAAACAGTGCACATAAGCTCAGATTTATAACTCCATGTTTGTATTGTGTAGATTGGCAGTCCAGAAGAAGGAGAAGAGGGCATGTCTTTATATGAAAGCTGGCACAAAAGAGACAACTGGACAAACAACCGTGATGCACCCAGGTACAAAGTTCATGTTTTGGAAATTTCACTGGGGTTTTCTAACATCTAATAGATAATCTAATTTTAGACATCTCAGTCCTTTCTGTCTGTTGCCCCACACCCTGTGCTCGGCGCTCCAGACTCTGTTGATTCTTTTGAAAAGCAACTAGAGCTTTAGGTTTACTGGGTTTTTATGTCTCTGTTTTCTGTGGTAAAATGTCTTTGTGTCTTTTATTATTGCACAATGTAAAGCATTTTGATTTTTATCTGTGAAATGTGCTCTGTAAATAAAGACTTTCTTATTTTCTTTTGTAGGATAAGCAAGCTGGGTTCTGGCAGTGACTTTGAGGCGTACTTCATCCGTCTAGGAATTGCTGCAGGTCGGGCTAGATACACCAAAAATAAGGTTTGATGAGGCCATTTGTAAATGAAAGTAAGTGCAAATATAATGCATAATGCACTTTGTCTAAACCAGCGTTTGTTCTGTCTGTCAGAAAACCGAACGCTACAGCAGTTACCCGGTTTACCACAGCGTGTATGAAACCTTTGAAATTGTGGACAAGTTCTATGACCCTTCCTTCAGACGTCTTGAAGCAGTGGCCCGTGTGCGTGCAGGGCTGATATTTTCCATAGCTGATTCCCTGGTCCTACCTTTCGATGTCAACGAATATGCAAACGCTCTCAGGACGTACGCACTGAGCATCTCACAAATCGCAGAAGGACACCCAGAGGCAATGCAGAAGTATGAAGTGTCATTTGGTAAGCGCAGTTTCTTTCTGTCAGAGAAGAAATGTTATGTTTTTAATTGGTTGTTTGTATTTTTGTTCGAAGATTCACTTTTTTCAGCTGTGAGAAACTTCACAGCAGCAGCCACGGACTTTCATGAGCGATTGCAGTCACTTAACAAAGCAGAGTAAGAACAAAATTCTAAAAAACATGTCCTTTTCCTTTCAATTTTACATTATTGTCAGTATAACTATATATTTGCATGCATTAGTCCATTGCAGGTTCGAATAGTGAATGATCAGCTCATGTACTTGGAACGTGCATTCATAGACCCTTTAGGTTTACCAGGCAGGCCATTTTACAGGCAAGTACATTTTTCATTGTTTTGTAATATTATTCTTAAAAAAAACCTTTAAGACAATGAAATGTTACAATTGAGCATGTTTCTTGTATTTTAGGCATGTTATTTTCGCTCCCAGTAGCCACAACAAGTATGCAGGCGAGTCTTTCCCTGGAATCTATGATGCATTGTTTGACATTGAAAGTGCAGCTGACCCAGAGAAGTCCTGGGATGAAGTCAAGCGTCAAATCAGCATAGCCTCATTCACAGTCCACGCGGCCGCCATGACACTCACATCACCCGCATGAAGACGGCCGAAAAAGACCTCTCACATTAGGCCTTTTGTGTAAAGTAAAATAATAGACCGATTTTTAAGTAATGACAGTATGTAATATTTTTTATTAAAAGAGCTATTGGTTCTTGTCCTTATGTTTTAAAATGATAAATCATGTTGTGCTTTTTCTTTCAAGATAAAAGGAGAAACAACAATACATTAATGATAATAACAAAACAAACAACAACAAACAAACTTAAAAAAAAAACTGAAAGACAAAACTAAAACAAAGAAATTGCTCACAGTGTCTGTACTTAAAACTGTTTTCTTAGTCCAGAGTTTTATTAAAGTGAATGGAATTTGGTTTCATTTTATGGACAAATTTGTGACAGTGTCAGCAGATCCACTTCTGTTCATGTCAGCAAAGGTTTGGGTCATGTTTGTAGCCCAGATTTAAATTCACTGGTGAATTGATTTAGACCACAAAGTGATTTACATTAAATAACCAATACTGATTACTGAGTACAAGATACTGTAAAACTTTAGCTGTTAACGATATAGTTTATAGTTAGTATAGTGAGATATTTCCAAAATCCCCATAACCTGAATATTTAATGTGTACATTTTTTTCTACATCAATTGCAATATCAAATTTTAATTAGACAGTGTGTGGTTGATGGTTGCAGGCTTTCGCTCACTATCACAAAGTTATGTTATAAATAGGACAGAAAATAATCAACCAACACGGCAATGTTAAGGGCTTAGTATCCAACCAGTGCCGCTGCGAGCCATTTGGGTGCCCTAAGCAGAAATACTCCGTCGTGCCCCCTTCCCAAACATGTAAAAATATATAGTGGTTTGATAATGACTGTCACAATAGTTATTTCTAATAAATTTAATTTTATATTGCATGAATAATAATCCCAAAGATCCGCCTTGGGATTATTAAATTTGGAAGAAAAATCATTTCTTGAGTTCTAGTTTATTTCAAATATAATATTATCAGTAACTCATTACAGGGTTTATTATGGGCCCCCCACAGTCCCTAAATTTCCTTGCACCGCCCTGTTTTAGCGTCATGTTCTTCTCCTGCTCTTCTGCAGGACAGATTGAGGCACTAGAGCAAGTATGGACAAACTTTTCAAGGGCCACATTAGATTTTTACACTCGCTCGGGGGCGGACCATTTACTGTTAACTACAGTATATTACACACATACTATTACACACAAAAAACTACAACAGAAGAGCATTCACTTTATTTATTTTATAGGGAACAGTGCCGTTGATCTTTTTTTTTAGCAAAGGCATCAGAGTTTGGTGTTATTCTAGTGGTGGATATTCTCAAGACTGATCTTACGTGTCCATCTGTCTTCAGGGTGGTGTTCTTTATTCATGTTCATCATGCTGAATGTTTGCTCACAAACACAGGTGGACCTGAACACAAACATCTTTTGGCATGTCCCGGAGGAAAATGGAAATTGGAAAATGTCCCTCTGTTAAAGACACGTGACACTCGTTGAGTCGAACAGAACGTCTCCTTTAAGCACTGCTTATTATTTGTTCAAAGACAGCACTTGTTGTTTTTGGACTGCGCCCTCTGTTGGAACTGCCACACATCAATTATAGTACATTTATTTTGATGAAAAGGAATGGGGAAACAAGATCATCTACTGAAAAGAACCAAAGCAACGACAGTCTCAGACAACCATAAAATGACAAATGCTCCATACTTAACTCATAAAAATTTTATTGAATAATCTGCGGGCCGCATGTGGCCCCCGGGCCTTAGTTTGGGCCTAACTTCTGTCGTCATGAAGCGAATGTGGAACTGTCAAATATCTCTGGTAGGTTTAAGTGAAGCCGCACTGCCATAAAATGTTTCTGGTTTTGTAGCCTTCAAAATATCACAGTTGGGGCTTTTTCTATTTGTGCATCATTATGTTTTTAATAAAATACATTTTCAGATAACCTATTCTCGGAAGAGCAGAAATGAATACAATTCTGACTGTTTACAAGTGATTGTCATTGTCATTTTACAATAATATATATTTGAATAGTGTTTTAAATCCAAGCCACAAATAATTCAAATAAAATGAATAAAAGGAACAGTTTGTGAAAAAATAACTACACATACAGCACCCAAACTGGTCAATAATGCGGAGGATGGCCATACGAGAAAAGGTTTAATATTCATGAAATACTTTTAAAATATATATATTTTTTTTTCCCTCCAGCTCGTTCATGAATGGAGCATTAAGAAGAAAAAAAAAGAAACAGCAATTAAAAATCCATATAAACGTTTTACCTTGAAACATTTTGTGTATGAATTATTACAATATGATAAAAGTATGAGCACTGTCACTCCGATTCACACAGAAATGTAACTTTTGTATGAACTACGATGTATGCTGAGTGTTTTTTGTAAACAAAGACTTTTGTGTAATCTCTTCCATAAAGATTCAAAATGACACACAAATGAAACCGGAATAACAAATGATATGCCGTCGGCCCATTTACCTGCAGAATAACAAGTGTTGAATTCATATTTGCTTTTGTTCACCACCAACTAATCATCCACCTGGGCCAGTTCTCTGAGACATTCTTTTATGTTTTCCACCCTATCTTGTGGACAAGTTTGCAGCGTTCTTTCTAGCAGTGCCCTCGCCTCATCTTGGCCATTCGTTTTCTCATTAGTGCGGTTGTAAAGATTGCCACTAAGTAGTTTGTTGTTGTCGGGAGAAAGCAAGCCACACAGGAATCTCAGAAACATGTCGTATTGGCCCAGTGGTGCGCTGAATGTCCAGTTAATGGCACACTGTAACAAATCTGCCACTGATTTTTGCTGACAAGATGGAAAAAAAGCAGACACGTGAAGGACACCTCGACTATGTTCCAGAATGTTTTTGGACTCCACACGAAACAGCGTGAAGACATACAAAGCAGCCAAGAACTCCTGGAAAATAGTTGACTTTAAGATAGATTGTTGATGTTAAGAAATGAAAATAATCACACGCTATAGAGAGGCTTCATACCTGAACAGTTAAATGAATAAAACAGAACCTTCTCTTGCCCGTGGAGGTCGGGAGCAGCTCAGTAGTGAGGCCAGAAAACACAGTGACGTCAGTGATATCCAGACTGTGCTCTTTCATCTGCTCCTCAGCAAACACAACAGCGTTCTGCTCCAACATTTTCAAAGCCATCTTCCCCAGGTTTTGCAACATCTGCCTGTCTTCACTTGACCATTTCTAAGAGGGAAGATGACAATGAATGTAGGATTTTTTTTAAACACATCTGATTTCAAGGGTACATAAAACTATATGACTGGTTTGTATGAGCAGACCATCACAGCCCAGGCCCTCACCAGACTCATCTCAGCCTTCTCATAGTAGAACTGCAGTCTCCGGTTGGTTTGGATGACTAAGGTGTTCACAAAGAAAGGGGTCAGTTTGGGGGGATATCTCCCGTAGTCGTCTTTGTTTGAATAATTATGGGCAAAGATTTTGGCCACCATCCAGCAGATGAACGGCTGCCGGGTTAGAATGCGGAGTTCTGGTAGTTTTTTATAATGAGTCACAATTTTAGCTCCAGTTTCTGCATTTATGAAGCGCCTGGTCAAGTAGTTGTCTTTCATCTCATCACTAGAGGATACAAATGATTAAGAGATAAGAAATGCCAAAGTCATACTTGATAAATTGTCATTTCTTACTTGAATCCTCGGTTTTCAGTGACTGCATCTATAAATTCTGATGGAATCTTCAAGACTGCAGCCTGTCGACCTAAGATCCACACTTGAGCACGTGGGAGGAGAGTGCCCCTGATGAGATTTACAATCAAATCATCTATTTTGGCAGGAGTGTGGTTTTCCTTTATGATGGGAGAATTCTGGGAAATAAAGTAATAAGTTAAATTCAAGCATCAGGGCTGTACTTAAAAAAAAGTAAGAGAGAAATCAATTGCATTGCATTTAAAGCAGCTGAAGAATGCCTACCTTCCAGTCCAGTGCAGCTTGGTAACAGTCAAATGAGTCCATTATGATGAGAAACTTGCAGTCCTCATCGTCTAGATATGTCTTGGTTTTGCACAAAGAATGATGATATTCTATTACATCCATGATGGACATTTCATTTGAACCAGAAAGATTTCTGTTTCTCAGAATCCACAAAGAACTAAATGGTAGTGTGATCACGTATTGCACATCCTAAAGAAAATAAGAAATAGCATTACAAAGTATAGATATCGTCATATTATCCTGGGTATAAGGATGTTTTAATATTTCAAAAGTCACCTTATTTGCGCGATGTTCTGCCCAGTCATAACAGTATTTTCCAACAGACACAGTCATGCCAATGCCTGCGATCCCTGAAGTCACTACAGTGCGGACAGGCTGGCCATCAGGCTTTTGCATTCGAAACAGATTGTTCAAGTTAACTAAAGTGTCTGCATTTCGAGTCTGAACTTGTGACTGAAGGGGAAATCTCAACTCGTGAGAAGGTCCAACACCTCCATAAGTACAAAGGACAATCTCCGGTTCAACATAGACATCATCCAGAAGATTGCGTCTTCCTGGTTGAGGTATCCCCTCAAAGATGTACTCGTACTTTCTAATTATATCTTGCTTCAAACTTGAACGGATCAATGCTTAAAGGGGCAAAAAAATAGAACGTGTTTAGCTTTCATTTGAGGCTACTGGGGAAAAAAAAAGTGCTCTCACCCTTTTTGCAAACAACTCGCAGTTCATCGGCTTCTTTGTTCTTACTGATGTTATCAAGGGTACTTATTGTATTTAAAAGAGAGCGGTCCTGGCCTGATGGAATGAAACACTGTCAAAGCAGTAAATTGTGTATAATTTTCTAATTTATTTTTTAATTGACTTACCAAACATCTCAATAGTCCTGTCCACAAAATCAAGTAAATCACCATCAAACATTTGTTGCAGAGTAAAACCAGATTGTCGTTGGTGAAAGTTCAGCTTAAACTTGTAAAGCTCTTCTTTGCTAAGATCTGTCAGAGTTTGTTGTATATTCTGTGGTAGAAAAGACAATTTTTAATCTTCAGTGAGTGCATTTTTAGAACTAAGTTGCAATGTTTTAAGAAAACACAAACCTTAAACACATGAGGCAGGTCCTGTTCCGGGTGCAATCTGCCCGGCTGGCCGTGGATATCCATTGGCTCTTCAACCTCTAGGTCAATCGGCTCTGGTGGTTCAGGTGAGTTGATAATCATAATCTCTTCCTCAGTCTCTTCATCATCTTCAGGAGGCTCTTCTATATCTGAATCACTAGTAGAGCACAATAACAATGTGAATTACTCAAAAACTCACAAAAACAAAGAAAAAATATACCGGTAATGCAATAATCTTAAAGGATACATAAAAAGATCAAAGCAATCTATAGCAGAGGTTCTAAGTTATAAGTAGGGATGGGACAGGACCATAGACAAAAACAGGACACAATTGACAACAAGATGAAACGAGACAAGAGATTGGGTCCATGAGAACAAGATAAGACAAGATTCATAATAAATAAGAAATCTTACACCAATTTTAATCTTGCAAGATTGTCCCATCCCTAATATAGTTATTATGGGATCCTTGCTTGAATCAACAAAACTGTGAGAAATTACATCATTTTGATAATATTAACTGACAGGGTAAAAAACAACAACACATTATTTGGATTATATTAATTGTGATAATGAAATGAATTAATATTTTTGTTGTTGTTTGCCACAACAATGTAAACATGGCTTAAACTGCAACAACACAATAGAACACCAAAGAATAATAAATAATATAATAACATAATCAGTGTTTTAGTTGTCTGCATCCTCTACCTGGTTTCAAGGACGAGAGCTCCAGGTGGTTTGGTCTGCATTGTTGTCATAGTGTACTCTGTCTCTGGAGAAACCGGACGATTCATCTGTACCCTTCAAAGTCAGAACAAAAGTCGTGGTGAGGAAAACAAAGATAGTAAGGCAGAAGTTACGTACAGGTCTATGTTCTTACCCTGCTCCATCATAAACGGCTGCTTCCCCGGGTAAAACAGGAGGAGGGAGATTGAAAACCCCAGCTACTTCTTGATCACATTCGTTCTCCTCTTGGTCATCTTCATCTGTCCCTGAAGCACCGGTGTCTTGGATCATGTCTTCACTGTCACTTTTCATTGAACCATAGCTGGAGGGTGGTCTTTGCCGTTTCTTCCTCTCCTCCTCCTCATCCAAATATCTGTACAAAATGACAAAATTGCAGTGTTTTATCAAATGACATCACAACATCCTACTAAGAGGCTGTAGATAGTTAATTGTTCTAATATAAAAAGTTCAAAGGCCTTTTATAGAAACGAGCAGATTCAACACAAGTGGATTTTCCTTTTGGATATTATTTCTAATGGGGAAAAGTAAATGCTGTCCCATCTGAGACTAGACTATAAAAATCACACAGGCTTATTGAATACTACAAATAAGAGTATATGAACTTAAAAGGCAGAATATGGCCAGTTTCTGATGTAAGTTTTTTAGCTCTTCAAAGGCAATGCGCTTACAAACAAGGAATCAATGTGAGAAATACCTGTCCTCTTCCGCGTTAGGCTCCATTCTTTTAGTGCACTCAGTAGACGTTCAGTCATGAAAAATCGGAAAATAATCGCATGACTTTTGACAAGCTTTCGCGTAAAATACGGTGTTTTGTCCTGTTTTTACCCCAAACTGAAAACCAACTAAGATAATGACAGTTGAACTTTCGGTTTCAGAACAGAAGCCCAGCCCCCGGATATAACTTTTCAAAATAAAAGCATCAGTTAAAGGAGCCAATTCTCAAACTGTTAACGGTTTAACATTTAATAGTATTAAAAACAAACACTCAGGATAAGTGGATATAAGACTTTTTTTTATTCACAAACATAAAAATATATTACATCGAAACTTTAAAAATCAAATTGCAATCATTAAAATGTGTAGTGGCATAAAAGGCATTGGGGAACAAAATCAAAATACAGACCATCAACACATTGAGTTGTAATACAAATATTTTTGCTTCATTGATATAATATGTAAAAAAAAAAAAAAAAATACAAGGATAAAAAAAACTTTGGGATAGACACACATAGCAGATCGAAAACAAATGCAAAGATTAAATTGAACAACCAACATCAATAATTGATTTTCTCTGTAGATAAGCAACTATTATACAAATAAAGTTATAATGAATGGATAAAACGATGAAGTCTTTGATGGCTCAAGCCTAAAAGAGTCCAACTGCATCACACCTTCATCCTGCTCATCATCTGTGGAAAGGAAACATCCAGTAAATACATGATTATTGCATTTAAAACAAACATACATCATATGCAACATACATTTTGTCAACTTTAAATGGACATATACTCCCTGATTAAAACCAGCACCAGTGTTATTTACTATACATTTTAAACACTACTTTTATGGTGGAGGGTCCACCGCTTGCTTGTCTTGGTTGTGTCTACGTTATCGCATAGTTTTATTCCCCTGCTTTGCCTGGAATGCTCCATGGTAAGGTGTTACTATGGGGACAAGTAGGTGACGCCCCCAATCCAAGTTACTGGTCAGATCTTCAGAGATGATCCACTCACCGCCATTTGTTAAAGTTTTCTTATGTGTTGTTTTTTTAACAACAGAACCCCTCTGCAAGGCTGGGTGGGCAAATTATGACGAGAGAGCCTTCATTTGAGCCACAATGAGGGAATTCCACTATTGCAATGCAAAGATGAAAATAAAATAAAGATAAATAACTATTAAAATTGACTTAAATCTAGCCAAATGATGCAAATGTTGTTTTGAAAAGATTCAGTGTTTGAATATAGAGCACATTATTTATAATTAAACGTTGAGATGATTAAATTCAATAAATAACACTTAAACTAGCATTGTAACTATTCAAATAATGGTATAAAGCAATGTCTGCATTTTCTGGGTCATTTTACAGTTTTTCACAGATATCTAATACATTTAATTTAATTTTATACATTTAAAAGACAAGAACAAATTTCTGTTGCATTGACATAATATTGTCTGAACACCATTATTGGATGCTCTAAAAACAACTTATAGCATTGTATTAAATACATGCTATGACAGTTCCATGCCATACTGTGGAACACTTCAGGCAAAGCTCTAACATGCATCTATGGAGACAAGCAGGTTGCGGACCCCCAGCACGTGTTCCCCGTTATACAATCTGAACCATTAGTAGGTTACGTTCACCGTGCTAATCCACTCCACAAAATCCTCACAACAATTTGCACTTACAGTGGAATTGTCCTTAGTTACAGGGTCACAATCCTGAAAAGTGTTCATATTCATCAAAATGAGCTTTAAGAGTCTCCTATGGCCTTTTAGCTATTTATGCATAATGCACTTATTTAACACTTTAAAAAGTGCTTCAGAGTAAAGCATATAGTTTAAGAAAAGGAAAATGTACCTTGCGAGCACTAGCTGTAAGCCCAGGAGACTTTGTAGCCCTAGTGGAAACTTGTGGGGACTTTCTCTGTCCTTTATTTGCCACAAAGGGTGATTTCTGGCTTCCCAACCTGCCGGCCCCTCCGACAGCAGTACGGCCACTTCTTGTGGAGATATTCTCTTGGCCACGACGGTTAGCTGACTGTGCAGGAGACTTCAAATTTTTGCCCGGTGATTTACGAGTAGAGCTTCGTAGTTTGCTTAGGCCTTTCTTTAGAATCTCTTTTCTAGGGGTGTTGTCAATGGTAAACATCATCGATTGTCTTCGATCCGCCTACAAAACATATCATATAATTAACCGAGGGAAAAAAAAGAAATTGCTTTTTTTCTGGCACACATTCAAATTAACAATTCATACACTTACTGGACTCAGGGTAGTCTGGATGTGAGGGATCGCCGGCCCGCTCACATTCCTATTTTTGGGAGTGAGTGGACGAGGGAAACAGCTAGCTCTAATTTTTTTCTTTTAAAAAAAAAAAAAAAAAAAAAACAAGAACAAAAATGTTGGATAAATGACAGTTCAAAACAGTAAATACAAAAGATTTGCAAAAATGTATAGTTGTGAAAATTACCTCAGGTGAAGCTGGATGTATAGTCAGTGAAGATGGAGCCCGTTTGCTGCTTTTTGGGCTCCTGAGAGAGGAGCTGACTGCTTTGGGAATGGCTTGGCCAGGCATTAAAGAGAGCCGTGACAGAGATGTGGCTGTATTACCACTCGGACCCATGTATGAGAGTCTATGAGAGGCCAGAGAGTCCTGCAGCTGTCCGGGCATCACAGACGCACGCCGGATAGTCTCAATGGGGTCTCCAGTGCGGAGTTCTTCATCAGTAAAAATCAAAGCACTATTGCGAACAGTCTAATGGGACAGTAAATGTTTTTCATGAAACCATTCGTTCTATATACACAGTAATAGTACATCAATTAGTTGGTGCAGAACTTGTGTGTCAGCAGTGTTAAACTCACATCAAACTCCACTGGATAGCTGCTCTTCAGATGTGGAAGGCAAGCCTTGTTTCTTGCCTGAATCTCAGCAATTCTCATCCAGTCCTCAGGTCCACCTTCTGGTTCATTCTCAGCTCCAACACAAAATGTACTTGTAGCTAAAGGAAAAGCAAAAAGGGAAAGGCTTACAAATGTTGAAACTTTCTCAATTTAATTCAATGTAAAAGCAAGTTACCCTGTGAATGGATAGTGCTGCGTCTGTATCCTGGAAGACCGATGAGCTGGTCAGCTTCAGCCGCTTTAGGTGTGGTGAAAAGTTCTGTGGAGATGCCCTGGGTTTTGTGGACATTGGCGAGGTTTGGCTGAGACCGAGCAGAGGTCATACTGTAGAAAGTTTCATCAGCTTCATTGCGGCCAGGAGTTTTCTTCAGACAGAAAAATCAGTTAAAGCAATAGCCTTAAAAATCAATGCATACATAATGCTTCACCATGTGAATTACAAATAAGTATTAACGTGCATGTGAATTTCCTCCACCTTTGTCATGGTGATGTTTATAACCTGTGTGGTCCTGCGCCTCTTTACAGATGAGGCTGAACTCCTCTTTGCAGACTCGTCTGGTTTAGAGCCTGCAGTGGTCCTGCACAGTCACAATGTACATACAATTAAGTTGCATTATTGTATCCTTCACTTCAAAATCTAAAAACTAAAAGATTACACATTTGGTCTGCCGTACCTGTGCCTTGTATTGATGGGTGTAAAGTAAAGCGTCTCTAGAGACTCAGCCTGGAGTGCATGGCGTTTGGCGGCTAGGCGCTCTGAACTACGAACTAGCGGTGTGCTTGATTCACCAGGTGCAGATAATTTTCTGTGAAGAATAATGTAAAACATAGAGAAATTGTCATCAAATGTGTTTAAAAATATGCAATTTTTCTCCAATTTGCTGAAATACCTTGTGTTGTTCAGCGAATCATCTAGAGAGCTCCGGTCCAGGCTGTCAGAGCTCATGCTTCTAAGCTTTGTTCTTGTATTAATATATTTCTCACTGGGAAGTTCCAAGGTGGACGGCATTGATGCCTTTTGGTCATACTGGAATTTATTTTGTGCACGGAGAGCCTTGTCTGCAAAACTTAGCTGAAATTAAGCAGAGAGAGACAAGCTTACACAACCACTTCTCACACTAATGTGGCTGTCCTTAGAGGCCATACCTGTGCTTCCAAACTGGCAACCTTGTTCAGAAGCAATTTTTCATTGCTTTGGATTTTGTCGAGTTCCATTTGTAGAAGGTTGTTTTCCATAGTTACAGTTTTAACTTGACATTCCTGAACCTCAAGTGAATGCCTCAGATTGGCCACCTCTTCTTCACTTTTCTGTAAAAGCTGCTTCTTAATATTGTAGTGATCCACTGCCTTTTCAATCTATTGAAACAGAAAAAAAATGAGCAAAACACACATGCACACACACTTGTCAGAGCTATTCACACACTAACCTGTGCTTTATAATGTTCCACAGCAGTGGATTTAGCAGTTAGCTGCTCAAGCAAGTCTTTCTTCACCACCTCATTTTCTTCAATTTTTTCTTTTTCAGTTAGGAGTGTGTCTTTGTCCTGTTTTAGCATTTGCAGCTCCTGTTGCAATTTCGTCTGGAACTTAAGCACAGAATCATTTTCCCTTTCTATGGCCTGCTTGGCTTGAAAAAGTCTCTGGTTTTCTAAGACCATGACCTCCTGTTGTTTCTCCATATAATTTATTCTTGCATTAAGAGTTTCCTTTTCCTTAATAAGAGTGTCCCTTTCCTCTTGTGAGGATTCAAGCATTTCATCTTTTTGTTTGAGGACATGGATATTCATTTCTCTGTGCTGGTTCAGCTCTGCATTTAGACAAACAAGTTCTTGTTTAAGGTTGTCAATTTGCTGAGCTGACTCCAGCTGAAGGCTGAGCAACTGCTCCTCTTTGACCACAAGTTTCTGAGAACAGTCTTCTAGTCGACCCTTCAAGGCCTCCACACATTGTTGCAGATCATCAATTTGTCTTGAACTCTGATCTTGTAGCTCTTTTAACATATCGTCTTTGCTTTTAACTTGGTCTTTTGTTCTCTGAATCAATTCCGCATGTGCCACTGCATCTTCCCTGAGTTTAACAACATCTTTGTCATTTTCAGCCACCCTGATTTGAATGGCAGATAATTCTGCCTGAACCAACCGATACTGCTCTTTTGTTTCAACCAGAATGTCCTCCTTTTGTTGCAGATTTACATGCATCTGACTGTTCTCTTTTTTAAACACCAGCATATCTTTTTCAGCCTGTTCCACTTTAAGCTTTAGGCCACAGAGTTCTTCTTGTTTCAGTTGGTTTTCTTGCAGTTGTTGAGTTAGTAAAGACTCTTTGGAAAGCATTTTATCCTGAGTGTCCTTCAAAGATGAAGCTAGTGACTCTAGCCGTTTCTGAAGATTGTTATTCTGTTCATACAGAACATTTGACTGCTCAGAGCTCTGCGTCTTCAGCTCTGTCATTTGTTGTTCTTTAACACTGATCTCATTCTCTAGCTTCCTGATAACATCCTGGAGGTGTGAAAGTTTTTGCTGGAGTGACTCTTGCTCTTGAACACTTTTCATCTCTTGTTCAGAAATTATCTGCAGTTGAGTCTTAGCTGCCTCTTCAGCTTTACTCAATGCTTCAGCCATATTATCGAGTTGGTCCCTCAGGGACTGCACCTCTTGTTGGTTTAGGTTTGATTGCTGATCAGCCCTTTTCTTTATTGTAACCATCTGTTCTTCATTAGCATGTAACTGTTGCCTAAGAGCAAGCATCTCATCATCAAATGTTGTCTTGAGTTTTTGAATAACAACTTTTTCATGTGAAATCTCCATCTCTTTTGTGGCCAGCACGCCTTCTTTAAGAGCCAGCTGTTCTGCAACATTGTTCAGAGACTCCTGCAAACTTTGCACTTGAGAATTGAGATGTTGGATTTCATTTTCAAACTCCTCTGACCGCTTGACATTTTCTTCCTTTACGCGTTCCATCTCTGCAGCAGTCTCCGTCTTGAGATGAAGCAATTCTTCCTCCTTAGTTTGAACGTTGGCATGTAGGCTCTTAATCTCATCTTCAAGTTGAGACACCTTGGCCTGCAGTCCCTCTACTTGCTGCTGCTTCAAAGTAAAGTCATTTTCCTTTAAATGCAGATCCTCCTCTGCCTTTATTAGCTGAGATTTGAGAGACGCCACTTGTTGCTGCAAGTCACATGATTCCCTTTTCAAGAGCACCGACTCCTCATAGTTTTGGTTTTCTAACAAGCTCATTTGTTCTATTTTTGTCTTAATTTCGGCTTTTAAATTTTTTACCATCTCCTCAGAAGAGGACAACTCTTGTTGCAGAAGCACAGTTTGCTGAGAACTTTCTTCTTCCTGTTGCTTCAGTTCTGTTTGCCATGTCTGGACCTGTTGTTTGGCTTCACTCAGAGATTCACACAAACCGTTGATCTGACTTTTAAGAGCACATATTTCCTCTTGCTGCCTTTCAGACTGTATCGTGTTAGCATTTTTAACCTCGATTATTTGCTCATCTTTTACTTTAATTTGCTCTTTAAGTGTCTCAATTGTTTCTTTACAGAGTACAATATCATGATTGAGACCCTCAATTTGCTCATCGTTTTCTTGATAAGTTTTACTGAGGAGATCTTCTTTCATCTGCAGTTCCTCTTCAGCTTGTTTTAGTGATGATTTAAGGTTGTTAACCTGATCATTTAATGACTGAATTTTACTTTGAAGAACCTCCTCATCTTGAGATTTTTCCAGCAGCATCTGTGAAATGATTTCTTCTTTGGCTAGACCATCATCTTTGGCTTGTTGATGCATTTCAGTTAATAGAACTACCTTTTCTGTGAGGCTGCTCACTTCTTGATCTTTATCAGCCAAAAGATTATTGGCATTATACAGCTTAGTCATAAGGTCTTTAACTCTTTCCTCCGTTTGAAGAAGAAGATCTTCCTTTTGTTGTTTGACTTCTTTGAGGTTTTCAATTTCTTGAGTACATGATGCAACTTGGACATGTAACCTTGTAGTTTGTTCATGTTTCTGTTGTTCTGCTTCTTCCAGCCGAAGTTTAAGTGTACATATCTCCTGTTGCAGAACTTCTCTTGCTTCAGTCATCTCTTTCTGGAGGTTTTCTACAGCTTTAATCTTAGACTCGGTCAGTCGACCCATTTGGGTCTGCTGTTGAATTAAAAGCGCCTTCTGGTCAGATATTTCCTGCTCACGTTCCTTCAGTTGCTTTGCTTTTTCCTGAACCTCCACCTCAATTTTCTGAAGAGAATTTGTGGTGTCCTCCAACTCATCTGTTAATGCGCAGATTTTGTTCTCCAGTAATTCTTTCTGGAAATATCATATAAAAAGGTGCAGTCAAATAGTCAAGCTTTCTGTTAAAATGTATTGAGCGGATGAATTGTTGTGGTTTATCCTCTTACCTCCACTGAAATCCACATATTGTCTCCTTCCTCTTCTTGTGTGGATCTGCTAATTTTATCTTCCAAACAGGATATCTTTCCTTGAAGAATCTCAATTTGTTCTGCAAGAAGTTCCTGTAAAAACAAGACATTGCTTATTTGCTGCTTCATCTTGGAGCACTGAGTTGAAAAACGTATCCTTACCTTTTGTGCCCTCGCTTCATTAAGCTCTGATTGCAAATTGTTTACAGTGCTTCTCCACTCCACTTCATTAGATGTTTGGGTCTCTGTCAGCCTGCCAACTTCTGCCTCAAAAATGGCCAACTGTGAGCACACGGTCCTCATCTAAAGGAAAAACAAACAATGCTATTTTTTATTTTGTTTCAAAGTATGATGTTGAACCTTTTAACTAATAGAAACTGGTTACCTGTGAAGACAGCACACCATTTTCTTCAGCTAATTCATCTACTTTGCGCTCCATCAGTGCAGCATTACCCTTGAGTTCTTTATTCTGCTTCAGTACATCATTAAAGCGTGACTGCAACCTAAACACACAAAATCAAACATTGATAGCCCTAACTATCAGTGTTGCACTTCCACGTTGAAAGCAAAGTAAATGTCACCGCAAATGACATCCACTGTAAACCATGTTGTAAATTAGACACAAGAACTTACATGTTATTCTTGTTTTCCAGCTCATCAATTTGCTCTCTTGCAATTTGTTCACCAACACCTCGGTCCTCCTTTAATTTATCCAAACAATACTGCAGCTGGTTTATTTGGGATTCTAAACATTATAATTTAAAGTTAGAATTTAAACACGTCTCTTTTTTAATGTATACTATTACACAGTTGTTTAGGTTACCTCTTTGTGCCAAAAGTGCCAGTTTGTTGGAGAGTTCCTTCTCCAACCCATCTCTGTAGTCTCGGTCTTGTATTAATTGCCGTTGCATCTTTCTCATCTGGAATATGGGCGTGTTCATAATGTCTTGTATAGGTGAACAGCTGCAAGTATGAAAATATGAGAATTAGGATGTATGTGTACTACTATGGTTTGAAATTAGTCAAAGCTTGACAAATACCTGACTGAAGACGATGCTACATTTTGCAAGTCCAAAAATTTGACCTTTTGAGAACGAACAAAGAGAGGAGACTCATCCTGATCATATACAGATGATACAGTGGATACTGAAGAGGTGCTAGATTTATCAAAAATGTCGCGAGGTACAGGTAAGTCTAAAAGGGAAATAACAGTCAGTTTAAACTGCAAAGGTTTGCACAAAATTTAAATAAAATAATGTCTTACAACGTCTGGACAAATGGGCATCAAGTCCGGGCCTCAGAGACACACTCCCTTCACTCTCCATCACATATGTTGCAGTTAAGCTTGCTATTTGACTCTAAAAAAGGATTCAAAGAGATGCATTTCATTTCCTTCAAATATAATAAAATTAATTAAAACATACGAAATTAAACTTACCTCTACTTGACAATCAAGGGTCCTCAGTGTACAATGATCATTCATCATGTCATGATAAACAAGCAGCAAAAGGATCTAAAATAAGACAAAATAAGATACTGCGAAAAATAATAAAGGTCTAGCTTCTTGATTCTTGAAAGACTTGACTTACCTTTGCAATTTCAGTTGTTACATTACTGCCATCTTTAATAGCGTTCCATATAATTGGAGTTCCATTCAGTGCATTAAATCTGCAATCACCTGTGAAAGACCTTAACTTGTAAATATAACTGGGTACAATTTGAACATTAAGTGCATTGTTTTTAATGAAAAAATACACAAAATGAGCAAATTGGAAATGTGTAAAAACTATATTGTAAACAACAAATAAAAAAGGTATATAGTGATAATGCACATTTGTCAGATAATCAAAACATGCATTTGAATGTATTCATTTGTCAACTATTCCCACAAGAGGGAATGAGAAAACAATACATGCTTTTATAGCAGATAGATAAGACCATTGTAACTCTCTTTTTCATGGTTTATTCCAGTCCTCTCTCTGCGCTTGCAGGCTGTGCAAAAGCAGCACTTCGTCTGTTGACAGGGACTGGAAAATGGGAACCCTGTTCTTGCTACTCTGTTGTTGTTTTTAAAAGTCTATACAGACTTGCCCCACCTTACTTGACTCTTATAGCCGCACACGCCCACCAGAGCCCTGAGGTCAGCAGACGAACTGCTCCTCTATCCACACTGAGCACAAGAGGAGACCGGACATTGTCTATGAACAGCCTCCCTTTGCACATCTGAGCTGCACAGACACTAAAGCACTTTAACACCAACTCTGTAATTATGAAGTTTATGCTGACTGATGTTTAACTATTCATATTATCAGTGCCCCTGGTCAACTGCAGATGTTTTTAAATGTGCAATAGAAATAAAGTTTGACAAAATGTCAATTGAACTTTGATTGTGGTAAAGAAAACAACCCACTGTCAATGAAGTCTGAAATGATCTTGAAGCGATCATCAACACTATTGCTCAGACAGGGGATGTACTCCTTCTTTCTGTGGAAACAGGGCAAAAAATAGCCATTTAGTTTTCGTCTTTCTGATGAATATATGCACAGAGCTAAATGGGTTTACTTACAGTAGACAAACAAGTTTGAGTAAGAGCTCCCCAGTTTGTAAATCTTCAATGTTTAAGTCAGTTTCTTCGCCTTCTGTGGGTACTGTAGCCTTGACCTAAATATAACATTGGCGACATGTTAAAAACGAGGTAGAACATGTAACAATAGGTTAAATATTCAATTGTAAATCTTACTTACCCAGCTAAGAAGAGCTTTGACGCCCAAATTCATTTCGACCTGTCTGCTCAAAAGACTAAAAAAACACAGAAACAAAGACTTCTTAATAAATAATTCTACTAATTAATCACTTCACAAGCTCAATAGCGTTAGGATAAAGTCAGGATCCGTGATAGCTAGTTAGCTACCTAGCGTTAAAGCTGCTGCAATCATTTAGGTCAACAATCAACAGTGTAACGGTATGAATGAATGAAAGAATGGGCAATTTCAGCAACAGATGTCAATAAGGTGCTATTATTGTTAATTATTTAAAAAGAATTTACTTACGCAAAACAATGTTGCAAGCCACCGATCGAGCTAAGTTTCTACAGGAGTGTACAACAAAACGGCGTGTACTCAACGTCCACTGTGTACAGGGAAGAGGCCAGACAAATTCAAAGTTTAACCAACCAATCACATCGTCCTCTTTCGCTACTTCTGAAAATACTTCACACTGATTGGTCTAAAAGCCGGAACTCGTTTAGCCGTTGTGGGTGGTGCCAGCATGGATCTAACCTATCGAGGAGGACGTCTGAAAGCCATCGATTTTAAGCGTTTTAAACTCTTCTTTAAAGCTCAACTAGTTTAAATATTTCATCATCATCCACATAAACTCTGGGTTCTCTTCCTTACCTAGCTTTTTTTTCCAAATGTACTTCCTATTATGTTGGGATTTTTATTCAACCCAAGACATTCAGCTCCATCTTTTCCATCAACACACTTTAATGTACTGAAATATTATCATGAAAAAAAACAAAACTTGGGAGTATAAAAAGGGAATGAAGAAATAAGATATATTTATGTTATATTTACTTTTTATTGTTTACTACATTTTAAAAAACACACAAAATGTCAGACAAGTTCCTATTCAATGACATCTGCTAAGTTTCTGTTGCTCTGCTTGGATCTGGTCTTTCTTTTACAGCGATAAGCTCAAGATATTTCTAGGATGTTTTGTCTCCCACAAGTTTTTTTGTCCCCCCTTCAAGTCCAGTGTGTCTAAACTTCATGCTTTCCCTTTACTTAGTAACACACATTCTATTGGATGAATACACTCAACACATAACCAAATCAGAAGAGACCACACAGAAATGAATAAGATCTGTGTGTATCTAACAAACTTTGGACGTCTGGAACCAGGGAGCGCCTCTGCTTCTATTGCAATTCCCCTTTGCTTAAATAAAATTTGACTGACAATTGCTGTGTTTTGTAAAGCAGAGACAGAAGTCCACAGTACATAATGATAACAATACCTTTATGTCCCACAATTAATTTAAAACCAAACACATAAAGTTAACTATATAGGCTAATTAGGTCGTATATATATATATATATATATATATATATATATATATATATATATATATATATATATATATATATATATATATTTCTACCTGCTGACGTTCAGGCATGGGATCCATGGCACTAAGTTTTGCATGCAATCCATACCTCCTTTACATCTTAAATGGAAAAAGATACACTGGTGATTTATTCTTTATTTGGAGAAGTTCTGAATCCTACCTGCAGGAGTTCCACAACTTCCTCAATTTAAACACTTATAATGTCAGGTTCACTATAAAGTCTGACATTCTTGTGTATAGATATTCACACGGACTTGGCACCAACCTCTACCACAATAGTACAAACAGAAACTTCATCTTTCTTGTCACTTCTTTTCACCCACCTCAACTAAAAAACCTTGAGCAATATGCTGGCAAGAGCCCACCTGCCATCATCCACTCAGCCCCACTTCTTAAGGTCTCTTTCACAGGGCAACTATAGATGTGAACACTGTGCATAGTGCAACTTTACTTATAAACTCAAATCTTCAATTATCCTCCAGCTGGAAAGTCTTACAAAATAAAAGTGATCACCTGTAACACCTACACTGTCATCTACAGCAGGGGTTCCCAAACTTTTCTGGCAGGGACCCCCAATATAGCCATGTAACCTACTTGGCACCCCCAAAGCAAAATGAAAATAGCAATCATTTTAAGTGTTTTTTTTTGTTTTTTGTTTTTTAGTTTATTGTCTTATTGGACACTGTTTCACTAAAATATACTGTACCCAAAAACAAAAAAGTGTAAGTTCCCTTGAGAAATGTGGGCATCGAACATGTCAAGCACAAGCTGAGGTGGAAATGTGAACACATTATTTCTAAAAAGAGGCATTCTGGATTTACGCTCTAGGTATCAACCCCAAAAGCTCTTAATGAGGACTTGGATCTGAGACACTTTCTGTGACTCTTATTTCCTGACCTGAGATGTTTACATCATCTTTCCTGTTTATGGGTGTATGTACATTCTTTAATAGTCCATTGCTGAAGTGTTTGTGCAAATATTACAACTTTCTCTTATTTGAATATGAAGTCATTATAAAAAGTGTACATACCTGTGGGTTATATTTTCTCACCACTCACCATTTAGATTCAGTAAATTTTTGTTTGTATTGGACAACTGTTCACACACTCATCCCTCAAATCAGTTTGTCATGACCGGTCAGGTGACCAGATGGTAGTGAGCTTTCTACCATGACATGTCTGAAGGGCTTGTGGGCCAAAACCTCAAATGTGGTGCAAATTATAAAATTGGAAGTTCTAACTGCTGTGCAGATAATTTTTAAAAATGTTTTAGTTTTGAATCAATTTCAGGGCCCAGCCCCATCACACAGGCTTTAAAAGTGTTTTTGGATGTGCGTGTCTTATACACAAACCCGGACGAACACCCAAAGTCTTTTATGTCGGTCTGCAATGTGCAAATCAACAAGCATTACTATTCAATTATAAATATTGTTGGAAAGAGTATTCTTGCATGTGTTTTAAGTAATTTAATGAACAAAAAAGACAACCAAAACATTGATATTTGGTGCTATAGTATATTACAAACATCAGATAGTATTACAGACCTTATGGCTGAAAATTGTCAAGAACCCATTGCAAGAAAATTCAGGTTTAAACACTGATCAGAGATCATCCCTTTAAAGACAACAAGCCACACCATGCTTATTGTTGACATTGTCATTGTATACCCTTAACATCAGTATGACCAAAAGAACATTTCAACTCAAATAAATAGTATCAATATTGTGGTATATTAATCTGTTAAGATTGTTAACACTCAGAATCACTGCTACAATGGTTAGTTGCATTCCGCAGTCAAATTAGAATTCAGAGTAAAACGCTACCAAAAGCAGACATGATTTTAAAGCAATTGTCCCTGTAGTTTTCAGCTCTATTAGAATTTAAAAGTTACTTTGTTACCATCAACTTGTCATCCATTATTCTCTATATTCAGTTAAGAAAACGTAGAAAGAGGACATGAATCATCCTGCAAGCTACAAAAAAGTTGGCTGTAGTGATATTTTTCCTAATATGATTCTACCCAACGTCATCAATTGTACCTTCCCCATGTAAGTACATCCTGTCCCACCAAGTGCAAGAGACTGAAAGTAGAATTTCAATTTACCAGCACAGTCAGGCTAGTTGACAAATCTTTCTTTTGGGCAGTAGCACTTTATGAACTTACGGGTGTCATGGCATACGAGGTGAGAAAACTCAATATAAAGATTTCCACATGCTTAAGCAAATCTATATTATTTAAATGCTATCAAAATCTTTATCAACAGAAAAATATATATTTTTATCACTACTTTATGGACACAGAAAGTCACTGTTGAAACTTTTGCCTCCTCATATCTCATTGCTTTTAAATATGTACATGTGTGACTCAATGCCAGAATCTTGAAAGTTCTTGGCAGGTGAATAAAAGAGTAATTATTAAAGTATAACCAGAAGCGCAAAGGAAATCTATCACGGAAAACAGCACACTTCCAAACAGTTCTGGTATTGAAAGTTATTGAAACCTATTAAATAAGCATTTTATTTGCAAATGTTACATTATAGCTATCATGATGACATTGCCCCACATCATTAGTTATGGATACAGGTCTGTGATTTTTTTGGGGGTGTATCTCACTATGATCTAGTACTGCAGTTGCTTAACAACTAAAGGCATGGAAATTATTGTTTAAGTGAAATAAAAGAGTCAGAACTACACTGAGTATGGTTGGACAATGTGCAAACGTGATCAGGGGATTGCAAACTGGACAACCAATTCCTCCTTAGCATCCACTTTGATTTGAGAGATTGCACTGTAAGCATAAGCGGCTATTTTGGAAACCTGCAAAGAAAAAAAAGGTGTCAACCATGCTAACTGGTAATTATTAAACAGTAAAAAGTATGCATGTACGTTTTAGAGTGTATTTACCTGCTGAACATCTGAATATGGCACCAGGTCACTTGCAAGCACTTGGTGTGGTTGGGTGGTCAAGGATGGGAGCGTGAGGGCCTTTTTGGGTGGCAAATTGCTGCCCAACACAGCCAATTTTGTGCTACAAAATAAAATTGTGACTTTCACCAAGGAGTTAAAAAATACACATAAAATTGATTATTGCTGGATTTGGAAAGGACATATTGTCCCTAACGTTGTACATGATTTTATTATAATTATTGGGGGGATATATACATATACAGTACCTGTACTGTCGGGCTCTGTCCATGTATTCGTGTGGCTCCATCATATGCTGATCTGCTGCAGAAACATCAATGATGTTCCTGAAGGAGAAAAACAGCTGTTTTATTTGTGGTCACGTTATAAATACTGTCAGTACATGAGGTTTTCTTACTGTGCAGTCTTGGTGAGGATGGACGTGAGGAGGGCCTGTTCATCTGTGCGTGCTGAGGGGACACTTGGCGTGGTCCATTCTGTCCCATTTGGAGATTTGGTAGCAATATTACTTGGCGGTATCAGGTGCTCTGCTTCCTAAAAGTGTTTAAAAAAACAAAAAAACAAAAAAAACCGCATCACAACTTCAAAATAAGACTAAGGCTTGAATGTCACAGTACAACGTTTTAGAATACTTATGTAAAGTTGGAATGAGACGAAAGCTAAATGTAAACTAATGTGGATTTTTTTTTTAGCCCAGTACTTTTCTCGATGGTTTAAATGGTCTTTTGTAATGCTGATAGTGTGCTAGTCGACGTGTTTACTATCTTAATGTTTGCATAGTTAGTAATCACATGCTTAAAAGGTTAACTTATTTGTTGACATGCTATGGTTGGACATGCTAGCAACTAGCTTACCTCCTCTGTGGACTTGTCCTCGCTGCTGTAACAACACCCCATGGCAGTGTCCGAGGGGAAACTACAGCACACACAGAAATAACCCGTGTGTGGAGACCCCAGTAAACATGCAACTTGTTTGGTACTTAAATTATTTTTAGATTCATGAAAAAGTAATAACTGTCAAAGCAGCTTCTTGTGCTACAAGGAAATCACATGACGGCAAACAACAACCACTTCCGCTTTTGAGAAACGGTCACGTGACAGACATCTCGTCCTTTTTTGTGGATTAGGAAAGCGCCTCACCACTGTTTACCATAAACATAAGAGCCACGCTGTGATACACTGTAGGGCTCCTCATCGCACTTTTTAAATGTTGCAGCATCGTTGAAACCGATACGAATATGTCAATTTTATCAAATATGTTTTTGAATCTTATAAAACATGAAACCAAAACTCTTAAGTGCTGGTTGTGCATGGATCTTTGGCTGGCAAATCCAGAACGATATGTCTCAGTTTTTATACAGATTGGACTGAAGAAGTGTGTCTTCTGGATCCCAGGCCAGGATCTTATACTTCTCCCTGTATATTCTGGCCACACAAGGGGGTGAAACTCAGCAACAGCAGCGTTGTGAAGTGTTGAGCCCTTACACGGGTGGAAATGGGGGCCGCCTACATAATTTACCCCTTTTTTCACCACACCTCTTTGTTTACACCTTTACTGTTGCTCAGTTGCAGTAAGGCAGGGTGTCGATACTTTCAATCCCGTTTTGGTCAAAGAAAAAGCACAATGTTTATCTCCTTGGGCTTTTTTATACTTGTTGGATTCTCTCGCGCTGACAGTGACCCTGTAACGCAACACGGACCACAGTCACTTGGTTTGGCCTCTTCAGTCCGATCGGTGTGCAGACCCATCCCGAGCACCCTGGCTCTGTGTCACGGGATCGGCTACAGACAAATGCGTATACCCAACCTCCTCGGCCATGATTCTCTGAGGGAGGCCCAACAACAATCAGCGGCATGGATGCCCCTCATTTCCAAGCTTTGTCACCGGGACACAAAGAAGTTTCTCTGCTCCCTGTTCGCTCCCGTCTGTCTGCCAGAGCTCAGCGCGCCAGTCAGCCCCTGTAGGAGCCTCTGTGAAGCCGTACGGGACGGATGTGTGCCTGTCATGAGCGCCTTTGGTTTTCCATGGCCGGAGATGTTTAACTGCACACGGTTTCCGCGTGGAACCGAGCTCTGTATCCCAGCCACCGGGGAGGGGGACACGTGGACAGACGAGGAGCTCAAGACCGAGGAGGCGCTGAAAGGTTTGACCAGATTTGACACAGGACGGGTTCACAACCCAGGGGGCGTCGTAACTAGTCCACGGTCCGATCACGTTTATATTAAACATCGCTATTGGTCACTGATCAAAAACAAGAAGCTAAAACATGAGCTGACAGACAGTTAACAAGTCAACATGACACACAATGGCTCACTTAATTGAACTTGTGTAAATCTGTGTCATGATGACGCTCTCAATTGGCAAAAGGGTGGATGAAAGTCAAAGGTTTTGTGCCAATATGACAATATTGACAAGAATGAATATCACCATATTTTAAGTATTCCACTAACAGGCAGACAGAAGTATGTAATCCAACAAAATGTCTTCAAGGTCTAATTAACAAACAACTGTGAAATGTCTGTAAAATGTATCCGAAAACCGCTAAAATATCACTTATGTGAGTGTTTACGACATTTGTAGCATATTTGACCAATTTTGCACATTTTCAAAACAGCTTATATAATATTATCGACGGTATTTTTTTTATTATTGTTTTTGTTCTTTTCATTTTGTTTAATCAGGATTGTTCACAGTCACAACCTAGTGAAATATTTTTTATTTGCAGGAACTGTCATCTGTGACGCATGTAGTCTTGCAGCAGAAGGAGAAACTGACATCCAGGACAACTTCTGTCAGAGCCCATATGGTGAGTTAGGGCAACAGGCATTTTCACACATACCAGTACCAAGAACTAAGGCCCTATTTTCCCCAGTCCTTTTTTAGTTTGAGGAACCACCCTGTATACATAGCGACAGTGGCTGAAAGTGGGTCTAACTGACTATATAATTAACTATTTAATAAATCTAGAAATACAAAAGTCTTTTTATCCTCCATCCTGCTCCTTTCCAGCACAGTTAACTTGCACATAAAACTATAATGCACAAAAACAATGAAATTATTCAAATAAAAGCACAATTTATAAAAACAATTAATCATTCTGAATTTTAGTTCCTACTACTTACCAATTAAGAATTATAATTTTGGAGCTACTGTGTCCATGGTATTTCTCTTTTTCATCAAAAAAGTATGTCTAAATCAGAAAATGAATGAAACATACAGTATTTACCAATGTTGTAAATGCATATGTTTTAATATAAAAGCTCCTGGTCTGACTGAGCAGGAACTAAAAAAGTCCATTGTGGTTCCAGCCCCTAGTTCCTGCTGTGTGAACGTGCATCAAATGGGGACTGGAACTAAAAAAAAAAGGTTTCTACAGTGGGAAAACACCTACCATTTGCAAATAGTTTAGGAATAAAACAATGCAGCTTATTAAATCTTTGTCTTTTTCAGCATTTAAGATGCGCCTGGGCAGTGTGTCCACAGTGGGAGGAGACCGCCAGTTGGTCCCTACGCCACGCAGTCGAATCCTGAGATGGGCAGGAGGAGGAGCCGAGAAGGCAGAGGGCATTGGTGGTGCAATGGCCCATAGCGCTTTGTGGCTTCATGAAGGCGGCAGCTGCAATTGCCCTGGTTTGGACTCTTCAGAACTGTCAGGCACAAAATTAGGAGACAATCAAGATGAAGGACAGGCTGCTGAAGGCGAAAAAGCTGCTGTTCAGGGGTGGTATCTTGTTCTGGCTAAAGCAGAAGAGGGCAGGTTGGTCATAACCCGTCTAGTGAGGTGGACCAGAGAAGACAAAGAGCTGAAGAAGTTTATCAGAGCTCTTCTTAGACAGCAATGTCCAGAGGGAAATTTGTAACTAATGTGGTTATTTGGTTCAGGGATGTCAGGAGCCAAATGCGGTCCTCAGACCAGTTTTGTTGGCCTCCATGTTTCCTGTTGAATCGGGCCATTGATCTTAATCTGCTGAATTTACCCAATTTATCTTAAATAGTGCCTTTTCCTGCTAATTTTTAAATGAATTCTACCATTGTAACCTCATTGATATTGTCATACAGACCTAACATTTATACTCAGAGTTTGAGTGACACAGTGGCTCAGTCAAACCTGTTAAAGGCAACATTTGATTCTCATCAGTCTGTGGCCCTCTGCTCACTTATAAAAATTCAAAAGTCTGGACACCCATAATGTTCTTATTTTATTTAAGATTTTTAGAGCAGATTGCAATTTGAGGAGGGCAGATTATTGAAATATTGCATTCTTTGAAAACAAAGATACATTAAATTGTATATTGTATGTGGAAATCCTTGTATTCATAATCTTATGTATTAGAGCAAATGACACATGACTGAGAATTATTTTTTGTTTTATATATTGAAAATACCATGCATTCATATTTTTAGTTGTTCGTTTTTAACAGTGATACTAAAAAAAACAAAAAACAAGTGTCATTGGTGTTTTATTGTGTTTTTTCTAACATGACTAAGGAAGAAATTGGACACTTATTAAACCTCCCAGACAAACACCTGTTGTTGCTTCTATATCATGTGTCTTCCCGTGTCTTACCAGGCTAATTCCACCAATTCATCAAGAATGTCTCTTTATATATATTTTCCAGCTCGCTAAAAATTTGTACTTCTGTTTTTAATTGTAATTTGAATGTTAATTTAGTGCCATTTAATTTACTGCTTTTTCAGAGGACATTTATCAACACGTGAACCATAAATTATTCACTGCCACAGGTCTACTAGTCTTTCTAACAAACTCTACAGTCATTCTGGTCTCTTCTCTTCGTAGCGTGAACCGTCTCTTTGCATTTCCATTCAGTATATTTTAAAGGTGAGTACAACTTATTTGAATAAAAGAGTGTTGCTTTAAGTTAGTTGTACTTGCAAGGTTAGTGGTACTTAGGAGGTTTATGTGTTGTGGAGTTGGTATGTGAAGGGCTGCTTTTGTGCACATGACCTATAGAATAGCACATTCAATATTGTAACAAATAAAGATATGTGAAGTTGACACTTGATATTTCTTTGTGGTTTTAGGATGGTGTCTCCAGCAATTGCCCTGGCTTTTCTTCCACTCCTACTGACCTTAATCATCAGATATCGGCACTTCTTTCTGTTGTTTTATCGAGCAGTTTTGGTACGAATTTGGAAAGACATTTCCACTGGCTTAAGCAGAGAGGAACGAGCTTATGAATATATTTTGACACATGCCACACCTGGAGACCCTGATAGCATTCTTGATGCCTTTGATACATGGTGTACCAAAGTGGAATTTATCAGCAACATTGGACCTAAAAAAGGTCAGTCAACAATCCAGCATTTCTTTCAAATGTAACTTACTATATTATTTTTTGTAAGCAGAAATTCTTTCACTGTGTGTGTAGGAAAAATCTTAGACCGTCTTTTGGTGGAGCAGTCTCCTTTGACAGTGCTGGAGCTGGGTACACATTGTGGCTACAGCACAGTGAGAATGGCTAGGTTTTTGCCACTGGGTGGCAGAATTTACAGTGTTGAGATGGATAAAAGAAATGCGGCCATTGCAGAGAAAATTATTCGTTTGGCAGGTTTAGATGATGACACAGTAAGTCTCTTTTGTCGGGGACATTTGCGGGTAACTTTGTATTATATCTCATTTATATTGTTTTGTATTTTTTGTAAGGTGGAACTAATTGTGAGTCCTTCCGATGAAGTAATCCCCCGATTGCGGTCTGACTATGGATTGGAAAGACTGGATTTTGTTTTCATGGATCATTGGAAAAGAAGTTACCTCCCAGACCTACAGGTAAGTGACCACAAATGTACAGTTTACAGTTAAAATTTAAAAGTATACAGTTAAAACTTGACAATGTTTTGTGTTGTACTTTATGGTATTGCCTGTTTCTTGCAGATGCTTGAGGGATCTGGACTGTTGGGAAAGGGATCAATAATTTTGGCTGACAATGTATTATTTCCAGGAGCACCAAAGTTTCTCAGACACATTCGCAAAAGTGGTTTATATGAATGGAAAATCCATAGAGCCACGCTAGAATATAGCAAAGGAATCAGGGATGGGATGGCTGAGCTCATCTATCAAGGGATCAAGTAGTTGTTTTGTTGACGAAAATGTTAATTTTTGTAAATGATTATGTACAACATGGCAAATAGAAAATGTAGTCCATATTATTAAATGTGTAAGGTGGTCTAGTTCACATCCCTTCCCTAGACAAGTAACCTGACAGACTGACATGTGTAGCACGCTGGATTCGAGTTTTATTTATTATCATCCCACAATCGACACAAAGGATCATGTCATCATTGTAGTAATTATTTAATATTTTGTACCCACAAAATTGCTTCAATAAAAAGCTCAACTATTTGCATTTGTGCCACTGCTATCTTAAAAAAGAACAATGTGAGTTCTTAATAAGTAACAAATTATTTTGCAGAGTATTCAATTTTACATGCAAGGTCAGCTGTTAAAAGTAGTGATACCACATGATCTGTGTTATGACAGTAATGAAGACAACAGTTGCCTCACACTCTTATTAGTTACTGGTCTTCCGAAGAAGGTTATAAAAATATTTAAATATTCAGTACAAATAAGCAGATAATTGTCATTGAAAAGTGAAAGCCTAAAGACTTAAGTGTGCAGACTTCAAATCATCCATTGATCTTGATCTTGATCTGGCCCTTCCATATCCACCTAAAACAGAACAAATAAATAATGAAAGGCAAATGATAACAGAACATAATTATGAATTTACGTAACTATAAAGATATATATTGTACATTTAATGATGACAAAATAGTATTTTTGTTTAGAGGTGTTGAGAATCAGTTATTTGCAGTCTTTGAAATAGTTTTTCAAAGACTAGAGTTTGTTTTAGTAAAATTGCATTTTTAATATCACATAATTAATCTGAACAATAACAAAACAAAAATAATTAGTTTAGGTGTAGCCTGCTTCTTGATGTAGTTGTTTCAGCTTTCAAAAATTGTCAAGCTTCTGTGGTTGAGTAATAGTTTTGGAGCATATGCACCCTAGAAATGACAGCACAAGGGCACTCTTTGAGGCAGTTATTAACTTTGAAAATCCTTCTTTACGATTTTTTAAACTCTGTTGCATCTAATGTTTTGAATGTTCTGGACGCCATTGCCAGAAAAGGGACAGAAAAGGGAGTGCCGCAGGGCCGGGGAAAATGTCAAAACTGCAGATTCAAAAAGAGATATAAAGAAAAGTTGTACATGTGCAACCTCATTTTATGTAAAACAAGGGAAGGATTTTTTCCTGAAGTAATTGGAAATTGCAGTAAAAACTCACGCGCCCTGTTAGGCAACAGTAAACAGATTAACAAACCCACCAGGTCAGCTTCCCTTAGAACTAATTTCCACATCTAAATGTAATGTGTTAGCAGTATTCTTTAATGACGAGGTTCAGGCCATTAAAAATGCCATAAATTCCACACCCTAACCCTAAAACCACTGGCACAAATAGAGCTGACTCACTTTGCACTTGTAACTGACAAAAGATCATCACCTGTCTGATTTCTTCTATATACTGCCTCGATGTGTTACCCACCAGATTTCTAAAGTCTGTTCTGAGAAATTTGTTAACACCACTCACTCACATAGTTGTCTCTTCAATCTGGAATATTCCCAAGGGCCTTGAAAAGTCATTAAGCCTCTCCAAAAGAAGAGAAGTCTTGATGCCACAGTACTTAAAAATTACCGGCCCATCTCAAATCTGCCATTTTTAAGTAAAGTCCTCGAAATGGTTGTTTACCAACAGCTCACTGACTCAGCTCACAACAACTCATTTGATGTTTTCCAGGCAGGTTTAGACCTCATCACAGCCCTGAGACTGTTCTTATCAAGGGGACAATTGACATCCATTCTCTTACAGAGAAGGACTGGGTGGGCATCACTGGCACCGCACTTAATTTGTTGAGGTCCTATCTGGAAGACAGGAAGTACTCTCCAGTAGGTTAGACCAGTGGTTCCCAAAGTGGGGGTCGGGACCCCCTGGGGGGGTCGCGAGGGGTGAGCTGGGGGTCACGAGATGATTTTAAGATCAAATTTGAATAAATATTACACTGTATTTGGTTAAAAAAAAAAAATAATCAAACAGTATATTTTAGTGAAATAGGGTCCAATAAAACATAAAACTATTCAAATAACCAAAGTTAAACTGGATTTAACACGCTTTGACACTTAAAATTATTGCTACTGTCATTTTCTTTTCGCTTTGGGGGTCCCCGAGTTGGTCGCATGGCTACTTTGGGGGTCCTGGCCAGAAAAGTTTGGGAACCCCTGGGTTAGACTACTGTAACGGGTCGCTCACTGGCCTCTCCAAATGAGCTGTAAAACAGCTGCAAAACAGCTGCAGTACATCCAGAACGCTGCTGCTCGGATCCTGACTAGAACCAGGAGACAGATTATCTCTGACATGTTAATGCCATATGAACCATCTCGGACTCTGAGGACCATTGTCTCCTGCTGGTGCCCAGAGTCAGGACTAAACATGGGGACTCAGTGGTTATAGTTTTATGCAGCTAGAAACTGTAACAGTTAAATTTAATTGAACACTGTTCAATTCTAGACTAAAAACAGATATGTTTAACTGTGCATACAACTGAAAGTTTTCAATCTGCACTCTTCTCCTTTAAAGTCATTTTTATAATGATTTAGAATGTCTTTATTGGTTTTCTGATTTGAATGCAAATGTTCCTGTTGTGTAAAGCACTTTGAATTGCCTTGTGTATGAATTGTGCTCTACAAATAAACTTGCCTTGAAAGAAAACTTTAAATTATGTACAAAAATAAACAACCTCATTTATCTCTCCATCGTCAGGTGATTCATTGTAGTCATTCATTTCATCCATGTCCTGCATGTCCTCTTCATCTTCTGAATCTTCTTCACTGTCTTCCTCATCCTCATCATCCTCCTCTTCTTCATCTTCATAACCTGTCTGGAGTGGTCAAAGACAACACAAAGGGTGCACCGTTTTTAAACTGTTTTTTTTTTTTTTTGAAGCTCATTCATTTTGATTGTCTTACATCAAAGATTGGTTTCCCAATGGGCATCAGGTTGTTGTCTTTTTCAGCAATGCTCTGCAACTGGAAAAGTTGTTTATTGTATGAGGCAAATGTTTGTGAAAGACAACTTTTCCCTAGGGGACTTAGTGGTGGTACGCGGGACCTATGCAATTTGAGTATTTGTTTTATTTAGAGACAAACTGATTCCCGTTTCTGTTGTCTTTTAGGTTACTTATTATTTGGAACTACCTTATTCATTTTTTGTCTCATTACAGATCTGGTTTAAGTTATGTTTAGCCCCAGATATAGACCTGATATAGTCCCGGTTTTGTTCTGATGGTACTCAGAGAGGTAAATATAGTCTTTGGTGTGAAATGTTTGAGAACCACTGCTCTAAAATAGATCACTTTGCACTAGGTTCTTTTGTCATTCAGTCGACTATGTCTTAGTCAACTAAAACATTTAGTGGTCGACAACTTATTTTAAGATTTATCAGAATTTATATGGAAGGAAAAAGCATACAGTGAGTTGGAGTGATTAGGATAGTTTAATCTGCCTTTTCACTGATATAAAGACAGTGTACTTATCTTAGTACATAGAAGAGAACCTTTTGCCAGAGCTACACTAGATACTCTTTTAGTTGATTAATCGATGCACATCTTTCGATTGATTTATCGATGCACATGCATCTTTAGTCGACCAAAGCCCTACATCGCAGAACAAAACCTCGAAACAACAGTCGTGTAACAACCATGTTACAGCCTAAGTCATATTTACCCATGTTTGATGCTGCTGCTCTTGCTGATGCAATTCAGCTTCGTCCATGCATGGCCGATCCAAATTAAACCACAGAGACTCGGTTATTCTTGGAAACAGTGATGGGAATAAGGTGGACATGCCTGACAGCCTATTAAACCCGAAGGCGTAAGAGGCTAAAGCAAGGGAAATAATACCAGGGTACTTAGCCCCAAATAAACACTAACAGTAAGAGTAACTACATACGTCTATTTTTGGTTCAAATATTTCCTGGTGGGATCTTTGATAAGTTTAGTCTTCTACCACGGCGTTCAAAATTCAAAATAACAGATACCGGAAGCATGGATGTCCGTCCTTAAATCATTCCGGAAAGATTTCCTGCACAGAAGAAAGGTTCCATGTAGTGTGTGTGTGTGCGCGTGCGTGCGTGTGTGCGCGTAGCCTATATACAGTCCGATCTAAAGACTCGTTGAATTTTGCAGTGTTGGATCTTAACAAGGTTCCAAGTTAGAGCTGAAAGACGAGCAGAGATGGAAAAAAGTTTGAGTAAACTTTTTATTGAAAACAACGATTAAACTGAAATAGAGTGTTCTGCAGCTGTTCAAAAGTTTAGGACAACACCTCAAAATACAACTCCAAAACCCCCTCAAAACAAAAATCAAAGTCCCAAACATGAACTCAGTGATGAGTAGGGCCACCGTTTGAGAAGGATACTGGCACCGTTTCACATTTCTCAATGTCTCAAGTGGTGAAGACGGCCTCACGAAGGGCATCTGTCTGGAACTATTCATTTGTGTAAACTTCCCTTGCCATCCATTCCCAAAGGTTCTCAATCGGATTTAGATCAGGGGAACACGCGGATGGTCCAAAAGAGTGAAGAAGTCCTTTGTTCTGGGGCTTTTTTAACTGTAGTGTTGTCTTGTTGAAAACCCCAGTGGTTCCACAGACGAGGGCCTCAGTCGTGAGGGATGCTCTCTGCAACATCTGCACAGAGCGTTTGATGCCCTGCACCACCTGGAGCTCCATTGTTCCACTGAAGGAAAAAGCCCCTCAGATCATTATGGCGCCCCCTCCCTGTGGTGCGTGGAAAACATCTCAGGTGGATCTGCTTGTCGTGTAACGTTGGAAACCATCAGGAACATCAAAGTTACATTTTTCTTATCAGATAATAACATTTCTTCCACCTTTCAATGTCCCATGTTTGGTTTCTCTTGTAATGTCCCGCAGCAGTTCTGTGGCGTTCATAGACGACGGCGACGAGGCCTTTGAAGATGTTTTCGGCACTTAATTTTGGGATCGTCCAGTGTCTTAACAGACAGCAAATCGGATCCTCCTACTCAGTGCTGGTGTCATTTTTGGGGGTCTTATTCCACTTGACTTTTTTGTTCCCTACCTCAGGATCTTTTAAGAAATTTCCAAATGTCTTCCTTCCCATCTCAGCAGCGATATGGCACGCTACAAGAGGCATATGCAGCTTAATTTCAATAATCAAAGAAAATATTTTAAATCAACACTGTTGAAATCAACATTTTGTCATCAATGTTGATTCAGCGCACTATCAATGTTGCCAAAATGTTTACTCAAACTTTTTTTTTGTCTCACTCCCATTTCTTGTTGCTTATTGAAGCTCTACTTAGAACCTTGTTAAGATCCAACTACACAAAAAAAATGACTTTTTCCATTTATTCAACTAAAACTAAAGCTACTTACAGTTAATCAAAAATTTGGCCAAAGGACACAAGAGTCAAGTTCCTTGATAACTTGATGTCTACTTAAGACAAGGCAATGGATAGCAGTTCAAAGATTATTTAAAAAAAAAAATTTTTTTTACATGCACAATTAGTTTGCTTGATTTACTGCATAGACCTACAGCATGGCCCAAATAAGCGTATACCACCCTTGTTTCATGTCTTTTCTTGCACAAAATGGCATTTTAAATCACTGTTTTATGTAATTTCATGATCTCCTTTTGATTATCCTAGGTCACAGCGACTTTATAACATCCTTTAGTTTGTAACCCGCCAAGACCTTGAGATAACAGTTTCTCAGAGTGAGCTGTAATAAAACATTCTCACCCTCATACACTTAGTTGAGAGTCCTCAGTTGATGGCAAACTTTGAACTTTGGACATGTGCAGCCTGAGAGAAGTGGAATAGTACTCAGCACCTGTTTACTCACACCAGCACACCGCATGTGAGGGCAGATTTGTGTCTGCGCTTCAGATTTGTGTCTGACGTGCCCAAGGAAACAGCGATTTTGAGAAAGGAATCACCAGAAACAAGGGTAATTTCTATAACGTAAACTAACCTTTCTGACTTTATTGTAACAAGTTCTTGGCCATTGGCCAAAATAATAATATGAGTTTTTCTCAGAAAAGCTTCAGTCCTTTTGTTTTTCAGAGTGGTTTAATTGATACTAGGTTGTATTGTTTTGTTTGATGACAATTATTTAACATGGCTTAATTGTAATTTTGAATGAAAATTATTTTATTCCACACCACTCTGGACAGTTTAGACCTTATTTGTTATTACTTAATCATTACACAATTGCAGGACACTGCTCATTTTATTTTTATTTATTTATTTTTCTGGTTAGAACAAGTGCAGTGGTGTTATACAGTAAATGTATCAATATACTTCATCTAATCAGAACAATTCATTATTAATTATGTATTATGTCAGTGTGATCATATTGTTCAATTTAAATACAAATAATTGAATTTAAAGTGGGTTGGGTACTTTATTGTTTGTTGAGATACCTTTAAATAGTTTTACTGAAGTATGTATCCTGGATTAACAGTGTGATATAGACCTACACCTAGGAGTGTTTACACAAATTCCTCATGGAATAAATATATATATATATTCATTCATTCATTCATTTTCTACCGCTTATTCCTGTTCCCGGGGTCGCGGGTGACTAGAGCCTATCCCAGTGACTTTGGGCCTTAGGCGGGGTACACCCTGGACAGTGGCCAACTCGTCACAGCTGACACAGAGACATGGACATTGACAGACAACCATTCACTTTCAC